>OY856355.1:27093200-28293200 GCA_963693475.1 Ectropis crepuscularia
GAAAACATGATATGGATAAATCCGATAGAAAGTCATCTGGCAATAAACTTACAAAAGGATGCATATATTCCTATTTCGAACAAGGACTTGCAACAGTGCATATCAGGTGACACAACGACATATATGTGCTACCTAAAAGTGCCTATATTCAAAATGTCAGTCGATGGAGATTTATGCGTAAAGGATGTAAAAAATCAATGCAAAACCAACATAGATACTTGCCAGAGTAAATGGATTAGTTTATCAAAATTTAACCAATATTTCTATTTTTGTTGCAATCCATGCCAACTACGTATTATGTGTAAGGATCAGATTACCTCACATACTTTAACTGATCTTAAATGATACTTTATCTTTAACTGAAACGAATATAATTAGCTTGGAAGAAAATTGCATCTTAAAATCGGATGACTTTACAGTACATTCTCATCAAGTGATGGAGAGTAACATGGACCTAAAATTTGATATACGAGTACCAAAAATTGACCCCATAAACAAAATAATGAATATTTCTTTCAAGGCTCTGGAAGAAAACATAACGTTTAACAATGACGAGGAGCTTAAAAACATCGGTGAGCGAATAAAGGTGATGAAAGAAAGTCAGCCTATCTCGGATGATTTTTCGATACACGATATCCATCAATATTCTGCCATATACTGTCTGTGGGGTTTGGGCTTACTTATCATAACAACATTCGTATATCGGAGAGCGAAGAGTAACTGTCAAGGAAGAAGTACAGCTGGTAATTCGAGTGCGACGGCGAAAGAGGCAGAGAGCGACGCCCGCAACGGTGCCGCGGGCGGCGGGCGCGAGGCACGCGCCGGGGCCGCGGCCCCACCCCGCCGCAGCCCGCCGCACGCGCCAGTGACATTTACAATACTATTAGTGAAAAAGTGCAAGTGCGCGATTATAAACAAAACAATAGTGTCGAGTGTAGTACCTCCGATCACGGAACGTCCCCAACCTTTAGAAAATTATCTTTTAATTAATTTTTTTATGCGTTATCTTTGAAACATATTTAGTAGTTATGATTTTAAACTTTGTACTTTCTAATGTTTTCGTTTGCCCCCGGCAAGATGTTCGGTGTAACACCAAACACACAATTTACCTACCGCGCCATGCGTCGTCAGCATTGTCGGCGCATGAAACGCAAACATTTTTAATGCACTTTACGGAACCGCCGCGACCGGGTGCATTCGATAACATTCAATTAACATTAATAAACATACGTCAAATCTAAAACACTTTTCACTTGCAATCCTCACCCTTTAAGAGCTACCGAAACAATGTCTATGATTAGCTTTATACTTTAACCTACACGCAGAACTACAAGTCGGTTCTCACATTTTCTACAAAATTCATATTTTTTAAAATGGGAAATCCTTACACAAAAGAGGAGAAAAAGGAAGAAAACATCGTCATATCTCAAAATGGCGCGAACAGAGCTGAACAAAGTAACTTTGAACAGAAATTTGAGCTATACGGAACAGCCATAATAAGTTTGACATCGTTATTATTAATATTATCCTTGTTTATTCTTTATAAACGATGTAATAAAGGTGTTAAACAATGGGCTCGGAGGGAGCTTAATGCCGTAAGGGTAGTGATCCCTCCGGATAAAAATGTTGCTCAAGTTCCGCAACAACTAACCTCTAACGCATCATATTCCTAACAAAATTTGTATATAATATACTACGAGTAAATAACTCTATCTTATTACAATTTCTAACTTAAGTTCTATGTATCTACTTATAATAATGATATCTAATATAATACGACTATGTAAATATTGTTAATGCTAAACTTAAAACGCAATGCAACGCATTCCATCATTTCATTTTTTACGATAGTACGTTATCAGTTAGGCCTGATCATCCCCTAATTAAATAACTTTACTCTGTACCATGTAAAAAGTGTACCTGCATAGCTAGTATAACTTTGTATAAACACAATCTGTATAATAAAAATATAATTAAAAGTTAAAAAGTTTATTATTTTTAAGTGTGAATCTCTAATTCCTAAAAGCTTACAAAGCAAAACGTACGGTTGGTTTGCTTACGCGGCCACTTCGTGTTACCAGTTGTTTGTGCAACTGTTGCTGCACCTGGGTGGGTGCATCTGAAATGTGATCTTTTTTATCATTGTTGCCGCTACTCGTATCGACGAGCGACTCATATTCACTACTGACGAAAGCGGGTTTCAATCTATCTATTTAAATACGCGCTTCGCGATCTAACAATTTTATTTTAAAATATTTAGGACCTTTTTCTAAAATATGGTAAGGGCCGTCGTACGGTTGTTTTAGCGACTTGTGGACTGTGTCGTCCCTGACAAAAACTGACTGACACTTAAATAATTCTGGATAGACGAAAATTTTTCTAGAGCTTACTGTATCTCTCGTCGGGCGAAAATTATTAATGGATTCGAGAATTTTGTTCACTAAGTTGAAAGGGTCGCTAGCATTTTCAGACTTTGACTGGTCGTAGAATTTGCCGGGCAAACGAATAGTTTTGCCGAAGGCTAATTCTGCGGCACTTACATTACTGTCTGTACGAATTGCTGCGCGTAGCCCTAACATTACCGTGGGCAATTCTTCAACCCATGTGGTATTGTCATGTAACCTTGCTCTAAGGGCTGTCTTTAGAGATCTATGCCACCGCTCTACGACACCGTTACTCTGCGGGTGGTATGGAGTGGTGCGGTGTTTAAAAATGCCAAAAAATTTCATTAAATTCTTAAATAAACTAGATTCGAATTGTCGACCTTGATCGCTCGTGATGCGCACTGGGCATCCGTACCTTGCTATCCAACCCTCGTAAATACTTCGAGATACTACTTCGGCGGTTACTTCTTGTATACAGAATGCTTCGGGCCAATGGCTAACTCTATCGACAACCGTTACTAAGTATCTGTATCCTTGTGGAGACGTTGGTAAGGGACCAACAATATCCACGTGGATGTGCTCGAAACGCGAAGCACTAGGGAATTTTCCCAACTCTGACACTACATGACGATTGACCTTCGACTTCTGACACTGTAAACACGTTTTAGCCCATCGCCCTACATCGGCGTTCATACCAGGCCAGAAGAAATGTTTAGAAACCATTTTTCGAGAAGTCCGTACTCCGGGATGACTTAAATTATGTACGCTCTTAAAAGCAGTTAGTCTAAAATCATCCGTTAAATAGGGTCTAATTATGTCAGTTGAAATTTCGCAATATATTTCTTTATTACAGTTAGGTAACATGCATTTTTTAAATATCATATTCGCTTCATTACTAGAACGCTGAGTCGTCTGTAACAGGTACTCGTCTGTCGCCTGCGCGTCGGCAAGCGCATCGTAGTCAAGTACTGTCGGGCACACAATCGTTTCTAAGCGTGACAAAGTATCGGTCACTATATTGTCTTTACCACTAATATGCCGTATGTCCGCCGTAAATTCGCTAATAAATAAGAGATGTCGAGTCCTTCTGGGTGATTCTTTGTCGTCCTTACCGATTTTTGTAAAAGCATGACATAAGGGCTTATGATCCGTATACACAGTCAGATTTCGACCTTCAAACGATTTTCTAAAATACTGAATGGCTCTATAAATGGCTAATAATTCGCGGTCATATGTGGAATATTTCTGTTCCGTAGTTGTAAATTTTTTAGAAAAATATCCCAATGGTGTCCATGAGCCCTTAAGGTGACGCATTGATAAACTATTGTTTCAAAAATCATGTACCACACTCCCCGCTCACCCTGATAAATTTTACGCGTCGCTCTTGACCGGCCGAAACAGCGGCGGACGGCATGGCTGGTCTATCGTACGTGGCGCTGCGGAGGGCGCGCGGCAAAACCGGTCAACTCGAACGCTGTCCGAACTCTCGCTGTCTGGAGCATAGCTATCGTGGAGTCGCCTCGTCTTTATTTATTTATCCTTGCGATAAAGACAAAAATTCAATTCGAACTATTTTGTTTCATTGTATTTTTGGTATATTAATAGGTAATACATATTGTTTATGTTTATTCACATCATCCGCAGATCAAATTTTTAGAGTCTCTTTTTATAATATGGAAACACATTGTTTTGTAACAATGTACCTACCTACTTATTAAAATAGTATTTAGCTTGTTTTGACGTTTCTTCTATGTTCATCGTCAGAAATAAAAAAATCTGTTTTCTAATATTTATCTTATTAAGAGGTACAAAGAAATTATGCAAGTTAAGAGAAGACTTACGAAATTAAATGATATAATATTAGATATATATTTACGAGTATGTATGTCCGTCCATCACAGTCAGTTTTCTCCAAATTTACTGAATCGATAGAGTTTAAACTCTAAACATACTCTTTTATTTAAATTAATTACTTTAATTTTAAATTATATAATTATAAACATCTTCTCTTTACGGAGGTATTTTTGAGACAGGGATCTAAGGTGGTTAAAAATATCTCGTGCTTTGAACGAATTTTGCTTTAGTATTAACGTCACATACAGTAAGGTGGTTAAAAATAGTAAAAATGTGTGACAACAATTTTGCTTTTAAGAAACAATTTTTTGAACGTGTATGTATATATCAAAGAATTTTGATAGGCATAAAGTTAAATATAAATAAAGAAATCATTTCTCTCTCATTAATTAATTTTAATATTCTGAAGTCTGTTACTTTGCCTGAGTTATACATATTTTATCTTTGCATTTTAGGCTCCTATATACATAAAGAAATAAAACAACGGAATCGTTAAGATATTGTAATTAATATTCTACAAAAGACATCACGTAATCTAAGACAGAACCATCATCAACTTCGAAATTATTTATTTCTTTTGAAACGGTACTAATTTCATTTTCTTTGTCCTTTGGAATAACGGGTTTTGGATCACGAATTGGCCTATCCCTTATGTGTCCAGGGTCGATCAACTCGGGAAGAAGACAATCATAATAAAATTTCAGCAGTTTCGGCTCCATGACATCTGACCAAAATGTATCGTCCTTTTCTATGACTTCTGTTTTTATTTTGTTGTTACCGTACCATATCCCAAGAAAGGCCTGCTGTTTTTTGCTGACAAGTTGTGATGTAAAATGATTAACATCTATAACTCGATGCCCCAAGTCGTGTGTTTCTGTTTGAATCTGAAACATAAGTAGAGGTATACATATGTTATTATATATAACATCTTAGATCTCTGGGTGACGACCGCAGTGCAGTGCTAGGTAATGATTTGGACTCCTGGAGTGATATTCCAATAGCTGCGTGTCACTGTGCTGTTATATGGAAGGCATGTTGCTTACCATCAGGCACATGTCCTGCTCGTCTCGTCACTTTTTATTTAAAATATATATATATATTAAGTATAAAATATCTTAGATAAATATTACTCAGAAATAACAAATTGCATACTTACAGTAGTTTTAGAGGTACTTTCAACTTCGTATGAACCACAGAAATCTAAATAATAAGGTAATAGAAATGGCATAACTCTCAAATTACTTGCAAAACGCTTGTCGCCACATTTCCCCTACCCCCGCGATCACTACTACATGCGCGTAGTATTCAAATAGAGCTCCACTCACACACCAATAGCTACACATTACCAACCTGGGTCTATGATTGCACCACACACATCAATAAACGCTTATCAGTGAACCTACTAATACATTGAAAAATTAACAATTTTTCACATATACGCTAGTGCTTGACAAAAATTAAAACATATCGATATTTCAAAGTACGGTCCAATTTTAACATTCGATAAAGGTTATTATTGATTTCATTAATTAGGTGTATTACACTACAACAAAGTCAATATGCCTACATATAAAATAAGTGAGTCACATGGGGTATACTTTTTAAACAAATACACGGGTAACTCACGTATAAAATAGTCAGAACAGACGCGCAGCTGTCCAGTGACGAAGAGTTCCAGTGTACACCGGCGCAGCCCTCCCGCACCCCCTCACCTACACCCCCGCGACAACAACCGTTGAGCTTACGTGCGCGCCGTGCAGCTGCCCGCAGTGCTAATCGAGCTGCGAATATGCGCGCGCACTCGCCTTGAAGAAGATCGCCGGACGCGATCGAAACTCGAGTCGGACTGTTCTGACTATTTTATACGTGAGTTACCCGTGTATTTGTTTAAAATGTGTAATAACCACGTTAGTTTTCATACTAAAAATGGGGTATACTATTGTTTTGAAAACTGAACTATGTAATTCTGACACCACATGGGCTTAGGTATAGTTGAAAAACAAAGGTTGTTGTATATTTTGTACATCGAGCAACTCGATCTTCCGCGCAAGCACGGAAGGGAAGTAGCCTTTGCTAAAACATATTGTTCAAATCTTTCTGTCATTTCTTGCGGGAGGGGAAAGTTGCACACTAGCGTAAAGCCGCACTATTACATACAAAACATACCTGTACCGATCCATTGCCGACCATACTCACACACCCAATTCACTAACACATAAAAAATAAAGCACCATTCACAAATCTAGCCCCGCCCTCAGTGTATTCCACGCCACAGTATATTATCAAACTCCATGGTCCACGCGGACTTGTACTTTGACAGAGGGGAAACGCTGTGTATGCCTACTCCCTTCCGTGTTGCTCGCTGATTTTGTATGAAAACTAATAAAGTCTTAAAAATAAAAGCTTACAATAGATAAATACTGCCTCAGTTATCTTAATATTTATTTTGCACCGACGAACAATCGCGCGTTATAGCCAGTATGTATATACTTTTGTTAATAATTAATGAATTATGAAGTGATGTTTACCGCGAATTAAAAGATTGTACGTACGGGTATGTAATGTTAATTGCGTACAATTTTTTTTATCGATTTATTATGTTACTTTATCGATAAAACTATGTAAAATTTAAAATAAAATTTTCATCGTTTATTTTTGGGAAAGTAAAATTGGACCGTCACAGCACTAACTCACAATCGCTACCTGCGGTTGTACCATGGAAGATTAGAGGTTATGAAGATATCTTTAATTTTACATTACATTGCTGTTTATGCTTGTACCACTTTAGATGTTAATTAATGTATGCAGCAATGGTATGCAAAATGACGATCACACCAAAAATGTATAACTATCATAGTGAATCATTGGGCTCCGTTTATTTTATTAAAAAATACAATTAAAATAAAATAAAATACCTATCGGTGAAATGTAATCTCATTATTGGTATAATTGCAAGTTGTGGAAGAACTTCCACAGTTGTTTATGCTGCATAACACAAGTTTTTAAAGATGATTCACGCCTGCCGGTTCGAACAAGACTAAACTACAATTCGAGCACTGGTGGCCTACAAGTGGTATGAACGCTCATTATTTTCAGAAAGTGATTTTTCTATCTGAAATAAAATTACTTACATTACTATTTATTAAAGAAATTAGAAAACTAAAACTTTTTTGAAGGCATTATTGCCTAAGTAAGTAATTAGACAAGTTTTGTTTTCTAATATTTATAATCAAAAAAATAATAAATAAACAACAAGTTTACCGTTGCCGCCGAAACTTCAGATGTCTCATTTTTTTCTTCATTCGGTTTTTCAATGACGTCGCTGACGTCATATTCCTTGTTCGTCTGAAATAAAAAGAAAAGTATAGTTGTTAGGTTACTACTTTTACATTCTGTATTCCGAAATTGTTTAATTAAGAATACTGTACTATTAACTCACTGTAGATCTAGGTGAACGTTCATAGTCATTTGAAAGCGTTTTGTTCTTCTCAATTGTCCTGAAAAAGATATTATCCGTAAGATACATAAGTATTTTACATTTACAATAACAAATATTTTTATTTATGAGTCACAATAAGTAATAATGAAAACTCTGCGTATATCAATGATATTTCTGGTTGGCTGCAAAATAAGATACAGTACCCTTATTCAAGTATAGTTGAATTTATCTTTTTTGAAGTCGGGTAAGAATAACCATTTTTTTAAATACTGCTAAGTTCGATTGCATAATATATTAATTTTAAATGGTTAGGTAATTCTAAAATATCAAATGACGACTCCATAGCTTTTTATTCTGATTTGTTTTTCTGTTCCTTCACAGTAATGTATAGTATAGCTATACCTATTAGAGTGCAATTTCTTACTGCATATGGCAAGTTTACTTTATAATTTGTAACTATTGCCTACAACCTATGTACCTATACATTCATACTTCGATAAAATTATAAACAAAATAAAAATATTATTCAACTTACCCAAACATTCCATATTTTTTTTTAGTTTTTGGTTTTCGTTTCCTTAAAAATAATTCTTTCCTCTTATCTTTTCTTCCCATTTTCTATGAGTAACACTAAAATAAGTACCTACTAAACATATAAACACGTCCAAATAAATAATATATTATAACACTTTCTCCCTCTTGGTGGGTAGAAGTGACTTAACGTTTTTTAAACTTGCTCCCAAATGTTTTAGTGTTTTAAATATAAACAGTGACCTAATTAGCCTAATTTATGTCTAATTCTGTGTAATAAGGGATATACTACATCTGCCTTACAAAATTTCCTGGTAAATATTGGAAGTGTTATCTTTCTGAACTCATACCTACATCCATTACATACCTTACAATGAGTAATCCTCCAAAGTCATTTTTGGAGATGATGGACGCCCTGAACAAACGCATGGAGAACTTTGAGAGTGAGCTGCTGAAAACTCCACCTCCAGGTAACCCTTCAAGCAACCTTGCCGCAGATTATGCACAATTCAAAACCTTGACTATGCACAATTCAAAGACTCAGATGGGCCTTCTCGCACAGCAAGTAGATAGGCTAGAGATGAGCAGCCGGCGTAAAATACTGCTTTTACACGGTGTGCCTGAAGCTAAAGATGAGAACATCACTGCACTAGTGGTAAAAACTGTCACTGATAAGTTTAAACTGGACACTTTCACTAGTTCCTCAATTGCCCGTTGTCAGCGTATGGGCAGTCCTAAGACTGGGAAGCCTAGACCCATATTATTTAAACTCAAGGACCTTGCTGTCCGGAGTAAGTTATGGACATTAAAAACTTCTTTGAAGGGCACTGGCATTACCCTCTCTGAGTTTTTGTCCAAATCAAGACATCATACATTCATGACAGCAAGGGAACGGTTTGGGGTTAACAACTGTTGGACTCGTGACGGGCACATCCACATCCTAGTTGATGGTCAACACCATCTCATAAGTAACCTCGGTGAACTCGACAAGGTTACGCCTGGCAGCGGCACCGTCCTCAAGAAGTCGACGCCACTGGTTGTACCATCGAGGAAGGTGGTAGCAGAGGCAGGAACTAATACTGCAGTCGCTAGACCGAGGCGCATCCGCTAAATCTAATAAAAACATTCCAGGTATGTAGGTACGCGCGCCGGTCTTCACATTGACTCGCAA
Organism: Ectropis crepuscularia; assembly: GCA_963693475.1. Classification (NCBI taxonomy): domain Eukaryota; kingdom Metazoa; phylum Arthropoda; class Insecta; order Lepidoptera; family Geometridae; genus Ectropis; species Ectropis crepuscularia. Next base: position 27,102,580 of record OY856355.1, read on the forward strand.
ATGTATCACACATCGTTGATTTCTCTGCCGTGTATAACAAGTGTTCTTGCTCACTGCAGGTAGGGTTGCCATCTCTAAAGTTCGGCAACCAGGACAAGACTCGTGAAAGCCCCGGATTTTAGAGCTGAAAACCCGGACATGTCAACAGCTTTTTTAAATAGACTTCACAGATTGTAAGTTTGAACAGCTGAAAATGATATAAATAATCTTTTTATGCATATTTGGCTGCCATATTACAAGCTTTGCTTTGTTTGGGATGGTGTTTTGTGTGAATTGTCCGCCAATATTCCGACCTTTAACAAATTTCATTTAGTTAAGTAGATATCTTTTATCATTATTTTATTAAGAATTTAGAGAGTCGGTTCGTTGGTTCATCGCGGCGTACAGGCTCAAGACTTTAAACTTATAAACCCGGATTACAAAATGAAGTCTGGCCCGGACGCTCCCCGGACGCGTTCTAAACTAGGACAAATCCGGGGAAACCCGGACGGATGGCAACCTTAACTGCAGGTACCTTTGATTAGTATTCCACCCTTTATAACCGACTTTTTCACATAAATTGTAACTTCGCTATTTAGGCTAGGCTGCTACAGAACTGTCAAATTTATTGTTTATTGCTGTTGGTGTGAATTGTGGAGGGTAGGGGAAGGAGTGTCATCTGTTCGCATGAAAATGCAAATGTTCAAATGCTTTAATTAGCCACAAGACATCGGGGTAAATTTCAAAGAAAACAAATAATACGTACTATTCACAGGTCACGAAATAAAGTCACTCTAGCTACATGTTTTCTCATGATGGTTCTAAAGTTATATTTACGTCATTATATTATCCTACCAAGTAATTGTAAGTTTCCTAGTGAGTAGTTTAGTCCACAATATATCAAAATAAGATGATACTCCTTTCTCTGCACTCTGCATCCATGGTCCATGGGTTGGACTGACACTGACGTTTGGCTGTTGTGCGTCAGTGACGTCAATGACAACATTGTCGATTAATTTTTTCTCTTTGTAGTTTATTACTGTGCGGTCAGTTTGTTTGGCCATATCGTATTTCATAATGGTAATTTTTAAAAAACATGGATACTTTTTATCTTTTCAAATTGTTTATTTGTATTATTGTTGTTTGTATGTTGTATTATTTCAATATCATGCTTTTATTTTTTCTCTCTTTTCTGTTGTATGGACTTATAGGCAGATGAGTATATCGTTATTATTATTTTTTTTTCTTTTTTGTTTTAGTTATTTTAAGCAACGAATTTTTGGGACGTTGATTCCAGTTTTGTTGTTGGTCTTGGAATAATAATCGTTTGTTTTTTTTGTGATTATTACTCATATATATATTTTAGTATTGTTTTAATTTTAATTGTGTTAATTAATTTGTTAATAATTTATTTGTAAATCAGATATTTTCGGTACATAGTTATTTAAAGTACAGTGAAATTGCTACACAATGGATATATTGTCAGATAACGGTGAATACTCTATCAGTTCTCATATCCTTTCACCATGCTCTGAAACCTCGAGTACTGGTGACGATAGTTTTGATAGTATTCCTACACTCTCTGATATGATTAATACCCAATTTTCGAATGTCTCCAAAAATTTTAATGCGATTCATATAAATGCTCAAAGCATTCCAAGTCACATCAATGATATGCAAACATATCTTGGTGATAGGAACATTCATGCGATTTTTGTCTCAGAGACCTGGTTAAAGCCTAGCCTTCCCTCTATTTCTTATTCTCTACCCGGGTTTCGTCTTATACGCAATGACCGCACAGGCAGTCGTGGTGGTGGAGTGGCCATATATCTTCGATCCCACATTCCTTTCTCCATAATTAGTACGTCAGTTCAACCACCTCCTTCTGATGCTGGTGAACATTTATTTATTGAGATTATTCTTTCTCATACGAAGATTTTGCTTGGGGTTTATTACTGTCATTCTCTGCATGTAAACTATTTCCCTTCTTTTGAAAATCTACTAGAGGATCTCTTGCCACAGTACCAACATTGTATTATCATGGGCGACTTCAACACATGTCTCCTAAAACAAGATCACCGAACTTTTTCCTTGCAATCTATCACTAACTCATTTAACATGCAAATTCTTCCTTTGAACGCCACGCATCATTTTCCTGACTGCACCCCCTCGCTACTTGATTTAATTTTAGTTTCTTCTCCCAGTCACGTCGCCAAGCATGGGCAGTGTCCTGCTAATTTTTCTTATCACGATCTCCTTTTTTTGTCCTACAAAGTTCGACCTCCCAAATTCAAACCTAAAATTATTCTTCAGCGCAATTTTGGTGGAATGGACAGAGAAGCATTTGAAGCGGATGCTCGAGATGTTGACTGGTCACCAATTTTTGAAGCCGAATCAGTTAATGATCAAGTTGAGTTTTTCAATTCAAGTTTAACCAAGTTATACGATAAGCATGCTCCTTTACGACCTACAAAAATAAAACACCTTCCAGCTCCATGGCTCACCAACGACATCAAGCTCCTAATGCATAAAAGAGATTCTGCAAGATTCAGATACAAGTGTCATCCTACAGATCGTAGTAAGGCGGCATATGTAAAAGCCCGAAATCGATGTAACACTTCTTGTAGAGATGCTCTAAGACGTCACGTTCACAATTCTGTCAATAATGATGATCCAGCTAAGGTGTGGAAATTTCTGAGATCAATGGGAATCGGTAAATCTAGGATGGATGGTATACCCCGGGATATTGACCTCAATTTGCTTAACCTCCATTTCTCATCCTCTTCGAATATTGATATCCAAACCAAAACCAGCACCCTTCTTTCTCTTTCCACCTTGCCTATCCCAGATAATTCACCCTTTCTCTTCAACGAGTTTTCTGCTGACGAGGTCAGAAAGAGCGTCCTGTCTATCACTTCTAACGCAGTCGGTCTCGATGGCATTAGTCGCAACATGTTGGTCCCTTTCCTTGAACACTTCCTTCCTGCTCTTTGTATCATCTTCAATACATCTATTTCTACTGGTGTTTTTCCTTCTGCTTGGAAAGACGCTCAAACTATTCCTTTGCCAAAAAAACCCAACCCTAAATCTTTCTCAGATTTTCGACCTATATCAATCCTCCCGTTTTTGTCTAAGGTTCTCGAACGTTTAGCCCAGAATCAGTTTAACACGTACCTTTCCAGTCATAATTTGTTAAATCCTTTCCAGTCAGGCTTTCGTCAGGGGCACAGTACGGTCAGTGCTTTGGTTGAAATCACTGATGACATCCGTTTTTCAATGGAAAATCGCAATCTCACTGTTATGGTCCTCCTTGACTTCAGCAATGCCTTCAATACCGTCGATCATGATGTTCTCTTGGCCTTGCTACGCTCCTCTAATTTTTCTTCTTCTGCTACTGACTGGTTTAACAGCTATCTCTGTGGTCGTCGACAGCGGGTTCACCTTGAGGACGCTTCGTCCTCGTGGTGTCTGACGTCTGCCGGTGTTCCCCAGGGTGGTGTCCTATCTCCTCCGCTTTTTTCCTTCTTTATCAATTCAATTTCCCTTAACTTTTCATCGTCCTATCACCTGTATGCTGATGACCTTCAAATTTATTCCCATGCTCCCCTTTCCAGTATTTCTGAGACAATAAATACTGTTAATGTCGATCTGGCTAATGTTTGTAAGTGGGGCAAAGGTTATGGTCTGCATGTAAATCCTAACAAATCGCAGGCTATCATCTTAGGTAGTTCGAGACAAATATCCTGCATTGATTGGTCAACACTTCCAAAAATTGATTTTAATGGCGTAACAATTCCCTACAGCAGCACTGTCACAAGAATCTGGGCATTACTATAGATCGTTGTTTGAGCTGGGGTCCGCAGATTCAAGCTACTAGTAAAAAATTGTATGCCGCGGCAGGAGCATTAATGAAACTGCGTAACTTTCTTCCAACTTCCACTAAAATTGCGCTTGTTCAATCCCTCCTACTTCCTATCCTTGACTATGCCGACATTTGTTACCTGGATCTCACAGAGGAACAGTTAAACAAGCTTGAGCGCCTTCAAAATTTCTGCATAAGGTTTATTTTTGGCCTGCGCAAATATGACCACGTATCTCAATTTCGCACTAAGCTCAAGTGGCTTCCTATCCGCCTTCGCAGAAATGCACACATTCTGTCATTTTTGTATACCATTCTGTTTAATCCTGCCTCCCCGTCATACCTTAAGAAGCGTTTTACATATTACCATGAAATTTCACGTCCCCGTCCTTTGAGAGCGGCAGTAGCGCTTAACCTCATCACTCCATCACACAGAACATCTTTCTATGAAGATTCTTTTTCTGTCAAGGCTGTTCGCTTGTGGAATGCTTTGCCGGCCTCTGTAAGACAGTCGCAGTCTGTAAACGTGTTTAAGAGCAATGTAAAGGAATTTTACTTATCACAATGCACGGCTGTCGTCACCAGTAAATCGTAAGTAATGAAGTTGTTCGCTGCTAGTTATAGTGCTGTATTTTCATGTCACATTTTTGTTGTGTAGGTGGATATTTTAAATTGGTCATTTTTTTTGTATTCCGGGTTACGGGGTTTTTACTAGTAGTTGTATTTACTTAATTATTATACCTACTTAAGTTGTATTTAACTGTGTTTCAGAATTTCTATTATTATTGTTAAATTATAGTTATCTTTGGATGATTACATATGTATAAATTTGTTTTATATAGTATTTAATTAGTAGTATTGGGAAAAATGTCACCTCGCTTCGCCTAATCATATATGTAGGCGAATTTCCTTTAAGCTGGTTGCCTGGAAGAGATTGCTCTAAGCAATAAGGCCGCCATTTGTGGTGCTATTTCGTAAGTGTTTTACTGTAATGTTTCTGTTTTGTGTCACAATAAAGAGTTATCTATCTATCTATCTATCTACTTTCTAACTACTATAATATAACGTTCTAAAGCCTAACTTATTCACAAGGAAATAAATATTAAATAACCTATCGTTGCTCAGAGCAGCCGGGTCACATGCATTCACTGCGAGCGCGGCTCGCTCACTGAGCTCCGCGCCGCATTTATTTTAGGTCTTAGCGGCCCTGTTAAAAGTTGATAATCGCCTGGCACAGCGGATGATGATGAAAGCAGTGAAATGCAGGCGTAATTTTTGACTCGGTTTTTATTTAATTACTGATAATGTAAACATGACATGAAATAACTTCTCGGTCTATGAAATAGAATAGCAGTCTGGCTATTTTATTCGTAAAAAAAAGTAGGGTGTTGTCGCTGATAATTCCGAGCATTTGAACTTTTTGGTGTGAAGTTTGTATATTTTTGTTTAAAAATTTCAGACAATTTTCAAAAATTGTGTTCGGTTCATAAAATTATACAAGTTTTTTCCTTACCTACCATATTTTTAATATTTGAATTATATCATTGGATAGTCTCATACTATGCAATCAAAAGTACTCGTATTCGTGCATCTTGGTTCAAGGCGTCCTCTTAACGTTTTGCTGTAAAACTGCGCCCATGCATGTATTAGATGCATCTGTCATTAGAGCGAGTGGAACATCAGGTAGTGGATGATATAACGTGGCGGAATTTTGAAGTGCAAGCTTACACTGCAAAAAAGCATTTTCCGCTGACGTAGTCCAAACTATCCGTGTTTTATCATTTTTCTTTGAATTCACTAAATATCTATTAAGCTCGCACTGATATGAAGCTAAATTGGGCAAATGAGGTCTATAAAAATTTAGCATGCCTAAAAATCGTCTTAATTCTTGAATGGTGTCAGGTTTCGGAAAATTAACTATCGCCTCAACTTTGTCATTAAGCGGTTTAATACCTTCGACGCTTACGTCGTGGCCTAAGAATTCTATACGCGACTGACTGTTGATAGTAATGTTGTATTTATTAAAACGTTCAAATATCAACCTTAAATGCTCTCTATGTAGGGTGCTATCTTGGCTGGCAACTACGATATCATCTAGATAAATATATAGGAAATCCAGCCCTTGTAAGACGGTATTGTTCATGAAACGTTGGAACGTTTGCGCTGCGTTACGCAAACCGAATGTCATACGGGTAAACTCAAACAATCCGAAAGGTGTGATGATCGCAGTTTTCTCAATATCCTCTGGCGAAACACTCACGCAGTGGTACGCGCGATTGATATCTAATTTCGAAAATACAGTTTTATTGGCCAAGATATATGTAAATTCATGTAACCTTGGAATGGGGTATCTGTCTGGCTTCGTAATCGCATTCAACTGTCGATAGTCTCCACAGGGCCGCAAATCACCGTTCTTTTTAGTAACAACATGCAAAGGACTGGCCCAGGCACTTTTTGAAGCCCTACAGATACCTAACTCCTGCATGACTCTAAATTCTTCTTTAATTTTTTTATATCTATCTGGAGGCAAAGGTCGGGCGCGCGCGTGGACAGAAGGTCCTGTCGTCTCTATATAATGCATTACATTATGCGTTGGAGTTTCCCTGAATGACGCTGGTTTGGTAATGTTTGGGTAACAACACAATACATCATAATACGGGTGACCTTCAACAATAGAACTTAAAGACGGTTGATAAATGTTCGAAATAGATGCGAGTACATTTATATCGGTCACCTTATCTATAAGTTTACGACTACGCATGTCCACTAAAATGTTATGCTGTGTTAAAAAATCAGCACCTAATATCGGTTGTTTAACATCGGCAACTATAAATTCCCAACGGTACGGTCGACGTAACTTTAAATTTAACACTAATGTCTTTGTACCGTAGGTCGAAATTTCTGTACCGTTAGCAGCATATAGTTTGTAGTCTGAACGCGGCGCACTTTTAAAAATGTTCTTACATACCGGTAAAACGGAAACGTTGGCACCTGTGTCTACCAGGAACCGTTGTCCGGAATTAAAATCCGAGACTGATAAGCGGCTACATGGTGTAATGGTACAGACCTCAGCCGGTGGCTGTACCTGCCCTCCTAGTTTTCCGAAGTCGCGTTAACAGTTTTATTCTGGTTTTCACGTGGTTTTCACGTGGTTTCCACGCACAAGGTGGCACGCACTTGTGAGCTCTATTGCGATATCTGTAATGGTAGCTACACAGCCAATCTGGAGAATCCTTGTATCGGCCTCTTGATTTCGAGCGCGCAGAACGTTGAAAATCATTTCCTTGTCTGGAATTAGGCCTAGAACGCTCTATATTTGTTAATCTAGCGTTAATCTTGGCGAGCTCCGCCGAAATACTTGCTACGTCGCAATCTTTAGTACTTTTCTCCGGTTGCGACGGGGTGATGGCTGAAACACTATTGCATTTAGTGGCCTCCGCTATGTTGTCAGCTATCATGGCCAAGTTGTCCACGTCTTTTGTTTCCGATACTACCAGGACGGCTCTGCTCGTTGATGGTAAGTGGCCTTGCCACAAAACTCTCAATGTGTCATCCGGTATTTTATCGCGAGCCAGGTCTCGCATGCGATGGAGAAGTTGGGAGGGTTTTTGATCCCCTAACTCCATTTCCCCCATTAATTTCTCGATCTGCCTAGCTTTCGAATCTTCGTACAAGGCAAGCAATTTGGCCTTCAGCGCTTGGAATTTGCCTGCGTCCGGTGGTTTCGTTAAAAAATCCGTAAGCTGAATTATGACCTCCTTCGGCAACTTTGAAACAACTTGGTCAAACTTGCTATCATCCCCTAATTTTTGAGGAGCCAATATAGCCTCAACCCGAATGAAACAGACTCGTGGTTGGTCCGACCAAAAATCGAGAATCCTTGATGATAGGGAAATAGACATCACTTCCGGTGAAGGTATCATCGGAACGCTGGGATGCATTTTCACTCAAAATTTTGGATAAAACTTCACAAAGAAAACTTCCTATATTGTGTTCTCAGTTCACGGGGTCACCAGTGTAGATATCTTGTCGCCTTTGAGGATATGTCTATATAGTCAGGTTCGGTAAATTAAACTGCGTAAATATTCTACATAATAACACTATATTTTGAATATAAACGTACAACACAATAACACTATAACTATAATAACCGGCTATCTATACACGGTATCGTATGACGGATTCTACACGAACGTCTGTACACGTTAATTATTTCCGAACGACTGCTCCCTACATTCAGTTATGGTATACACGTATGCATTTCTATGCTTATGCATGTGACAGTGCATAAATATGTGTCCCTACAATAGGTTTCCTTAAAACCCTGAAAACCGAGCTTGCTATTCCAAAAGCATTTTCTACTACTCTATGCCCTCTTGACAGACGATAGTTAAATATTCTTTCTAGCGATCCCCTCTCTGGCTCCCCTTGGAACGGTTTCATTGTGTATTCGTTTAGTGCAAATGCTTTGTCTGCCAGAATAACGTATGGAACTGTGAGGGTGTATGGTATTTGAAGTATCGATGGCTGAGGTATTTTCATGGACTTTTCTTCTAGTCTTTTGTATAATGATGTGTGCTTAAAGATCCCCCCATCCGAAAGTCTCCCCTGCGAACCAATGTCAACGTATCTAAAACAGTAGTCCGCGTACGAGGGCGAACAGTACGATACTAAAAAAGTGTTTGTAGTTATAATATTCCGTGCCGCTGTTACCAGGCGCTTGTATCATTACGTGTTTTCCATCCATGGCTCCTATAGCATGAGGAAAATCCCACTTTTCTTGAAATTCTTGAGCAATTTCCAACCAGTCTTTCTCAGATGTGGGGATCTGTAAAATTACAAATAATTATAAAATACAAAGTTAATTAAAGGCACGTTCATATTTCAGGACTCTACATCACAAAATGAAGGCGAGTCTTCCCAAAAATCTTCAGAAGAGTGTAATACACAAGAACAATTTAATGATACTATTCAAAAAGCACCGGAAAAAACTACAAAGAAGACGTCAAAGAAAAGGAAACACGAAGAAGAGGACGATAAAATGTTGACAGAAGCGTTTAAAATTTTAACTGAAACGTCTCAAGCTACTGATTCATATTTCAGTTATGGCCAACACATAGCAAACGAATTAAGGAAATATGACAGCCATACTCTAATATATGTTAAACAAGCAATAAATAATATAATTTTTGAAGCCGATTTAGGCAGATACAGTCCAATGTATGGGTATACATTACAAAATCTCTCAAATTCTAATATTGATTCTCTGGCCAGTACGTCAACTCAAGCTAACGAGAAATAATTTATGTTAAAAAAGGTTAAATAAATATAATACTAATTAATATTGCGTTTTTCACTTACCTTTACCCAATCTTTTAAAACGTCACTGATAGCATCACAAACCTCTGGGACTATCCTAGATATAGATTGCTTTGAAACTCTAAACAGGTACTGCAAGCTTGTATACGAGTCTCCAGAGGCAAGAAATTTCAAAGTTATAGTTAGCCTTTCAGTCACTGTAATAGCTTCGCGAAACCGGGTGTCCATTTTTTTCACCTTTGGCTCTATCAAGTTTCTGAAGTAATAAAAATCTTCTGTCGACATTCTTGTAAAGTTTTTTATTGTGTCTTCTACCACTTCGAACTGCATATCTCTTATAAGTGTCACTCCATACTGCATTCTTTTTCGGTACAGCTCTTTTATCCACCAACGCACTTTTCGTTTCTGCTTTTTCTTGTTTATAATACTGTGAATAATTATAAAAGCCGCTGCTGCTCGTACACGACTGGCTTCCATGATGAAGGGACAAACACTGGAACAGTTGCCACGCGCGCCAGCCGCGCTTAGTTGATATACTTCAAATGTTCGAAACGCGTTCCGCGGAGCGCACTCTCGGCGCGGTCATTCATGGCGCGCGCGCCAGGAGCGCATAATCGATACGCAGCTTAAGGACATAGTCAATGTTTTTATTTTAAAATGAATCCCTCGTATTACAAGGACTGCTTAGTGCCTCAGTGTACAAGCTTAAGTATAAATACGCCAAACAAATTATTCATCTAGGTTCCAAACGATCCACAATTACGAAAAAAGTGGCAATCGCTTGCGAGGAGGAATGGTGCCCACTAAATCAAGAATATATTTTTGTAAAAACCATTTTAATGAAAGTATTTGACACAGTATAATCTTAGTAAAGGAAATGTAAAAAACTACTAATAATTTTCCTCAAAAATAGTGGTAAAACAATAAAAAACTAGTTCAGTTAAGCGGCTGAAGAACTAGTATCCATGGCGAAGAATTAATAAAAAAAAAAAAAAAATATATTTGTTCTATGAAAATGTCAACAACATTAGTGATGTCAAGTGATTTATAGCACGGCGTGACGTCACATTTTCTGATTGGCGTTCACTGTCACGTGACACAATGCCTATTTTTTAAGATTTTCTTTTCTAAAAATATTAATAATCTTTACGTAGTTTGATAAACTGTTTTATTTTTTTAAATCTCTATATCTTAATCAATAGTAAGAACCTCTAATCCATCTGATTCATTCTTAGTGGAAACAAGCCTATTGTCGCATCTCTTTTTTATGATTGCCAGTAACGTTTTGAGATTATTTATTGTAGTATTGCGCCTTTTTAGCCGCTGTGATAGAACCTTTAGTTCACGTTTTAATTTTCTTTTTCGGGGAGTATTAGTATTTAAGCCATCCGTTTGAGTTGATTTTTCAGATTCTTCCTCTATTTTTAGTTTCTTCTCAGGTGGTTCTGATGAAGATGGTTCTGCTGGTGAGGTCACTAATGTTATGCTACTCAATAAATTAATAGTTTTCTCAGAGGGTATACTCTGTAAAAAAATATCTTAGTATTAGAGGTGCTTAATACATAACAACTAAACTTTGTAAGCTCTGAAGTTGTTACTGATTCGGATCATCGTAACTACTATAACCTTAGAAATTTTGCTAAATGGTAAGGGAATTTTAATCTCTATCACATCTTTTTTTATTTATAACACCAAGTAGTCAAAGCAGCTACTATTTTGACTTTCCATCAAGGCAAGAGGGAAAGCGACAGATAAAATCTACCTATAGTTAAGGTCATAGATTTTGAAGTGAAAACTTCTTTTGGCGCCCCACAGACAGATTTTTCGTGGGCTGTGAATTGAATTCTAGCGTCACGCTCGGGAATGATAAGAAATCTTCGGGTAAAATCGGGTCCATGGCCATTGGCCTCCTAGAAATGCGTCAGCATTTCCTATCGGCCATTTTGAATCGATATTTGCCAAACATAGCTAAGAACATCCGCACGGTAAATAACATTCAAATAAAAAAAAATGGTTGTCTGTAAAGTCGGTTTATTGACGATAGTTAAACGTGACAACGTCTTAAGAAATCAGTAAGCTGATAGCGCGAGTAGTGATACCGCTCGACTCGGCGGGTGGCGCCCTCAGCGCTCAGCTTCGTCCGCATGGCACGGACGACGAACTAACGGTAACGGTAACGTTACATGACGTCATGTTTTGCGGGCGTGCAGCCGGCTTTACCGAATTATAAGACGTTATCACGTCAAAAAAACCGCATCGAAATCGGCCTATCCGTTTGAGCTCTACGGCGCCACAGACAGACACACACATAGACTGACAGACAGACATCGACGTCAAACTTATAACACCCCTTTTTTAGTCGGGGGTTATAAACAAACAAACACAAATGTAAGATAAAATAATGCATAAAATAATATTCCGGAATGTATTCTTGAACACATTTATCAAATAAACACTTTCAGCATCAGATGCCGCGTAGCCGCGTAACCGCTAACGAGTAAAACCGCATGGTTACCTAGTTTAGTTCTAAACTCACACACACTACAGTGCTGCTATGTGTGCGCCCAGTGTCGTTGTCATACATTCTAATAGTAATGTAATAAGATGATATCTTAGTAGCACACAACTGAGCCGTGAGCCGTGCAATCCACACCTAATTTACTGGTTTCTCATTACACACACTACTACACTAATCTACTACACACACATTACTAATCTCAACACTATAACATTTACTCAATTCCTCAATTTTTTTAATATTTTCCTTTTTGATAATTTATACACTTATATTTTTATATTGTGATGGCTCTTCAGTCCTTTTATTACTGTATGAAATTAGAAGCCTGGATCCCACAACACAGGTAGCCCTAGTGTGGAGTTCAGTCCACACTAACACAATATGTATTTGTTTTTTGTAGTTCCTTCTGGTGACAAACATGTACCATATATTTTGTGTTTTTGCTGAGGTCTTTCGTTATTGCCACAATAAACTCATTTTTAGGGTTCCGTAAAACGTAAAAACGGAACCCTTATAGATTCGTCATGTCTGTCTGTCTGTCCGTCCGTATGTCACAGCCACTTTTTGCCGAAACTATGAGAACTACACTGTTGAAACTTGGTAAGTAGATGTATTCTGTGAACCGCATTAAGATTTGAACAGAAAAAAATAAAAAAAATAAAAATTAGGGTTGCCCCCCATACTGAGAACTGAAACTCAAAATATTTTTTTTCATCAAACCTACACGTGTGTGGTGTCTATCGATAGGTCTTCAAAAATGATGTTGAGGTTTCTAAAATCATTTTCGTCTACACTGAATACTTTGCGCGAGAGACACTTCCAAAGTGGTAAAATGTGTGTGTCCCCCCCTCTAACTTCTAAAGTAAGAGAATGAAAAATCTAAAAAAAATATATGATGTACATTACTATGTAAACTACCAACGAAAATTAGTTTGAACTCGATCTGATGAGTAGTTTTTTTTTAGTACGTCATAAATACACTATTATTGAAACTTCGATCAACGTTACAACGAACTACAAGAACTATGTGTACTATGTATATAATGTTACTTGCTGCAACGGAACCCTTCATGGGCGAGTCCAACTCGCACTTGGGCACTTTATTATTAAACCCTCTATTTTTTTACTAATTATCTTACCTCTGGAAATATTGAAGGTACTACATTCGATTTCAATATTTTTCTTGACTGATCAATATAGTCTTTAGCTTTAAAATGTAGACTACATACTACTGATGACTTAGTGACGTTCCCAAAAAATTTTTCCTTCCACCTCTTAGCTATAGATTCATCCTTAGGTATCCTAGAAGCATAAAATACAATACAAATTAATGTTAGCGGTTGCTTAAATTTTGTTGTTCAATTGTTATCTGAACTATTTTCGCTTCATTGTAGAGACGGACCCATACCTACTGTATTATTAGATGTATAGATATTAGGTACTTATTTATGTTCGCAAAAACAACTCATATTCTGATGACATTATCTGAATGAGTTTTTATATAAATTACCCTATTGGATAGTCATAGTCACTCTCATCCGTAAGTGAATACCCGATTCTCTATACGTGGTCCGCGGATGATAAGTGGTAAGACATTATCTCTTGTCCAAGGTACTTTGACTTAGTTTACCATCAGTAGAAAAATCTTTCGCTAAGCACACATTGAAATAAATCTCAGATTGACAACTGAAAAATCGACAACGCTGTATTTATGGACACCCTACTACTACTACCCCTACAATTTTAAAACCTTGTTTAATTGCTCACCTGTGGAAAGTTAAGCCGCAACCGCGATGCCATGAGAGGATTGTTGATAGTGAAAGGATTGTTGATAGGGACTATATTCTGCAGCTGGAAAACAGGCTAGAAACCGTAGACCACAAAACTCGAAAATCAAGTCTGGAGATAAAAAATATCCCACAAGGTTCTAACGAGACCAAGCAGACCATTAAAAACATTGTTCTTACTACGGCACTATATCTCGGTATTGAACTTCAAAATAACGATATTAAGAATGTATCAAGAATATACACAAAGAATACACCCAAACCTATTTTAGTAGATTTCACGTCAATATTAGTGAGAGATAGCTTTCTGCATGCGTATAAGAGGTGCAATAGACATAATGTTTTAACTACCTCTTCTGTTAAAATAGAAGGGCCGAGTCAAGCCGTATACATATCCGAAAGTCTCACTCAAAAAGAGCGCAAACTTTTTTATCTCGCCAATGTGCAAAAACAAACGGATATAGATATTGCTGGACATCTTATGGCCGCGTCTTCCTTAGGAAAGAAGAGGGAGCTTCGCCAATCAAGATCTCGAGCGAAAGTGATCTTACAAAATTAGAGTCTAAGTGACTAGTTTGTTCCCATGAGAACGTTATCAATGCTACTTCATTTAACTCCCAGGACTCGTATCTTAGTTTAAGCAAATTCTTTTGTCCTACCTTTTCTTTTACGTTATTGTTATATAATGCAACATTGTGTTTTCCTCTGCGCTATTTTTATTTGGAAACTGATAATAATGAATGCCTGTACGTCACGACAATACTATGTTGTGTTCGCGTCTCAATTCCTTCCACCCATCACACACACACATCTCACACATACTCTCAACCTAACTATAATACAATACATAATCTATTATTTCTACACATAACTATTTATAACCCAAATTATAACAACGTAACTCTGAACATTCCGGTAATCCGTAGCCATTCCTACCCCGAAGCTATAAAATCATGCCACAAGCCATATCTTTATGGACACTGTACTGCCAAATCAACCACTACATTCAAAATTACAAACACCTTAAACTGGATGCTTTTCTGTAGGTCGCTACGACTGCATACACAAATGTTCACCGAGTACAAGTACAACGCACGCTTCACGTCTCATATCTTTAACTTGCTCCGCTTTGTTGTAAAATACATGCGAGTAAACGGCAAATTTAAGAGGGCGCGTAGTGCCAGAAAACGAAAAAAGGACATTTTCGACGCCGCTCACTGAAGTAAAGAAACTAAAAACTATGACAAAAAAATATTTACGTGTGGGTACAATCAAGAAGAAGCACAATAACCGAATAGAATTTTAAAAATAGATCAGAGTTTTTTACAATAAAAAAATAAAAATGACACCGAAAAAACCCGTTTTAATTCGAGTACTCAAAATTATCAGCGATGACCCCACGATATTTTTTGGTAATAAAATTCCTAATTGTACGTTCTAGTAAAGTAACCGAACACTTTTTTAAATGTATGTTTAATTATTGAGTAATTTAATAAAACTTGGTCAAAAATGGACTCCTGATTTAATATTGATTTTTCCTCCAAACTGTGTCATGCTATTCTCGACTTTAAGTATATCGCATTAAGAAACGCGTCGCGCGGGTGAAAACTCATTTTTCCCTGGCTTTAGGCGCACTCTTAATAAACTTCTAAGTTACGCGAGCGCTTGCTGCGCTTGGTGTCCTGCATGTGAATCACATTCAACGCCCACACCGATAACTTGCTGCACTCAAGCTGACGTCAGATTTAGGCTCGCATTCTTATACTATGTGAATGGCAACGCACACACGCAAGTATACACATTAGTATTAATCCTCCCGTCCGTACTCGATAATAACAATAAAACTTACTTAGAGGACTGTCTGTTTGAACGATGTTGTCAATGCAAAATAAAATTACCCTATTTTAGGTCTGTGCCTTCGGCTTGACCTTTCGGAGATTAGCTGCCTACCTACCTGATACTTACGTTCCTAGCACCTACATAGTTTCATCCATAGTCGAGCGAAGGATGCGGGACGGAGGTCCGCGCGGGGAGTCGGCGGGGCGCGCGGGGCGCGGTAATTGAAGTTTCCGCGTCACGTCGTGACGTTCCTCAGTACGCTGTGATTTTACCTAGACGGTGCACGCGTTTCTACGCCTACAAAATTAAACGTTGTTGTAACGTTCATATTGATTGTAAAGGTGAATTGTGACTTATCTGAGTCAACAGTACGCTGGACGAGGTAAGCTTTTCAACCTTTATTTCTTAGGAGCTTCTCCATTAGTTATTGAGAGTGAATTATCTTATTTAATGTTGCTCAATATTGCTAATATATGTTCTCTCCTCATAGGGTATATGTTAGCACTTGATTGATGTTTACAACAAATTCAGCTGACGGCTCGCCGAACGCAGCCGACGACGTCGGCTCGCCGAACGCAGCCGACGTCTCGCTGAATACAGCTGACGGCTCGATAAACGGAGCCGACGGCTCGATAAACGGAGCCGACGGCTCGATAAACGGAGCCTACGGTTCGATAAACGAAGCCGACGGCTCGATAAACGGAGCCGACGGCTCGATAAACGGAGCCGACGGCTTGATAAAAGGAGCCGACGGCTCGCCAAACGCAGCCGACGGCTCGCCATTCGCAGCCGACGGCTCGCCAGACGCAGCCGACGGCTCGCCAAACGCAGCCGACGGCTCGACAAACGCAGCCGACGGCTCGCCAAAGGCATGAACAATTACCAACAAAAAGTTGATATCGTAAAGATTCTTGTCTGATCAAGAATTCTGTTGTTCTAGATGGCCCAGGAGGCAGCATTCGTCTCTCTGAGTGAGCTATTGGAAGAGACAGGCGAATCAGCGGAAGAGAATGAAGTACTCGAACGAATCAAACTCCTGGCACAGGAGGTGCTTCCAGAAGGGTGGACTTCTTGGAAAATAACACGCCGTTCCAAGCAAGACATATTTGGTGATAAAATAGATTCTCAGATCCTTAACAAGATCAGATTTGCCCTTCCGACAGACCAACTTGCGAAGGCCTTCATTCCAGAGGTAGCAAATTTGTCTGAAAGAGGATTCCGTGATTTAAAACTAAAGATGCTTGATTGGGCATTTGGCAGAGCACTAATTACTAGTCCTCCTTCTATTTGCAACAAAATTAGAGGTTCTGCGGCAGGAACAGAGCTCTTGCTGCTGTGAGATTGGATAGGCCAATGTCAAGGAGGGAGGCTAATCGAGCTCTATCCATAGATATCTCGACGGAACCGGATTCAGAACAAGAACATCCAACGAAGCCAAAACGTGCTAGGAGGATGGATAAGATAGAACAGCGCATGGAAGATATGTTTTCGATGTTCATGCAGAAATTAGAGGCATTGGAACCCCCAAGTCGCCTGGAGGGTGATGTAAGCTCCGACAAAGAAAATTACCACCCAGAATTGTCCCGGTCACCATCGCTTTCCACAGACGATTGGCAGGCCCCCTTGGTAGATGATCTTGATCAGACCCTAGATTTTTTACCGGAAGTGAAAGAAGACGGACCTCCTATTCCAAAACCATCAGAAGAAATTATGGAAGAAGGAATTAAATGCCAAAGGTTTGGCTCGGAATCGTGGAACCGTATAAGATATAAGGAAGTGGTCAAGAGGTTGCACGCTTCTCCGGTTTTTAGTGCCCTCAAGGTTAACCCTGAGTTAGAGGGTATGGCAGGGCAAATCTCGGGGTTTTTAATTAAATTAGATAGCATTCTTGGCACGGTTACTCATGGTCTCCTATGCCAAAGAAAATTTCTGGCAGAGGAATTGAAGAAAATTGCCAGAAAGTTCCCTGAGACTGCAGAGGAAGTAAAGAAAGTACTCTCAGATGGATCGCAATTCAGAAGCACTTCAGACGATTTGCTTCAGTTTGTGTGCGCTCACCGAGCTGAAACAATAGAGTCAAGAAGACGAGCATATAAGCCTAAGTCTAAAGCTCAAGGAGCTATTCTTCATCAGATACCTCCTTCATCAAGCTATATTTTTGACGATAAAAAACTTGCGGCTTTCGTTAAAGATCATGGAGGCAGTGCTCAGATTTTTCCGTCCCGGTCCGGACAATTTCCCGGTAGACGACAAGCCGGTTCGGGACTTCCCGGGATCTATCACCAAAACCCACAAAGTCGCCAATCCCAAATTCCGAAGTCTAAGCAGCCTTTGTGGAGTGCAAGGCGAGGTCAGCCTAGTCAAAAACGTGTCCGTAACGAACTTCAAAACTCTCAAAAGAAAAGATCCGAAAAGAAGGATCCTCGGCAACAGCGGCTTAAATTTTGACGGTTTCAAAGGGGGACAACTCAAGACGCATATAGAACGGTGGAAACAAATGGAGGCTCCAGCTTCCATCTTGAAAGTACTCAATGGCTACGCGATCCTATTTGTAAAGAAACCACCTTCGGTTCCCTTAAACTTGATTGCGGCACAAAAATTCGCAACACAAGCCTCAAATCGAATGGACGAAGAAATTTCGTCTTTACTAAAGATGGAGGTGATCGAAAAATGCAATGTCAGCAC
Organism: Ectropis crepuscularia; assembly: GCA_963693475.1. Taxonomy (NCBI): domain Eukaryota; kingdom Metazoa; phylum Arthropoda; class Insecta; order Lepidoptera; family Geometridae; genus Ectropis; species Ectropis crepuscularia. The sequence continues at coordinate 27,120,566 of OY856355.1, forward strand.
AGGGTTTTTGTCTCGCCTTTTCCTAATACCAAAGCAAAATGGAAAAGTACGTCAGATATTCGACCTTCGAAGACTAAACCTATACTTAAACCCGCCAAAATTTCGTCTGATAAATCAAGGTTTTGTCCCAAAGTTTCTGGGCGCCAACGACTTTATGGGAAAATTGGACATTTCTCAGGCCTATTTTCATATCCCAATCAGGGAAAGCCATCGTCGTTATCTAGCATTTGCCTACAAAACCGAGATATTTCAAATGACTTCTCTACCATTCGGCCTATCAAGTGCCCCTTTAATTTTTTCAAAAGTCAGCAAATGGTTAGCAAGGTTAATGAGAGCTCGAGGGTGTCGGGTCTTGGTCTACCTAGACGATTTTCTTTTTGCACACCAAGACCCAAAGGTGTTAGAAATACAGGTGTCACAGTCAGTTACTCTTCTCGAGAGCCTCGGTTGGAAGGTAAATTTAGAAAAGTCAATATTACAAGCCACTCAAGAGATAGAGTTCTTAGGAATTATATGGAACACAAAAACGAACAGGAAACTGTTACCGAATCAAAAGTTAGTTCGAATAAAAACAGACTTAAACGAAATAATCAATCGCGAACATTGGAACTGGAATCAAGGCACATCCCTAGTAGGTCGGCTAGGTTTTGCATCACTGGTGACTCCACTAGGGCGGCTCTTCTCGAGACACATTCAAAGGTCAAGTATGAAGTTGCCACAGGAATATCCAACTTTAAATTTTCCGGTACCAAAGGAAGCCCTAAAAGATTGTCTCTGGTGGCTAAAGAACCTGTCATACCCGGGGTTACTTTTTACTCCAGAACCCCAAGTATTCATCACGACAGATGCGTCCGATCTAGGCTGGGGATTGCAGTTAGACAGCCATTTGTTATCCGGGGAATGGATCGGAAATCAACTGAATTGGCACATAAATCAAAAGGAGCTGTTCGCGGTCTTTATGGCTTTTTCAAAGTTTAGCGATCTAGTAAAGGGCCAGTCGGTAATGTTGCAGTCGGACAGCAAGACCGTAGTGGCTTATTTGAGGAATCAAGGAGGAACAAGATCCTTAGCGCTCCTAGAATCATCAAAAAAGCTGCTCATGTTAGCTCATCAACTAGAAGTGAACCTTCTGCCAGTATACATTCCAGGACGATACAATTCGATCGCAGATTCGCTTTCTCGAGGCAACGGTCTTCCGGAATGGAGCCTCGACAACAAGACTACGTCTATGATTTTTCAAAAGATGGGCAGACCCGTGATCGACCTGTTTGCTTCAAACCGCTCCAGAGTAGTCTTACAATATGCAACATTAGATGCCAGAGATCGTCAAGCGACATTTGTGAACGCCTTCAGCAGGGAATGGCACTTCCAGTTGGCTTGGATTTTTCCTCCTCCACCTCTAATTCCCAAGGTTCTACAGCACTTAAACAAAGCCTCCGGTTGCTTTCTGCTAATTGTCCCGAGGTGGGAGGGTGCGTTTTGGAGGGTGAATCTGAGAAAGCTAGCGAGCTCTGCTCCTCTTCGAATTCGAAACCTAGATCAACACTTGACAGACCTGACCACAGGCAAACCTCCACCGAACGTGAAAGATTTCTCTTTGGAGGTTTGGAGAATACACGTTGGAGCCAATTAGTTTCAGGCCTAAAAACGGAAGATATTGGACTTCTTCAAAAAGCGTGGAGGGAATCAACTTGGAAAACCTATAGTTCTTCATGGAGACAGTGGACGATGTGGTGTAGACAAAATGGGATAATCCCGAGCGATCCTCGTCCACACGATATTGTCTCCTATTTAGGGTATTTGCACAGAGTAAGGAAATTAGCGTACGCTACAATTCTAGTTCATAAATCTGTTATAGTAACTTTGTGTGACCCAGAACAAAACAAAAAATTTGCATCACATCCACTGGTTACGTCTATTCTAAAAGCAATAAATTTACAGAGACAAAATTCAATTAATCCAAAACCTCCAATATGGAACATTCAAGACCTTCTTCACTGGATACAGAATCATCCACCAAATAGAAATAGCATTTACCAGGTGTCACGTCATGTAGCTCTTCTTTTGCTATTAGCATCAGGACGCCGAATTCATGATTTAACTCTCTTAAATATTGATTCAGATCATTTTGAATCGACCTGTGATTCTATTACTATGTGGCCCATATTTGGGTCAAAGACGGATAATACAAAAAATCGTCAGTCAGGGTGGTTATTGTCCAGTTCCGATGATCCCGTTTTTGATTTGGTGATGTGGGTTAACCACCTTATTGAAACATCATCGCAGAGGCGAAAAGCATGTAAAGGATTGACTAACCTTTTTATAACGACACGAGGGAAGGTGAAGGCGGCTTCTAGAGCCACGATTGCTGGCTGGTTAAAGTCCCCCTTTGCAGATATTGGTATAAAAGCAGCCCCAGGCTCAATAAGGTCTGCCGTGGCTTCTTTTGATTATGAAAATGATGTTGGCTTAGATTTTATTTTAAAACGAGGAAACTGGAGAGGTTCCACAAATTTTTTTAAGTTCTATTGTAAGGCAGTGGACAAGCCAAGAATGAATGTTCAAAATATTTTTAATAATACTTTCGAGGCTGTGTGATTTTACCATATATACTGTATGGTGTTCTTTGATCTCTTAGAATAGTAAGCCTGGAAATTGTTGGCATTAAATTTTGTTTCTTTCTTCGAAAACTGTGTATTTTTTCAAATACTGATAATTCTTCGAAGATTTTACTCAAGAACAATCCTGTCACAGTACGTTGTTGTTGGAGCCGGCAGAAGATAAACACCTCTCCGAAAGGTCAAGCCGAAGGCACAGACCTAAAATATAACCGTTTTCTACCCCGAAGGGAGGAAAACGAGTATTTCAGGTCTTGCCGAGGCTTGACCTGAGTAAGGCCTTGCCGACTTTTTCGGAAGTAGGTACTGAGGAACGTCACGACGTGACGCGGAAACTTCAATTACCGCGCCCCGCCGACTCCCCGCGCGGACCTCCGTCCCGCATCCTTCGCTCGACTATGGATGAAACTATGTAGGTGCTAGGAACGTAAGTATCAGGTAGGTAGGCAGCTAATCTCCGAAAGGTCAAGCCTCGGCAAGACCTGAAATACTCGTTTTCCTCCCTTCGGGGTAGAAAACGGTTATATTTTTATTGTTTAAAAGCACAGGTGCTCCTGTGTTTACTTAATAAAACCGTAATTAAATGAAAATAATAATATAGATTTATTGGATTGTATTGACGACACAGTTCTAATAGACAGTTTTACAGTTAGTTCGGCGGAAGAGTGCAAGGTTAAACTAGGCGATTATGCGAATCAAATAACTGTTGTATCACAAAATATAAGGAGCATACGAGCAAATTTCGATAAGTTATCGGTACAATTGGCAAGAATAGGCTTCCTTCCAGATGTTATAGTTCTATCGGAAGCGTGGATAGACAGCAATTTCCAGGGAGTAAACTTACCTAACTACGATTGTTACTTTTCTACAGTGTTGAGAAACCAAAACGACGGCTTGGTAGTCTTCATAAAAAAGAGTATTGTCGTGGAGGTTTATGAACTAGACTGTCATGATGCAAATTGTCTTGTCATTAGGTTGGGTAATTCACTAAGTATTATTTCACTGTATCGCAGTCCTGCAACAGACAAAATCGGTGATTTTGTTTCGTCCTTGGAAAAAATTATTGCCTCTTTATCAACGGAGTCAATAATAATTACCGGGGATATAAATATAGACATAAAACCTTCTTCAATTGATAGAAAAGCTCTAGACTATCTGGATCTAATAGAACACTACGGTTTCATAGCGGGCCATGTCATGCCTACACGTGGAAGTAATTGTCTGGATCATTCTTTGATCAAAACAAAAAAAACGGCTCATGTCATTGTCTATGATTCTGATATTACCGACCATGCAACAGTCATAACCGGAATAAATACAAAATTTGATAAAAAAACCCACAAGACCCAAATCAAGGGCAACAATTAACTACGATAATGTAATCACTGACTTAAGCTCCATAGATTGGAATAGTTTCTATAATAATAAAGATGTTAATGCAGCTGCAACATTTTTGGTCAATGAAATCGGACTAGCTATAAAAAAAACACATCTCAAAAAACGATTCGCAACTCTGAGACGTAATCCTACAGCCCTGGATGACATATAATCTACTAAAATGTTCAAGACGAAAATATGCTCTTCACCAGTTAGCTCGAAAACACCCAGATCATCCGGATCACCAGTCAAATTTTAAAAAATATCGAAATATTTTCAGCAAACTAGTGCGTAATCAAAAAAACAAATACGAAATTAATCAATTAACCATTCACAAAAATAACTCTAAAAAATTATGGAGCTCAGTAAAAAATATATGCAATATCAATACGACCAAAACCAATACAGATGATCTTTTGACCATAAAAAGCAGCAGTACCGAATCCTTAAATCACATTAACGGTTTCTTTGCATCTATCGGCAGTGAACTGGCACAAAATATTGTAATTAAATTAGGTAAAACTGAACAACAATTGGCAAACGCTGTTGCCCTCGATCATTCACCTAACAAATCCTTATTTTTGTCACCAACTGACGAAGTGGAAATCAGAAAAATTATCTCAGGATTAAAACTATCTTCGGCTTCAGGTTTTGACAAAATCAACAACGAGGTACTAAAACGAACGAGTATTATTTTAGCGACACCAATGGCTCACTTGTGCAATCTCAGTATGGTCCAGGGTATTGTGCCTGAATGTTTCAAGATTGCTGACATCTGTCCGATCCATAAATCAGGTTGTACACTTACGATCACAAATTATCGGCCCATCTCTTTGCTGCCATCGTTGTCAAAGATTCTTGAAAGGTAGTAAACTATCGCCTCCTAAGTTTCTTAGAGAAAAATAACAGCCTGTATCACAAGCAATTTGGCTTCAGAAGCTATAAATCCACCGAAGACGCTGTCGTGGGCCTTGTGAATCAGGTTATGGCCACCCTGGACTCAAAGAAGAAATGTATAGGTGTGTTTCTTGATTTAGCAAAGGCCTTTGACACCGTGAGCTGGAAAATTCTGTTGAGAAAACTCGAGCTTCTTGGAGTTCGCGGGGTCTCTCTAGATTGGTTCAATTCATATTTAAACAACAGGAAACAACGCGTTCGTATCGGTGGCAGCACACAGAATAGTGATTTCACAGCCACAGCCTTCGGAATTCCGCAAGGAAGTGTATAGGACCGACTCTGTTTCTGGCGTACATCAATGATCTGTGTCAGTTAAAGATCAACAAGGCAGATATGTTCACTTTCGCAGACGATACTGCGCTCGTATTTCATGGGGACACGTGGGACGATGTTGTTGGGGCAACCCAGGAAGGTCTGACAGTAGTGGCGAATTGGCTCCAAAATAACCTCCTCACACTGAACGCAAGCAAAACCAAATACATGGTATTTCGTATCTCTGAAAGAACTCGACCAAAAACACAACTATCAATTAGGATCCACAATTGTGGCCTGTCTAATAACACAGAGTGCGAATGTACGGAGCTTCAGTGTGTGGAACACATCAAATATCTAGGAGTCACTATCGACCAAAAACTTACATTTGAAAATCATATAAGTTGTTTGCGTGGCAGAATTCGTAAATTGATACCCATTTTCAGGCGATTGAGTATCGTTGCAGACGTTAAAACTTTGAGAATGGTATTTGCAGCTCTATGTCAATCGATTATAAATTACTGCATTGTCTGCTGGGGATCTGCAGCAGAAACACGGCTCATAAAAGTTGAAAGGGCACAAAGAGCTATTCTAAAAGTTGCGTACAAAAAACCTTTCAGGTATTCCACCCAGACCTTGTACGATGAAACAAATCATCTACCAATCCGGCAGTCTTATATCTTGGCTGTATCCCTGCGATTTCATAAAACATCACTAGCTACAGCAGCACAAACGAGGCAAAATAATAGTCGACGTAATGCTTGGAAATTACCGCATTATTTATTACGTAAATCAGAACAAACGATTTAAGCAATCGATTCAAACTTCGAAAACTTGGTTCCAAAGCAATGAAAAACTTATTGGTTTTGGTTTGCAAGTTGCAACCTATTGCTCGTCCACAGTGCTTGGGCGGGGGCGGGAGCCTAGCGCGGGCGCGGGCGCGCGCGGCAGCTTTGCCAGATGTACGATTTAAATCGTATTCATACGATTTTTAGCTCGTTATACCAATGTACGATTGAATCATCGAAATCGTACACGATTTGTACGATTTTTTAAAGATTTTGAATGACCGATTCTATGCATGTTTTCGAACAGTGGTAGAAAAGTCAGCTGTCAATGTCTTGTAATTCTTATTGTCTGTCAATGTCATTGTTCCACGTCAGTCATGCATGATGTCAAATCAATCAATCAAACCGTAGTCGGGGATTACCCTTTTGTTATCGCGGAAGTTCATTCAACAGTTCAGATGTTATCCAACCGATTTCTGAATCCTAAGATAGTTTGAAGACAGGGATATTTTACGGTATATGCAATTTAGAACCATTGCTTGTTTGTATAACTAGGTACTTATAATTAAATATTCACTGGTTGCGGTTGATCAAGCCAAGAAAAACGTGTGATTGTTCATTTTTCCATCTATAAAATGGACGGAGACGAATCATCATCCGAAGCTCGTCCCAGTACACCTAAGAAGACGTTAGCTAGGCGAAATGAGCTTTCAAAGGAGCAAAAAGATAAACATAGAGCCCAAAAGTATCGTTCTGAGTGGGAAAAACTTGATGCATACAAAAACTGGTTGAAACCTAGTAAAAATGAGGACAAAGCAAAATGTATTGTGTGTGACTGTGAACTGACAGCCGAAATCACTGTGTTAAAGTGTCATTCTACTCGTAAAAAACATATTAAAGCTCTAAGTGATTCTCAGGCTACATCCAAACAACGGAATTTAATGTCTAACTTTGTTAGCTCTCAATCTGAAAATAAAAATAAGCTTGAAAATAGAGCGGAAATAAAACTTACTGGATTCCTTGCCGAACATAACATATCGTTCAACTCAGTTGATCATTTGATCAGTACTATAAACGGAATACTCAAAGATTATGGAGTTGACAAACAAATAAGTTTAAAAAGAACGAAAGCTACTGCCATAACTACTGCAGTTATTGGAAAAACAGAAAAAAAAAAAATGATTGAAATTTTACGTGCCCAAAAATTTAGCACTATATCGGATGAGTCTACAGATATCAGCACCCAAAAGGTTTCCTGTATTGTGGTGAGATATTATGATAAAGTGGAAAAAAAAGTCGTAAGTAAGCTGTGGGAACTATGCAAATTATTCGATTCTGAAAATCCTGACATGACAAACCAAGGTGCAACAGCTGAGAATTTGTATCAAATTTTAATGCAGTCGTTTTTAGAGCATAACATCCCTCTCAATAATATGATTGGATTTGCTGCTGATGGTTGCAACGTCATGATGGGTGAACACAACAGTGTGGCCAGCAGGCTAAAATAAAATTTCCCTGGCTTATTTATTTTGAAATGTGTTTGTCACTCCGCTCATCTTTGTGCCTCAGAAGCTTGCAAAGAGCTACCTCGAAGATGTGAAGGTTTGGCACGAGAAATATATGGTCATTTCAAGTCCAGTGCCAAGAGGCAATGTCAGCTGAAAGAATTTCAATTATTTCTAGACTTGAAGCCACATAAAATTCTACACCCATCTCAAACGAGATGGCTCTCGCTTATTGCAGTTGTAGAACGCATTTTAGAGCAGTGGGATGCCCTAAAATTATTTTTCAACAATGTATGGTTGGAAAAAAAATTGATATCAACTGAAATAATATTTCACAACCTGCACGATAATTTTATAAAGTTGTACTTTAAGTTTCTTGCTTGGATCCTGCCAAAATTTACGACATTTAATAAATTATTTCAATCTGATACTGCAGTTATAATCAGCCTTAATGATAAAATAAGAGAAATGTATCGCGACATACTGCTGTGCTTCATGGAAAGAGAATACGTAAATAGAACAGAACTGTCACTTGTTGATATCAATTGTGAAGAAAAATATTTGAAAGACCAGCACATGTACATGGGTATCCAAGTAATGACTGACATCACTAGTGAAGAATTCACAAACAGGCCTGATAAATGCATAGAATTCTATACCCGTTGCCGCGCATTTTTGGTCACAAGCGCTAGAGAAATAAAAAAAAGGTACAACTTTGATGATCCAGTTTTGTCTAAATTGTCAGTTTTACATCCAGTTAATGCCTTGTCAGATGGATACAGAAACGAATTCGGGACTTTGTTGCCCTTAATGAAAGTGGTGCCTCGGATAGTTGATGAAGATTTGATGCAAAAAGTGGACGACGAATGGAGACGTTTGCCCAGTCTCATGAAAGAAAATCTTGATATGACCCTACCACCAGATGTGTTTTGGGGACAGATAGCAAATTTTAATGATTTTAAAAATATTGCACAGTTTGCTATTGAATTGATGTGTTTACCACATTCAAATGCGGATTGTGAGCGCTGTTTTAGCTCAGTCAATTTAATAAAAACAAAGAGCCGCAACAAACTCAATAGCGAAACTTTAAATGGTCTTTTACTATGAAAACAGCATGTTAATAAGCGTTTCGGGTGCTGTGAAAATTATGAACCAGCACCTGAAACGCTCAATTTGATGACCAGTAAAAATTTGTATAAGATGTAGCTAATTTTAGTAATAAACTTTCTTACCTAAACATCTGTACGATTTTTTTATTCACCTCTCCCTAAATAATACGATTTTTTTCCATACCAGCGTACGATCGCTCGTCAAAAACATCTGGCAACGCTGGCGCGCGGTGTCCACAGTTAGCCGCGAGCGTTCGTTGCGGATTGACGTGTGTCAGGGCTCGTGAACAATAGACGACGATTTGGTATTTTTACTATAGTGCGTTCCAGCAAGGTGTGTAGAAAACCAAAACAAACCAAAAAAAAGGTGATACCATAACATAAACATTGTTTAATCTTAGTATTTTTATGAAATTCCCTTAAAATATTTTTCACAAATAGGATTCGACTTTATTGCGATCTTAAATACCATATACTTAGATTTGTATTGATCAAATAATTCTATACTATCTTATTTTAAAAGTTATAGAAAGTAATGGTAGGATGATAGAAAACTGATTTTAAGTACTAGCAATTTGATCTGTGTTTCTCAAACTCTCAATGTTCAAGACATTTATACTTCTTTTCATCAAATTATTCTTATTATGGACGCGCCTATTTTTCTAACATACCCCTCTCATGCCCATATTGTGAAAATGCCCATTTCCATTATGTTCAAGTATGGATTAATTTTACTCTATTCATTTTTGTCATTAATTTGGAATTTTAAATTGTAATGTAATTTGATTTTAATGTAATGTATTATTTGATTTTTTTTGTAATGGGATCTTAAATTGACTTCTGTTTTTTTTTAAATTATTGACTTGTATGGGTAATATTTGAATATCTTGAATATTATGACATGTAACTACTCGTTATCAATAAAAGAGTAAGAGTAAGACTAAATAACTCCGAGAAAAAGGTTTCTTATGTCGTAACGTGTTGAGAGAAAATCGCAAACCTCTAAATACGTGTTCCAAATTACGCTGTTTACTATCAAAAGCTTGTATAATTTTCACTCTAAAATGCCATAAATTTTGTGTTATTTTGATCGAAACTTTTGTATGTGTTTTCAAAATATTCAAATCAAAATCATAGTGTTATGATCAGTTTTGGGTAATACGAGGACAATTTGAACGAGATTTAATTATTGTTAAAAATAAAATGAACGTTTTCATATAAGGAAACATGTAAATTACTTTTATAAGTCACTGGTCCTAGTGTTACATTCTTCTCCGAACTCAAATGCTTTGCCTTTCCTTTTTTTACGTGGGGGAAATAAATGTACGGATATATATGCCCGCCATACTGTCATTATGAAACGAGAGGAGATCTTCATCTACCCTCATTTGGGCTTCAAAATTGCAGGGTGACCAACACTACACACAACACTAACCATATCAGGTTTCTCCAAACTCAGTGCGCTATGCGTGTGCATATGTGCGTGTGTATTTATTTATTAGAGGATTATGCGACGCCGATAACCGTAAACCGGGTAGTTTTCGGTTATTGGCATCGTGGTCATCGCGTCGTAGTTGAAATTTTTTTTTTTTTTTTTAACATTTATAGGTTTACACTTGACCACCATCTCGCCTGATGTTAAGCGACGATGCGGTCTAAGATGGAGCGTGCTTACCTAGAAGAAACCGATTCACTCTCGATTTGAAGACACCAAGATTATAACCATCGGGAAAAACCCACTCAGGCAACTCATTCCACAGTCGAGACGTTCTTATCACAAAAGTAGAGTCAAACCTCTTTGTTCGTGTCTTTGGAACATCAACCATGAAACGATGCCGCTTCTTCGAGTTACGAGAAGTCCGATAGAAAAAAGGGCTAGGTGGTATTAGATCATGCAGATCAGATGCACACTCTCCGAAGTGTATCCGATAATAAACCGATAAGCTAGCAATTTTTCGGCGATGTTCAAGAGTTTGCAGTCTTTTTCGCACAAGAGAATTATTGCCTATGAGCCTTTTAGCACGCCTCTCGATCGATTCCAGAGCCTCAAGCTGATACTTAGCCGATCCATCCCAAAGGTGCGAACAGTACTCCATACAAGAGCGAATCTGTGCTTTATATAATAAAAGCAATTGTTCAGACTTGAAGTACTTTCGCACCTTTGAGAGGACACCTAGTTTTTTGGCAGCTAATTTAGCCTTGGACTCGATATATGAGCCAAAGTTGAGTGTAGATGTCAGGGTAACACCCAAAAGCTCAAGATGATCAGTAACCGGCACGGATACACCTCGAAAAGTAGGAGTCTGTAGAAATTGACTCCTTTTTGCGGAGAACAGACACGCCTGCGTCTTTCCTTCATTAAACTTGGCCAGATTGGTTTCGCCCCATTCAGAGACTGCCTCAAGGGCCAAGTTTAAACGCTCGACCATACTCTCTCTCAATACCTTAGTTTGTTGACCGCTGGCTCTCGCGCTAGATATGTAACTCTCTACAACAGTGCTATCATCTGCGTACCCAAAGATACCGGGCTTCAGCAGATCGTTGATATGTAGCAGAAAAAGCGTCGCAGAGAGTACCGACCCTTGAGGGACTCCGGCATTGATACCCATTTGGTCCGACGAGCAGCCATCAATGACAACTCGTATGGACCGATCTCTCAAGAAGTCCGATATCCACGCAATAAAACCTGGAGACAAACCATAACTAGAAAGCTTGCTAATAAGGCCATCATGCCAAACCCTGTCAAAAGCCTTCGAGATATCCAGGGAGACTGCAAGTGCTTCCCCGTGTTTCTCGATAGCTTCACTCCAGATGTGAGTGACATACGCCAGAATATCCCCAGTCGACCGGTTTCGGCGAAACCCGTATTGCCGGTCACTGAGGAGGTCGTTAGATTCTAGGTATGCCAGGAGCCTGCGGTTTAAGACACGTTCCATAGTCTTGCAGAGTATGGACGTGACCGAGATGGGCCTGTAGTTGGCAGGGTCAGCACGACTACCTTTTTTGGGCACAGGTTGCACGTTAGCAAGCTTCCACGATTTCGGTACTTGCCCAGTTTGGAGAGAGAGTCTATACAGGCGCGTTAGTACAGGAGACAACTCAGGTGCACAAGCCTTCAACACTAGGGCAGGAATTCCGTCCGGGCCACTGGCTTTATTCACGTCCAGATTACGCAGCACTTTACGAACCTCCATTTGGCGAATATGCATTTCCGGCATCAAAGTCGGACTGCCAGGTGGAGTAGGAGGTATCGCACTACCAGCATCTAGACGCGAAGATTCCGCAAACTGAGATGCAAACAAGTTTGCCTTCTCCATTGCGGTGTGAGCCAGCGCCCCATCAGGTCAGCATTGGAGGCAGTGAAGAGCGGCAGAAGTTCGATTCGACCGATTTAGCTAGGGACCAAAACGCCTTGCTACCCGCAGGATACGAAGCTAGTTTGTTCCCTATTCGACTAATGTGGTCAAATCGAGCCCTCTGAAGAACCCTTTTGCATGCCTTAGCAGCCCTGTTAAACGCTTTCTTTTTGCTGTGTGTATCCCTTGCCTTACGCTGTCGAGCATCAACCCAGGCTAGGTAGGCCTCATGTTTAGATGCTTCAGCACTTTTACATTGAGAACCGAACCATGGGCGAGCTTTGCTGGATAATGAAACGTCAGAGTATGGAATGAAATATTCCATAGCCGTACGTATTACATCAGTCACAGCATCCGCGCAGGCTGACGGGTCACCAGAAGAGAAGCACAGTGGCTGCCATTGGTAAGATGCAAAGAAAGAACGCATTTCGTCCCAATCTGCTGACTTGTATTTCCATAGCCGCCGGTTGCCTCTGGGGCTGAGATCGGGCGGATGGTAAACGGATACTGATTTCACCAGACAGTGGTCGGAGCTGCCTAACGGCGAATATACCGCCACGGAGTATCGGTCTGGATCGGTTGTCAGCAGAAGGTCTAAGCAATAGGGAGTATGCGACTCAACGTCTGGTACCCGTGTCGCCTCTTGGACCAGCTGGGTTAGGTCTAACGACAAAGCAAGCTTTCTCGTTTCCAGCCCAGCATGGTCAGTGTCCCGGTATGGGTACAGCCAATCCTTATGGTGGCCGTTGAAATCCCCCAGTAACACTAATTGGGCTGATGGGTACTTCTGCTGAGCCGCGTCCGCTGCCTCACTCAAATAATCGGTGAGCCGAGTTGTCTCCTGATCTCCACTGTGCGACCGATAGACACAAGCATAGACAATTTTGTCGATGCCTGTGTCTATCAGCGCCCATAAAACAGAGAACCTGGTGTCCTCAAGATTACGGAGACGCCAACAGCAGATATCGTCACGGGCGTACAGGCACACTCCAGCACGCGGCTTGAAGTTGTGCTCCAAGGTATACCCTGGATAGGTTAGGTACGCCACGTCCGACGGACATCCTATCTGCGTCTCCGTAAGAAACAAGAGTGACGGCTGCTCAATCTCGAGGTGATGGTGGACTGGGGTGATATTAGAGTGCAGACCTCGAATATTAGTGAGGTGCACTTTGAGAGACAAGGAGTGCAGCCGCTGTTTCACTATGTTTCTGTTTTTACTTGTCATATTATTTTTTGAGAGTGATTGTCGGTGGGAAAACGGAAGTAGAACGAGGCTGCACACTGCCAACCAACGGTCACAGCACACAACACAAATACACCAATGGGAAACTAGTCTGGAGACTGCGGGGACGCCCGAGCCCCCCCGGGGATGTCTATCTGGCCTTGTCATCCGGTCGCCAACCGGCAGGATAGCGCATCCCGGGATTTTTCGCTAGATGGCGGGGCAGCCTTTCATGAGTGGCTAGCTCACTACTTGGGCCCCCAACTATCTGCGGTCGGTCGCGGCAAAAACCGTGCCTCGGATCCCGTTACCCTCCATGACCAGCTTCCCGATGTAAAGTATTGGTATGCAACTATCTGGTCTTGCAGTTATGCAGCAACTGTTCTGACCCGTTTTTCCCTAACGGCGTCACCAGACTACATGCCGGAACACGGCTAGGCCGCTTGGCGGCACGACTCAGTCTGGCGGGTGGTCACCAGCCACGGCCAAAGCCTAAAAAATATACCTATGTTTTTTATTTTCCAATGCTTCCCGAACCATTCTTGCGTAGTAATGACATTCGGTAGATAGAACCTTTGGGTCGTGGATCTCGATCCAATGACCAGTTTTAGCATCAATCAGATGTTCAGCAATTGCAGATTCTTGTGTCTGACGATTTTTTACAGCGGCAATGTGTTGATTGTTCCAAGTCCCAGCAGTGGGAACATAATATATTTGGGTGTTTATGATATCCATACATATATATTTAGCCTTGTTTTGCGACGAAAATTTAAAAGGGCAAGCAATGAAAGGTACTACAAACTATCTTGTAAAACAAAGGTTGAGAAATGCTGGTCTGTCATATTGAGAGTGACATTGGTTTGTTTACCTTTTATTCACAGAAATTTGGAATGAGGTATAGACAGTCCAATTCTGAGATGGGAGATGTTGAACGTAAGAGATGGTATACACGACATAAATGAAAACAGAGAAAAATTTGGTGATTTTTTTAATTTATATGAAAAATTGAGAGTACACCCAACAAAATTTTTGAGTACACTCGAATGACTGTTTCAACATTCGACTACATCCTTAGCAAAATATCAGCTAAAATCACCAAAGAAGATACAAACTTACGCCAAACTTCTCGTCAGTCTTTAAATACTACTGGCAACGAATAACATGGCTATAACAACTACAATTGTATATATTTGCTTCTACATAAATACTACATTTATTAAAATCTTGTTTTATTTTTACCTTAGTAATGAACCATTTATCTTCAGAACTGTATAAGTTTAATGTATTAAATGTAATTATTAATGTAATGTATTAAATGTAGTATTTATGTAGAAGCAAATATATACAATTGTAGTTGTTATAGCCATGTTATTCGTTGCCAGTAGAATTTAAAGACTGACGAGAAGAAAACTGCATCATTTCCGCCTCGTCTATTATGAGTTGTTTGATTTTATTCCTAATTCTTAATTTTTGTACTTCATCAAATTTTTTCATATGTGGTAGGGATACGATACTTATAAAAAAATAGAAATCGTCGCATTTCTCCGGCTGGTTATTGTTTATTTTCTGTTCTGTTTGCAATTTTTTTTTCACATTCTATTAGCTCATCTCAGTAATCAGATGCCCTTTTGTTGCGTTTTTTCGTGTTTGTGTGACTGCTGTTGCTAGATGTGCTTGGAGGTTCTGAACCTATAACATTAGCAATGTATTATTTGACAAATGATTCTTTTAATATTTTTGTTCACTACCAAATGCTTTAAAACAAAACGGACGCTTGACAATTTTTTATTTTATAATGTGTTGTTTGGCATGCAACTCAATTTACAAAACAAACATTTACTAAACTACATAAAACTTTATTGTAAGTTTTAGTTACCACATCGGAACGATTAGGTTACTTAGGACCCAAATCCGATTCGGAGCACCCCGACTCCACCTAGTGTTGTCGTTACTACCCCTAGAGTGTGTATAAAAAATGCGGGAGCCAGAAGCTCAAGGGAGGTCTTGAGTGAAGTGACACTTAGAGCTGACCGCAGAGCTTCTGGCGGGAGCCCACCCGGAGTCAAATCTCAGTGATAGACCCTGATCGGAGCGGTGGTCAAATGTAAATGACAGAGCCAAATCACAATTGTTAGTTTATCGGATACTTTTAAAATATTTGTTGTAAATTATATTTGGTAAATGATACATTTGTAAAAAGAATAATTTATGAAATAAAAAATTGTTATCATCTGAGTAAAACTAAACCAATTAAATAAATGTAAGAATTTACATTGACGGCTGTTCGATCTTTCTCATATAAAATTTCAAATAGGAATGCCCTTCAACGGCTTGGCTCCATTTACTTATAGCGCCAACCCCTCTAAAACTCTTTTGAGATAGCGGGTAGAAGTGAATGGTATCCCACCGGCGCCCTCTACACTAAATTTTATCAGTCATACCCAGTTCTGTAAATAATCAGATACTTGTTATTTTATATGACACATATTTAGACTCAAATCCCAGTATTCAATATAATACTAGAGTGAAATATACTACAAACAAATACAGGTGGCAACAAAATGTACAAAAAACAAAATGTCATTCGATGTATTGTCTAAGTAAATAAATAATAAATAAATATTGGTGGACAATTCACACACAACACCATCTGATCCCAAACTAAGCAAAGCTTGTGTGATGGCGGCCAGATAGCTGATATAATACTTATATAGTTTTAAATACATACTTATTATACATAGAAACACCCAGACACAGTGCAAGCGTTTGAATTCATCACACAAATATTTGCACTGGGTGGGAATCGAACCCATGACCTTCGGCTTCGCAGGCAGAGCTACTACCAACTAAGCCACGAGGCCAGAAACGTTTTCCGTGTAATTGGTTTTAAATTATGGTTTTTAAAATAAAACATTTGTTAATGTAAGATATTCTTAATATATATCATGCGAAACGTTGCTTACAAAATGAAACATTTTTATATTGTAAAATTTTTGCAATGAATATTATACGATTAATTGGTTTTAAAGTCATGTTTTGTCAAAAAATGTTTGTGAAACATTAGAGAACCATCAAATGTGCAGCATGATTCATATTTAGTGCTAGGTTAGGTGCTAGTTGCTGTATGTAAGATATCAATGCTTAACTTATGAAAATAGTACCATATCTAGCACCGAAAGTGCTAAGTTTGCAACGCTGCATACAACCAACCACACACACGTTAAGCAACAATACTGAAATGGTTTGACATCCCTGCCACCCGCGTACTAGGTCGCTCGCAAACTAGGCTCGTATTGAGGACAGAACGCGCGGACAGGAACGTTTGATAACTCCGCGCGCTTAGTCGCTCAAGCCCGCCGTGCTAGGCCCGTTGCACTGTGGACGTAAAGGCGTGTTTCGTATGTTTTAAATTTCCGCGCCCGCCGCCGCGTCTGCCCTAGGCCCGTACTGTGGTTGCGGCCTATACGCACGACGTTAATTCCGTTTTGTTTCTTACTCTTATTACGAGTTTCTTACTCTTGTTTCTTACTCTTATTCTTACTCGTATTATGCCACGCATTTTTTATTTATTCAATCATACGATTCATTCTCATACAGTGAATACTAACTCGTGATTGAGAACTCATTTCGTTCCAAATTAATAACCATCCAACTGTTCTCAATCATTCGGATCACAGTGATGTTTCGGTTCACTGAGTCGTTTCAGTAAATAAGCTACTTACACACGTCTAGTTCAAGCGTTTCGTCCTCACAACTAGTTGGCGAGCAACCTAATGCGCACGTGGCGGGGGTATCAAACCTTTTCAGTCTTGTCGCTTGGCGACAAGATTGACGTTTACGCGGCTGGTACTGATATTGTTTGGTACAATTGTGATAAATACTGAATTGAACTCTTTAAAATCTGTTTCATTTTTCCGCAAATTTATAAATAATTCCTTCTTAGAACTAAAACTATACAAAAGTTTGCATTTTCTTTGATGGTTTAAGCTATATTTTTTTCCAAGGATCTATTAAAATGTTGTAATGCACATTCGAGCGTCCTAAAAAAGCTTGTTGGGTGTTTTCCTGCAATAATGAAACAATTTACCACATTTTTCCCTGTTATAAATTATTTCATGTACGTCATGCAAATCGTCGCCTATAGTTTGCGACACCTGACGTAGGTCGCGCGCCCGCTGCTCACTGTCGCCACCCGCACCCGCAACCGCGCCCGCGCTCGCGCACGCGCTCGCGCCCGCCTTAGGCCCGTACTATGGTTGAGGCCTATGCCTCTTGCCTGTTTCGATCACCCAGCTTTGCTATTGGTCGATTTCAATTCCCGCGCATCTGGTAGATGCTAACTAATGGTTAATTTTTCCAATTCAATTAAAAAATAGCTACCTTTCAAATCTGGATCTGTTTCCCAAATCTTTGTATACTCTTGACTATATTTCTTTTTTTCTTTAGGCATAATTAAACAAATTGCTGGTCAACACAACACAATGGTAAACGTAATAAAGTAATCACTGGTGTAATTTAAACAAATGGATAACAACCAACTAATTTCTAGCAAGGGTAAGGGTGCATAGGTGTTATGTTATTTGAACCTAAATTAAATAATGAACCAAATGACGTTATTTCATTCTGTTTGATGTTTGATTTAGGCAATAGTACTTTTGTAAATACATGTATATGCACGTATTTTGGAGTGGATTGCTGGGGCAGTATATTATGCTTTTGGTGATGTTGTATTTTGTGGGTTTTTTGGTGTGTACCTCTATTTGTATAATACTTATGTGTCGTCTTAATAAATATCAATTACGCGTCGTGTTGTTTGACCGCAATGGACTCCTAAACTACTAACCGATTTTAATGAAATTTGCACAGCGTGTGCAGTTAGATTCAACTTGCACATCGTAAAAGTAAGTACCTATGTCAATAGGTACCCGAGCGAAGTTGGAAGGCTGGAACTGGCCATTAGTAAACATAATTATGTGTTTTACTTATTCTAATGTTGCAGTTATTTATATATGTATATTTCGGAATAAAAATAGCATTATGTTTTGTTTTTCCAGACTAGGTATAATCTAACTGCGTTCCAAATTTCAACCAAATCCGTTCAGACGTTAGGACGCGATTGAGCAACAAACATCTAAACATTATCTATGTTATTTGAAAATATTGATAGACAAATAGGATTGGTTTCAAAGTCAAATGTCCTTATTTACAAAATATTTTGTTATTGCAGATTGGCTTGCAGCTGATGTCACGAATGACACATTGGCTCATTGTCGATATTGCCAAGTAGTATTAAAAGCTCATAAAAAGAACTTAGTTGGTCACGCTAAAACCGACAAACATAAAAAAGCCACAGCACGGGAAAGATCTGCAAAAGGAACTAAACCTCTAACAGAAATTTATAAACCAATCTTGCCAGAACACACGAAGATAGCTGAATTGAAAGTAGCCGCCTTTATAGCTGAACACTGTTCTTTGTTAACAGTAGACCACTTGATCAACATTCTTCCTCAGTTAGATCCTTCGTCAGATGCTTTAAAAAAATTAAAAATTCACCGCACTAAACTAAATGTTCTATGTTATTAAAAAATGTACTTGGTCCGTCAGTGCTTGAAGCTTTAATTGAAGAGATAGGAGAATTTCCGTTTTCAATTATCATTGATGAAAGTACAGACATTTCAACCCAAAAAGTCTTGTGTTATGGTGCGATTTTTTTTCACACAAAGCAAAGCAAGTTGTAACTACTTTTTACCGGATTTTAAATATCGTAGAATGTGACGCAAAAAGCGTACACATATTAATTATTAATCAACTAAAAATAGAAGGTTTAAAAGTTGAAAATATGATAGGCATCGGCGTCGATGGAGCTAATGTTATGGTAGGCAAACATAACTCGGTCACAGCTATTCTTAAAAAGATCTACCTGATTTAATAATTGTCAAATGTGTTAGCCACTCACTCCATCTCTGTGCGGAAAAAGCGACTGAATTGTTGCCACGACAGTTAGAATTTCTCGTGAGAGAAATCCATAATTGGTTTTCATATAGCCCTAAGCGTTTAAACTATTATTACGCATTGTACGAGACTATGAATAATAGCAAGCGGCCAAAAAAAAATCCAAGGACTGAGTGGAACCCGCTGGCTTGCTCGCTATCAAGCTATAACTACTACATTGGAGCAGTGGGATGAACTAAAACTATTATTTTCTATAGCTAAATCTGATGATAAATGCTATATGGCGGAACAGCTTCATAGTATTATGACAAGGTTGCCATATAAAGCTTTTTTAATATTTCTAAAAAACGAATTAAAATCAGTCACCCAAAAGAATTTATTATTTCAGAGTTGTTTAGCCCACTAAATAATTTGACGATTTGTTTTTGTTATACAAAAATTTACTCAAACGAATAGTTGTGCCTTCACAGTTGGGAAAATTGCAGGGCTCTGAAATAGTAGAATGTAATTTCAAACAACATCTCATGCATACTGCATCAATGTATTTCGGCTATGATTTCCAAATTATTTCACAGGAGCTTGATCCCAACGACTTATCGGATGTTAGAGAACGTTGCAAAAATATTCTATCTTGTATGGCAGAGCAAATTCAAAAAAGGCTTCCAGACAATTTATCGATATTAAAAATTGCTGCTGATTTGCACCCAAGAGTTGCTACATCTCAAATTAAACCTAGCATAAAACCAATTTTGGATAACATTTACCGATCCCACATATATGGCAACAAAAATGATATCGAATCTGAGTGGCACCAATTAAATAACAAAACATGGTCCAATACTTCCACTTCAGCTGATTTTTATTTTGAAGCTTACAACGATTGCGATGCAGGTGGCTGCAAACGTTTCGAAAATATTGCCAAATTAGGACTAGCATTTGTAACGGTGCCAATTTCAAACGCAAATGTCGAACGTGCATTCTCTATTTATAACATTGTAAAAAATAAACTACGAAGACTATCCATACAAATGTTACAAAGTATAATGATGGTTCGTTACACATTGCAACGAAATGGTGGAAATTGTACAATATTTAATCCATCCACTAAAATGTTAAAAATATTTAATGTCAGCTTGTATGATTTCAAAAGCTCAGAATCCGAAGAAAATGACATTGTCTTTGAAGTGTTACAAAATGTATGTATATAGGATAATACTAAAAATGTGCAAAATATTAACTGTTTTATAATTAAATGCTACAAATAGCTATATTTCTTTTTTGCCCGAATGTTCATTTTTTCAGGGTACTGCCACAGTCTATTCAATTCTTTAATACTGTGGTACTGTGTAGCAATTCTGAACCGGAGAGTCTACCGCCTAACTAAAACTGTCATAGCTTTGATATTGCTCTCTCTCTTTTCGCAATAGCAATACTAAAGCAGATTTAGTTAAGCGGTAGGCCCGATTGATCCAACACGGAATCTGACCTCTCAGTCTTCGTCTTAATATATGCGTTTAGAATCAGCACCCTGATACAAAGACAAAGACAGAGAGAATTGGTTACGTATCGAGATCAATCCTATTGTGTTGTGAAATAGAATCCTGATTTGCAACCCAATCCGAACAAGTTCAGTTTGGAATGACAATCCTCGTCTCTGTCATTTTAAATGGATAAAATACAAAGATCAAGAGGTATGATTAAGTGTTGATATCAATTCGATTGCGCTGTGAACCAGGGCACAGAATTCGTTCTTATTTATTATAGGTATTTGTATTATACAAACAAAAACATTTTTAGGACGATTTTCTGTTAATGATGATTGAGCGGAAGTTGGTACAGTTGTTAGACTGTTCTGTCCTATTCTGATACGATTATATTTATACAACACTTTAAATAAAATACGTTTTAAAAGACACAATGTTTTCTATTCTTGTGAAAATTTCGATTGGGTTTTTATTTTACAATATTGACATCACTCACAAAAAATACAAAAGACAGACCTTTGAATAGGTTTCTACCTTTTTAAACAAAAAGTTCCATAACATTTTCAAGTAAATATGCCAATTTTAGGGGTTTTTACGTAGGGTTTAGGGGTAAATATTTTTGGGAGTTGGTAACACTGGTTACTTCTCCTGCTTGGTTATGGTAATAATCCGCTAAAAGGAAATCTAAGAACTGAACAGGCTTCACCAAATGAACACGGTCTTTGATTCTTTTGCAAACTTATTTCTTGCGTCGTGTAAAAAAATTTAACTCCTTCGTATGGCGGCAAACTCCCCATTCCGAAGTTTAACCCCTTGTCTGCAAAATCGTTGCATTTCTTGTTGTATATTCTTTGAATGGGTTCATCAGACGTAATAACTTTTTCCCGCAAGTCACATACTTCTTTTAGGACTTCATTTTTATGCACATCTACTACACAGGTATGCTGTTTTCTTCTAAGGATTTTCTTATCCTAAAATCTATAAAAATAATTGTGAACATTTTCAGCACCAATCACTTAACTACTTAAAAAAAACAGAGTTAATTGATATGACTAAAAAAATAGATAAGTGTACTAGTCATACAAAGGGAATTTGAATTTTTTTACCGTATGTCTATTTTATATTCACAAGAATTACAACTAGTCTTTTAACATATGGCTCTATCTACTCACCTCTGTAATATTTACGGTACCGCAACATTTGGTAGTAAAATATGACGTACACCCCATATCATAGAATTATTTTTATACCTTAATTATTTTGATACTTATATTTTCCACAGAGCAAAGCCGTACCGCCATTTGTGTTAATAAAATTAAGTTCTTCTGAATTTTATTCTGAATCCATTTTTATTCAATATGATTGTATTCGTTAATTTATAAGTCAGTTTTTGAAAGGAGTTGATTTAATTAAATGTAAAAAAAAAACTAATTTACTGTCAGCCAGTATAATAATAAATTGAATTAGAGGAATATTGAATTTGAATAATTGCATGATAAGACTTCTTACATTATTGCAGCAAATACATAATAATAGTTGCGGATAAATTAATCATAAATACCTAAATAACTATTTCAGTATTTTGTCACATCCATTTGTTGGCATGGTTTGGGACCCACCCTACCACCAGGGGTAGGGCTAGTGGTATGGTGGGTCCGCCATGATAGGAGAAAATAGTGGTAACGACATTGGATTTCGCAATAAATATTCCGTTATTTGCGCCCGAGCAAATAAAAAAGGCCACCAAAACTGCACAAATGTACGAAGAACCACTTAGGACCTTTAACTAGCACGGAGCCAAGCTATTGTAGTTAAAGAATTAAAAAATTCCATAAAGGACAGAAATCTAATTTACAATACACTAATAGCAGATGACGACTCTAGCACGTAATAGAAGTATACTAGAGAGTCGACCATATCCGGATATTCCTGTATAAAAAAATTAGTGCACAAACCATTTGTTACGAAACTACAACTGTAACACAACGTTTTAAACTTGCCGCCACTAACGCGGCTAACGTCGCGACCCAGCATGCTGCGCTCGATTCACACCAGTTCCACTTCCACCGGGTGGGACGACGGCGCGCGGAGGGGCACGCGACGGATCGCCTACTTAAGCAGCCACGCAAGGCTCCGAAGGCACAGTACGCTCTTGTGCTTCGGCGACGCTTCCATACCTAGTGGAACTAGCTGGACTCAGGAGTTGTACTACTTAGCACAGTAAATACATAACAGTAGGTTATCTAAGGCCGCCCGCCGAGTTTTTAGCCTACTCTTGCGTTCATCCCCAGGGTTGTCACTTTTACTTTTAGTTAATATTTTCGAACAAGCAGCACTTGATCTAAATTTATGCAACAAAAAGCATATTATGATTGAATATTTTACCAATTTATACATTTAGTAAAAATAAAAAGCCTTTATTCACGTAACATTTATTGGAGAGACGAACTTCTTAGCATTCCATGGATTCACCGTGCGGGTGCCGGGTCAGAATCAGAATCAGATACAAAACTCACCTATGGTTAACCTATGATCACTCACTTTGCATTTCTAAATTCATGGCGTGCACTTTGTAACTATCATTTTCGTCTTGTTGTAGAAAGGTTTTTACCATGTCTCGGTCTTCCCTTTTCTTTCTCGCACCCAACCCAGCTGTATTTACTTGCGCACCTGCCATAAATTGTTCGTGGAATTGAATGGTCCATCTATAGGTACTCTATTCAAATAAATAAGTAACTTAATCATTTTTGTAGTGGCAGGACTCTTGGCAGAGTCTACCTGGGGAAGTACCACACCTTTGCCAGTTATTCTACCGCCAAGCAGTAATGTACAGACATTACTGTGTTCCGGATTGAAGGGCAATGATTCCAGAGAAATTACGGGGCTTAGAGATACAAAATCTTAGATTTTCGTCCATGTGTACAGATATTACTGTGTTCCGGTTTGAAGGGGAATGTTTCCAGAAAAATCACAGGGCTTAGAGATTTAACATCTTAGATCTCTGGGTGACGACCGCAGTGCAGTGCTAGGTAATGATTTGGACTCTTCATGTTCCAATAGCTGCGTGTCACTGTGCTGCTATGTGGCAGGCATGTTGCTTAACATCAGGCACATGCCCTGCTCGTTGACTCGGCTACGCTATTAATAAAGCAAATAAACTGTGAAATAAACAATAATACAATACCTACCACATTTTCTAATAAGATTTAAGTATATTCATATTATTCATATTCATATTTCATATATCGGGTTTGCGAAATCGTTATTGAGGCACCCGAAAACACCACAATATCTTTTTCCCCTTTTTGAAGTCATGATACTCGTTATAATTATTAATATTATGGTAAGTGGCCGGCGAGAGTTGACGAACGCGAGCGGTCATGTAACTTACGGACGTGCTCACAGTCGCGCTGCACGGCCCCTACTGTCGCCGCCATAGCGCGCCATATATTATGCTAGCGTGTGCGTGAAATCGCGTGCCGACACGGCGCGCGGCGCGCACGCACACATTCAAGCCGAGAGCGGCACGTTTGTATGAAGATGTTTTACTGTTCTTTACTGTGTACTTAGGGACCACCAGTACAAGTGTGCTTCGCCACGCGGACGCGCTTGTATTCGGTGTTACGCAAGTTCCTACTTAGTTATATTTTATTTGTCTATTTCTTCAAAAATGTATATTTTCTAAATTGGAAACAATCTTCAAATAAACGTCGTTCTACGAAAACCATCGTCCGTCTTCTTCTTCAAATCTTCTTCAACCGAATAACCATCCTCCTACACAACGGAAATAATATATTATTGCAGAAGTCTTTCTAAAAACAACAGTTCCTCTGAACGAACGTAAATTATTTTAACTCGTCTATATGCCTTCACGAATAATCGCGCAGAACAGTTTAACAGCATTGTGGCTAAAATGCTAGGCGGGACACGAGTGAATTTTTCTTTGATGGACTCATACACCACACGTTGTTACGCCGCAGTGGTATGCTTTGATACAGGGAAGCCGCAATACTCATTTTATTAGTCAGTTTGTCAGGCTAGTCCAGGCAAATCATTAAAATATTATTAGAAACCTGAAGACACAATAAGAACACTCGCGAAGGAGCTGCTCGCTGAAGACTGATGTCGCAAAACAATAAATTTTTGTTCTGTAGACAGTAATCATGGAAATGAATGTAAAAACCTGATATGGAAGCTGCAGATTATGAACTAACAAAACAACTTTTTTTAGACAATTTAAAAGAACAGTCGTCAAAACGCTATGAACTTGAGAGAGCTACCATATTACAGGCTGAGAGTTCTTTGTGGCTTAAACTTAGAAGATGCATACCGACTATGGCAAGATTTGCAAAAAGCGGGCGAACCAAAACTCTGCTCCTCTTGTGAAATCAATTTTATATTCATATAACCTCGATCACATAACCTCTATTAAACATGAGAAGGACAATGAAAAGCTTTGGTACAACTCAGTGTTTAAGAAAATGAAAATACAGAGAAATGGGGTATTTTCATAGATGAAGAATATTTTTATTTAAGCGCGACACCAGATGGCTTGTACAGAGAAGATTTACTTGAAGTAAAATGCCCCAGTACGCTGTTTGGAACTAATCCTGATATCGCCATACAAAACAAAAAGTTGAAATGTTTTAAAATTAATAGAGCATCTCAAGTTGTGATGAATTAAAAATCACGAGTGGTACTACCAAGTTCAGGGTCAGTTACAAATAGCGAAAAAAAACGTATGGTCCCGATTTTTGAAACGGGTTGACAAAGACACGACACGACACAAGTATGTTTTGGCAGGAGAAAATGTTACCCAAGTTAAGCTGGTTTTACCACGACTCGACTGTGTATTGGCGGACATTATAGATCCAAGAAAGGCAAGGAAATTGAAATTTTACTTTTCAGGTTTCACAACGATATCTAGATATCCTTTTTTTTTAAATTGCAAGTTTGAAGTGACGAGATGAGCAGGACATTAATATGTATTATATACGCTTGCCTATGACAGCTCGGTGTCACATAGCTATTACAATACGAAGAGTCCAAATCATTACTTAATTATCACCCACTGACTAGTTGTCACCCAGAGACAGAAGATGATTTATCTCTATGCTCTGTAATTTCTCTGGAAACATTATCTGGTCCTTTAAACCGGAACACAGTGATGTTTGCACATTACTGCTTGGTGGTAGAATAACTGTCAATGGTACGAAATTTCCCAAAAAAGCTTATTACTAAATTTTTTAATCAGAATTACATTTTACTTAACATATTTACTTGTGTTTCACTTAGTTTAGATCTAGACTTTTAATAAGACTTACTTAGTCTACCTATATCATATTTCTTTCATTAACTTCAAGTTAATTTGTTGTCACTTCATTACAAATACAGCTTAATATCGTTGTACGATTAGACTCTCGAGTTACTCGTACTGTTCGGATAACTCATAGTTTATGTTGTAATGAAATGATAATAATAATTTATGATGGTATCCTCATACGGAACCCGTACAAGTATGCTTTGACATACAGTGGCCAAAGGTGGCCAATTTGTTTGAGGTTCATTTATGGTAAAAATGTAAATGTAAATTGCGCTGCACTTTTTATTTCTACTTGAACTAAAACCATACCATTTTACATGACCTTCACATAAAAATAAATATGTCGTTGTCAAACCAAAATCAGCTATGTGCACTTTTTCGAGATTTTAACTTTTTGACGTCGGCGTATAGAATACTGATCTATCTACCGTATAAAAAAACTGCTATGTGTTTATGAGCACTGGGTGACAATCTACAACGTTCAACAAAAATATGCTATGTGTAGCAGTCAACATCATTGTCAAATAAAAACTGCTATGTGGTATTCTGCTACATAACATATTTTATTTGACCATACTTAATTACAACTCATTAGAAAATAATCTGCTTTGTGTTGACTTTTAAACAAAATAACACTTGATTGAACTTTATATAAACATAATAAATAATAATATAACGAAAACATTGTCGTGATAACTTGATATAAATAATTCTTTGTTCTTTGACACTTCTCTATTCTAAGAATATTTGAACTTTAAGTAGGTACCTACTACAGTGTTTATTTACATTTACCCTCAAGTTTCAAATAATCTTGCCTTTGTGATTAAACTTCACCTATTTCTTTCGAATTTCTATATTACTGCAGTCGTGTGATAGCTAGTTCAGTTAACAGTCGCATTATTGTAAAGTTAAAAGTACCTACATTTATACAGTGTATTGGAGTAAACTGTACAATGAGTAGAGGACAGAAAATTCTCGATCTAGTTTTAAGTACAAAGGAGAACAGAGAATCATCGAGTCGTAATCAAGACCCGACAAATTATGATGAGATAATAAATCAACCCTCTACATCGTCGGGCGTATTATGTGCAAGCATGTCAGTAAATTCATCCCCGGAACGGAGCGATAGTTCACCTTCTCCTACGACCATCAAACGAAGACGCTACATTATTTATAGCAGTGATTCATCAAATGAATATCCAGCACAAGAAACGAGAGCGATTGCTGAAATTTCGAGTAGCAAACCAGCCCCACAATCATCTCAATCTAAAGCTAGACGCAACCGCTTACTGGGGAAACCATATATGGGTTACAAGAAAAAAGATGGAAAGCTGGAACAGACTACACCAATAGCCGGCCGATCTGTTAAAAGTCGTTGTGATCATACTTCAATCAAACAAAAATCTAAAAATAGTTTCATGTGTAAATTAGTATCAGAAGAAGAACGAGCAGCATTGCATTTCAAGTTTTGGAACATGAAATCATGGAGTGCAAAAAAAGCTTTCATACAAGGACTAGTATCGAGAAGAAATTTACGTAGGCAAAGAAAACGTGATAATCGTTTGACTTCAAGGAAACAAACAGGTTTTGATATTTATGTACCTAAGTCTGATTACCAAAATAGCAGAGTAAAAGTGTGCAGACTGTTTTTTTTAAATACATTTGATGTCGGACGTGATACTTTCTTGCGTTGGGTTAAAGAAACGCCAGCAATAGTGCAAGATAATGAATCCTCTTCCGTAACGGCGGCGCGTTGTCATAGTGCTAATGTGTCTGCTAGGAATAGAGGTACGGTATCTGAATGGTTGGATTTACTACCTAAAGTGCCAAGTCACTATTGTCGAGCTACATCACAGCGAATTTACGTTGAGTCAACTTTTCGATCCCATCTGCACATGCATGCAGTTTACAAAGCCTGGTGTATTGAACAAAATAAGAAACCAGTCTCAAGAAATACTTTTTGAAGTGTATTAAGTCACAACAATATTTCCATTCACAAACCACGAAAGGATCAGTGCGACGTATGTTCCAGTTATCAATTAAAAAATGTTTCACAAGAAGACTATGATACTCATATTAAAAAAAAAGATGAAGCACGTCATGCAAAGAATACAGCAATAGAAAATTTGAAAAATAACCCAGATAACTTAGTAATAACTGTTGACGTGCAAAGTGTTCTTTTAGCTCCAAAATTACTTGCTGGTGCACTGTACTATAAACAAAAACTACAGTGTCATAATTTTACAATTTACAACTCTCGTACTGGAGACGTCACTACTTATTTTTGGCATGAAGCTGATGGAGGAGTCACATCCAATGAATTTACAAGCTGTGTAATAGATTATCTTAAAACTAAATGCACAGCTTATAAACACATCACAGTAATTAGTGATGGATGCAACTACCAAAACAGAAATAAAGTTCTATGTAGTGCATTGTGTGACTATGCTTATTTTTTTAAAGTAGAAGTGGAACAAATTATTTTAGAAAAGGGACACACTATGATGGAGGTTGACAGTGTCCACTCCACTATCGAACATTACATAAAACCCCCTATTTATGCACCTCAGGATTATATTACAAGAATGCGTCAAGCGCGACCTAAATATTAGAGTTCTTCATTATGATTTCTTCAAGGACTATGAGAAAATGACCACCAATTATCAATCCATCAGACCAGGTAAAAGAAAGGGTGATCCTACTGTCAATGATGTCAGAGCATTTTTATATAGTTCAACTGGTGAAGTATACTACAAACTTCGTCATCCAGAAAATTATGCAATTCTTCCGCAACGACGGCACATTCCCCAAGGGTATCCTGAACCTGCGGCGTTATATGATGGGCCATTGGAAATAACTAAAACCAAGTTCGACCAATTACAAGAACTAAAACCATTTATAGACCGTGATTATCATCCATTTTATGATTGTCTCAAATTTAAATCCGATTAACTTTTTTTTATTATTATTATTAAATTGTACTATTAGTTTCATTAATCATTATAATTATACTATTAATTATTGCTTAGTTATTTGTATTACTCTTTTATTATCAATATAACTCATAAATACTATTTTAAATCAGATATATTTTTATTGAATACCTGTTATGTGTCTAATAATTGACCATTTAAAATCTGTTATGTGCACAATTTACGCTATTATTAAAATTAAAAATAAAATGATTAAACTTTCGTCGTTAAATAAAAAATCACTTCATATTTATTATCTATAGCATTCATTTGAAATACTTTTAAAAATGCAATTTCATATAAAATTTTATAGGAGAACTATTTTTGTCAATATCTCAAAATAATCATTTTGACACATAGAAGATTTTCATTTGACAACGACTTATTTTTGATTTATTTAGCCTTGTGCTTAGTTAGACAAACAAAAAAAATTAAAATATCTACATCAAAATTTTTTGTACACTGCCACTGCGGCTCAAGATCGTTCTGTCCGCCTAAATGCTCGAGCCGACTCGAACGGACGCACGAAAACAATGTTGCAGTATTTTACCTAAACTCGAGCGCTGTCGTTTGGTAAAACGGCTCTTAAGCCTATTGATAAAATTTAATTAATAGTCTTTCTAGCTTCGTAAAAATTTAAAAATAAATTCAGACAGTGGAAGTGGTAAGATGGTGAAGGTATCCCTGGAATACGTGTCCGAGCGTGCTTTAAAGTAGTGTAAGTAGCACTCGCGTGAAGATACGCGAGTTCTACAGTACTAGTGGAACTCAAAAATCATTCCATCCTAAAACCTATCTAAAAATACGAGAAATCGTCCCTTAACTCTCGTCACTCTGCAGCTACACAGACCTAAGCCAAGGTGTGGTCCCTGCGTCGTACGTCGCGTGCCTGCTGTTTGTATTTGTGTTGTCTGCAAGTGTTGTTGCTGTGTTTAAGTGATTATATTCCTGTGCGTTTTCAACAAATTCAAAAAGTACAGATTACTGACATTACCGAGCATGTATCGTCGGTGCAGAAGTAAACTTGTCAATCTGCAAATGTCAAATTGTTGAGGAGGCGGGTTTTTATATAAAAACATATGCTGAAAATCAGGGGGTTTATAGAAACTATTCAAGTAAGTGAAATAGTGAGTCAAAGATTAATAAGATATTATATTTTATTAAAATACCATATTTTTTGCTTGTGATGAAGTTATAGCAGATTGGTGAATTTACTACGGTATGTTAAAAGATTTGAAAAGTTTGAGACAGTGCTAAAGTAGCTAATGTGGTAGTTTGGTAAGTATACCATCGTACTATTCACCACATTCAGTAAAGGTATCCACTGTAAACTATTTAAACTACAATGGAATATCTTCTATTAATTTATAAAATGTATAGCTAGATGAATATTATTAAAAAATTAAAACGCATTGGTAGTAGGAAATAATATTAAGGGGGCGCCTAAAGCCAGAAAACGAAAAAAGGACATTTTCGACGCTGCTCACTGAAGTTAAGACACCAAAAACTATGACAAAAAAACTATTGACGTTTGGGTACAATCAAGAAGAAGCACAATAACCGAATAGAATTTTAAAAATAGATCAGAGTTTTTTACAATAAAAAAATAAAAATGACACCGAAAAAACTCGAGTCCGTTTTAATTCGAGTACTCGAAATTATCAGCGATGACCCCACATTACTTTTTGGTAATAAAATTCCTATTTGTACGTTCTAGTAAAGTAACCGAACACTTTTTTAAATTTATGTTTAGTTATTGAGTAATTAAATAAAACTTGGTCAAAAATGGACTCCTGATTAAATATTGATTTTTCCTCCAAACTGTGTCATGCTATTCTCGACTTTATGTACATCACATTAAGAAACGCGTCGCGCGGGTGAAATCTGATTTTTTCCTGGCTCTAGGCGCACTCTTAATTAGTTACATAAGGTTTTACAAGTTACAAGCGAATACGATTTTTGTTAACCTTTAAGTAGTGGCGTTGGTGTCTCACAGACGGCCGCGATGCAAAAAAAACAGTCTCGTGCCGTTAATTTTTTAAAGACGCTCCCGCCCCTCTCGGTACCTTCGGGTTTCGGTAGCGTGATCGATGAGCCGAGTGATTGCTTTCGTGGCAGCAACATCTGCACCTGTACTACCGTTTAGTGCCCCTGAGACGTGAGGTCAGTATTTGCGTAGGTATATGATTTATTAGACGTCACCTCAGTATTAGTGTATTTTTTTCTAAGGGTCTCTTATGCATCACCTCACTGTGTACGTTATTATTATAAATGAATCAACCTGGACTTTCAGGAAACAGTCGAAAGCGAAAGCGAGTAGTACTAAATGAAACGATCCTAAGTCAGGGGATAGTGGCTGAGTTGGAGCGACATTTCAGTGATATGGACGACGATGAAGACTTTACCTATGAATATCAGGCTAAGGTCACTAATGAAGGGCGAAAAATTGGAATTAATGATGCGGTGTGGTTGCAATACAGAAAGGAGTTTCCAGATAAAATATTTTTAAAGGACAGGTATGATAAAATAGAACCCTTTGTAGCCTTAGAAGAAAAGAGGGAAGGTCCAATCCTATTCTGTTCCAGCATACAAAGAGAGATTTAAAGTATCATCACTGAAAATGAGAGATCTCTTAAAACTGTGCAATGACATGCAAATTCCAAGGGTACACCACAATTTTTATACAAATCTGCCCTGTTCAGAGATGACAAGGGACTCGCTCCCTGAGCCAGATGCTGACGAAAGCGAATAGATGATGTTGATTTGTCACGTTGATCTCCATTTACCACGTTGATGTTGGTTTAACCTTTAGGTAGTGACGTGGTTTGGATGGCTCATAAATGGTGACGTGACGTTTTATAGACGTTTGCGCAATTTAGATCAATAGTATGAATTTTATTAATATTAGATTTTTCTTTTGTATTAAATAAAAATAAATATCCTGTCTTTCATGCTTTGGACTAAAATGAAACCCAATTTAAGCATTAATAAACATTTAATAGGACATTTGGCAAAAGTTACGAAAAAATCACATTCTATAAAAGGTGCCCTTCTTAAGTGTTATAAAATAAACAAGTAGACGTTTTTATTCACAAACAAATAAAATTTCTTAATTTTTCAACTAAGTTACTAAAACAAAATCGGAATTATGACAGAATTAGTCTTCAAAATTCAGTCTCCATCAGTACAGTCGCTGCAGTTTGTTTTGGAACAGTCCAAGCATATAAGCTTGTACGTGTTACGAATTTGTAATTTGTGCGTCGCTTCAGCCTTGATGGACACACATTATAAGTTTTTTTTACATTTTCACCAACAACTGACTCAATGCGTCTAGGTTGTGGCGGTAAATCTTCGCCAAGAAACCATTTAATTGTCAGTCTTAGCTCTCTTGGAAGACGGTCATTGTAGACTCGGCGTTGTAATTGTGGCAAAACGAATTATCAAGCAAGATCCTGTAAGAATCATCTTCTTGATATATCTGATACCACAGCACACTGCCTATAAAGCACGAAGGCATTTATTCCTCTCAAGTCTAGCAATCTGGAAAAAATTGTCCACGGCCATCTGCGAGCTACAGGAATAGTTTGAAAATTTTTTGTCAACTTCCTCAACCCTTTATCTTATTGTACTCCATAATGATGACTGGTTTCTATGTATCAGTATCAATTTCAGACGTGTGATGCACGGACGAAATAAGTAAAACTTCTTTGAATTTCTTGAGAACATAGTTATATTATTATCACTATCTGTAACACAATGAAAACATAAAATAGCTGTAACACATGCTGTGGCTATAAATTAATGTATTTTGCAAAAACTCACTAACACAAAAATATTAGAAAAAGCTAGTTCAGTTAAGCAATTTAAATTAAAACCTAAAACCCGACCTGGGTTTAGGTTATCCGTGCATTGCCTTATAGTCACATTACGCGATCTCAACATTAAGCTCGAAGCACACAGAAACCGGAACACACATAGAAGCCAGAACACTTGTAAATTAGCAAATTTATTAAAATAATTAGTCTACTGTTAGTTGACAAAAATTAACTTTTATAGGTTATAAAAACTTTTCTCTTACCTGTTTCGTCTACTCCAGTAACTTTATACCTACATTACACACCTACAGTATGCGATATGCGTTAAATCCGGTAGTTCTGTTTTTTTGCAGACTTGTTTATGATGTTGGCTTAATGATTATCCCAAGTTTGTGACCTCGAGCGACGAAGGCAAATAAGTCAAAAATCGAAAAAACCGCGAGAAAATCGTTTATTTTCCATATTTTGGTGATTATAACCCTAAACGACTAGTTTTTGAAAAAACTTTCTTATGCCGTTTATAAAGTAGACTAAATTTGCTACAATATGATACTAGAAAAGTCTTTCAAAGCTTATATTTTTTTTGAACTACACAATTTTTTGCAATATTTTAACTCCTACTTGACCACTTTATGGCACAGTTACTGCGGTTTTTAACCCCCGGCCAAAAAAAGAGGTGTTATAAGTTTGACGTGGAAGTCTGTCTCTCTATCAGACAGACACACATACAGGTCTGTCTCCCTGTGTATCTGGGTGAGTGTGTATCTGTCTATGGCACCGTAGACCTCAAACGGATGGGCCGATTTCGATGCGTTTTTTTTTATTTGAAGATTAATTTTTGTGTTCATGTTTTGAGCTATTTTTGGTGAATATCGATTCAAGATGGCCGCCTCCACCAAACGGCGGACCAAATATTTCATCACAATCTACCTCAAATAAATTGAATTTATATTAATACATAAATTGAATAATAACGTTAACGAGTTTAATACGAGGTTTAACGAGGTTAAATTAATAAGTTAACCGTGTCTCAATCAAATTAAGTATTCATTCATCTAATAGTTTGAAGAGTTTAAAACCCTTCTGAGATAATAAAACTATTACTTTATTAATTATTTGTTAGTTTGTAGCTGCTTTAATTACTTTTTTTTTAACCAAAACCATATTTATATACACCACTTTAATGAGTTAACCATTGGCTTTTCATGATTTAAATTACGTACCGTATTACGTAAACCGAGGAAACGTATTCAATCTGCCACTTAGATCAGTTAATTACTGTATATTTACATACTTTGAGCTCTTTCGGAACCGAGGCAAAGTTTTGAATCTGCCACTTAGACTAGTTTCCCATTCTAATTATATAATATAAACGATATTTAAACCAAGGTCAAATATTCAATCTGTAGATTGAATACTCAGATTGATGTAGATATTATTTCAAATATCATTGTAAGAAAATCAACGGGTAAGTGGCAACTTCGACTAGGTTTCCATTGATTTTATGCGATTTAAATGATATCTGAACCAAAGTACAGTATTCACTTAGACTATTTTCCCATTGTGGTTTTTGTGATTTAAACGATATCTGAACCAAGGTAAAGTATTCAATCTGCAACTTAAGACTAGTTTCCCATTGTAGTTTTTGTGATTTAAACGATATCTGAACCAAGGCAAAGTATTCAATCTGACACTTAAGACTAGTTTCACCTTATTGGTTTTGTGATTTAAACGATATCTGAACCAAAGTAAAGTATTCAATCTGGCACTTAGGTTAGTTTCCCATTGTAGTTTTGTGATTTAATTTATGTCTGAACAAAGGTAAAGTATTCAATCTGGCACTTCGGCTAGTTGAAAACTGTGATATTTTTTAAGTGTCTTATTTTTCGACCATGATATACTTGTTTATAATAACATAGATTAGTTCAGCTTTGTATAAATTGCAACTCGTTCAGATATGGTAAAAAACAATTGTGAATATCTTCTGTATTTGTACTGTCACAGATACAATATTTTGCCACATTGTGCGTTGCAAGGAAATGCAGATGTCGATTTTAAGTCAAAACTACAAAAAAATCAGATTGGCGAGTTTACTATTGTACCGACGGTATATTAAAAGCTTATGCCTGCTTGTCAGGAGTATCCCAGAAATGTATATGCCAACACAAGAGGCATCCAAAAGGCAGATGCGATCCAAAATTAGAGCAGCAATCGAAACCCCTTACTGCAGATTGGGAAACTCCAGAAAAAATGTTTTTCAAATGGCCATTAAATTATATTATGTGCTTCCAAATGAAATCAGAGAAATATCTGAGAAAATGTTTAAACATAAATAGCTACTCGACCAGTGTTATTATTCGGTAGATGAGTATCTGAATGTTTATTGTGGTATTCCAATACACCAAACTATGATTTAATACGAAATACTAGATATTATAATTATCCATATCAGTATTCATTCATTGTAAGTCATGGTGTAAATTTCAACTTCTGGCGATTGACAATGACATCGACTGTTTAGATCTACTTTTTTTAGGGTTCCGTAAAATGTAAAAACGGAACCCTTATAGATTCGTCATGTCTTACTGTCCGTCCGTATGTCACAGCCACTTTTTGCCGAAACTATGAGAACTACACTGTTGAAACTTGGTAAGTAGTTGTATTCTGTAAACCGCACTAAGATTTGTACAAAAAAAAATTCAAAAAAGAAAAATTAGGGTTAACCCATACTGAGAACTGAAACTCAAATTTTTTTTTTTTTCATGAAACCTACACGTGTCTATCGATAGGTCTTCAAAAATGATGTTGAGGTTTCTAATATAATTTTTGACTACACTGAATAATTTTCCCGAGAGACACTTGAGAGAGAGTGGTAAAATGTGTCCCCCCCCCCCTCTAACTTCTAAAGTAAGAGAATAAAAAAACTAAAAAAAATATATGATGTACATTACCAT
Source organism: Ectropis crepuscularia (assembly GCA_963693475.1). Classification (NCBI taxonomy): domain Eukaryota; kingdom Metazoa; phylum Arthropoda; class Insecta; order Lepidoptera; family Geometridae; genus Ectropis; species Ectropis crepuscularia. The sequence continues at coordinate 27,156,250 of OY856355.1, forward strand.
GCAAACTAACAACGAAAATTGGTTTGAACTCGATCTGATGAGTAGTTTTTTTTAGTACATCATAAATACACTATTATTAAAATATCGATCAAAGTTTCAAAGAAGTACAAGAACTATGTGTACCATGTATATTATGCTACTTGTAATCTTTTATTTGCAATCAATCTGATGACACTGTATAAAAACACTTTTGCATACCTCTCACGAGGAAAACATAATGGACCTACATAATTGTAAAATGACATCAAATTTATCTACATATGTCTACGCAAATAAACTTCATTTCATTTCAATGTCTCTGTAAGTCCAACTGAAGATAACCTCCGTATCTCAAGTACGAGTATTTAGACAAAACACACATAGAACTGACTGCAATAGTTGTAACTCATTGTATACAACTTAGTGGCCGCCTATGATACCGAACTGTTACTAATTTTCAACTTAGTTTATTTACATAAAACAGAATGACTCCAATATCCAACAACACCATACAATACAATACAAGAACACTTTATTATACCACAAAACAAACAAAAAAATAAACAGTGTAAAAATTTAAGATTAAACATTTTGGGCACAAAAGGCGATCTTATCGCTAATAGCGATCTCTTCCAGATAACCTTTTGGTTATTAGGAAAAGGTAACAGATAAGGGCAGTGGTGTGGCATCCTTGAAACATGTATATAAATAATTGCACAATTAGAATAAATACCATTTACAATTTAAATACGTTATACAAATAAAATATGGTACATATAATAAATAATATATATATACATATATATTATAAAATAGACATACATAAATACATTTATTAAAATACACTAAGCGTAATAGAGATGGTTCCACAAAAAATGAGATCGACTTCATTATGACGACTAAACGGCAAATATTCAGCGATGTCTCTGTGATCAGTAGGGTTAAGACCGGCAGCGATCACCGTATTGTAAGAGGCACGCTGAATCTAAACATTAAGTTCGAAAGATCACGTCTAATGAAGTCCACGCTCCGACCAAATTATGCTCAAATCGAAGATCCCGATAACTTTCAACTCGAACTTCAAAATCGCTTCGAAGCCTTAGATGAATGCGTAACGGCGGACGAAATAAACGACAGGCTGGTGGAAACTGTTCAAGCAGTTGGCAGGAAATTTTATAAGAGCTGACGCCAGAATAGAACCCAAAAGCTCTCCGATCATACTCTGAATCTCATGGCGGTTAGGCGAGATATGCGATTGCAGTCTTCGGTCGACATGACGGCATACAGACAGCTCAATAGACAGATATCTACTTGTGTGCGACGCGACATACGCTGCTTCAATACTTCGTGTATTGAAGAAGCGATTAAGCGGAACAAAGGCTCGAAAGTGTTCGCAAGAAATCTGTCTCTTGGGCAAAGTCAATTGACCAAACTGAAGACCGATAGTGGTAACGTCGTCTCGTCGAAGCCCGAGATTTTGGAGGAAATTGAGAGGTTCTATGAACAGTTATACACCTCTACACAAGCACAACCTGTCGTTAGCATGGCAAAAGACCCCAGAGCCAAGCTGACCCGACACTTTACCGAAGACATCCCGGAAGTCAGCCTGTATGAGATTAGGATGGCCCTCAAACAACTTAAGAACAACAAGGCACCTGGCGATGACGGAATTACGACTGAGCTTCTGAGAGCGGGTGGAAAACCGGTACTTAAAGTTCTCCAGAGGCTATTCGACTCCGTCATACTTGACGGTAATACGCCAGAAGCGTGGAGCAGAAGTGTGGTGGTGCTCTTCTTCAAAAAAGGTGACAACACCTTGTTGAAGAACTACAGACCCATCTCACTTCTGAGCCACGTTTATAAGTTGTTTTCGAGGGTAATCACGAATCGTCTCGCACGCAGGTTTGACGACTTCCAGCCACCCGAACAAGCCGGTTTCCGAAAAGGCTATAGTACCGTAGACCACATCCATACACTTCGGCAGATTATACAGAAACCCAAGGAGTATAATCGGCCACTATGTATAGCGTATGTGGACTATGAGAAAGCCTTCGATTCCATCGAGACCTGGGCAGTGCTTTAGTCTCTTCAGCGATGCCGCATCGACTATCGCTATATCGAAGTGTTGAAGTGTATCTACAGCAAAGCCACAATGTCTGTCCGATTACAGGACCAGTGCACAAAACACATCCAGCTACAGAAAGGCGTGAGACAGGGAGATGTTATATCTCCGAAACTGTTCACTGCCGCGCTGGAAGATGTTTTCAAGCTACTGGACTGGAACGGATACGGCATCAATATCAACGGCGAATGCATCACTCACCTTCGATTTGCCGACGACATAGTCATTGTGGCGGAGTCGCTGGAGGACCTCGGTGCTATGCTCAGGGACCTTAGTAGAGTATCCCAGCAGGTAGGTTTGAGGATGAATATGGACAAGACGAAGGTCATGTCAAATGTTCATGTCTCACCTGTACCGGTTAATGTTGGGAATACCACACTCGAAGTTGTTGACGAATACGTCTACCTGGGTCAAAAGATCCGATTAGGTAGATCCAACTTCGACAAAGAGGTCCAGCGAAGAATCCAACTCGGATGGGCAGCGTTCGGGAAACTTCGGCACACCTTTGAGTCCAAAATACCCCAATGCCTAAAGACAAAAGTCTTTAACCAATGCGTGTTGCCAGTGATGGCTTATGGAACTGAGACGTGGTCCTTAACTGTGGGCCTCATAACAAAGCTCAAAGTCACACAGCGAGCTATGGAGAGAGCTATGCTCGGAGTCTCTTTGCGCGACAGAATCCGTAATGAGGATATTCGCAAAAGAACGAAAGTGGCCGACATAGCTCAAATAGTAGGTAAGCAAGCTGAAGTGGCAATGGGCAGGCCACATCGCTCGCAGAACTGACAACCGATGGGGAAGAAAGGTTCTCGAGTGGCGACCACGAACCGGAAGACGCAGTGTTGGACGGCCTCCCACTAGATGGACAGATGACCTAACAAAGGTTGCTGGAAACCGCTGGTTGCAGGTTGCGCGGGACCGTTCGTTGTGGAAATCTAGGGGGGAGGCCTATGTTCAGCAGTGGACGTCTCGCGGCTGATGATGATGCTGATGTATAGAGATAGGCACCGATTTACACAACAAGGTGCTTAAGTAATGCTGCAAGATCTGAGCCTTAAACGAGTCAACGCTCCGAGCGCGTCTGATGGTCACCGGAAGAGAATTCCAGAGCGCAACAGCCCGCACGCAGAACGAAGACCCAAAAAAGGAGCTCGAGTGAGATGGAGTGCACAGAAGAAGGTTTGTCGATGACCTAAGATTAACAGAATGAGTGTCGCAGAGGAAAGTAAAACTAGAACTTAAGTACGAGGGAGTAAGACGATTCGGAAGCCACTTGAGCTTTATGCGAAACTGGGATACCTGATCATATTTCCGAAGACCGAAAATAAATCGTATGCAAAGGTTTTGGAGGCGCTCAAGCATATCCAATTGCTCCTGTCTAAGATCGAGGTAACAAGCACCTGCGTATTCTAGGATAGGAAGAAGAAGGGATTGAGCTAACGCAGCTTTGGTTACAGTAGGTAAAAAGTTACGAATTCTTCTTAATGACGCTGCTGAAGCGTAGAGTTTACGCTTTAGAGATCGGATTTGAGGGTCCCAAGTAAAACATCTATCGAAAATGATTCCAAGGTTTTTAACCTCAGCACTATAAGATATAGTTGCACCGCTGAAAACAACTTTGGTGATAGTTTTAAAGCCAACTTTCGAAATTAGCCGGGCACTTCCTATGATAATATAATATTCTCGTCTGGCAACACTTGTCAAGTAAACAACTGACTGAGAACTCTGATCGTTTTTAAATCAATTTAAATAGCAAAAACCAAGTAAATACAACTTACATCACATTATCTGCAATTGCAAGTAACCTACAAACGAGGTCCAAACTAAGGGCGGTGTCGGTGAGCAATATTTTATCCAGTAATTCTGCTGCTAACAAATGCTGATTTTTCATCGTTACACAATTTAAATTTCTCACGCACACACTGAAAACACCTAAAACCTTTTGATAACAGACTTTTGTTTTTTTGATTTGATTACACTGATAACGACAATATCTTTGAAGCTTTGAACTGAAATACTGACAGTAGACAGTGACGGAAGGAGTCAGGTGTCATCGGAAAATCGAAATTTGAAGTTGACACTGACGTTCGTCAGGCAGGCGTCGGGCGGTTCCGTTTCGTCTGATTCCGTAATAGCGTTCCGAAATACGCGTTCAAGTAACAAAATCCGTCGTTCCGTAAACACACTGCCGTTCGAAAATACAAGAAGAAGTGTTAATTAACAATGCCACTCAAGAGAACTCCACCTGTGTCACCTGCTCTTCCCGGCGTGTCGAGTGCTGACCCGGGGCAAACAATCACCAAAGATAATGCTCAGAATTTTAACAGAGCAAAAAAAAGGAAGAATAGTGGCGGCTTTTCGAACGACGAGCTGGCCAATTTTATGTCCGACATGAAGAAAATATTCGAAGAACTCAAAAGTCAACAAGAACTGAATCTGTCTTCGTTACTTGGCACAGTCCAAGAACTAGGCAAACAGATCACGTCTATTCGAGACTCAATAAATTTTATCTCCACACAACATCAGGCCTCCGTTGAGAGGATTTGCAAACTGGAACGAGAGCTTAAAGTCCATCTGGCCTCTGTACAGCAGCTTGAGGAGAAAGTTGAGTATACGGAACGTTACCAACGAGCAAGTAGTATAGAAATTAGAAACATTCCTAGGCCTACAAATAAAACCGAAACGAAGGAAGACTTGACTGAATTGTTAAAACGAATAGCTCAGGTGATCAATGTCCCGATGGCAAATGGTGAGATCAGAGATATATTTAGAGGTAGCTCAAAAGCACAAAATAAACCAATTGTAGTAGATTTCACGACCGTTATCTATAAAGAAAAATTCTTGCAATCTCTCAGAGCTTATAACATTACATACAGAACAAACAAATTGAATACGAGGGTCAAACTGAAAGTTCTTAGAACTGGCCACTTATAAACAATATAATAAAAAAATAATTCTATAATTTGAAAATAGAACTCTTTGCCAATATTACTGAGTATATACTTCATTCATTTGTCATTTGTTTTACGATTTGGCGGCAAATTGAAAATTGTCTGTGTCACGTCAACATGAATTTAACACGAGAAAATTTTCGTGCAATGATTTTTTATGACTTTCGATGTCATTTAAGTCAACAAGAAAGTTATGATAGACTACGATTGGCCTTTCACGATGAAGCCCCATCTCGTGCGACTGTTTACAACTGGTTTAATGAGTTTAAACGTGGTCGCACTAATCTCACTGATGATTTACGTGAGGGACGGCCTTCTACGGCGACGACTGAAGATAACATCTGTGTTGTGCGGCGTATGATAGAGACTGACAAAAGAGTGACCTATCAGCAGATTCGGACAAGCTTAGGCATCGGTATGAGTCAAGTGCACAAAATCCTACACGAACATTTAGCGGTCAGGAAGCTTTGCGCCCGGTGGATACCTCATAATTTGACTGAGGCTCAAAAACTCCATCGTGTGGATTGGTGCCGTAAAATGATTGAAAGATTTAACGGAGGTGACTCAAATGCTGTGTTCGACATACTAACAGGTGACGAAAGCTGGATTTACTGTTATGATCCTGAAACCAAAAGACAATCTGCTCAGTGGGTGTTTCCTTTCGACGAGTTGCCAACTAAAGTGAAGAGAGATCGAAGTGCGGGGAAAAAAATGGTGGCCTCTTTCTTTGGAAGGATCATTGTCAGATGTCGTTTCGCAACAATTGTGTTAGAGGATCAAAAAACAGTTTCTGCAGAATGGTACACTACCAATTGTTTGCGACTTGTCTTGGAAAAAGTTCGAGAGAAACGACCTCGCAGTAGGATCCTCCTTCACCACGACAACGCCTCATCGCACACCGCCAAGCGAACGATCGACTATTTGGCGACATCAAACGTTGAATTACTGGGTCACCCGCCGTATAGCCCCGACCTCGCGCCTTGTGATTTTTATTTATTTTCAAAAATTAAAGATGAACTTAAAGGAAAGCGGTTTATGAATGCTGAAGAAGCGGTGGCTGCGTATCGCGATGCCATTGAAGAGACCCCTAAGGACGAGTGGGCAAAGTGCTTTTCCCAGTGGTTCCATCGCATGCAGCGGTGTATTGACGTGAATGGACAATATTTTGAAAAGATATAATAAAACTAATAACTGGCTAATGTAATCAGTTTTTGATTTTCTAAGAACTTTCAGTTTGACCCTCATATATTAAGTTACTTGCTGCAACGGAACCCTTCATGGGCGAGTCCAACTCGCACTTGGCCACTTTATTCTATCTTTACCTGTTCTTGCAGCTCTCTCCGTTTTTCCAAAACCTGTATAGGGTAGTCTTCTTTCACATAATATTGCATGTTCTTTAGTAACCCTCTTTGTTTCATGATACTAATTTTTATTCCGAGAGTTAAAAAAGTTACAATTATTGGACGTGGTCTGTCTCCCTTTAATCCGACCTGCCTTATCTCTTGAATGTCTCTGAGCTCTATGACGGTGTCAAAGTATTTTTTTATAAAACTGGCAATATTATTTTGGAGGCGGTCATACGATGATTCTTTCTCTTCAATACCAAAGACATTTCGTTGTCTCGCCTCTTTTTCCAACTAATATATTATTTTTTCCTGGTTATCTACCTTCTCCTTCAGTTTGTCATGTTGGTCCTGAAGCTTGTGTTGGCAACCCCGTTTTAAAATCAAAAAAGGTGCAAGAAGTGGCAACATCGTGCGACTAAAACGGGCTTGAGGTGGTGGCGGCGGCGGAGAAGACACTTTTGCTCCAGACTGCGGCCACGGGGGACATACAGTGCTTGCTTTAGTGTCTTTGTCTGATTAATTGATTATTGTTGTTATTAAGGTTATATTAAATGTTTTAACGGTTATGTAAATATCGTTTGTTTTACTCTTCCAATCTTCTGATGTAGATTGCTTACACTTGATAAATTTTTCATCCAATATTTTGTTGATGTTTTGTGTCACCCATTCTGTTACCTTGTCTGCATTTTTACGAATCTCAGATTTATGTTCATCGAGCTTTTTAAGTGCAAACATCATTTCGTTCATGATTATAGATTAAAAAGATTTATTTAGTAAATGTATAATTTGTTTCGGTACCAGCAGACCCCTCTAGTGGTTAATTCCTGTACTACAGTTGTAGTATGCGTGGCATCTTCACTACATGTTTCTTGCACTTATGTAGTATGTATAAACATACTTAAAAAAACGTTTACACTTTCCAAAAAGTACTTATTTTGTTTTTAAATATTTTTATTTACGCAGCCGATGTTAACCGTGGCACAGTGGCGCGTTCTCCAGATGCCATTTTATCCGAACTAAAAACAAAATCACAAGAGATAAAGCTGTGTTCTAAAACCTACTACGATACCCACACTCGCCCCGTCGGCGTCGCCATGCAAGGGATTATGTATATATAAAAAAAATAGCTTCGACTTCGTAAAGCGATAGCGCGATAGCCCATCTGGAAGGGACCTGCCAAAAATGTACCTAAAGATAATCGGTAGAAACAGCCTACACTCTACTTATAAATAGGCGACACGTCAGTCATCATTTCGACCAAATAAAACTAGCCGGTAAGGCGAAAGGTCGGTATATAAAATAAAATAAAAATGCGTGTACTTAAATTTATATATGTGTAATAATAATTAATTAGTCATAATTGTCCAGGCGTTCTCAGATTCTATATCGAATGTTTGCATTTGTGGCAGAGGTCAATCTGAGAAAAGTTTATTAATCAATTTCAGCGTCATCGCTGGATGACTACAAATTTTATCCAATCTATCCAAAATAGACTATCCCGGGGCTATCCAGGACTATCCCCGGAATATTATATGGGAAAAATGAGAATATAAAAACGGATATCTCCACGTTATCGTCCCCAGGGCCGGATTTAGGGGAGGGCAAACAGGGTATTCAGTGTTGAAGATTAAAATTGTAAATTTTTTTTACAAAAAATATTTGTTTGCGTCACTAGATGGCGCTGATTAGAATTGAAACGCGCATAACGTTTACTTGCCAACTTTTGTATACCTTAACTTAAACATTCTAATAAATGTGTATGCTCTCCGACAAAATGTTGTATCATTTGTCTGGCTCTAGGTGTCTAGGTTCCTTCCTAAACATTGAGGTTCTACGAGTCGGAGGGTTTTTTGGTTGAGTTATTCAACGAAACATCCAAGTACCAAAGGCATCTAGCTAGTTACAGAAGTATCCAGCAGCCAGCAGGGGTAATAATACTAAGTGTGCTGATCAACTGGACGCTGTATAGTCAAGAGTGCGTCAAACTTGAAACCTGAAATCAACCGTCGACCAGCAGAGGGCGCCACACGTCGAGGTGATAGTGTTCTGGTGGTTTATATGTGCAAGGACCAAACTGAGTACATTTACTGTGTTTATTAACTTAGAATAAAATCAAAGTATTGGATGAACTGAACTTGTAAAATTTCAAAGTGTTAATTTAGACTTAGAATAATTTCGAAGAAAGTTGAACTACGGGGAACCTATGCCCGATTATAGTCCCATCTTTTAATAGGTCAAATACTTTCTAAATTGGATCCGTCTTGTACAACTTGATTACATACGTGAGATTTATTGATTTATTTAAAATGGCTGACGAAGAAATTGATTTTGACGGAGAAGTCCGAGTAATGAATGACTTGAAAAACCAAATATAAAAAAGGCATGACAACTTTAAGAAATCTCCAAGAGAAAGAATCACATAAGCATATATTACAACCAGACTAGAAGGCTTAGAAGAAATAATAAGAAAATTAAGCAAGAGACACGAGTCGGTACTTACTACTTTTGACATGGACGAGCTAAAGAGACTGGGATATTTAAAGGACGATCTATTTCAGGAAAGCCACGAGTGTTATTTAGACTACAAAACTGAGTTAAAAAACGCGCTAACTATATTAAACATTGCTCACAACCAAGTTGGGAATGCTTGTGTACCCAGTGACAAGGATTCGGTTGTTAGCCTTCCTAAAATTATATTGCCAGCATTTAGCGGAAAGTATTCAGAGTGGTCGTCTTTTAGAGATCTCTTCTTGTCGTTGGTGCACAGCAATCCCAAATTGGACGATGTTCATCGGTTACATTATTTCAAAACACAATTATTATCGTCTAAAGCGGAACAGTTAATTAGATTTATTTCCATTACTCAGGCTAACTATAAGAAGTGTTGGGACAAATTACAAAGCCGATACACTACAATAATAAAAGACTTATGTCTAATAGTATTTTAAAGCGATTATTTAGCCAAAACAATGTCAACAACATCAACAGCCCACTAAACGTTCCCACTGCTGGGACTCGGGGCCTTCTCTCGCAAGGAGAGAGTTAAGGCCAAATCCACCACGCTGGCCCAGTGCGGGTTGGCGGATGACACATGACTTCGAAAGATTCTAGGTACATGTCGGTTTCCTCACGATGTTTTCCTTCACCGTTTTAACCCTTTAATTCGCAAGTGAAAAAAAAATAAGCTTTTAATATTTTTTTTGGTTTTGCGGGTTTTTCATCATATAAAGAATCCTAGAAAAATAATAATTTAAATCTAAGCTATATATTTTTTGAGAAAACGTATGTTGGTAAGGTACGACATTGCGAAGCGTACCGGTAAGTATATAACAGAAAGTCAGTTGTACACAACCTACACTGCGGCTGTGTAGAGTAGGAACTTAAAATCAAAATATAAACAAACTATGGTAAAAATCAAATTTTATTACTTAATATTATAAACACAATTATCATTATTACCTACACATTAAAATTAGATGTTGACGTGGTAACTATAAAAACAATTTCGTTTTTCTAGCATGCATAATCTCAGGTTGCATTTATTGCAAAACACACTTGTGTATCCTTTTTTGCAATATTTGCATCTGCCTTGAGGCACAAATGTCGGTAAGTGCCCTACGTTGTCAAAACGTACCGAATCAGGTGGTCTAGGAGCAACTGGAGCCTTTATTTTTGTTGTTGGCGGATTTTCAGACGAGTTTTCCATTTGGATTCTGTTTTTTTGATACAGCTCTGTCACCAACTGAACTCGAAATTTTTTGAGTGTCAGACGTTTCTTTATATTTGGGGACTCTTTTCTGTACAGGAGCCAGGCATTGTTGATACATATGTCAAGTGCTTGACCAAAAAAAGCCATATATTATCGTTTGGTTTTGAAGCTGGACCTGTACAACGAAACCAACATATCTGCCAAGTCAACCCCACCCATATGTGCGTTGTATTCCTTGATGATTTGAGGGCAGTCTATGTCGACTTTGGTTTTGGTGTCTTTTGAGTACCGTTTTATTTTTTCTTTTGGATATGTGTCTACAAAAGAACTTGCCAAAGTGACCACTTTGTTGTCGTACCACTTTACCACAGCCAGCTTGTTTACGTTGCATACGACTTGATCAGTTGCACCCCTGCCTTTTTTGCGAGCACTTTATCAGAGAGCAACATTCTCTCACAGCCTCTTAAACGGTTGCTCCTAATTGTACCTAAGCTGAAAATGCCGTATTCGTGACGCAAGTGGCGGATGAGCTCGAGCGATGTAAAGAAGTTATCAAAATAGGCAGTGGCTGGCTTTTCCTTTATGGTTTGGCAAAGAGCTATGACAACTTTAGCTCCTAGACCGAGGCTGCTTTCGTAGTCCGTGAATTTAACATTCCTGAATGTGTCTTCTTCACCACCGTATGGGAGGAAATCATAGATTAAGCCAGAGACTCCCGCTCGAACAAATACTTTAAATCCCCATTTTTTTGGTTTTTTTGGGAGATACTGGCGTCTGCTCCCCGCTCTGGTTCCTTTGTAGGGGATCATCATCTCGTCTATACTGTAGCGCCCTTCTTCTACGAGGAGCAAGCAGTTCTTGCGAATTGTTTCCAGTATAGGGCGTACCTTAAAATATCGGTCGTCGTTAGGATCGCTGTTATCAACGAAGTGCAAATAACGTCTAATTTTTTCATATTTTTTTAGGCTCATGACATCAGCAATTTGGGGGAACCTCAACTCCTTGCTCCAATAGTCACGGTAGGCTGGCATTTGAACTACGCCCATCAAATTAGTCATACCAATAAAATCTCTTATGTCATCTTTAGTCACGTTTACGTTTTTAGAGACTTCTTTTTGAACAGAATAAAGATTCGTGTTCTCTGTTATGTGATTAATTATATCTTCTGAGAAGAACTGTTGGAAATAATCAAGTGGGCTCTTTATGCCAGCATCAAATGGGTGCTCATAATTTGGCATTTCTGTTATGGCTCTGTGTAAAAATTTTCCTTTTTTAAAAATAAAGTTTATTGGTTTTTTGATATTTTTTTTTGCTCTTTTGGTAACTTTGGCAACTCTATTACTGGATTTTCTTTTTTTGGAGGCTCTTGTTGTAGGTGCTGGGGAGTTGTTCTGGCTAGTTGATGGCGATAAAATGGAAGTGATTGAATTTAAAAATGGAAGTGGGTCGGAAGTTGGTTGGCCGGCAGGGAATATTTGATTGATGACTGGTGACAGTGGAATGGTGTCTTCATCAGATAAAACTGGGTTCAAATGGCAATCTTCTTCATCCGAAAAGATGTGTAAATTGTCAAGTGAGGAAGGATATGACCTGGGTTCTGAACTGAAGTAAGTGACGTCGTCATCTTCGTCATGATGGAGAATAACTTCGTCCTCAGAAGCGCTACTTTCTCCATTTGACGAAAGAGCATTTTCAGGTGGTACAAGGGCTAGGATTGTGCGTGTTCTTTGCCATTTTGGATTAATCTGAAGCAAGCAAAAACAAAAAAACCATGCCAAACTGCACCCAAAGCAAAACAATAAATAATTAAATAAAAAAAGTACTTTTGCAAAAAAAAAACATTGCCAAGTAGCGTTAGTACATGCAAACAGTGCCAAAAAATCTTGTTATTCAAAGGGCAACGTGGTTTAAAAACAACATAAAATTATATAGTATTTTATTAGATAGTGGGCAGTGTTGTTTATGACCGACATAAGATATGTTGAGTACATTTATACATCGTTCGCAGTGTTGGTCACAAACAACATGACATTTTACGAACTCTTATATTAAAAATGCGTACGGTGAATCACAATATTTTTACACAAACCAATTAATTATTATATTTTTTAAATGATTTTTAAGTTTAACATCTCCTACCTAAGCTAAAATGATCGAAAATAATAATTATTTACCTTGGATCCGCACGCGTTCGGTTGCCTCGACGCCATCTTGACAACTGACAGAGAATGCAACTGAGTGTTGCCATAAAATATTTTTTTTTTGGTAGCGTTTTGTTTTTTCAATAAGCAGATTTAAAAAAAAATCAACATTACATCAGTTGACAGGAAATATAATATATTTTTTTAATATGTCGTTCATGTACAACACTGCGAATTAAAGGGTTAAGTTAGCGGCATTACGCACATGACTTCGAAAAGACAGTGGTGCGTGTGGGGTTTGAACCCGGGGTCTCCGGATCGGCAGCCGCCGTTCTCCCGACTAGACCACCGTAACTTAATGTAAAATCAAAACAATGTAATTCAGGAATATTCCACTGCTCTTACAGAATTGTTAGACATCACGTCGGATTGTTTACATGGATTGTCAAATCTAGGTATAAACACTGATAATTGCGATATTATTGGAATATACATATACATACATATATAGCATGTTTGAAGTTGGACGCGGAATCTCGCAAGCATCTCTACTCTCATCTAACATTAAAAATAGTGTTAAGAATCCCTAACGAGGGGTCGTACTGTTCTATTTTGTAGAACAGTACTAGATTCTATATGGAATAAGTATTCGTACTTCTGGCAATATCTGTGGTAACTTTGGGTCGAATACGACTGGCAACACGGCATTTGTCTATGGTACGAGAAAAAGAAGGGAGATTCGGGATTCTCTATTGTAACGTCGGTTTGTAATGTAGTTGAAAACAGTTGAATAAATGAGTAATATAAAACCACCGTTGTTTGTATTATGATAATTAAAAGTTCAGAAGACGGGATATCGTGATAGCCCATTTGCGCTATCGGCCGTAAGGTAAAAATGGTGATATTTTGGGTGAGTTGCACAACTTTTCGATAACCAAGAATAAGAGTTAAAAAAAAAAGCTGAAAGTTATTTTCGATGAGGTTTAATTGGTACTGTGTACCTACCTATTTGTGTTAGTACCTATTTGAATATAATGAGCCTCTAGGGACTGGACACTAAGACAAAATATTGATTTTGACAATGAATTGATTTTACATTTGCTATTTTAACGCTTTCAACATATTTATTGAACCTTCTAATGTGTTTGTTAGTTACGTGTTCAGTGTTCAGATATAAAATATGGTTCTAGCTTACTGTTTGAAGAGAAGGTACTACGATGAAGATCGGTAGCTTCGTGTCTTTTGTACTAGGTACTAGCTACCTCTCTATTACGCGGGTAGCAACTGAGTTCTATGACGAAGATTTATAATAACGACTAAGTAACTACATCCATCTATCTATCTGCTTAGCTAATTATGTCTATCTACCGACAACTGGCGCATAAAATTCATCGGGCATTTTCCAGTGTGTTATTTGATTTGATATTTTTAACGTGTTTTTAGTACCTATACATTTTGAGACTGACCCTACAATGAAGGTTGATTATTAACAGCCAATTACCTTATTTTATGTTTTCTCCTTTTCATGTATTTTTATTGTAGGTACTCTTTGCATGATCTGCTTACTGTGTACTTATTTACTATGTGGGAATGTTTCAGCAATCAGTTCAATCCATATTTTTCCGATCCCTTTTGGTACCTACTTGAACTATTACCTTTAGCGTATCAGAACAAAAGGTTTGTTGTCGTGTTGCCCGTGGGTTATTAGTTTGGATGTTGAATACGATCTAGCTATCGGTAAATCCATCGTCGCAATGTTAGTGATTGGGAGATGTAAATGAATCACTGACGAGGTGCAGTGGGAGTCGCGGTCACTCACTTGTCTATCTTAGTTCAATTGATACCTAGTACGATGTCGTCATCACGCGAAAGATGTGATGATAGTCCGATATTCGTGGATGATCGCCGCTATGCTAAAAAAACGCTAACACGGCTAAAAATGCAGCTAACACGGATTTAGAAAAATAAGTGTAGACAAGGTTAATGAATTAGATTTGGTGGCATCTACTAAAAATTACTGTTTTGAAATTAGATTATTTCCAGTATCATCAAGCAATTTCTTTATTTTAAATTTTCATAAGGTCTGGTTGATAATAAAAAAAAGAAAAATGTGCTAGGAAGGAATTCAAAATAATGTTACTAATCGACATTTCACTACTGTGAATTAAAGTGATTTGTTACGCAAACCACACCAATGTTTATATTATAAATGAATCCATTTATCATCGCATCATGGGTGAACAGCTGGACCGATTTCGCTAATTCTTTCGTAGTTGTGTTTGTTATTGTTGGGAGAAGGATTTTATGAAAGGAAACGTATAAAAAAAAAATTAATAATTGTAAAACTTTTAAAAGTTGACAGATGAACACTGGTAATATTAGAGGTGATGTTGTAAATAAATACATTTGTGCGCTTACGTTACAAACGCTGATTGAACCCTACGAGATAGATCAAAATAATATATTGCAGTATTGCACGCCTTAAAAATGTCTATATAAAGCCCGCGACGGTATGTCTTATCTCTTAGAAATAACCCAAGATAAATGTATCCTTTACTTATTAGTAGAAATAATGGCTTGTGAACGAAGTAATTTTGAGTAAAATGGCATTAATACTTATCCAATTAAACCGTGCGAAGCCGGGGTGTGTCACGAGTAGGTAAATAAATGCTCGTAAGGGATCGTGTTTTACTTTGAGAATATTAGCAACATTTTTCTTCAACTGAAATTGAAGTTTTGGTTTGCAGCGTAATAGCTCATGGTATGTTGCTTAAATTCAAATCATAAATAAATAAAAACATATTTAATTTGAGCCCGAAGATTGTAGGTCTGCTAAGAAGCAAATATTTAATTTGTTACATGTTAATTAAGTACAAGTTCTAATTTCTCATACACTTATTGTAAAAATAAATATGTTGGATTAAAATTTTTGAAACATGAAATTAAGGTTTTGATTAAACTTCAAATAGGTATGTAGTTTGAACACAAGAGAACACTTGTTGTTATTGTCTCCGTATACGAGGTAGGTATTCTTCCAATCATGTACTAATCTATACTAATATTATAAAGCTAAAGAGTTTGTTTGTTTGTATGTTTGTTTGTTTGAACGCAAGGATCTCTGGAACTACTGGTCCGAATTGCAAGATTATTTCTTTGTAGGATAGTCCATTTATCGAGGAAGGATATAGGCTATTAACATTACGCTACTATCAACAGGAGCCGAGCATGAATGAAGAATGTGACAAAAACGGGAACAAATATTGCTTTTTAAGAGCTTTCGTTGCGTGACAGCATATGTCATATTTTAAAGATTGCGTCATTAGAACCTTTTTTTTTTTTTTTTTTTTTTTTTTTATTGTGTAGGGGAATGCAGTTACGCACGTCGTGCTGGACTCGGTGCCAGAAGGGCACCCCTACCAACTAAACCCCCTTCACAAAGGTTTCGCCTACCATGGTGCCGTGTCAGAGTTGCGGAACCGCTTTCGCATTCGCCCGCGCAACTCTGACACCACCATTCACCCTTTCGGGCCCGCCTCGCGGGGGGTCGGAACCCCCGCATTGTGGCTCCTGGGACGCGCTGTAACTTATAACAGCGCGTCCCCCACCTCGGGAGGAGCGTGGGCCATCAGGCAGTGCCCGATGGCCCAGGCCCTCCGAGCGGAGACGGGGTGCGAGCCCTAGTGGCTCGCCCGCGTGTCCGCTTCCTCCTGCAAGGAGGAGCGAGAGGGTCGAGTTCCCTCTCTCGCTCCTCCGTCTCCCTCCGTGAGACAGTAGTCTCGCAGAAGGAGACGAAAGCTTCCCATGATCTCTCATTGTCGAGCATCTTGGGCAAGATGGTCGGCAATGAGAGATCTGCCCCCAGGACCGCGACTAGGGAACGTCGCGCGTCCTCTTCCCCCGGGCATGCCTCCAGTGCGTGTTGCGCGGTGTCTTCCGCGCAACCGCACCGGTGGCACACCGGGGTCTCTTCCCTTCCGGCAACCCTACACAGATATCTCCCGAAACAACCGTGTCCCGAGAGAATCTGTGTAGTCCGGAAGGTGAGTACCCCATGGTCTCTCTGGACCCACTCAGTGAGTATGGGCCGCAGCGCCTCGAGGAGCCGTCGAGCGCCGGCCCCCCTCCGAGTGGATCCAGAGAAAATCCGCTCCCTCCACCTCCCCAGAGCAATGGCCCTGGCATCGCTGCGCCACCGCACCACCTCCTGTGGGGCAGGGCACAGCTCGTCCTCTTGGGCTCGCACCAGGCGCCAGTAGACCGAGGATAAAACCTCGGCCTCTAGGCACCAAGGCAGCGATCCCGCAAGGACGCATGCCACCTCGTGAGAGAGTGTGCGGTAGCCCCGACACACTCTCACGGCCATCACCCTCTGGGCGCTGTGGAGGAGAGCCTCCTCCCCGCGGCCCAACCTTCTTGCCCATATGGGAGCACCGTACATGGCCATGGAGCGCACCACCGTCATGTAAAGGTGACGGCAGCGCGCTCCACCGCCTCCCATATTGGGCAGAAGACGGCCCAACGCCGCCGCAGTCTGCGTCAACTTGGGGGTTAGTTGACGCAGATGCGGCCCCCAGTTCCATCTGCTGTCAAGCACGACACCGAGATATTTCAGTGTCGGCTTGACAGGGATGGAAACCCCACCCACCACAATGTTGGCGCCTGCAGGTGGCGCTCGTCTGGGGCCATCATGAAAGCAGATGGCCTCGGACTTGTGGAGCGCCACCTCCAGGCCCAAACTCCTAATCCTGGCCACCACGGCCGCTACACCCGCAGTGGCCAGGATCGCCGCCTGGCGAAAGGTCCCCCCCCTTGCGGTAACCAGCGTGTCATCAGCGTAACAGATTAAGCTGATGCCAGGCAGGTTACCGCACCTCAGCACCCAGTCGTAGCCGAGGTTCCACAGGGGTGGCCCGAGAGCAGACCCCTGTGGAACCCCTCGTGACATGGGGCTGGAACCTTCTCCATCCCTTCTTGGGTAGACTATCTCTCTGTCGGAGAGATAGTCCCCAAGGAGGCGCCGCAGGTACCGGGGCACTCTATGGTACCCCAGCGCCTCTTTTATGGTGATCCAGGGCAGGGAGTTGAAGGCGTTCGCTATGTCTAGCGACACCGCCAACAACACCCCGTCCCCGGATACACCCTCGTAGAGGTCGTTGACAAGACGAATAGCGTCAATTGTCGAACGACCTCTACGAAACCCGAACTGCCTTTCGGACAAGTTCGGGCCCACCCTGTCGAGGTGCTTGGCGAGGCGGGCAGCGATAATACGCTCCAAGAGCTTGCCCGCCTCGTCAAGCAGCACAATCGGACGATACCCCGAGGGTTCGTCCGCGGGCCGCCCCTCCTTCCGGAGGAGGACGAGCTTCCCCCTCTTCCATCGCCTCGGGAATCTCCCTTCGCGCATGCAGCGACTCAGGAGATCCCGGAGGCGAGGGCCGAGGGCGTCCTGAGCGAGGGCCCAAGCACGGCCGGGTATGCCATCAGGCCCCGGCGCCGTGTCCTTGGCCCTCATTCTCAGGACGGCGGCTCCCAACTCTCCCTCGGAGACATCGAGAAGCTCGTCCTCCTCCCCCTCCTCCTCCTCGGCGGAGTCTTCGGTCCGCGCCACCATCGCCGTGGGAGGGACAAAGTCGGTTCCCGGGCTAGCCGGGAACAGTCCCTCGACCACCCGCCGCAGGAATCGTGGCTCCAGCATGCTGGTGACTGGAGGCGTCCATGGGCGAAGCTTTCGCCTCGCCAACAAGTAGGGACGCCCCCACGGATCACGGTCCAGTGTCTCCAGCAGCTGGCTCCACGATGCCGACTTGGCCTCGGCGATGGCAGTGCGGAGAGCCCGCGACGCCGCCCTGTAGGCGGCATAGCGGGCGTCCAACTCCGCCGGCTCCTGGAGCCTCCTCCGCCGGTAGTGCTGGTAGTGGCGCCTCCTCACTACGCAGCACCGCCGGAGCTCCGCAATCTCCTCCGACCACCAGTAGACCTGACGCTTTATTGGGAGGGCCTTTACGCGGGGCATGGCGGCATCGCAAACGTGCGACATCGCCATGCACAGCGCATCGGCCTCCGCGTCTAGGTCTACCGGTGGTGATAGAGCAGGGTTCCACGCCTGGACAATGGCTGCCTCCTGCAGCTTCTCCAAGTCCAGGCGCTTCAACCCCCATCGCGGGCCCGTCACCGGCAGGGAGGCTCCCTGTCCTCCGTCCGCTGTCGATGGGGAGACACTAAACGATATGTAGCGGTGATCGGATAGTGTCTCCTCATCGACCAGCACCCTCCAGTTGTGGACACGGCGTGCGAGCTCCGGGGTGGCGAAGGTCACATCGACCACCGACCCTCCCCATTGCCGCACGCACGTGTGCTCTGTGCCTCTATTGAGGACACAGAGCCCCGCTTCCGCGAGCCACTCCCCCAGCTCCCTCCCCTTTGCATCTGTCGTCGATGACCCCCACGCCACAGATTTGGCGTTGAGGTCACCGAGGACGATGACTTGGCGGGGGCGACTCCGTCCCACCAGGGTCCCTACCTCGCCGAGAAATCTCTCGAACTCGGCAAGGACCCTGTTGGGAGAAAAGTACACCCCCACCACCACGGTGCCTCCCACCTCAGTCGCGACAAAGCCACTTCCCCTAGTGACTTTGTCGAGAGTGGGCGAGAGGGCCGGCGACTGTGTGGTGATTGCCACCAGACCATCCATGTCCCCGACCCAGTCCGACCTGGGGGGGACCCGGTATGGTTCGGCCACCACACACACCGTGATCAATCGCTCCGCCATGCACTGGAGCAAAAGGTCCTGTGCACGGGCGGAGTGATTGATATTGGCCTGGAGGAAAGTTAGTATGGGCGCCATACTAACTTTCCTCCATGCTGCCTCGCTGCTCTGGAGTGGAGCCGGTCAGCTGCGACCCGGAGCTGGTCGCAGCAGACTGCCAGACTGACAGACTGGGAGCACCTGTCTTTGATGAGGGCTCAGCACAGGCGCTGGTCCCCGACAGGTGCCCCGCAGGCCTTCCCGCTGCTGCACAAAGGGAGCAGCGCGGGGCGGCCGAGCAAGCTTTGGCCTTGTGGCCAAGTTGACCGCAGCGATAGCATTCTTCGCTGCGGTCAACTGCTGACCTGCACTGGGCCTGAACGTGGCCCAGTGCAAGGCAGCGGAAGCAGCGGCGTGGTCTCGCTTCCAAGAGCTTGACCGACGCCGCCACCCAACCCACCAACAGGCGCCCGCCGTTTGCCACCAATTTCTTGGCGGCAACGACGGGACACCTGACAAAGGCGGTGCCCATGCCACCTGGGCCCCGCCTTATGTCCCCCGGCTTGATTTCTGGCGCTGGGCATCCTCCTGCCCGCGCCAGAACTCTCGTCAACTCCTCGGAGTCGACGGAGTCGTCCAAACCACTCACACGCAAATCTGCGGTGAGGGTCGGGCGCGACACCGTCAACTCCTTGGAGTTGCCGAATACCTCTCTCAGTTTTGAGGCCAGGCAGTCAGCCTTGGCCTCTCGTTCTTCTCCCGGTACCTCGAGAATGCGCGCCCCCGTCATGGTGGTGCGCATTCTCAAGGGCGGGAGGTTGAGGGCCGCGAGGTCAATGCGACCCCTGGCCTCCCCCAACACCCTGGCGTAGGAGAGACCCCTCTCCTCCGCTCCCGGCTGCAGCGTGATGACCACCGCTGCAGTACGGGGGGGGCGGAGTTTAGGGGTCTTCGCCTTAGCCGGGGTTGACCGCGGCCCTTGCGCCGCCTTCTTCTTCTTCTTCTTCTTGGAACCGCGTCTGACGACTTCGGACCAGGTCTCCAACGAGGGAGCCGGTCGCGAAGTCGCAGTCGCGGTTTCAAGAAGAAGATTCTCTGGCAGTGGTGGAGGCTGTGGCCTCCCAGCTTTGCGCCTGCGCCTTTTTGGCGCAGGCGCAGAGCCGGACGCAGCAGTCGAGGTGCTAGGCACCGGCGGCGGCTCCTCCCTGCGCCTATCCGCCGCAAGAGGGGGCCTGAGTCGCTGTGGAGGGAGCAGCCGCTCCTCCAACCCCGCAAAGCGGGCGGAGATCATGGTGCCCACCTGCACCATGACCGCCCGCATCACGTCCTCCAGAGGAGGCGACTGTCCCAAGGGAGGGGGCGGAACTGTAGCTGCCGGGGCCGGAGTCGGTCTCTCCCGTGCAGCTTTCAGCTCCGCGAGCTCACGTCGGATCTCAGCGAGTTCCGACATGAGCTTCTTATTGGCCTCCCTCAGGAGAGCCACCTCCTCCGTGGCCGTACGCTCGTTGAGCTCCTTGAAGGAGGCATCAACCGCAGTTGCTGCCTCCTTCAAGGCGCGCACGAACGTGCCCTTGAGGTTTCCGGACCTGGTGGCCACCGATGTTATGGTGGCCACCGAGTCCTTCACCACCCTGGCGAGTTCGACGGAGTCAACTCCGCCGAACTCGGGGGCCTCCCGCCGCCTCGCGAAGAGGGACCTCGCCCTCTCGCTCCTCGCCTGCTGCTCGTCGGAGAGCTCCTCCTCGAGCAGCAGGCGCTGCTCTTCCGCCCTCGCGAGGCTGAGCTCGGCCCGCGATTTGGCCAAGCCGACGAATTCGCCGCTAGTAGTAGGCGGCCTGCCCCTGCCTCTCCCTCTCCCTCTCCGGGCAGCGGGTACCTTGGTGGCCGTTGGGCCCTCCAAGGTATCACTGGACCCGGAGCAGGAGTGGGAGCGGCAACTGTCGTAGCCCTCCCTCTCCAGGCTTCTCTTACGAGAGCGTCCCTCGGAGGGGGAGCCGGGTAACGACAGCTCCAGCCTCAAACTACCGGCGGATTCGTCACTGTCGTCCGCCGTCACCGCCGCCTCGACACGCGTGAGCACCACGCGTGCCTCCCTCGTCATTCCCGTCTCAGTGCCCGTTCTCATGCTATCAGTGTCAGGTGTACGCAAGCCGTGTTCGTTAGTGTTATCAATGTTGTGGTTTTCGCCCCCCCCAGAGTACGCGGGGCTGCACGTCTCTCGCGAGACGTGGAGGGATTCCCCCTCTCGGGGACCCTCCTGGGTAAATCCTTTGAAACCACCGTGATGCATTTATGTTGTTTGCTACATTGGAGGGTATAGCTCCCCTGGGTGGGGGTCTAGCGGCCGGCCTCCCGCCGACCATGCCTGGATCGCAAGCCCGAGACCGCGCCCTGTAAGCAGCGCGATCTCGGACTCACGTGCCAGACACTCCCCTCGGCGACCCCCGAACCTTGAGATTTGGGTTCTGTGCGTCGCGACATCCAACGAAAACGTTAGATGTCGCCACGCACAGCATCTCACCGATCTCTCACCTCTCCTCCCCTTGGTCCACCTGGGAGCTCTCTGCATAGCAGACAGCTCCCAGGGAACCCCGCACCATCTAGGCTTCTACGCGCGGCCCTCTCGGGTCACGTGTAGAAGCCCTTCCGTCTCGTCCGAGATTAGCCATCGCACAACAAGATGCCGCCGGGGCAATTTGTTGTGTGATGCCCGGGGTGCACCACGCGGAGGTTCCCGAACCCCGCACCCCGCGTCATTAGAACCTAAACTAACCGAATTTGTTCAAAATTTTAATTGGTAGGTACGACCAATTTTCGATAGAAGGCGTAGCAACGCGCGCGCGTTCAGCTAGTATGTCTAATGAAAATGTAAAGATAACTTTGACTGCACTCGTGGTTTAGTTGGTAGTGAGTCTACCTGCGAAGCCAAAGGTCATAAATTCGATTCACATCCAATATAAATATTTGTGTGATGAATACAAACATTTGTTGCCTAATTTCGTTAGTATTCCGATTTGTTGAATAACTGAAGTTATATAGCGGATCTTATTTGCGGAGATTTTTATGGTACTACGTAGTTTAAAACTCTGGAATAGTTACAAAAATAAAATGCTAATATTTGTACTTACTATTAAACATTCTTAGAATATTTGGGTTATAACCAAGGCTTTTAAATTAACATCATTCAAATACCTATATTTATTTGATGGTAAAATAAAGAACTATTGGTGAAACTTCGACAAGTCGTTAGTCGAATAAACAGTACCTACATATTTAATAAGTTGAAGGTAACGATAAATCGTCACAAAAATACATTAGGTAAGATAAAGAATTGGATTACTTGATGATTATAGTTCAAGCTCTAGAAATAAAAAAAAAAATGAGTGACAAAAACATTTATAACAAAAAAAAAAACATATTTGGATACATTGCTTTCGTTGTAAATAGGTACTTTGTTATGCTGTTTACTATGTTTGGCTACATGTGCGTAAGCGCAAGCAAGCTATTATTGTAATAGAAAAATAAAATAACATGAATAACAGCATTAGTCGTGACATACAATTTCAAACATTCCGATGTTTAATAGTTTCAATCCTTAACGCTCTTATCGTCCCACGGGATGCATAAGGAATGTGCGTCATTAATGTTAAATTACAATGAAATCTGTTTATACCTGGAAGCGAGTACTCTCACTGTACTACCCGCTATCAAGAAAATCATCAAACACAAAAGTCGGGTTTTTGAGTTTTTAAATTATATATTTTTTTTATACTTTTTAGTTATGAACATTGTTGTGAATGTTAATATGCTCAACATAATAATATGCATCTTTTGGTTGTTGACCAAATGTCTTCGTTTCTACTGATATTTATTTATTATATATTTATTAGATATTTATTCTACAAATATAAATGTGAGAATGGTTGTTACTCAACTTTAAATCGATATACATCCTAAACGGTCAATCGAAACGAAAAACATTGAGAGAAAGCTAAACATTATTTTGAAATACCTATTCAACGATACCCCTCTTGACATATTTTGGTGATTTTCATTTTTTTTATTTGGACCATATGGCGTCCTGAAGCCGCCATATTGGACTTACACTAATGTCATGTCTTTAGTGTCACTTGCCAGATTAAGAGGAATCGATTGACGTGTGAATCATAAAAATCGGCCTAGGCGTTTGGTCTGTATAGTGCCTCAAAGGAACATAAAAACATACATACATACATACATACATAGACTGTTAAACACATTACCACTCCTTTGCGTCGCGCAGTCGGGTAAAAAAGAATAGTGAAACAGTGACTACGTTTTGTCAAAATTTAAGCTTGACTAATAAGACTAGTAATTTTCCTAAAAAGTCTGAGAAATAGGGTAGTTTGATAAGTCTGCCTGCGGTCAGAAACTTTTGCATAATTGACACAAAATTTCTAATTTGTTATCCATGAACATGGCGTAAAATACTGCATCGAAATATCGGGGAGTCGCTCCACTATTATAATTTTAATTACAAAAAATAGACATACAGTTAAGAGTTACGATAGGCGAGTGCCTAAAAGAAAAAAAAATCGAACAATGCCAAGACAATGTCAGTCGTTCCCCTTATGAAGAAACGTAGTCTACTACTGAACTACTGGTTTGCTAAGTTAGTACGATTTGTACGCAAATCTATTTGAACCTTTCGATAAAAGTAAAGTTGGAGACAATAGATACCCTAAGGCATTATCCTATAGGCCTTATCGATAGTTAAATTAAATATATAATATCAAAGACTGTTAAGTTTAAAATATCAAAGAGAGCGAAAGCGGACAAGAAGACTAAAACTTCTAGAGCTGCAATTCGAGATGTTTTCGCATTGAACAAAATTCGCTGAAGCAAATTTAAATTTCGCTGAAGATTTATAATCCATTTATATGTCTGTATACCAAACATTGATGGAAACTAGCGAACGTTTTTCTGGTCTCTGACACAACACAATTTTGTTAATCCTAGTTTCACAGACGAATAAAAGTATCATTGAAGTATTGAAGTAGCATTGAACAATTCATAGGTTCTAAAGTATAGATAGCACAAGAATAGCGCGAGAAAGATAAACGTAAACATTTTTCAAATGGATAAAATGTAACCTTCGATGAGATCTGACGGCTCGGAAGGAAAGTAGTGATGGAAATTAAAACAAAAATATATAAAGCACTAAAATTACTATGAAATGTATTATGATTCAGTTTGCGTAAGCTTACGAACTATGTTCTTGATTGATGAAAATGTATTTTATACAAAGTATGTTAGTCAACGTTACTCTGCACTGGTCCATTAACAACCTTGATTATATTCTTGTTTTCTTTCTAAAACCGCTGAGATGTTTTAAATTTGCCCTTGGTTCTGATACGCTTAAGCTACCCTTCCTTCAACCAATTCCTAAATGAACCGCGCAAAGAGACAGCTGAGCACGTCTTGGAGTGACGATGGAGTCGGCAATGTGGCGCCTTGTGAGCGCTAGTGCTGCATAGTGCTGCAACCAGAACGAGGCTGAATCAAGTTCTTCCCGAAGATGTCCTGATAAACTTGTCTACTGGAGAAGGCCGAAGCATCTTATGGGTGCAAGCGGTATCTACAATATTTATGTTATTTGTTTCCTGGAGGAGGCCGAAGCACCTTGCGTGTGCAAGCGGTACCCAGGCGATTTAATCATTAACTGGAGGAGGCCGAAGCACCTTATGGGTGCAAGCGGTATCCAGAATATTTATGTTATTTACTTCCTGGAGGAGGCCGAAGCACCTTGCGTGTGCAAGCGGTACCCAGGCGATTTAGTCATTAACTGGAGGAGGCCGAAGCACCTTATGGGTGCAAGCGGTATCCAGAATATTTATGTTATTTACTTCCTGGAGGAGGCCGAAGCACCTTGCGTGTGCAAGCGGTACCCAGGCGATTTCATCACTAACTGGAGGAGGCCGAAGCACCTTATGGGTGCAAGCGGTATCCAGAATATTTATGTTATTTACTTCCTGGAGGAGGCCGAAGCACCTTGCGTGTGCAAGCGGTACCCAGGCGATTTAGTCATTAACTGGAGGAGGCCGAAGCACCTTATGGGTGCAAGCGGTATCCAGAATATTTATGTTATTTACTTCCTGGAGGAGGCCGAAGCACCTTGCGTGTGCAAGCGGTACCCAGGCGATTTCATCACTAACTGGAGGAGGCCGAAGCACCTTGCGTGTGCAAGCGGTACCCAGAAGAGTTAATCATTGGCTGGAAGAGACCGAAGCATTTTATGGGTGCAAGCGGTGCCCAGATACTTTAGTAACTTACCTTTAAAACGAGATTGAAGCACCTTGTGCGTGCAAGTAGTACCCAGATACTTTAGTAACTTACCTTTAAAACGAGATTGAAGCACCTTGTGCGTGCAAGTAGTACCCAGATACTTTAGTAACTTACCTTTAAAACGAGATTGAAGCACCTTGTGCGTGCAAGTAGTACCCAGATACTTTAGTAACTTACCTTTAAAACGAGATTGAAGCACCTTGTGCGTGCAAGTAGTACCCAGATACTTTAGTAACTTACCTTTAAAACGAGATTGAAGCACCTTGTGCGTGCAAGTAGTACCCAGATACTTTAGTAACTTACCTTTAAAACGAGATTGAAACACCTTGTGCGTGCAAGTGGCACCCATATACTTTAGTAAATCACCTTTAAAACGAGATTGATGAACTACATATCTTTAACACGAGACCGAAGCACCTTGTGAGTGCAAGCGGTGCCCAGATACTTTAGTAACTTGCCTTTAATACGAGATTCAAGCACCTTGTGCGTGCAATTGGTACCCAGATACTTTAGTAACTTACCTTTAAAACGAGATTGAAGTACCTTATGCGTGCAAGTGGCACCCATATACTTTATAGTAAATTAACTGTAAAACGAGATTGAAGCACCTTGTGTGTGCAAGCTGTATCCAGATACTCTACTTAATTACGTTTAAAACGAGATCGAAGCACCTTGTGTGTGCAAGCTGTACCCAGATACCCCAGTTACTTGTTTTTAAAACCAGATCGAAGAAGCTTGCGTGTGCAAGTTACAAATGCTCTGTTCATTTACCTTTCACAGGAGACCGAAAGCTCCTTGGCCGTGCAAATAGTACCCCGACCTCATAAGCTATGTACAGCACCGAGGCCGGAGCATATTGTTAGATGCACCGAGTTCCCTTCTATGTGGAGGGCGTAGTACAATGTACAATGAAATATGTAGTTGGCATCAGAATTATGTTCAAAATTTAGCAACTTAAATCTGTTCAGCAATATTCTGCACAATGTTATCAGTCGTTTTTAGAATGGGGACATTCTAGTGATCAGGATGGTCGCAGCATTGTGATATTTTTTATTACTGTTTGACAAGATGTAAATTTACTACAAGTGTTAACTTACCCATTAGGCTAATAATTTGATATCATAATTTTGTTTTTGAAGAAGGAACATAATTATTAATAATTGTATAGTATTATTATCTAATTCAACCCGAATCAGAGTCTGCTACTTGAGTTACCTGTTATCTCATACATTGCCAACTATATCTGTGTCTGAGACAGACACTGGTTCAGGATGGCCGACTGTTAAGAATCCCTAACGAGGGGTCGTACTGTTCTATTTTGTAGAACAGTACTAGATTCTATATGGAATAAGTATTCGTACTTCTGGCAATATCTGTGGTAACTTTGGGTCGAATACGACTGGCAACACGGCATTTGTCTATGGTACGAGAAAAAGAAGGGAGATTCGGGATTCTCTATTGTAACGTCGGTTTGTAATGTAGTTGAAAACAGTTGAATAAATGAGTAATATAAAACCACCGTTGTTTGTATTATGATAATTAAAAGTAGCAAAAACAAGAAAAACTGATACAAAACAGAAACCAAAACGACGCCGCAAACACAACTCAACCAAAACAATGAAATGTTATCATCACACAAAAAATACATTTAGAACAGTCAATGAAAGGAAACGATTTATACATTTATACATGTATGTACATGAATACAAAAAAAAAACAATAAATAAGAGTAAGAATATTTAATGTAAAATTAGGTCAAGGAAGGTAGGAAAGTCAATAATTATGTAGTAGAAAGTACCTGGTTGACCGAGCTTTGCTCGGTTTTTATTTGTAAAATTATATTTAGGCAGATACAAATTACGTACTGATGAAATATCCTTACATAGTATAAAACAAAGTTGCTTCCCGCTGTCCTTCTCTCCCTACATATATATTTAGATCTTTCAAACCACGCAACGGATTTAATGCATTTTTTTAATAGGTGCCCTAAGCATACATAGGTACATAAAAATGTGTACCTACAAAAAGTCCGTTTTGGTATATATATATCTTTAACGGCTTAATATTGCTTAAAATCACTTTGTAAATAAGGTATTATTGACGAAGCGATTTAAAGCCATAATCAATTGAGTACTTACCTTAAATAGGTTCATTGTACATTTCATATAGATATGTCTTAGGCTGCTTAGGCACATCATGTAGTTTAAATGAATGCTTTCGAGGATGCAATGGGACATTTTTACCAGCATTGCACCCGTGCAAAGCCGGAGCGGGTCGCTAATGAATAATTTTCTTTATTTAATCTTGCCGGAATAATATCAAAAAATAGACGGGATATTTTTTCAATAAATCATCTTCGAGCCTTGCTTAACAGCGCCATCTATTGTTAAATACTGTGTTAATTAGGTATACTGTTGCTGTGTCAGTTTGTAAAGAAACATTAAGTTACAAGTATTGTACCTACCAAGTATGGTACCTACTGTTCGCACCTTTGGGATGGATCGGCTAAGTATCAGCTGGAGGCATTGGAATCGATCGAGAGACGTGCCAAAAAGCTCATAGGCTACGACACTCTTGTGCGAAAAAGACTTCAAAGTCTTCAACATCGCCGAAAAGTTGCTAGCCTATCGATTTTTTATCGGATACACTTCAGTGAGAGTGCGACTGATTTGCATGATCTTATCCCACATTGTCCTTTTTTCTATCGGAATGCTCGTAGCTCGATAAAGCGACACGTTTCATGGTAGATGTTCCAAAGACACAAACGAAGATATTTGACTCTACTTTTGTGATAAGAACGTCTACGCTGTGGAATACGTTACCTGAGTGGATTTTCCCCGATGGCTACAACCTTTGTGTATTCAAATCCAGAGTGAATCGGTTTTTTTCTTAGTAAACTCGCTCCATCGTAGACCGCATCGTCGCTTAACATCAGGCAAGATGGCGATCAATTGTAAATCTATTAAAGTAAAAAAAAATTGCCAATACTTAGATTAAATTTGTTCGTGTTATTTTAGATTCTATTAAATTGGATGCGTTGGTAAAGGGCTCTCAGTAAAAGGTTTTCTCAGAAAATTAGGAATTTGACAAATAGGGTATGATCTGGTTTCGAACGGGCACTTTCTAATTTTGAACCGCCCAATTTCTCGGCTGTGAAATAATGATATAAGGACACTGAAAACATGTACGAAATATGCATTCATATTCTAATAATATTGTAGCAATTCTCAATTGCTTGAAAATGCACTTAAACGCCGTTTTTTTTAAATAAAACCTAGCTAGATCGATTTTTCGCCCCCGAAACCCCGTGCATAGATACTAAATTTTATCAAAATCGTTGAAGCCGATTCTAAATACTAAATACATATAAGCACACATCCAGGAATTGCTCGTTTAAACGCTCCTATCCTACTATTTGTAAATAATAGGAAAAGAGCAGGAGGAGAAATTGTATTAAAAGTTTACAGATAATAGGATAGGATTTTCTATGAAGAAAACAAACCGCCTTCAATTTCAAATTAAATTCAGACACACGACAAAATTTTATAAGAAGCTATGAATGACTACGTGGACTATTATGAAACCGCCACACCGATTTCCATAAACTTTATATGGGGCCAACTCTCAAGTATTTTGTACCAAAAAAATTAAAATAGCGGAGCTATCGCGTAAGATACGTAGGTACCAGAATATACAACTCGTCCTATTGTAAAGTCGGTTAAAAAGATAAATATTTTTGTCACATAAGCGAATGATCGATAATTATTGTTGGTCTAGTAGCCTCAAACCAAACACTCATAGGCCTAGTTGTGCAACACCATTATTGTTAAGTACAACAGTCAGCTTGTGCAGATATCGCATTAGGATTTTTTTTTTGTTTTTGTTTTAGAAAAAAAAAAATTGTAAATTTAAATACAACGATATTAAGACGTTGATAAAGAGGGACCCCTTTTTTAATAGTTTTTCTCAAAAAAAAGAACGAAAAGAAGATTGTGGAGAGTATAACTGTCGGCGGGATTCGAACCGGGGCCACTTAATTTCAAAGGCGACTCTTCGCCGGTTGCGCTAATCGGACGTTGTTCAATCCGGCGAAATTTGTTATCGTATTCTAATGACATTGTATGAGTTTTTAATTGCCAGAAAAAGCTCCTAAAATGACGTTTTCTTTGAATAAAACCTAGCTAGATCGATTTATCGTCCCCGAAACCCCCTACATACAAAATTTCATGAAAATCGTTCGAGCCGTTTCCGAGATTCAGATTCTATATATATATACATATTTATATAGGTACAAAAATTGCTCGTTTAAAGGTATAAGATAAGATGTGTGAAAATCTCTTAGTAAAGAACAATCCCTACAACCCTGTGTAGAAGAAATCCACCGACACAATCCAACAATGAATTTTGGGTTCAGCCCTAAGTCCAGAGGTGTCGCGGATTTGCCGCAGTGTCGCGGAGGTGTCGCAGTGGAGCGGATTTCGCTCGGTAAAGTAATATAACTCTGAAGGTATTGTTATTACAGAAAAAAGTTCAACCCATACTTGTTAGGGATAATCTCGCGGGCCCAGTCCTTGCATCGGGACAGAAAAAAACATCATCTTACATAGCTCTGACCAAAGATAAAGCTGTACATTTGATCAACTAGTAAATTGTGTAAGTTTCGTCACCGTATTCTACATAATTCATACATAAATTAGTTTTTTAGGTCAAGTACAAATCTACAAAAAGAAGAGTGGACATTCCAATGTCTACAATTTCACCAATTAATACTGATAATGATTGTAATACTAATAATAATACCGTAAACTGCGATGATAAACATTATAATAAAACAGATGAATTTGTCGAGGTTGACGTCAAAAAAAAGACACGCTCTCCAAGTTAATTCCTTATTCTCCATCGTCTTCTGAAAATTAGTTCAACCAGGAACCACTAACACAATTAAGCCATCTTAATAAAGAAAATCGTGGCACTAATAATAATACTCAACAGGTTATTATAAGAAAGCGTACCAGATACCAATTTTTTTAAATTAAAATACTATAATATTTATATTGTACTGACCTAATTTAATCATATAAAATACAGGAATTAGTTGTACCTGCAGAAGCAGATTCAGTTAACTATGCTAGAGCTCTAGACTCTGATGATGAGAACGATGGTCACTTAAGTGACGTAGTTGGCTTAAATGAAAAATCTTCGCTTCCTTCCATTCAACGGGTAATTATACGAATAAAATACGTACTAGATAACACTGACAGATTTCTACCACACTCACCTTACTTTGTTTACAGGGTCCAGCCGTTTCTAGAGAAGCTGCAGTTAGAGCTGTTAATATAAACTACGCAATTTCTCCTTTGTACTCTGATGAAAGCGATGTTGACTTAAGCGATGGTGATCCTTTTTGCGTTTGTGATGATCTAAACCAAAGAAAATCTCGGAACTACATTTTTCAATCCAGTTCCTCAGATACCTCAACTACAGAGTATTTAACTGACAAAAGAGGCCGCAAACGACAAAAAAATACTGTGAACTGAAAACAAAATAAAGCCAAACGTCGGCGCAATAAAGGTGATTCCTACACATCATTATTTAAGACACGTAAAAGTGTTCCTAGTCGTTTTCTGAAACCTCTTTGCTCGGAGAAATGGAAATCTAAATGCACGCAGAAAATTGATACGGATGCTAGATATATCATATTTAATTACTTTCGGCAATTGGAAGATTTATAGAAGCAAAGAGTTTTCGTTAGTTCTTGTATGATCGACGTTCAACCAAAGTAAAAATACACAAATGCTAAAAAACCTCGAAATCCAAATAAAGCTTACTACTTTACTGTTTGTAATGAAAAAATCAGAGTATGTCAAACGTTTTTTAACCCTAGACACCTAACCTTCCAATATACTCATTTAAACCTAACCATACGTCGATTCGACGACCAATTTTTAGCCCTTATTAATTTATCTATTTATAAATGTTTCCGTTATTTTTATTACTTAAATACATAAAGCAAGTTTTATTTTAGTAAATAAAACACTAAAAATATATTTTGGTATAGAAATATTTATTTCATACTTTATATTACATGGCACTAGGATTTAGAGATTAAATGAGATGTACTCTTATACAAATTAAAATTTAAAAAAAGTAACACAAAATAATAAGTATAAGTTAAGTATAAGTTACGGTGGTCTAGTCGCGAGAACGGCGGCTGCCGATCCGGAGACCCCGGGTTCAAACCCCACACGCACCATGACTTTGTGATGCGCCTTTTTTGTAGGAACAGAATCCACAGACTTTTCTTTTTCTCACATTTGGAGCTTCGACTGGTTGAAGGTTGCTGGATGATGACGAACCTTCACCTTGACCATCAACTTGACCTTCACCTTGGCCCTCATCAGACTTTGCTCCTAGTATTTCTTTGATTTTATTTTTTACCTGCGTGGGCATAGTACGAATTTCCAGTCTGATTTTGAGCCAGGGCTCTACTAACTGCGTATACAGCTTCTTCATAAAATCACGTCGAATCATTATTTTCTGACCCATCACAGAAGGATTGTGGCAGTAAATTACGTAGCTGTTTATACACGATATGTTTATCATGCCGTAGAAGACACATATTGGCCACCGATTAGTTTTTCTGCTGCATGACATCACTGAGCACAGTTGGTCAAACGTGTCCACGCCACCTTTTGTGCTATTATAGAACTCAACCATACGTGGTTTTTTTGTTTCGGGGTTGACTGAGCCCTCCTCATCACAAGAACTTACTTATTAAGAGAATTAAGAATTATACTAATTTGTTCATTTATTCGACGGTATGAAAACAACTTACAACTACCTACATTGTATAACTAAAATATACTTCAGTATCAATTGACTGTAAAACATACCTACCTAAAAAAAGCTATAGAATTTTAACCGGATTCAAAGAAGGAGGAGGTTCTGGGCTTAATTTTTATTGGATGTAAGTATGTTTCGCGATAGCTTTTTAAACCCCGACCAAAATGGGTGTTATAAGTTTGACGTCAATGTCTGTCTTATCTGTCTGTGTGTGTGTGTGTCTTCTGTCTGTAGCACCGTAGAGCTCAAACGGATGGACCGATTTCGATGCGTTTTTTTTAAAGGTTTATTTTTGTGCGGTGGTTCTTAGCTATGTTTGGTTAATATCGATTCAAAATGGCCCCCTCCACAAAATGGCGGACAAAATATTTCTCCACAACCTACCTCTATATGGGTATCAAATGAAAGGGCTTCTCTAGTGGAATACTCACTATGACAAATTTCAAATCCAAGATGGCCGTCACCACAAAATGCCAAATTACATTTTTTTTTTCACTACTACCTCAATATATACAATAGAGGGGTGTTATACGTTTGACGTCGATGTTTG
This sequence comes from Ectropis crepuscularia, assembly GCA_963693475.1. Lineage (NCBI taxonomy): Eukaryota > Metazoa > Arthropoda > Insecta > Lepidoptera > Geometridae > Ectropis > Ectropis crepuscularia. Next base: position 27,188,960 of record OY856355.1, read on the forward strand.
TCTGTCTATCTGTCCGCCTGTGTGTGTTTGTCTATCTGTGGTACGGTAGAGCTCAAACGGATCAACCCATTTAAATGCGTTTTTTTTAATGGATAGCTAATTTACATGAAGTTTTAGAAGTTGTTTAATACTGATTCAAAATGGTGGCCTCCATAAAATGGCGGATGAATTTTTTTCACTCTCAATATAGGTATCAAATGAAAAGCCTTGACTAGTAGAATTCTAAGCACTATGACAAATTTCAAATCCAAGATGGTTGCCACTACAAAATGGCAAATTATTTTATACACTACTCCTTCAATATGAGTATCAAATGAAAAAAATCGAATCCAAGGTAGTCGGGGATAATTCAATTTTTTTAACTTTGATCTTGTTCTGTATATGTCTAACCACTGCAGTGGCGGACTTCGAAAAACGTCGACCCCAATCGTGGCAGTCGATTTTGGCGCGCATCGCGGCTGCACTACCTCTGCTCGAAAAACCCAGATTTCTCCTATTTCTTTTTTCAAACTATATAACTGTGGCATATTTTTAGAAAGAGTATTAAATTTTCTAGCTATTTTTAATAAATACAATCCGGAAAAAAGAGTTTAATAATATGATTGAGATTAGAGGGATTCCGAAAGCGGCGAGTTACTTATCAAATCAGGAAATCCAGGAAATACAAATATTTACACACAATCATGGAATTAAAGCGTTATCACAACAAAGATGATTAAATTTCCTACACACCTTGTGAAAACCAGCTTAAAATAATCACTATTTTGAAAATTATATCACAACAAAACTTCACAATAAACACACGAGTCATGGACCGGTTGCAGACTGACACCGAGTACCATAAAAAAGCATATGATGAAGTTGACGTATTGCGCGTCTATATCTAGCTCGTTTCTTTCCGTACGGATTACCATAAGTGAAAGTAGGATAGAAATACTCTGTAATGCTAAATTTCGCGCGTATTTCGGTCCTAGCTAAATCGCCCGACTCCCGGTTTGCACCACGCTTCTAGAGCAGCCGATAATCGGCAAACGCCACTGCAGTGGTTAATACTTCAAGAGTTATTATTGGACGCTATAGAAAAACCAGTTCATTGAATGGGTCATACATCGGAAACGGTGAGTTTTACCAAGTTTACATAATAATTTTTTACCACTTTTTTTTATTTCTTACTAAATATTTTTTCCAACATTTTTTTTCATTTTCATTTTATTTAAATAAACAATAAAGAAAATGACAATTTGCAGTTTCTTTTTTTTATCATCTTATCTACAACCCTAGCACGTTTGGTCAGTGACGTAAGCAGACGACAAGTCACACGGTGCGCACGGCATTTACAAGTCTGCGTGCGTGTGCAAAGGTGTATTTTTGCATGCAAGTCACAGTAGGTAAGTAATATACGACAGTTTAGGTGATTATCGTGTAGGTATTTGCACTTTTGTATGGCAGTGGTGCATCTGTTACGAAGTAACTATTTTCTGATCTGTGACCGTACCACCAATTGTCTTGAAAAGTGGCACCACGGGATAAATGCTAAAATGTGATTACACCCACACTTGTTCAAGTTTATTTTCAAGCTGAAAAAAGAATTTAAATTTTATGATTATCAAAAAACGAAATCGTTATTTTCTGAACCCAAAAACAATCGCAGAAAATGTGATATTGATTTTGACACAAAACTGTCTATTTTACTGCGCAGATTGGAAAAAGGACAGATCAATTGCTTAACTTTTTTGAGAAAAAATATTTTTACGCGTCTAAAATGCTCCTACTTTGAGGGTGGAATGGACATAATCTTGATTCTCTTTTTTTTTTAATTTTAATGTAAGAAGGGAATATTTTGATTTAAGTTTAATTGTAATTACTAAATTAAAATTTTACATAAAACAGTTCTTGTAGGGTAGGGCGGGGCTAAAAGGTCCGCGGGTAAAAAGGTCCACCATGCCTATCTCAGAAACTAAGTGCACGTTAGACAACGGAGTGACCGGCGCGTGAAGGGGGTGAGGGACGGGTACGCATGCCGCCCCGCGCAGTGAGTCTTCTAGAGCCGGCGGTAGTGTACGCGCAAGTCGTGCGAAAATTACACGTAAGTAATGTTTTAGATGTTACTTAGTTTTAGTCTCATTGTTCGATTTTTAAACTTACGAAGCATAATTTTTCTGTATAAATGGTTAGTGGTATTAAGTTTCACGTAGTGACATTGTTTTTTTTGTTTGTATCACTTTGTTTTTCTACATAACCTAAAACAACAGTCCACCTACCATTGGGGCACAAAGGACCGCGGTGGACCTTTAAGCCCCACGAACTATTTTGATTCTATGTATTAATTTCTATTTTATTTTCAGAATGCGGAATTATAAAAAAACCACTGAGCGTGGTACGAAGTCCGTTGAGCTGATGAAGCGAGCGGCTGATTTAGTCGCAAGTGAAAAGAAATCACTAAGGCAAATTTGTCGTGACTATGAGATTAGCAGAACTTTATTGAAGAGATTCATGGAACGGTTAAAGGAAAATCCGGAGTCGCCAAAATTTGGCTACGGCACTCCCAGATTAGTGTTTAACAAAGAACAAGAAACTTCTCTCTGCGAGTATTTACTGACACTTGCACAAATCTTTCACGGCATAGGCCCTAAAGATGTTCGTCGCTTGGCTTATGAATGCGCTGTAAAATATAATTTGAAGATTCCTGAGATATGGCACACAAACAAGATGGCTGGAAAGGACTGGCTGACGGGATTCTTGGCAAGGAATGGCCGTCTCTCTATCAGGAAGCCAGAGGCTACTAGTTTGAGCAGGGCCACCTCATTCAATCGAACGAACGTTTGTGAATATTTTGATAAATTGGCACACGTGATAGATCGTCACAAATTCAGAGGTTCGTCTATATGAAATGCTGATGAGACTGGTGTCTCGACCGTAACTAAACCTTCAAAAATAATTGCAGCCAAAGGGAAAAGAAACGTCGGATCTGTCACATCTGCTGAAAGAGGAACTAATGTAACATTGTTGGGAGCTGTTTCGGCAACTGGATCTTCGATACCTCCAATGTTCGTATTTCCAAGAAAGAAATACCAAGATCATTTCGTGCGAGATGGGCCAACAGAATGTATTGGTGCAGGAAATGCAAGCGGCTGGATGACTGATACGGAATTCTTGCTTTTTATGAAACATTTCATCAGTTATGTAAAGCCAACTAAAGAATCGCCAGTTTTACTTTTACTAGATAATCACAGTTCACACTTGTCAGTGGAAGTGTTGGATTTAGCGAAAAATAATGGAGTAGTGATGCTGTCGTATCCTCCCCATTGTTCCCATAAGCTGCAGCCCTTAGACGTGTCTGTTTTCGGGCCGTTTAAAAGGTATTTATCGTCAGCACAAGATTCATGGATGCGTAGCCACCCAGGAAAAACAATGACCATTCACGACATCCCAGGCATCGTCCGAACAGCTTTACCTTTGGCACTGACTCCCAACAGCATCTCGAAAGGGTTTCAAAAAGCCGGGGTTTACCCGTTCAACCGGGAAGTGTTTGATGAATCGGACTTCGCTCCAAGTTTTGTGACAGACCGACCAAATCCGAACAATCCAACAACGTCTTCTGCACCTAATGAGTCACAGCCGCCTATGTCTACAGAGCTCCAGTTGCCTATTTCTCCAGGTTCACCAAGTTTGTTAATTTCTTCGCAGCCCGAAGTTGTAGCAGTTGTTTCAGCAAGTATGTCTCCTGTATCTCTTTCTCAGTCGTCTACAGTAGGGCCTCAGTTGCCTACCGTCTCAGTTTTGCTGTCCTCAAGTGACCCACTGTTGTCTTCTACAGCTGCTGTTGAAAAAGATCGTCTGCCATTAAGGTCCTGTACAGTTCCATCTTCAAACATTGAGCTTCAACCATCTACGTCAGCTTCATCCTTGTTTGTTCAGCCATCAACATTTTCTCCGGAATCCATCAGGCCTTTTCCTCAGGCAGGACCGCGTAATGTTACCAGCAGGAAACGACGAAAGGCAGCTATATTAACAGACACACCCGAAAAGGAAGCATTATCTTTGGAACAAGAAAATAAAAAGAAGAAGAAAATAGTCTCTCGTAAAAAAGCTGTCTCGAAGAAAAATAAACAAGTGAAAAAAAAGATTTTACAAGAAAAAGATACAAATAAAACTAAACAAGTGAAAAGAAAGATTTTACAAGAAAAAGATACGAGTTCGAGTTCTGAAGAAGAAGAATGTCTTTGTCTGGAATGCTGCGAGTCATTTGCTGATAGTGTTGCAGGAGAAGGCTGGATTCAATGTAGTGCCTGTAAAGGTTGGGCCCACGATAAGTGTGCCAAACATCACTCATCTCTTGCATACGAATGTAAGAATTGTCAGTCTGATGAAGATTAGTTATTAGTTTTTTGTTGAATTTACTTAAATTTTTTATTGTTTAAGTTGCTAAAGATGTTACCGATTTCTTTTATGAATATGTACGATTATGAGATGTTACCTTTATCAAGATCAAAAAAACCAAAGACCTAAAGATTTGTTATTAAGATTGATTATAACTGTGCCATAATTATATAACTTAGTTACCAGTGCAAAATAGGTCGTAACATATCTGTGGATTTTCTTAATAAATATAATAAAAATAAAGATTATTTACTTTTATTTATTTCCTACATTTGACCACAAAATACGATTTAGTTGTCGTGGTTCTTTTTACCCCAAGACTGGTCCTTTTTACCCCACCTGCGGGGTAAAAAGGACCATTTGACATGACATTTTGTATCGCCCATATTGGGCGCATTGGTAAATTCTGGCCGAATTCACCTATTGCAACGTATAGATGAAGGATTAAACTTTCTATTATTATTAAAATCTTTCCCAGGAACCTTAAACGTACGTAGTTATGACTCAATATACGCAAAATGGACCTTTTAGCCCCGCCCTACCCTACTTTGTTTTTTTTAACATTCAAAATCGACAGAGATACAGAACATCAAACTTCGAAAGCGGGGGTCGTGGCGTCACTCGGTTGGTTTTGAAGTGAAAACTTTTTTTGGCGCACCACAGTCAGATTTTTCGTAAGCTAAGAATTGAATTCTAGCGTCACGCTCGAGAATGATATAAAATCTTCGGGTAAATCCTTAAGTATAACTCCGGTTTCATCCGCGTTTCCAAAGTAAGCTATTAAAATCTGAGTTATAAGTTTTCACATCTATCATTGACAGTTCCTATGACTGCCCATTTTTTTGTTTAATATACATAATGATAAAATTCAATGAAACAATTCTTGTTATCCTACCTATCCTATCCGCCCTACCCGCGGATTATAATACAAGCTCTGTGGCATGACATAATACACTTTTTGCGTAGGTATATGTCAAAATGCGTATTGCTCATTTTGCATAAATTTGAATTGATTTGGCATTATGCGTATTGCACTTTTTGAGTGTATGTCAAAATGCGTATTGCATATATTGCGTATATGTCAAGATGCGATTTTAAAATTAGTCAAAAAGCGTGTTGGTCATTATGCGTCAGAAGGCGCAATCTTTGGAAACTCCATCGCACTCGCAAGACATTTACACATTGGTCATACCAGTTTAAGTGACCGTTCCTGTATCAGAAGCTAGATAATTCACTTGGCCTGCTCAACACATCCAGGTTCATTTGTAAGCGAAAACTCACATGCTTACAATAATAAGCCATAGGGCAGAGCTCTATTATTTTTGTATGCATTATTTTTATCTATAAGTACTAAATTTTTAGGTATTTTTCTAACAAATAAATGTTCTTTACTTTCAGACACCGACAGCTCGAGCAGTTACTTAGTGATCAACATACATGGACCACCCACGGACCACTCTTGCAGTCCGACCACAAGGTATTCACAGTGCTGTTACCGCCCGAGGCAGATACAACTACTTGAGTGGTTTGTGTACATACATAGAAATCTGTAGTTCACTATGCAGTCACAGCTTGAAGCAATCAATGCTGACTTCTTTAGGTGCCCATGTCTGACTGGCCTAAATGATATAAATATGTACCTACAAAAATGAATTATTCTTTCTTCTTTTGCAGACTCACAATCTATATACACATCAGAGGCAGTCTGCTGCTGGCTCTATCTGAAGTAGATCATGCAGACTGAAGAGCAGCGTTTAGAATTATTTGAGAGTTAGGAGAACTGCACCAACCCGCACTGGGCCAACGTGGTAGATTATGACTTTAACTCTCTCCTTAGGAGAAAAGGCCCCGAGTCCCAGTAGTGGGAACATTTAGTGGGCTGTTTATGCTTTATACTAGGAAAACTGAATTTGCAATTTGTCATTTATATTTGTTATTTGACATTATCTATTCATTGTACTTGACATGTTCTTAGTTTGTATAATTCTGATTATATTTGTTGAGTATGTAGTTGTAGGTTGTAGGTAATGTGTACTGAACTTTATAATAATTACTTAAATATGAAAATGATAAGAATAATGTTTATTGTTATTGTTTATGTCGACCTACGTGTTTGTTGCATGCAGAAAGGCTTGATATGATGTACTTGTGCTACCTAACCATTGTCATCTTATTATATTACCTACATATCGCGATTATGATTATGAATTTCCTGGCAGGACATGTGTGGGGATTTCAGAGAATATTTAAGAAGATACACTTAATAATTTAAATAATACATAGACAAAATGTTATTTTACTACCCAATGAATGTAAACAAAAACCCCCAATAGATAATTTATAATTTCCAAATGCTGCTGGGTGGATTTTATGATATTTGGATGCCATAACTCTAAAAAATTACATATTTGTATGCTATTATAGGTTTTGTTTTTTTAATAAAGATTGACGCGACGAGCTGGACATGTGCCTGATGGTAAGCAACATGCCTGCCACATAACAGAACAGTGACACACAGCTATTGGAACATGAAGAGTCCAAATCATTACCTAGCACTGCACTGCGCTCGTCACCCAGAGGTCTAAGATGTTAAGGACGATGTGGGGTACTTTGTGGTGTACCTCCAAGTGTGCCTAGTTGTAATGTGGTCCTGGAGGATCTCGATCACCCAGGAACGCAATGCACTAGGACGGTGTACCCCGGTAACAATGGTTAATAATGTACCTACGGTTACATCACTAGCTATTGGCTAGAATACCACACACACTACACACTACACGTGCACACCACATATACACCACATACATTCATTAGGCACACATCACACACACACACCTACAGATCACACTCACGCCTCATTTATTAAGTACACAACCACACTCAACTACACTCAGAAACACTTTACAAGTTTACACACACCGCTGTAGGGCCTAGTGGATGAGCTCACCGTATCTTGCCGTGTATAAACAGCATCCAGCTGCGCTTGCGACCTGCGTAGTTGAGCGCCATAAGCTGGATGAAGGGATCCTGGTGGCTGAGCCGAATGGTTGCTGCGGCTTCCGCTAGGCAACACTACTCTTTGGCCCGGATTTCAGACGAAAAGATGGCCTCTGCACCTAGTCAGTGCGGGGAAATGGTCGAAGTGTCCCGTCAGAGGGCCGCTGACAGGGGGGTTGGGGCCTGCGGTGGTCACCCCGGTGACTGACGTCGGTTGTGTTCAGCCATGCTGAAGGGGCAAGGGACTGGAGAACTGTCACACTCCGGATCTCTGGTGTGACGGCCACACGACTGAACCCTGGATGTCGCGCATGGACACCAACTCGGCCTCCCTATACCCCGGTAGTAATCTTAGTGTCCATATATGGCACTCCCGTCGCGGGCTCTGTGGAGGGTGGGAAGCTACCGGGATGAAGTCTGAACCGCACAAACCATAGCCGATAAGAGATCTCAACACAAACACACACGCACACTCAAACACACACAAAAATCTAAGGCTGTCGCCCCCAAAGGTGACGCCCGGCACCCGGCTGTCGCCCCCAAGTTGCTGTTAGGCTGTTGTCCAGACACCTGGATGTTGCCCCGAAGGGTGACGCCGAGCTACATGCTGTCGCCCCCAAAGGTGACGCTAGGAAACCATCGCCTGCAGTCAAGGGGAAACCTGGAACTGCAGGGAAAACACCGCTACTGCCTACCCCATCCAAAGGGAAACCGGAGGTTAGGATTTCTAAAGAACCCAGTAGCTCGTCAAGCCAGCCGTCCGGATCACAGCACCTAGGTGTTGACGAATCCTGGACACTGGTGAAACACAGCAAGAGCAGGAAGAAGTTGGCACCAAAACACCCTGGTGACAACGTAACCAGCTCTACATCGGGCCGCAAGGGGGCGAAACTCAGCTCCAAACGTCGGAGAAGGGAACGAGCCAGACGCGCCAATCAGACCGCTTCCCATGTCGGTCAAGCCGATATCGCTGGGCCGTCTGACCGGCCTCAACGGGAGGGAGGGACGGAGAAATCTGCCCAACCACCTCAACAGGGGGACAGGGTGGACGCGAACGGTGACGACGAGCAGACCAAGGGGAAGGGACCAGCGCCAAGGGCTTCGTCTAAGAGGCCAAGGCCTGAGGAGACCCCTCCTCAGCCCACGTCCAAGAGGACCAAGTCTGGGCCTACACCAACTAGGCAGAGGCCTAGTTGGTGTAGGCAGTCGCACAGCAACGGTTCAATTGCGCAAGTGGTTGGAGGTTAACACCGAAGCCGTCGTCCTGATCCAGGAGCCGTGGATCATGGGGGAGAAAATATGCGGCCTTAACAACACCGGAGGTAAAGATACTTGCTTATAGTGGGCCACAAGCACCAAGAGCCTGTATCTTAATTCCTAATAACATTTCTGTGTATACGCTAACAGAGTTCTGTTCCAGGGATCTGGTAACCATCAGTATCCTGCAGGCTCAGAATTCGAGTTTAAACACTGAGGTAAGTAATAAAATTAGTCAGTCATTATGTCCATGTAGTCAGTAGCTAGTGGGTTTTTGAGTTTTAGGATAAACATTTTTTTTTGGTAATTATTAATTTATTAAAAGCGTGTTATAAGTGTGTATGTCTGTATGTCTGTCTGTCACCGTAGAGCTCAAACGGATAGACCGATTTCGTTGCAGTTTTATATTTGAAGATTAATTTCCGTGCGGCGGTTTATATTGATTCAAGATGACCGCCTCCACAAAATGGCGGATAAAATATTTCTTTACAATCTACCTTAATATGGGTACCAAATGAAAGGGCTTGACTAGTAGAATACTATACAATATCACAAATTTCAAATCCAAGATGGCCGCCACCACAAAATAGCGAATTACATTTTTTTTTTCACTACTTCCTCAATATGGGTATCAAATGAAAGGGCTTGACTAGTAGAATACTATGCATTATGACAAATTTAAAAACTCAAGATGGCTGCCACCACAAAATGGCGAATCACATTTTTTTGTCACTACTTCCTCAATATGGGTATCAAATGAAAGAGCGTGGCTAGTAGAATACTATGCATTATGACAAATTTAAAAATTCAAGATGGCTGCCACCACAAAATGGCAAATCACATTTTTTTGTCACTACTTCCTCAATATGGGTATCAAATGAAAGAGCGTGGCTAGTAGAATGTTGTACAGATTACAAATCCGAGGCGTTCGGGGGTAAATTATTTTTTTAAATTTTATTCTTGTTAAGACTCCGTACTTGACAGATCCATACTAGTTAGGAATCCTATTGCTGTCACTCTGTTGTCTGTTGATATATGTGTAAATGCGTCTGTGTCCTCTGTTTGACCGTCCTTCCGTCTGTCCTATGTGTCTATATTATGTATTAAATATTATTTAAATTTTCTTTCCGATTCACAACGACAATGAGGTGAGCCTCATTGTCGAAAGAAGTGAGGAAAGAAATAATGAAAATGGGAATAGTCTTCATTTGTCAACAGAACTAGAAGAAACTTTGCAAAATATACAAGAAGAAAATGGAACTCGTCCAAGAGACAATAAATATTCTCAAAATTATGGTAAGAAAAGACAACTGAGAGACGAGTTGCAAGAAATCAGAGCAGCGCGACGTCAAATGGACGAAGCTTTTGAATTCGTGAAAGTGAATATGAGATGTTATGTTGTAATATTTTGTTTTTAGTTTAATTGTAATTACTATATTAAAATTTTACATAAAACAGTTCTTGTACTTTGTTTTTTTATAATATTCAAAATCGATGGAGATACAGAACATCATCAAACTTCGAAAGTGGGGGTTCGTGGCGTCACTCGGTTGGTTTTGAAGTGAACACTTTTTTTGGCGCACCACAGACAGATTTTTCGTGAGCTGTGAATTAAATTCTCACGTCGTCACGCTCGATAATGATAAAAAATCTTCGGGTAAATCCTTAAGTATAACTCCGGTTTCATCCGCGTTTCCAAAGTAAGCTATCAAAATCTGAGTTATAAGTTTTCACTTCTATCATTAACAGTTCCTATGACTGCCCATTTTTTGTTTAATGTACATAATTATAAAATTTAATGAAACAATTCTTGTTACCCTACCTATCCTATCCGCCCTAACCGCGGATTATAATACAGTCTTTGTGGCATGACATGATACACTTTTTGCGTAGGTTTATTTCAAAATGCGTATTGCTCATTTTGCGTAAATGTGAATTGATTTGGCATTTGCGTGTATGTCAAAATGCGTATTGCACATATTGCGTATATGTCAAGATGCGTTTTTAGAATTAGTCAAAAGGCGTGTTGGTCATTATGCGTGAGAATGCACAATATTTGGAAACTCGCTCGCACTCGCAAGACATTCACACAATGGTCATACCAGTTTAAGGGACCGTTCCTGTATCAGAAGCTGGATAAGTCACTTGGCCTGCTCAACACATCCACAAATAATAGACAATCCAGAAATAATAGACACAACGAAATTTCTAGGTTTACATCTTGACGGTAATTTGAGCTGGAAAACCCATGTTGAAACCCTGTGTGCAAGGATTAATCAAAGTTCATACGCGCTTCATATGTTGTCAAAACGAGCAGATTTGTCTACATTATTGAGAGCTTATAATGGCAATGTCTCATCGCTGCTCCGATATGGTGTTATATTTTGGGGAAACAGCTCAGGAAGACATTCGGCTTTTAGGTCACAGAAAAAATCTGTCCGAGCTATCTGTAAGCTCCGTAAAAGACAATCCTGTAGACCACATTTTAGGAAATTAAATATATTAACGTTGCCATCGTTGTACATCTTTGAATGTGTAATGTTTGTGCGGAACAATCTTGAGCTGTTTGAGGGTTTGATGAGTGAGCGCCACAAGCTCAAAATTAGAATCCCTAATCGTAGCACAACACTACTGGCAAACAGTGTGCTTTGTATGGCTCCCATGATATATAATCACTTGCCTGTCGATTTGTTAACGATTAGTGAAATACAAATTTTTTAAAATAAATTAAAACGTTGCCTTATAGAGAAGGCGTACTACACAATAAATGAGTTTCTGATTGATGATAGTTTAAATATTTAGGGTTGACATTAGCAATTATGTAATATTTGTGACGCATTTTGACATTGAGATTGTATTTAACATTATTTGTAAAATGGCATTATTAAATATTAATCATTTGTCAACCTTTGTTTTACACAGATAACCATTAATTTGACATATTTTATTTATTTTACGACATGGAATTGTACTTTGCCGCTGATAATGCATCACAGTGTATTGATGTAAAGTAGTCCAGTCCTTGAAAAGGTGGCTTTTAATTTTGTTTGCATATTAAATAGAAAAATATTTTGACGTTTTACGTAATGTGAGATTGTAAAGTATTAGCCCATTTGAGATGGTGGCTTTAATTTAAATTTGGTTCTGAATTATATTAGAAAAAAAAATTAAAATAACACAATAATATGTTGGCATTATTTAAAGAGGGACGTTATTATGTACTAAATATTGTAATATTATTATTTTTAATGTAAATTAACATTCATTACACATTATATTATTTATCTTTCCACATGAAATTGTAATTGCAAAATAGCCAGTCCTTCAATAGGCGGCTTTAATTTAGTTTTGTTTCTTTTTTTGTCCTTCTGTCGTAATGGACAAATTTTAATTTTGCATGCCGGAAGGTTGACTATTGAGTTCTCAAAACAAATGTAATATCTTATTGTACCTACCCATTTTTGCAAATAAAGAGATTTTATTTTATTTACAATCCAGGTTCATTTGTAAGCGAAAACTCACATGCTGGCTCGCTTCCCTCGACTACACATAGACAGAAACACTCATCTTGACCACTATATGACCCCGAGGCACAGATCAGAAAATAGTTACTTCGTGTCTGTTCCGACGCCATCGCGTGGGATCAGACCCCGAAACTGTTAAAAACTCATCAATTTCCCACCATTCACATACACAATCTCAACTACATAACAACACATGAACACTCACGCAACGCACACACACACGCCCACATCTTCATATTTTATGCACTGGTCCTGTTATTGGTTATTGGTAGGTAAAGGCTCTCTTCATAAGGTTTTAAGGTCATAACTTATTTTATTTTTATACACTTTTTTTTTCTCACATAGTAAGATTTTCCCCTTTTCTTTTTCTTAATTGTTGTTTGAGTTTATCTTTTTTTTTATAGCGTATAGCTTATATATACTCGCCTGATGGTAAGCGACGGTGTGGTCGAAGATGACGAACGTTGACCTAGAAAGTACCTATTCACTCTGACCTTGAAAAGTTCTAGATTGTATAAAAACATATCGGTGAACGTATGTAAAATCACCACTAAGGAAGGCATTGGATTTTCACGACACAGGACTTAACCTAGTGTGAGATCCAGGGTTCCTTAAACAATATTACTATTGTACTTGCCATATTGTTTTTTGCACAAATAAAGTTTTTTTTAATTTTAATTTATATTAGACGTATTAATGCCGTACTTTCTTTTTGTTGGTTGCGTCATCTTTTTTAGATGTACTTATTACAGGTAAATATATACGCTGCGGACAAAATGAAACTGGGCAAATCGGATACTATCCGCTTTGCCCGCCGTAGTTACAGTTCTTGTTAAATGTGATAGTGTTTCAAATTGGGTTTGCATCACCATTAAATTCATTGATTTAATTATTTTGTTGCAGATGGTGATGGTGATAAGTATAAGAAGAAGACTGATCGAACCAACTGGTCTGAATAAATTAAAAAAAAGGCATGGAACAGGCAAAAAAAAATGCAAGTAAAATGTATGGTATTCCCTATGCCACTCTACACAGACTCATGAAGAGCGGTTCTTCGCAAAAAAAATTAGGCGGCTAGTTTTCGAAGGAAAAAGAACTCGTCAATTATGTACAGAAGATCGATTCTCTGTTTCATGGACTTACACGGAACACTTTTCAGAATTTTTGGAGATAGCTGGAGAGTTTGCTAGAAAAAAAGGCAAAACTGGGGTTCTCTCGCAATACAATACAGCTGGAAAAGGATGGTTTAAGAATTTTAGACTTCGCCACCCTAACATGACATTGCGATCACCTGAACCAACGTATGTAGCTCGACTCAAAGGATTTAATCGACAGACTGTAAACAGATTATATTCCTACGTACCTTGGGCTACGTACTACGTCGACTGACGCCCAGTTGCAGAAAGCGTTCATTAAATATCTCATTAGTTAATGAGTCATTACGACTAATGATTTCATTAAATTAAAGACGTTGCACAAAACATTAGTCGTTCCATTTAAAGGTCCTTTAGCTAAGGATTATTTAATGGCGCAATTAAAAAGTGTTGAAACCTTAAAATAAAAATTGAACGGAATGAGTGAATATTTTGCGTTTCGTTCACACAAATTTTATTATGCTGTGAATTGTCAATTTCAAAATCTCACGGTGATTTCTTTCGCGTATTTCAACTCAAAATATATTGGATATTTCGTTTTAATGTTTTAAGAAATCTAAACAAAATGTCGCAAAAACAAGTTAGAAAACGTGGAGCAAACTATAATACCCAAGAGAAAAATACATTACTGCTGGATCTCATCCTACAGTATGGTACCTATGGTTTACATTATTCTTGTTGCGCCGGTAAATAATCCAAACAATTTCTAGACCAGTTTGGAGATAGAAGTATTTAAATCTTTTTCATTAAAATTACAACATGCGTGACCAATTAGATTGCAACTCTGTAATTTAAACATATGTATTGTAAAGTTTAGATGTATAAATGATTATTTTTTACAGATATTAAGGTTTTGTGGAAAGTAAACGAACTGGTGGGATTATTATACAAAAGAAAAAGGAGATTTGGAACACTATCACCTCGAAATATAATAGCAGCTGTAGCAGTGGTCCCAAGGATGTCGACCAGCTGAGCTTTATATGACAATATGAAGCAGAAATCTCGCAAAGAAATTGGTGAAAACATTTGTAATTTAGTTCTTAATTCGGTAGGGCACAGTATAAGATAGTAGCAATTTTTTTATTGTCAGTGTCGAAAACTTACCAAGGAATTTTTGTGTTGGATGAAATGGGGGTTTATCTCATTAGCTTCATGATTATATTATTTACTGAGTGTTTATTTATGTGCGGTAATGTAAGAAATTGTAATATATTCACAGAAGGAAGCATATATTCAGGCTGTGGAAAACGAAACTGACAGAGGAAGATGTAACACGAGCTTTGATAAACATTAAAGAAGACAAGGTTAAGATTAATTAATAATTAAATTTTACAAATAAAAATAAGTATTGATCTTTAACTAAAATAAGTAAATGCTTTTAGATTGAAATGAAAAAAACTTGTGGTGGCTTCTGGAGACCCAAGACTACAGAAACTGATGCAAAAGTTCTTTCAATAATAAAAGAACAAACGGAATCACTTCACAATCCATATGATAGCGCTGCGGTTTTTTTAATGGTTTGTAATTTTTATTTTAAGTACATATTTACTAATAATTTTCATTATGGTGACTTACAGAGAAACCTTCATTTCGGATGTAGTTGATTTAGCTTGTACCAGCCAACATACTAATTGACAATGTTTTGATTAATGCATCTCCTATAACACACCTTGTTTACCTAGCCAAGACGGACTTAAAGAAATAAGTATGAGTACATGTAAGTTACAAATAAATATCTGTAAATGGAATGTGTATATATTGGATCTATTTAAATTAGGATCAAAATCTAATTAACTGTATGGGTGCACATATGCATAACACACCAAAAATGTAATTTATGGCTGTCTGCACAACCACAACAATATATTTATTAAAGTAACCACAATGGTCATGTAATTTATGTAATCTTTTTAATTTTTAGGTCTGAAAGAAGTAAATCCAAAAAGAGTAGCAACCGAAAGTCAGGGAAAAGTTGTTAAGAGAAGAGGTAGATAATTGAATTTCACTGATTTTCATTTTTAGGGTTCCGTAAAACGTAAAAACGGAACCCTTATAGATTCGTCATGTCTGTCTGTCTGTCTGTCTGTCCGTCCGTATGTCACAGCCACTTTTTGCCGAAACTATGAGAACTACACTGTTGAAACTTGGTAAGTAGATGTATTCTGTGAACCGCATTAAGATTTTTACAAAAGTTTTTTAAAAAAACAATTAGGGGTGCCCCCCATACTGAGAACTGAAGCTCAAAATTTTTTTTTTCATTAAACCTACACGTGTCCCCACACTTGTCTATCGATAGGTCTTAAAAAATGATGTTGAGGTTTCAAAGATAATTTTTGTCTACACTGAATAACTTGCGCGAGAGACGCTTCCAAAGTGGTAAAATGTGTGTCCCCCCCCCCTCTAACTTCTAAAGTAAGAGAATGAAAAAACTAAAAAAAATATATGATGTACATTACCATGAAAACTACCAACGAAAATTAGTTTGAACTCGATCTGATGAGTAGTTTTTTTTAGTACGTCATAAATACACTATTATTAAAACTTCGATCAAAGTTACAACGAACTACAAGAACTATGTGCACTATGTATAATATTATGTTACTTGCTGGAACGGAACCCTTCATGGGCGAGTCCAACTCACACTTGGCTACTTTATTATACTTTTGATTGTTTCAGGCTATAATCATAAACTGTTTATTTCTGTCCTAGAATGATCAATGGGATCTGGCAGCATAAAGAAAATTAATGGACTAGCAAATATCAAAATGCTGCATAAAAAGAAAGGTAAGTTAGGTACACAGCCAACCTTGTTTGGTATTTATCAATTTACAAGTACCCTACATTGTTCAAAAAATGTATACTGGCATTTTTGTTTCAGTGACTCCAAGAAAATTAATAAAACAATTATATGCTGACCAGTTGAAGAAACTATATTTTCAGAAAAAATGACAAAATGCAGATTTGGAAAGGAAAAAGCTTATGATTGAAATTTTAAACACCAAAAAGGAACATGAACTGAAGATGCAGATTTTAAAGCCGCCGACAAAGCCTGGCGACACAACCCGGCGCGGCGGCCTGTATAAAAAGAATCATGTCGGCAACGTGCGCCTGCGCGTGTTATCCGCCGACATGTTGGCGGCTTGGGTACGCCTTCAGTTGCCCGGCGACGCTAGAAATTTTCCGACTTGTAATAAGTGAAGCCGCCAACTAACTAGACCGCCGACAAAAAGTTGCTGACATATGTCGGCGGCCCGGCGGGCTCAATGTGTATTGCGCTTTAAGAAGCAACTCAGTGGAGAATAATATTCTTTGATGTGATTAATGAATAAATATTTTTATTACTATCAAAAAAAATAGACTTTTCCTATTCCTTAGTATTATAACAAGTAGAACTATGTGAAACTTGATTGAAAGCAGTGTTTTATTGTCGCAGTCAATAATTACACTAGACAAGAATATTTTTTCATTTTAACGTACTATCATCATAAACAAAATTGATTCTTTACCCACTGTAAAATTGAGGAGGTTTCATTTTGTGGGTCATGAATAAGTTTAGCTAATAGTACATAATACTTCATTATTTCTTCATACTGTTGTTGCTACTAACGGGAATAAAAACATATTTGGCACATAGGTATTTCAACTTATTTATTAAATTAGCTAAACATTACATATACAACTATTAAATTAATAATTTAACAAAACACACTATTTACAAGTGCAGCACGAACTGCGCTGTGAGTGGACTGAGAACTTATAGTCAATGGAATGCTAACTTTGCCTACTGAAATTTCAATGTAATCAGGAGGATCAACTTCATTTAGCTCTATGCATATGTTATGTAACACTACACATGCCACAATCACCTGAAGAGTTGTTGAAGTTTTATTTAAAGTAATTCCTTTTTCCAAGCATGGGCAGCGACGCTTAAGTACCCCGAAGCACCTCTCCACAGTATTTCTTGCGGAAATGTGACTTTTATTATAAGCTTCCTCGGCACTATTTTGACGATTCAAAAAAGGGGTCAGCAAATAGTTCTTGTTAAAGTAGCCACTATCTCCTAATAAATGGTAATGGCTATATTTTCCTCTTTCAAAATCTGCGCACAATGAGTTGTTGAAGATTGTTGAATCATGTACAGATTCGGGCCACCTTACAATCAAATCTCTTATTTTAAGGGAGGCATCACAAACAGCTTGAACATTAATTGAAAAATATCCTTTTCTGCAACGGTACAGTTCAGCTAATGACCCTCCTCGGCTAACTATTTTGATATGGGTGCAATCTAGGGCTCCTGCAACCCGTGGAAATCCAGCGATCTCATAAAAATCTTCTGCAACCCTTCTCAACTCTTGCCTATCAAGCATCTTGATATAAACTGAGCTTAAATCTGCGAGCTTGCGCGTCACTCTCTGTACTATACGACAAATTGTTGATTTGTGAATATTTGTTAAATCACCAAGCACCTGCTGAAATGATCCAGTGGCAAAGAACCTCAAGCAAATTAATAATTGTGTTCTGTCATCTATGGCTTTAATTCTTTGTGTTACTGGTTTCAAATCCAAAAGCTCTGAAATTTGCAGAGCCATAACCTTAGATAGACGATATCTCACACGGAAATCTTCACCATCATGTTTATCAAATATATTTACTCTATCTGGAATTCTACGTCCAGTTGAAACAACTTCTTCCGGTTCAGACAACGACGACAGACTTGAGAGCGACATTTTAACACAACAAGAATATTTTTTATCAGTGAAACACTAGAAAAGTGGCTTAGAAATTGGATATTAATTTCGATTTTAATAAGCGCTTATGCATTCATTAAAAATTATAAACTCAAACTGTCAACATAAAGGTCCTTTAGCGCCCATTTGGCAACGCAAAATATAGCTAATGTGCAAGATTGACACTTCATTAGTTAAATTTAATGAAGCATTAAAATCTTTGACCGCTCGTATGCCCGTGTCAACTAGTAGTTAACAAATCTAAAATGCTAAAATGCCCGTGTCAACTGGTAGTTAACATCGCGATTCAGTCTAAACTGCCCGTGTTAACTAGTAGTTGATGGCGCCGCACTACAAAATGCCCGTGTCAACCAGTAGTTAACATGGACCCCGCGGTCGAAAAAGTTGAATATACTTGTCTTTGTCACTCTAGGCCTTAGTTTGTATTATTTATCTCGTTTCTATGTTAAATTTCCTATCATATTAATCCCAGTCGAGTATCCGAACCACAGAAAAAAGAAAAGTAATTTAAAAAAAAAAGTTCCTTCTCATTCGTGTCGTTGAGTGTGATTCAGTGCGTGAATAAGTGAAATTATTCCTTGGATTTTATTAGTGAGTTCAGTTTTGTTCTAAAAAACCTATTGTGTGTATCAAGGTATGTAAATAACTAATACGTTGATATAAAATTCCTTTTTAAGGCCTTTTTTCGAGACTTACAATATACGGCAGGTACATTTTCGCGCGCAACATCGAAATAATTCCCTTCAATTTTGATAATTTTGGCTACAATTTCCTAGTAAATGCTATTTAGCGGTTAGATTAGTTTATCATCTGACGGAACTGTACAAAAAAATAGCAAATTACAAGTAAAAAGGCTATAATTACGATTTCTAAATAACTTTGAACGAAATGCGCGCGAAATGGCGGTTGGCGCTATCCTTAGGCTGATTACACACTGTATCCGGATGATCCGCATGGTCCTTTTGGCATACAATAAATATTAAGTATTAATTAGTAGGTGATTCGACCAGATTAATAATATTTCAATATTATGTTATTAGTTATTTATTTGCTTAATTTCGGAGAAGTTGACTTCAAAAAAATATAGGTACCTACAATATATTTCGGAGAATCGTTAATTTTACTGATTGTTTTTAATGTTTTATACCTACATTTTTTGAAGTTGATAATATCAAATTGTAGTAAAATATGGATGTTAATATGTTTTGAAAGGTATTTTGTATTTTTTTATTTTAAATACAATATACGTACATGAAGACGTACGATTTGCTATGCTGACTACAAAATATGCTTATAAATAACAAACACTTAAAAATATTAACATACATTTTCTGATTCGAATACATCGATACTACTAAGCTAACGGGTGTGATATTTGGTTTTGGTGCTGCTGCATGTTTGTTTTTTCTGCTTCTAACTTTTGCCCGACAGCATGTCTATGCCGACTCTTGCTAAAAAAAAGCCACGTAGCGCGCGCGCTTTAAGTTTTTCAAAAAGGTACGCGTTTTTAAAATGATTATTCAGTTTCTGTAACTTTTTTGCATATGGGTGTGTATAATGAGTATGAATTTACAATTATATTACTATTTATCAGCCCGAGCGCCATAGTACAAGCTTTGCTTTCCTTTGGGGTCAGATGGTGTTTGTTGTGTGTGAATTGTCCACCCAATATCTATTTATTTATTACTTGACTGAGTGAAGTCAAACAACCCGGATTTTGTGTTTGAAATGTAAGTGCTTTTATTTTTAGTGCCGAAACCGTACGCGCGTCGGAGGCTACCCCAGGTCCGTCTGGGGAACCACAAAAGTATGTCCTTATCAATTTTTCTCCTTGTTTGAGTCAAGATGTTATTTTTTAAATTATTTTCCCTCAATACTCCGCGACAGAAACCACACACTATTATTCTGATAAAAAATATTATACTTACAATGAATGTTTAATTATTTGTTCATGCATTATTTACCAATTTTATTTTAATTTAAGGGTGAAACCTTTGACACAAGCCATAAAAAAAGTAAAGTTGGCGAAGGCTGCTGATAAATTAAAAAAAGTTGACTACAGAGCAGCGGCAAACGTTGGAGCGCCTAAAAGACGCTAAACAAGTGGGCAATTATAAAATGCCAGGGATTTCGACCTCGTAAGTATATTTATACATCGACAAAGGTATTCATGGTAGTCAGTCAATCGTACGTTACGATTATACGATACATTGTACGTATCGATAAGTTACGGTGGTCTAGTCGGGAGAACGGCGGCTGCCGATCCGGAGACCCCGGGTTCAAACCCCACACGCACCACTGTCTTTTCGAAGTCATGTGCGTAATGCCGCTAACTTTAAACGGTGAAGGAAAACATCGTGAGGAAACCGACATGTACCTAGAATCTTTCGAAGTCATGTGTCATCCGCCAACCCGCACTGGGCCAGCGTGGTGGATTATGGCCTTAACTTTCTCCTTGCGAGAGAAGGCCCCGAGTCCCAGCAGTGGGAACGTTTAGTGAGCTGTTGATGATGATGAGTCAATCGTAACCTTATTTTAGTCTAATATTTATTTTTAAATACAGGGAAGGGTAAGGTAAGGGAAAAGGCAAAAAGACCAAACCCGATCACCGCCAGTGGATCCGCCGTCCATCCCTCCCCCAAGAATACCTCAGCCTTGGGAGGTGCTGCAGTGTCATGGTAAGTGCTTTATTTTATCTATCCTAAAATCAGTTTTTTATGTTTGCTCATGCAATACTTTACATTGTATTTTTTTATTCCAGACACGCCAGCATCAGTGGAGGATGCTGACGATGACGTCATCGAAAGCACGCGTCCGTCAATTACCGTGCAAGGGCCTTTTCCCGGTAAAACTATGGCTAAAATCAGTTTTTTTTTACGTTTGCTCATGCAACACTTTACATTGTACTTTTTTATTTCAGGATTGACGTCGAGGAGGACGCAGGAGATTGAGATCGACGACATGCCGAGTGTTCCTCGAGCGAAGTAAGTTTAGGTGTATAATAAGGCCTGAATAATGTCTAAAATCGGAAACAAAATAAATTGTTACACCATTATTTATCATCAGGCAACGGCGAATCCAGTTCAGCCCGTCAACTGGAGTGATCCAAGCCACGGAACTGCCTTCCATTCCTGTTTTGGCTGAAATAGTTTTTAAATTTTACGCCTAGTAAGTACCATTTTTAATATTTTTTTATGAATATTTCTTTTCACAGATAAGTAGCTTTGTTGTGTCCACTCTTTTTTAACCCTCAACCACAATAGGGGTCTAATAAGTTTTACGTTGATATCTGTTTGTCAGTCTGTGTGTCTTTCTGTTTGTGGCATTGTAGAGCTCAAGCGGATGAACCGATTTCGATGCGTTTTTTTTTATTTCAAGGATAAATTACGTGCGGTAGTTCTTAGTTATGTTTGATTAATATTGATTTAAGATGGCATATTTATTCACAAGAAACTCAATATGAGTATTAAATAGAATGGCCGTGACTAGTAAAATACTATACACTTTGATAAATTTCAAATCCAAGATGGCCGCCACCACAAAATGGCGAAATATATTTATTTCTTGCACTACTCCCACAATATACCCATATTGATAGTAGGGAGGATCAAATTAATGTGCTTCACTAGTAGAATATTTACAGGTTACAAATCCGAGGTAGTTTGAGATAAATCAAAATTTTCAATTTTGTCCTGGTGTATTATTTTTTTGAATTCATTCATTCATTCAAGACATTACTAAAATGTTGGTAAAATGTTTCAGCATCCAGCACTTCTCGAACGAATGCGTTGGGTTCGGGCAGGAGTGCTGTTTCAAACATGTCCCTCGAGATTGGTGAGTTACGCTCTTTAAAATTACCACCGACCGAATCATAAGCTTACGTAGGTCTGTACAAACACTAGTTTAAATAAATGTGAATAAGATCAACAGTAAAAAATATTTCAGATGTCGACATAGAACGTGATTTGGGGCCAGAAACAAATAGCGGAAGCGAAATAGAGGCGGAGGAGGAGGAGGTAATAATTTATAATAAATAATTTGCATGCATTAACGCGGTGAAACATGAGACATCATCATGTATCAATGTAATTATACCACTCCCAAAGCAAATAAATACTATTCTAGGATCTAGCGGATGCTTCGCTGCGTCGTATGCTGAACCCGAGAAACGCCGTCATCGAGGATCTAGACGAGCCGAATCCCACGGAGGCCATGGAACTCGAGTGCATGGACGCCGAAGAGGACGACGTTATACGAAATATGGCTGCGGGCAACGTCGACATCTTGGATTTTGATTGGCGTTCAGCTTATACAAATTTCGAGGGCGTCAGGGAGGATTTTACTGGGCCGTCAGGCCCAACTTTTGATCACTCGGGGATGTCTCCACTGGAAGTGTTCCAACAAATCTGGGATACCACTATTATCGACCACATTGTCACGGAAACGAATAAATACGCGCGTGACCTTCAATCCAGAAGAGGGGGCAAACTTGCGTCCAGGATATCCAGGTGGAAGGATACCACCAGGGAGGAAATATGGCGTTTCCTTTCCATTTGGATGCTCCAATCAATGGTAGTCAACAATTGTTGTGAAAAAGTGGCGATTCAGGCAAGGGCCATATTCATGCACCGCAAGAAGCGGGCGCGGTTGCGGTTGAAGGGCAGGAGGCGGAGGATGAGCCGGAGAATGCCACATCGTTCATAGTTTTTAATTTAATGAGACCATTGTTTGATAAGGGCCACACATTAGTGATGGACAATTATTATAATTCTCCGCTTTTGTCCAGGCTCTTAAAAACTAATCATAGAACTGACACGATGGGTACGCTTCGGCTCAACAGAAAGTTTGTTCTTGAGAGGTTAAAAGCCAAAACAAAAAAGAACATGAAGTCGGGTGAAGTTTGTTTTAGCTCCACCAAGGATCTGTGTGTGGTCGTGTGCATGGACAAAAACATTGTGCCGATGATTTCGACATTCCACCAGCAAGGTCATCTTAGATTACAACCTCTTTATGGGTGGCATCGATCGTAAAGATCAGCTGCTCAGCAGCTTCCCCATAGAGAGGAGCAGATATATATGTTGGTACAAAAAACTGTTCCGCCGACTTCTGAACGTGTCGATACACAACGTTTCGGTGATCCATGACCACGGCCGCTTAGGCTCCAGCAAACTCGCCAACAGACCTTTCCGGCTGCAACTCTTGAAAAAAATGTTGGAGACGTACTGTGCCACCCCTAGAACACTCCAACCACCACGACCTACACTGTCACAGATGCACTTGCCTGTAAAGGTTAAAACACAGCGGTGTAAATTGTGCTACAAAAAAAAAGTGCGGCGCACTAGAGTGTGGAGTCGTGGCACGTGCAAGATTAATTTGTGTATCGAGGGGTGCTACACAGAATACCACCACGAATTGTGCCAGTAAGTTGCTGCTACTGCTGGACATAAGCCTCTCCCATGTCACGCCATTTAGCCCGACTTCATGTTCTCCAATCTCTTTTCATATATCGTCACTCTGGTATCCGTTTTTTTCACAAATGGACATGTGAAAACCATTGTTAGACAAACTCACTGGTGGTGAAATGATTATTATACAAAAAAATATTTAGCAAATTGGTTACGTGTTACGTATTATTTGACAAATCATTATTTTCATGTTTTTGCTAACTAACAAATGCTTAAAAACAAAACCAACACTTAACACATTTTTATTTTATAATGTGCTGTTTGGCAAGCAAATCAATTTATAAAACAAACATAAAAACTTAATTGTTATTTTTTTATATCGGGCTGACTAAATCGGATAGACTAGGACTCAGATCCGACTCGGAGCATGACTCCACCTAGTCTTATCGCTACTACCCCTAGAGTGTTTATGAAAAATGCGGAAGCTTTTGGTGGGATCCCACCCGGAGTCAAATCACAGTGATAGACTCTAATCGCACCGGTTTTCAAAAGTCAATGACAGAACCAAATCAGAATTGATAGTTTACATAGACAATTTATCGGATACTTTCAAAATATCTGTTCCAAATTTCATTTTGGTCATCATCATTCACCTACCCTTATCCCACTTTAGGTGGGGTCGGTAAAACATGTACGTTTCTTCCATTCATCTCTGTCATTCATCAGATCTAAGAATCATATCGTCTTTCGTTTGTCTTCCAAATTTCATTTTGGTATATGTCAAATTTGTAAAATGAAATTTCAAATTTATGAAATGAAAAATGTACAAAAAACAAAATGTCATTCAATACATTGCCTAAGTGAACGTTTGGTTTACATATATATTTTTTTGATTTTTACTTTGCTATCATTGGTAAAAAAATAGGGTTTGTAAAATATATTATTTGTTCATGAAATCAGTTAGATTCCGATGATTAGTCATATTCACAATTTTAAATAATATTTTTTAAAAATGAGAATGACGATGTTTGAAGGAAAATAAATAGGTTAAGTAAGAGCTATATTTAATTATCATTATTACCTGACTGAAAGACCGGTTATGTTTTTCGCGCGTATCTTGTCTAATTGTAAATATCTTTATTCCCAGATAACTTCCAAACGGATGGATTTTGACAATTAAGATATCAATAGATTCGTCTCCATCACCCAAGTGTCCATGTTTTTTATCTGTTAGTTTTGTACAGTCGGGATTTTAATGTAATAATAATTAAGTAGGGGAGCGCGGGGTTAGAAGTTACCGGGGTAAGTTGTTCCGATTGAAATAACTCCGTGAGGAAAGGAGATAGGAATATTCAATAAACGCGTCATGACTTGCAATGCCACAGCGCATCGACGGCGGCTATCTTAAACAGGCCAGTGGCGCCGGGAATATTGGATCGACCGCATGTGCGTCGCTGATTCACGTAAGTAAATATTTTCGTATTTATTATTTTTGGTCTATGGTCATGAATTTTAACAATTTGCGTTGAGTGTTTCATTGTTTCAATGTAAGGATTTATCTATTGTTGTGATAAACAATGCGTAATTGGCGTAAGTTTTGTAACTTAACCTACATTTTGTGTTTTTTTCAACTCGTGTGATTGGGGCTAGATGTTCCTTTTTTCTGGGGCAGGTTGTGACCTCGGAACAACTTGCCCCAATTCATTTGTACCAATAATGAGGTATCATTATAATCATTATAACCAGCTTTTAGTAGTCCACTGCTGAAGATAGGCTTCCCCCAACGAGGGCCAAAATGAGGCATTTATTTTATTGTTATTTTCTTTTACAGCATGCGAACTTATAAAAGAAAATCGACCCGAGGCTTAATATCAAAGGAGTTACTGCAAACAGCAGCAAATGCAGTTATTAATGACGGCAGAAAAATTAAAACTGTTGCGAGAGAGCTTGAAATTTGTCATATGACTTTGTACAGATTTGTAAAGAAAGTAAGATCCCGAGAAGAAAATATCACAACAGGCTACAAAAAAACAAGAGCTGTGTTTACGGAAGAACAGGAAGATAAGTTGGCTGACTATATATTAAAATGTAGCTCAATTTTCTTTGGTCTTCTACCAGAAGAACTCAAAAAATTAGCGTACGAATGTGCAGTAAAATTCAATGCTCCCAATATTCCACTATCTTGGCACAAAAATAAAAAAGCTGGTCCTGATTGGCTAACTGGTTTTTTAAAAAGAAATTCTCATCTTGCTATAAGAACACCGGAGTCAACTAGTGCCAGTAGGGCAACATCTTTCAATAAGCACAACGTTGGTGATTTTTTTACGAAACTAAGCACAGTGTTGGATAAATACAAATTTCCACCTTCAAGAATATACAATCTAGATGAAACGGGCGTCACCACAGTCTTAAAGCCGAGGAAAATCGTTGCCAAGAAGGGAGTTAAGCAAGTAGGGGCCATAGTATCAGCTGAACGCGGGACATTAGTTACTGTCGAACTGGCTGTAAATGCATCAGGTCATACAGTCCCTCCCATGTTTATATTCCCGAGACTTAAATACAAGGATTTGTTTATAAAAAGTGGCCCACCTGAATCTATCGGCGCAGGAAACGGTTCAGGATGGATGACAGCCACGGAGTTCCTGATATATATGGATCATTTTATCAAGCACACGAAACCATCACCTTCAGATCCGATTTTGTTATTGCTCGATAATCACCAATCTCATATCGACATCAATGTGGTGGAGAAGGCGAAATCTAACTCCATTATAATGCTCTCATTTCCGCCTCATTGCACACACCGCCTACAACCACTAGATGTTGGAGTAAATGCACCTTTCAAAAACTATTGTGCAAAAGCTCAGGACAATTGGATGCGAAATAATCCGGGCAAGACAATGAGTATCTATGAGATACCAGAAATAGTTAAATACGCATTACCTCTTGCAGTGACTCCCGTAAACGTCATGAGCGCTTTCCGAAAAGCTGGTATTTGGCCTTTTGACCCCAATGTTTTTACAGAGGACGATTATTCTCCGTCATTTGTTACAGATCGCCCTTTGGCTTTAAATAACGCCTCTGAAGCTACATCTTTAGCTATTTCAGATAATATAATTACGAATATTCCAGAACTACTCTCAGAGACTATTACCAGATTAGACGATTGTGCACCTGCAACTGTAAACATCAGTTTTGGTGAAAACCAAACCTTTGATACGCCAGGGTCATCAGGGATTGTTAATCTGCCTTCACCTTCTGGTGTCACAGAAGAACAACTCGGAAAGTATGCCCCTTTTTCTCCAGAAAATATACGTCCTTTTCCAAAGGCGCCTCCAAGAATTGGAACTCAAAGGAGACGTATAAGGAAATCCACCATTTTAACGGACACTCCTGAAAAACAGGCCTTAGCAGAAGAGCAAAGCAAGAAGACAAAAGGGAAGAGTAAAATAAGTCAAGAACATAGAAAAGGAAAGGAAAAAGGAAAGGGAAAAGGAAAGGGAAAAGGAAAGGGAAAAGGAAAGGGAAAGGGAAAGGGAAAGTCTGTTAAACGACAGGTTTTACATACAAGTAGTGAAAATTCTGAGAGTGAAGAGGACGGCTTAGAGTATTTTTGTCTAGTGTGCTGCGATAGTTACTCTAATTCGCGTTCTGGAGAAGAATGGGTTCAATGTCAAGATTGCAAGAACTGGGCTCATGCTAGATGTACGCAGAATCCATCTTTATTTACATATGTGTGCCCGAACTGTGATTCTGAAATATCTTCTGAAGGCTAATTATAAATTATTTGTTTTTTTTTTTTTTGCCTATGACGGCGTTTTTTATGTTTTTGTTTATTGATAGTTTCAGCCTAAGACAAGACATTACTGTGATTAAAGACTGAAATAATTATAAAGGCTGATTATAGTTGCAAGTTATTTCATAAGTTTCTAATGTTAAATAATTGTTGAAGTACAAATAATGATTAGCACTGGTTAAAACTTAAAAATGTTTTATGATAATACGTAGGATATTGTTGATTATATAATACTTAATAAACATACTTGATTTAATTATTTATTGCTTTTCATTTCAGAAATTAAACCATTAACAGAAATCGTAACAATTTACCCCGACTTCTTAACAACTTGCCCCGAGCCGGGGTAAGTTGTTACTTTCCGACTATGGTCCTAAAAAAATGAATAACAAATAAATCTCACAGCCAATGACCACGATAACTATATTAATAGTAAAGTGAAATATGTAAGTTAATTTATTCATAGCATAGAAATAATAAAATCAAATATCAGGTATAAAAAAATTAGGTTAACTAAAAATCGGAACTTCTAGCCCCGCTCTCCCCTATTAGACGATGGGTACTTCACACACGAACTCATGATGATAAATTTTAATAGGAAAAGACTGTCAATTTCCTAATAGATTAATAACTACTTGCTTTGTGTCAAGATAATTATAATCTAAATATATCTAAATTAAATTTGTTTGTTAAACATTTTATTTCCTGTGTGTAATAAAGTATATCCATTCATCATCATATCAATCGATCCATCCACCCAGATCAAAGCAGTAGGTAACGAACAAAAAAAACAGTCGAATTGAGAATCTCCTTTTTTTGAAGTCGGTTAACATACAAACAAACATACAAGCACTGGTAAAATCATACCCAACAAGTCATACCATTAGTATAGTACCACGTAAGTATGATCCGAAGAAAATTTCCGGATACTGAAAAGTGTGTAGTCAGCCTTATTACCGGGTCTGGTGATATGGTATTTCGGCATGTTTATTGTTTTTGATTGAAATTGTGTTACTAAAATGTTACATTATGCAAGTATGATACCTTTTTGAAATGAGCATTAAGTATGCTATGTGGAATGCCAATTATAATCTTTGTATTGTTTAGTATGTAGAACAAATAAATCAGAAAAACCAAGTGATTTTACTGCAAGCACGGGAACTATCTCAGAAATGTTAAAATTTATCAGGAAGTGGTGAATGCAATCTCTATGTTTTTTAATTGTTTTATAAGATTGGAAGACTAGTTATTTAATGTTACTTTCATTTTATGTCTAAAAACGATATTTGTGTATGATATGCCTTGACAAGTTTAACAGAAATTACGCCGCGCGGCACTCGATAATGGCATGGAATCAGATGCCTATAAATTAATTAATATGTATGGACAAGTGTACGTTTTCTTTTCTTATCCTATTACCTATTATATAAGTAACGTATTTAAAGATTAAAAACCATATGTCATCGCTCCAATTTTTGAAATATGAGCTTTTAAAAAAAAAACGAGCTTTAAAACGCGTTATCTCAATTTCAGCACAGCATAGCAAGATTTGAACAAAAAAATTTTCAATAAAGAAAAATTTGGGTTGCACCCCATACTGAGAACTGAAACTCAAAGATTTTTTTTCATCAAACCTACACGTGTGGGATGTCCCTTCATGGGAACCCTTCATGGGCGACTCTAACTCGCACTTGGCCACTTTATTTAAAGGAACATGTAAATAAAATTTTGTTTTGTAAAAGGCAAAGATAATGTTTCTAATGTGTGAACTATAAGGTGTAACTGTGGATAAGCATTTTTGTTTTGTGCATTTAAGATGGGATTGCGTTCTGGGGTGGGTGATAGAATCGGAACGCATTCTTAATAATGTTAACTTCATCCGCTTCCTTCCAGGGCGCTAGCAGTACGAGTACAATGTTACTCATAAGTGTCAATATGTATCCATCTTCTCTTTTTGTAACGCGTCGCTATTGATAAAGTAATAAAACTACATAATGCTGGAATGGAAATACATATTTATTATATGTTCAAAACCTTCAGTTTTTATTATCAGATTATCATTTGGAAGTAACTATGTACCCCTAATTGTACTCGCCATCTTCCATTATTATTATTTTTTTTTTACCATCCTACGGTTGCCTGGAAGAAATCGCTTTATGCGATAAGGTCGCCAATTGCTCCTTTTTTCTAATGATTTTTTCTGCGTTATTGTTATTTTTCTGTATAATTGAAGTGTAATAAAGAGTTTATCTATCTACGAAGAGTCATTAAGACCGATACCAGACCCATTTTACACTAAGCTTTTGCTATTATTGTAATATTTTGTGTTTACAAATTGTGTAACTAGTATTTATTACTCTAGACTTAGACTTAGTGCGCGGACGGCGAGGATATCAAACCAGTTCGGTCTTGTAGATTGGCGTGTGCGCGGTTGTATGTTATTCATAACAAAATGGCGGTAAATACTAAACTGTTTATAAGTGCGATTCAACCGAAACCACCTGTTAGGTAAAGTAAACATCCACACCATAGAAATCGAGTTATGAAGGACACATTCCACATTGTTCCAGAAAAACAAATTCCCAAGAAGTGAATTAAACTTCGCGATCAATTTCGAATAAAAAAAATTATGGAGAGCACTTGGCCATACTTTCAACTAATGCAATTTATAAAACGATGACATTACAGATGAAGGCATGACAGGAAATCTGAATGGTAGTGATGCAGAGTAAAAGGAGACAACAACTCCTCGTGCTGAGGAGCATTTTCACATCGCTGTGATAAGTCCAGGACTTCTAAGTACATCTAGCAGCAGTCAAACAAATGCGAAATAACGCAACAAAAGAGCATCCGATTACAGAGATGAGCTCATAGAATGTGAATAAAAAATAAATTTGCTAGGATGATCATCACACTGCCACGCACCACGTAGCGCAGTGCGTGAATGCGTGTTTAATCGTTGTATATAAGTATCTCGGTTTGTATAGAAAACACGCACAGTCCTACACAGAAAATGCATCCACGCGCGTTCATGCAGATCACGCCCCTTGATGCGGAGAAATACGCAACCACGCGCGTGGATGCGGGCGAGACGCGTGGTATGGCACACCGAGCTCCGCAGTGCCGTGCGTGATTTCGGACGAGCTTGGCGTGTCTTTGAATAAAATTAGTCAGAGCCGCCGCCGCCGAATTCACAAAATGCAACAACGCGCGTGAATGCGTGAAAAACCCGCACAATGATGCAGATCTGCACTCCCGCAAATACGCGCGTACGTGCATCGACATGCAACATGTGGTGTGGTGTCAGTGGATCGCCTTGCGAATAACCTTAATAATGACCAGCCGGAGAAATACGACGATTACAATTTTGTACGAGTCTTCTACCACAAATGGAAACATTTGGTGAACCACGAAAATTACGAATTATAAACAAAATCACCCAACTCATAATAGACGAGGGCAGAAAGGATGCAGTTTTGTTCTCGTTACTTCCTGTATTCTACTCGTAACTACAGTAACGATTAGAATGTCTATTACAACTACATTTCTACTTAATTACCTATTTGATTTCCGTCATTTTTTTTTAAACTTGTTTTATTTTAACCTCACAGTAGGGAACAATTTCTCCTCAGAACCTACTCATTACCATTACATAACCTACTCATTTGCGAAAGTGTATTTTTGTCTCCTTTGGTAATTTTAGCTGATATTTTGCAAAGGGTGTCAAATGTTAAACCAGATATTCGAGTGGTGTACTCAAAAAGTAGTGTTGAGTGTTATCTCAATTATGGATACAAATGAAAAAATCCCTCATATATTTTTCTGTTTTTGTTTATGGCACGTATACCATACGATCTCCATTTCGATACGAGTTGTCCATTGTCTACGACACCTGACTATGTGTCCGCAATTGCTGTCACGAGTCGTGGGACAGTCAGTGTCTCTATAAATATAGAGACTAAAACAAAGCAAGATGGACGCGATTGATATAAGTTCAGAATCTAGAACCGCGTTAGCATTTCTAGATAACCAATGGGAAATGCGTCAGCATTTCTAGATGCCCAATTGCCGTGGCCATGACTTTACCCGAATATTTTTTATGAAAATTCATTGTTTTCAGTTTAAAAATTAGACTGTTTTCAAGTCATTATAATGACGAGACTGCAATAGCTACATTCTGTTAGTTCAAGACAAAGAAAAGCAAAAGAAAGACCACAAAAATAAATGAAGACGCTCTTAGATTTAGTTTTCAATCTCATTACTTTCTGTGCGGTGGAGTTTTGGGTAATATTTAAAAAATAAAACATCGATTTAAAGAAACAAAACAAAACATAATACGAGGGTCAAACTGAAAGTTCTTAGAACTGGCCACTTATAAACAATATAACAAAAAAAAATTCTATAATTTGAAAATAGAACTCTTTGCCAATATTACTGAGTATATACTTCATTAATTTGTCATTTGTTTTACGATTTGGCGGCAAATTGAAAATTGTCTGTGTCACGTCAACATGAATTTAACACGAGAAAATTTTCGTGCAATGATTTTTTTATGACTTTCGATGTCATTTAAGTAAACAAGAAAGTTATAATAGACTACGATTGGCCTTTCACGATGAAGCCCCATCTCGTGCGACTGTTTACAACTGGTTTAATGAGTTTAAACGTGGTCGCACTAATCTCACTGATGATTTACGTGAGGGACGGCCTTCTACGGCGACGACTGAAGATAACATCTGTGTTGTGCGGCGTATGATAGAGACTGACAAAAGAGTGACCTATCAGCAGATTCGGACAAGCTTAGGCATCGGTATGAGTCAAGTGCACAAAATCCTACACGAACATTTAGCGGTCAGGAAGCTTTGCGCCCGGTGGATACCTCATAATTTGACTGAGGCTCAAAAACTCCATCGTGTGGATTGGTGCCGTAAAATGATTGAAAGATTTAACGGAGGTGACTCAAATGCTGTGTTCGACATACTAACAGGTGACGAAAGCTGGATTTACTGTTATGATCCTGAAACCAAAAGACAATCTGCTCAGTGGGTGTTTCCTTTCGAGGAGTTGCCAACTAAAGTGAAGAGAGATCGAAGTGCGGGGAAAAAAATGGTGGCCTCGTTCTTTGGAAGGATAGGTCATTTCGCAACAATTGTGTTAGAGGATCAAAAAACAGTTTCTGCAGAATGGTACACTACCAATTGTTTGCCACTTGTCTTGGAAAAAGTTCGAGAGAAACGACCTCGCAGTAGGATCCTCCTTCACCACGACAACGCCTCATCGCACACCGCCAAGCGAACGATCGACTATTTGGCGACATCAAACGTTGAATTACTGGGTCACCCGCCGTATAGCCCCGACCTCGCGCCTTGTGATTTTTATTTATTTTCAAAAATTAAAGAAAAACTTAAAGGAAAGCGGTTTATGAATGCTGAAGAAGCGGTGGCTGCGTATCGCGATGCCATTGAAGAGACCCCTAAGGACGAGTGGGCAAAGTGCTTTTCCCAGTGGTTCCATCGCATGCAGCGGTGTATTGACGTGAATGGACAATATTTTGAAAAGATATAATAAAACTAATAACTGGCTAATGTAATCAGTTTTTGATTTTCTAAGAACTTTCAGTTTGACCCTCGTATAATGACAGTGTATTCATAAACAGAACTCATTAAATACCTTCGTTACAAACATTTCTTCCTTTAAGAAATGTGCGTTTAGTCGCAGTAAAGCTCTTTTCATACTGCTTGTATGTCTACTTTTTATAACAACTGGTAGATATAAGGATGTCATTGAAATAAAACAGTGATTTTCAGGATAGATATCCTGAAAGTCACTCTCTCCTAGACTACAGAATAATTTAAAGAGCATTTTCAAAACGATAACAATTCTAAACGGGTGTCATTTACTTGAAAAGGGGCATGAAATTTTTTCACAAACATAGTAAAAGACCCTACAAGTAAGAAACCCTACAAAGACTGGTACATAAAAAACTAAAGAAGGCAAGCGAATATATAGAGTTCTTAAAATGCTGCTAAAATTGTTTTAATTTATCAGATTTAAATGAAATAAATGATTTAAGTATATAAAAACGTGTCCACAATATATGATATCACGTCATAAGGCCACTTTATTTTTTATATCCAATGTAACTTTTTTTGTCGTCGAAACGAACGCAAACGAAACGCAAAACGCATGTTGGTCGGCGAATTATAGAAGTCTCGAATTTCTACAAGATACTTCTAGAAATTTCAAAAATGTGTCTCTTGGGTGTGGTTTAATATCAATTGATCTTATAGGTGAAGAGCAAAATGGGTTAAATTCAAGGTTTACATTTTTTGTGTAAGATGTGTATTTAAAAGTTTTACGTCGAAAATGATTGCAGTGATGAAAATTACCCATTTATCAGTAGGTGTGCTGTAGCTGGGATGATTGCCATTGGTGGAAGCCATTTAAATTTAGAAGCGCTATTATCAGCTTTAAATCTACCATTAATATCAAATAAATCATACCAAAAAAGTCACTATATGAAACTATACAGATATATCTGAA
Organism: Ectropis crepuscularia; assembly: GCA_963693475.1. Classification (NCBI taxonomy): domain Eukaryota; kingdom Metazoa; phylum Arthropoda; class Insecta; order Lepidoptera; family Geometridae; genus Ectropis; species Ectropis crepuscularia. The sequence goes on from OY856355.1 coordinate 27,222,764, forward strand.
AAGTGGAAAACTGTTGCCCAAGAAACGATGAATGGAGCATTAGAGAAATAAAGAAACATTGCTCTTTTTTAGGGAAAGTAAGCATGAATGGAATTCTCTTCAATTGATGTTAGTTACTGTGGATGGGAGGGATCCAAGAGGTCACAAAAAATATATTCGGCCTTGCCAGGAGCAAGCGCCATCATTGGAAAGGGAACAGGTTAAGTTTTATTTTTAATTGTGTTAAAATACTTTTACTGTTGTGACCGCACTGAGAAAAAAAAAGTATCTGCAAAAGTACATGTGTTTTGTGAAAAATATACAGGTCTATTAACTGGAATGGAGTCCGAAATTATCACCGAAGGGTTCAAAAAGTCTGTTGAAACACACAATCTCCTATAAATGGACGTCTGATTTCAGATGGTGACTCGAATACCTACAATAAAATTCTTCAGTGTCGACCATACTAAGATGAAGGTATAACGGTCGAGAAAATTGAATATCGGAACCATTTACTTAGAAACAATTGCGATAAACTACGAGCATTACAGACAGACACGCGCTATCCCGTAGCACACCGGAAACAAAGAAAAATACACCAATGAAAATGAGATCAGCAATTAAAAAATCCATTAAAAAAAATAAAACTGATGAATTTCCAGACGTGCAGTGTTTGTTTGATGATATTTTTTTATGGCAATCACGCCCGATGTAAAAGTTACTTGTGTCAAATGTAACGTTTTCTAGTTCACCAAAACTAGAAAACGTTGCGAACGACTTTTTTTGAACTCGTTATGGCAAAGAATTTGCCTGATCATTCGAAATCTGGCAGCATATGCTCAGACAAGTCTGATTCACGATGTCGACAGCAACATTGTGGAATGATATTATAGCATCATAGCGAAATATATAGGAGGCATGAGAGAAAACTTCTCGTTAAAACAATCTTATTCTACTGCTTCAGCTATATTAGCGGGTTATGGCAAATATTCGTTTATATTAACGCGATGAATGTAGTCGTGGTCGTTACGCGACATCAATAGTTACAATAGCAGCATTTTTCTACTACAGCCAAAAACCGCTATCGGATCGCACAAAAACCAGCGACTCTGCCTAAAGCTGCTACAGACGAGTAACTCGATCTCGCTTCGTAGCAACGTGATGCCACATACAAACAGCTATCGTAGCTATGACTAGTAACTATTACTCCAGCTACAATAACGAAATTGTGCGACTCGGCGATATTTGTACCTGAATCACCGATACAGCTATGTCAAGTGAATGCCAAGGGATCGTAACGCTGTTTGTAGCGAAAAATGTATGAGGTATGAGTAGGATAGCATGATCGTAATTATCAGCAAGTAAAAGCGAGATGGGATGATTTACAGTAATTTGTTAGAACATTGAAATGAAATATTGACCCTTATAGGTGTTACAATAGATGCATTTTTAGGGTTCCGTAAAACGTAAAAACTGAATCCTTATATATTTGTCATGTCTGTATGTCTGTCTGTCCATCCGTATGTCACAGCCACTTTTTGCCGAAACTATGGGAACTACACTGTTGAAATTTGGTAAGATGTATTCTGTGAACCGCCTTAAGATTTTAACAAAAAAATCTAAAAATAATTATAAATTTTGGGGGTGCCCCATAGTTAGAACTGGAACTCAAAAAAATATTTGCATCGAACCTATACGAGTACGTGTGGGGTGTCTATCGATAGGTTTTCAAAAATGATTTCGAGGTTTTTAATAAAAAAAAAATCTACACTGAATAATTTGCGCGAAAAACACTTCCAAATTGGTAAAATGTGCCCCTCTCCTGTAACTTCTAAAGTAAGAGAATTATAAAACAAAAAATAAATTAAATGATGTACATTACCATGCAAACTTCCACCAAAAATAGGTTTGAGCTCGATCTGTTAAGTTGTTTTTTTAGTACGTCATAAATACACTATTATTAAAACTTCGAATTAAAACTTCAAAGTTACAACGAACTACAAGAACGTATGTATTATGTTATGTGTACTTGCTGCTACAGAACCCTTCATGGGCGAGTCCGACTCGCATTTGGCCACTTTATTCCAAAAAATATTTGGATCAGGACCGAAGTTCAAGGGCACTTGTGGATACTGGATAGAGTTAAATTCTTTCTTTATTTTCGAATTTTAGTTAAAAGATACTAATGAGCCGTGCGTTACGCTAAATACGCTGTCTCGAATTTGGCGAATTATTGAGTTGTTTAGTTTTTATTATAGTTTTGTTTATAAGTGTAAATTTCTAGTTTGGATTATTTTAGGCCCATTGTATTTTTATTAATCGTTCAAAATGTCTCGCTATGTCTCGTGGGCAAAATTATATGACAGCAAACTCTGTTATAATGATGACACGTTGCCTCGTTTCGGCATGTGATATCCTCCTTAATGAGTCGTTTTCGGAAGAGGCCTTACAAGTCGTACTGACCTTACGCTCTGGTCTGATAACCAGATTTACAAATGTTGAGAGGAGTGGAACATTCTCCGTTTGTACGTTTTTAGACTCACGCTTTAAAATGACGGTGTTTGCAGATCAGAACGAGGCAAAAATACGCGAAAAAGAGTACAAGATATGCTGGTGGATTTGATTGCCTCGAAATCATCAGATCTCTGATACAGTAACTCCTACCACATTCCACAAATTCTCTCCTTGGACCGTTTTACAAACTATAGTAAGCCAACAACATAGTGTCGGTACACCGTTGTCGAAATCCATCAAAGAGATCGAAACATATCTCAACGAAGATATGTTGCCAGTTTTCGACCACAGCAATGGATCATGGAACTGTCCGATGAAGTGGTGGCGTGAACAAAGTTCACTTACCCTCATTTAGCTCAGCTGGTCAAGAAATATGGGAACATAATGGCGACATCTGTACCATGTGAGCGTGTTTTTAGTAAAACTGGACTCTTGATTACTGACCGCAGAACACGGTTGACTAGTTCAAAAGTGGAACAATTAATATTTTTAAACGTAAATAATTAATAAATAGCTAATTTCATAATAGATACACCAAAGTAGTGAACTTTTTTGACTGTGTAAATAGGGTGTGTTTTAAATAATTTATTTCTATAACTTGGTCCATATTAAGCAACAAAATCCAAAAGTTTCTAAAAAACAAAAACAATGTAAACACTATATATAGATCACTAAAATCTACTTATAATCAAATGAACTTAATGTGATACTGGATAATGTGTGGCTAATGTGGTAACGTGTTACTGGTGCCAGATAATTGACTAGCCGGCGGAATCTTCACACTATTTAGGTATGTATTTTTACACTCTATCCATGTTCAATCTGTAGATTAAGAATAACTTTGATAATTTGGAAATTCAAAAGTAAGATAAAAACGCTGACTCAAATGCTCGTAAAGTAACATTTTTATGTTGACAAAAATATTTCTAAAATTACAATGTGAACCTTAGAAATGTTTATAATGTTATAGTAAGAAGGAAAGTTCATATTTTTATAACACGGAAATGATATTTCAATTATCTATTTTAAAGTAGTTAAAGTAAAGCTTATAGTTCAATTAGTAACTTAAAATTCATCGGAAATAAAAACTACGTAGGTATTGTAGCAATACCGGTTTTAGTGTTGGAGTGTTGCTCAAAATAATGCGTGATGTTACGATAACACTTACTGACAATAACTAAAAAACCGACCTAAAAACTATTTATTACATTAATAGTTGTACAATTGCTAGCCTATCGAATCGTCGATAAACTAACCATTGCCAGAGAAGTCAGAGCAAGCGCCTAACAACGTGTTGTTCAATGCTTGTCTGACTTGTTTGCAGGCCTCCTCTTGATGGCCTGCCCTAGATGTAGTAGTGGTGCGGAGTCCGGTGCTAGTCCGACCGGACCCTTGCTGCAGTAGTAGGACGTCTCCAGTATGGGAGCGTCCGAGCGACGGTCCCAAGGTTGACCGACCGCGAGTGTGACCCGAACGTCCACAGTACGGGGCGTTCGGGATAGTGATGGTGCAGAGTCCGGTACTAGTCCGACCGGACCCGTGCTGCAGTTCAGTAAGAGGACGTCTCCAGTACGGGAGCGTCCGAGCGGTGGTCACCAGGTTGACTAACCGCGAGTGTGATCCGAACGTCCACAGTACGGGGCGTTCGGGATGGTGGTCGCCGAGTTGACTCACCACGGGCGGAGGCCCCGCGGAGGGATACGCCATCCCCCCCCCCCCCCCCCAGCCCCCCGCGTAGCCTGCCGGGAAGAAGGCCGGCGGCAACCACCCGCCGATCATCGTGGATCATCTTGATAACTGGGAGGCCCACAATGGGAGGATGAAAAATGCCCTAGGCTTCACACCAAATGTGAGGCCTTACCAACAAGGCCTACGATTTTTCCCGAAAACCGATGAGGAATTTCGGGTAATCCAGCGTCATCTGGTCAAGGAGCGGGCGAGGAAACCGCGATGCGAGTTCCACTACTTCGCCCTTGAACAAGAAAAGCCCGTTAAGGTAGCCCTCTGGGGGCTACCCGATAACACCGAGCCAGACCGAGTCCTTCAAGCCCTAAAGGACTTAGAGTTCCCGGCAACGTACTGCCGAGCTCTTCCGCGGCGGCCTTACGCCCGCCGGAAGATCTTCTTCCTGCAACTCACAACGATGCCATTCGAGAAGCTGGACGCCCTGTACTGCGTCACTGAGCTCCTCAACATGCCTCGTATTACTATCGAGACGTGGAGGGGCCGGACCATAGTGCCGCAGTGCCATCGGTGCCAGCTTTTCGGCCACGCGTCCGCCAACTGCCACCGCAAGCCGCGGTGTGTCAAGTGTGGCGGACCCCACGCGGGGGCGGACTGCCCCCGCCCTAAGGATGCCCCTCTGCACTGTGCTAACTGCCGGGGGCAACACGCAGCCAACAGTCGCCAGTGCCGTATCTTTCGGGAAGAGGCGCGCCGCAGGAAATTCACCATTCCCGGGGCGCGCCCTTCAATCCCGAACGAGATACAGGCACGGGCGGCAAGGAACACGAAGAGCCCGAACCACGGGCCTCCGAGATCGCCCCTACACCCACATGCCACGAGGGCCGTCACCGCGCCGCGCGATAGCGCCTGGCACGCGGTCAGCCCATCCATCGGGACTGAGCAGAAAACCTCGACTGCGCTTGCGCCCCTGGTTAACTCAGCCCCGGACGCAACGGCCGCACAGGCGCCGCTCAGGGCCTCCCAGATTATAAAACTGGGCGACCCGAGCAAGGCGGCGGCAGGTGAGTCCGCCGGTGGGCGGGGGGACCGCGGGGCGAAGCCCGGCGGTGTTGACGGCGGCGCCGGACCGGCCGGCCGCGGTACCGGGAACATAGGGCGTTCCACGGTCCGCGGCGGCGTCACGGCGCTCGATGGCGGCGGGGGTCCCTCCCGCTGCCCGATTCCCAACTCGAGTCTAAGTCTGGGTGTCGAGCGCGGTCGAGGGGCCCTAATTTGCGGCGCAATGAGCGTGCAAGCGAGCGCGCGTTCGCGCTCAGCCTGCTTGTCCGGATAGTACAGCTGCAAGGGCAATGTCCGCTACCTTGCAACGTCTGCACGGATAGCGGACACAAACACAAAGACGAAGCTTCCACAGCCCCTACGCGAGAGAAATCCGCGGAAGGGCAGAAGAGGCCTGCCCAGCGAGGAGGCGGGCCCCACAAACTCCCGGGCGCCAGTGTGTACCCGAGACCTTCCCCGGTAAGGAGGTCATACCTCGAGGCCGGCACCTGACTTCCCCCCTAGGGGGAGGAAGAAGAACTCGTTGATTGACGGGCGGAGGTGCCGGATCGTCCCGAGTAGCGGGGACTGACGGCTGGCGGTCGTCAAGTTGACCTGCCGCTGGTGGTGATGAGGGACTGGTACTGTTGCTGCCAGCACCGAGGCTGCCTGGTTAGCCTGTCTTCTCGGCGGTGTAGGTGGAGTATGATTCAAACACAAGTTGAGTGGTGAATGTTTTATTTAATAAATTAATGCTCTTTATATACATAGTTATCTGACGTTAGAGAGTTGTGAAATAGCTTAGGTGGTATTTTGTTAGTGGAAATGTAAATAATATGTAAAAGTAAAAGATTATGTAGTAAAATTATTATAAAATAAAAATTTATGAACGAGATGCTGACTCGACTTAGCGTTTCTATCTTATTGGTGTCACGCGAGTCCGTTACCGTACAGTCAGTAAGGGCAAGCTACAAACAGTATGGCCAATTTGGACATTTTGCCACTTCTAAAAATTGATCGTTACGAGTTATTCAGTAGCGATAACTCCAAGTTGTCTACAGTTGCAATGTTCGACTGTCTTGCTCTTACTGTTGGGGTAACCACGTTGTCAGCATCTTGATTGGTGGAGCTTGGATTCGAGTGGATGACGGTCAGTAATTCTGCGTTGCTGCGGGCTGTATGTATGACGACGTAGTACTGGTTCGTGTTGCAGCTTGTTTTGTAGTTGGTAAAAAGTAGATAAACAATGCAATTTTATGTAATTGCATGTTCTTCACAACTCCAGGAAAACAGATGCATTTGGTTTTATACTTAAATCTTAACCAATATCCCATCTTAAGAAGACTTGAAAATGTATCTAATAACTCATTTTTATGTTTCGGTTTGATTTTTCTGTATAATTGACGTTTTATCTCTTCACGTATTTCTGGGACATCTTTGGTTGTAGGTATAGTTTTACGAGTATTTTTCAGCCATTTCGGACCTCTCCCCAAAAACTTTGGTTCACGTGGTTTCTTTGCAATACATCTTCTCGATATTACGTCGGCTGGAAGTGCAGTAGCATTTGTTGGTAAACTGATTACTTTTGTACGTCTGGTGTTACTGGTAATAAATCCTGATAACTCTGTTGTTTGGGCTACTAATTCTTCATTAAATTTCGTGCATTCTGTCGTTTTTGTTGGACAAACTTCTTGACCTCCTTGTATAGTATCTGGAGCTTTTATAAAAGAAGTGGGTTCTGTCAAACCTTCTTCTGGAATGTCCGTTTTTCCTTCAATAATGTTCTTTATCGGTAATGCGCCGGTTAAACTTGAAAGTTGAGGTATTCTATGATTGTTTGGCAAATTGTATTCATATAAAGGTATCATCTGTCTCAACTCAACCTTTCGGTTAGTTGGAAGTATCGTTGTGTGAATATTTTCACCATAGATTACCTCACAAAGTTTTTGTATAATCAAAAACGTTTCTGTTTGAATTTCATCATACACGTTTAGTTGAAAGTACTCATGCTGATAATAATCCGTTTTATATTCTAATATTCTGGCATGATACTGTTGTACGTGTCTCCATCCATGTTCGATGTTTGACAATAAAAATTGTGCAAACTCTTGACACATGTTTCCTGATTGTAACTCTTCTTCTGCTCGTTGTAACGACGTTTTCACCATTTCAATCAGCATTAGCAATGCTGATAACTTCGGAGAGTACTGCGTTTGTAAGGCATCGTGTTGCTTGGCGTACAGTTCTGTACGTAATGTTTCGTTAACTTCTGGTATTTCCATGTTATCTTTTTCTTGAGTTCCGTTGGTTCAAAAATTCTCGAAGGACCAAATGTACAATTGCTAGCCTATCGAATCGTCGATAAACTAACAATTGTCAGAGAAGTCAGTGCAAGCGCTTAACAGCGTATTGTTCGACGCTTGTCTGACTTGTTTGGCAGGCCTACTCTTGATGGCCTGCCCTGGATGTAGTAGTGGTGCGGAGTCCGGTGCTAGTCCGACCGGACCCTTGATGCAGTAGTATGACGTCTCCAGTACGGGAGCGTCCGAGCGGCGGTCCCCAGGTTGACCGACCGCGAGTATGACCCGAACGTCCACAGTACGGAGCGTTCGGGGCAGTGATGGTGCAGAGTCCGGTACTAGTCCGACCGGACCCGTGCTCCAGTTCAGTAAGAGGACGTCTCCAGTATGGGAGCGTCCGAGCGGTGGTCACCAGGTTGACCAACCGCGAGTGTGATCCGAACGTCCACAGTACGGGGCGTTCGGGATGGTGGTCGCCGAGTTGACTCACCACGGGCGGAGGTGCCGGATCGTCCCGAGTAGCGGGGACTGACGGCTGGCGGTCGCCAAGTTGACCTCCCGCTGGTGGTGACGACTGGTACTGTTGCTGCCAGTCCCGAAGCTGCCTGGTTAGCCTGTCTTCTCGGCGGTGTAGGTGGAGTATGATTCAAACACAAGTTGAGTGGTGAATGTTTTATTTAATAAATTAATGCTTTTTGGATACATAGTTATCTGACGTTAGAGAGTTGTGAAATAGCTTAGGTGGTATTTTGTTAGTGGAAATGTAAATAATATGTAAAAGTAAAAGGTTAGTAAAATTATTATAAAATAAAAATTTATGAACGAGATGCTGACTCGACTTAGCGTTTCTATCTTATTGGTGTCACGCGAGTCCGTTACCGTACAGTCAGTAAGGGCAAGCTACAAACAGTATGGCCAATTTGGACAATAGTTTCAGAAACCGCTATTACCAGCAATAGCAGTCAATAGTTTCGTGATTGCCAGAACGCGTAACGACTCATAGCTAGTTGAATGTGGCCGAATTTATTGTGAGTGGGAGCTGTCGGTAAACTGGCGCGGATCAAAGGGATTTGTCGCGACAATATTCGCTTGGGTGGCTACACGTCAATTCAGTGTCTTCTAGACGTTGAAGCAAGACGGACAAGTCTATAGTTTTTGTCCACTATGGAATGGAGTAACGAAAATGTGTTAAGAGTCCATTCAATTTTATGAAACGGAGAGTATCATATGGAATTCTAGTGACCCTGACCATAAAAAAAAACACTTGGTCCTTGATGCGTGGTTTCAAATTAAAAATAAGTTCAGATGGCCTACTGCAGTAAAGAAATGAAGTAGAAAAAAAATCATTAACGGCATACTAAAGAGCCAATCTCAATAAAATTAACAAATCGATTAACTCAGGAGCTGGCTCTAACGACGTATTCCATAGTTTGGTTTCTATGAATAGTTAAGGCAAATGGTACGCTTTCCAAAAGACACAGATCCTTTAGGTGTACCGGAAGTATATATGATTCCTTCCGAGTGTGGCATAAGTTACATAGGGGAAACACGGAGAAATGTGTCTACAAAACTCGTAGAGCACATATTACGCGCAATGAAAAATGTAGACGTCAACGGCCCTGCGGTGGCAGAACATGCTTTCAGGTCGGTCGCCCAACATTTCATTAGTTTCGATAAGACGGAGGTTCTGGCACGGGATAAATTCAAGTCAAGGGGAGGTCATATAAATCGGTAAGCGTCCGACCTTTAATAGAAATGGAGGATGGCATGTGCCGCCAGCTTAGGAACGGTGCCTCCATAGTACTCGAAATTGTGTTTGCGATGTAATTGAAGACACAGTGAGCGCAATGTGCTGCAACGTTCCTGACACGCAGCTCACCAGTGACGAAGAGTTTGAGTGTATACCTGCGAAACCCTCTCGCGCCCTCTCACCTGCATCTCCGCAACAGCCGTTGATCTTGCGTGCGCGCCGCGCGGCAGCCCGCCGGGCCAAACGGGACGCTTCCCTTGTAACAGAAAGAAAGCTACATGCAGCTCTTTGATCGAACTTAGCAGAATATCTGCTAACAAAATGCATAATAGAAAAGCTGCGGAAACAGCACAACAAGACCTCGACCTTCCCGATGACGACCGCTTTTGCATTGAGACTTCGTCAATGGATGAAAAGAGTATACCTCCAAAATTTACCAGAGATTTCCTATCGACCCTTCATCGGAAAAACGTGGAAGCTTGCTTAGATTCTGACGATGCGGATATTTTTGTGTTTAAAAAGTCTCCATATAATAAAACTTACAAAAGTGTCTCACGCCACTGGTGAAGATATGATTACTCCATTTTTCTCCAAAAAATCAAGATCTCGTCAACAAGAAAAAGTCTTTGAGGATGACATTTAAAGCAGCTCGGGCCCTTGCAGATAAATAATAGCCAAGAAGATTTTTCTTGTAGTACTTACTTAACTGTGATTTCATTACTTATTAGTTAACGATTATCTCTTCAATTCCCAGTGTCACCTGTAGGTGACATATGTTTAGTTATGATTTTATACTATTTAAAATATTGTTTTTTTGATTTTATCTTATAATTAGTAATGGCATGGAATACAACTTTATATTTTTTCTATTTGGTAGCACACATCACTCATCAGTTATCAATATCACTTGGTTATTTAGCGGCAATTGGTAAGAAACTTAGTTTGTGCTATCTACTGTGATAAAAAGTGCTATACAAATATCTAGACCGTAAGTATTGGTATTTTTGTTATTATATGTTATAGTTATATATGGTACCTATACTTGACACATATTTACTTCTAAAAATAACTGATAGTTTTATAACTGTAGCGCCTGTAATGTTCAGTGTCACCCACAGGTGACACTGGGCATTATACTATGAATTCCAAATTATTTTTTATTTACTGACTGTTATATTGTTTATGAAATTACTGTTACTGAAGTGTTTTTTTTACATGTTGGATGTTAGATAAAGTTGCTGAGGTGTTACAGACCGGTGGAAACCTAGGTGATATCATTATGTTCCCTCCTGAATATGGTGAAATTACTGATGAAGACAGTGGAGAAGAAAACGACACGAATATTTTTCCTTTCGTTTTTCGTTCTCAAGTCGCATTACTTGGTCAACCATCAGATTCTAGAGAACAAGACCATTTGCAGGAAGTACTTCAACCTGTCTCAATAAAGAAAAAGTATCACACAGTAAAGAGATGGTTCAATAATGTTTCTTCATTTACTACTTGGGGCAAAGGTGATTGTGATGAAGAAATTGTCACCCAGGACTGTCTGAAGAATCTAGTTCCTGTTCAATACTTTGAATTGCTTTATAGTGACATCACAGTATTAGACGTAGTAATTCCCTCGAAATATTGCCACCACTTATCTAAAAAAATCGGGAAACCTCCAAATCGCAATTCTGACGGTGGCGTTCCTCTGGATCCTACAGTGTCAAAAGAGGTGAGGAGTGGAGGAACAGAGGATGATCACGCAGAAGTCGACTGTTCTCAGCGGCTATGTGGGAACTGTCACCAACATACTCGAAAAATGTGCGCTAAATGCACCTCATAACGTTATAACGTAGCTAATTCGTTTGCACCTCAAGTGTTGGTATACTTATGTTCCACAGTAAACAAAACCTAGATCTAGGTTTATTTATTGTGGAACATGTATGTATATTACTAGTAACAGAACAGTACAGTACTATGTTGTTTTTTGTTACCATACTTTCATAAATAAATTTGGTACTTGTAAACAAAACCGGTGTTTCATTCCTGTCAAAATGATGCTTCATACCTCATAAATCGTATAGTACAATGCCCAGTGTCACCTACAGGTGACCCCCCTATAAAAAGGGAGGGGGGTGCTTTTAGTGTTTTTTTTCTTTTTTTTCTATTCGTTTAACACATATTTAGTTGATGACTAAACAAAAAATTATAAAAACTTCAGTATTTTGGACATGGGAATTGAAGAGTTAAGAATTATGTTTCTTTGATAGTTACTAAGGAAGACAAATGTCAAAAATTCCATTTAACTAAATCTTTAACTAAATCTTTGATCTCATGTTTGTTACTACATTGTTAGTAATAAAAACACTAATGTGATTTTTTTTTAATAATAAATTATTCGTAGTTTCTATCTAGTTCATAATTAAGATTGCATAAGCAAGACTTATGTCAAAATGACATTAATCTAATATTTTTTTACTACTGAAAGGTTATACGCTAAGTCAATAAGTATTATTAACTAGATTCGTGAGTTGTACACGGAAAAAAATAAACAAAGAGAAAAATCTATTGACAGTCATACATACTTTCAAGTATCAGAGTTACAAATATTTGCAATAGTTAATTTATATTATGTTACAATGTTTTCGTTTTCCCAGGTAACATTAGATTTATTATAATTTTGTACCGTTTTAGAGTACTAAAATGTTTTGCAAGAATTATTGTTGACTGATCAGACTTTTTACGTGTTAAGATCACTGTTAATTGTTGTCAAAAATACATATTATTTTATTTGTAATGATTATTTCGTCAATACAGAACCAAATTACATAAATCATAGTAACTTCTAAAATTAAATTTTTCATTGTTTATTTTTTATTTTAGCATGGCGAAACGCGGAGAATATTATGCATGGAACGAAGAAAGTATGAAACTTGCTTTAGAAGCTTTAAGTAAACAAGAAGTTGGTCTAAATGAGGCAAGCAGGATGTATGGAGTACCAAAGGCGAGACACTTAAGCGAAGATTTGACGACAAACATTTAAAAGAAAAAGGAGAAAAGCTAATTATTGTTTCGAATGGTGATCACACTCCTGTTTTAGAAAAAAAAATAGTCGAACATATTTTGGAATTGGAACGCTGTCTATACGGAATCACGCCAACAGACGTTAGTAGCTTAGCTTTTAAAATAGCTGATCAAAATGGTTGAAATCACACATTTAACAAAGAAAAAGAAGTTACCGGAAAAAAATGGTACTATGGATTTTTCAAGCGGCATCCGGAGTTGAGTCTAAGACAACCTTTTTTTTTTTTTTTTTTGTAAGTGGAGGGAAATGCAATTACGCACGAGTTAACAGTGTTGGACTCGGCGCCAGAAGGGCACCCCTACCAACTAAAAACCTCCACAAGATTTCGCCTATCATGGTGCAGTATCAGAGTTGCGGAACCGCTTTCACATTCGCCCGCGCAACTCTGACACCACCATGTCACCCTTTCGGGCCCGCCTCGCGGGGGGTCGGAACCCCCGCATTGTGGCTCCTGGGACGCGCTGGAAAACCTATAGCAGCGCGTCCCCCCCTCGGGAGGAGAATGGGCCATCAGGCAGTGCCCGATGGCCCAGGCCCAGGCCCTCCGAGCGGAGACGGGGTGCGAGCCCTAGTGGCTCGCCCGCGTGTCCGCTTCCTCCTACAGGGAGGAGCGAGAGGATCAAGCTCCCTCTCTCGCTCCTCCGTCTCCCTCCGTGAGACAAGGAGACGAAAGCTTCCCATGATCTCTCAATGTCGAGCATCTTGGACAAGATGGTCGGCAATGAGAGATCTGCCCCCAGGACCGCGACCAGGGAACGTCGCGTGTCCTCCTCCCCCGGGCATGCCTCCAGTGCGTGTTGCGCGGTGTCTTCCGCGCAACCGCACCGATGGCACACCGGGGCCTCTTCCCTTTCGGCAACCCTACACAAATACCTCCCGAAACACCCGTGTCCCGAGAGCATTTGTGTAGTCCGAAGGGTGAGTACCCCATGTTCTCTCTGGACCCAGTCAGTAAGAATGGGCCGTAGCGCCTCGAGGAGCCGTCGAGCGCCGGCCCCCCGCTGAGTGGATCCAGAGAGAATCCGCTCCCTCCACCTCTCCAGAGCGATGGCTCTGGCATCGCTGCGCCACCGCACCACCTCTTGTAGGGCAGGGCGCAGCTCGTCCTCTTGGGCTCGCACCCGGCGCCAATAGACCGAGTATAAGACCTCGGCCTCTAGGCACCAGGGCAGCGATCCCGCCTCCACCTCGTGTGAGAGTGTGCGGTAACCCCGACACACTCTCACGGCCATCACCCTCTGGGCGCTGTGGAGGAGAGCCTCCTCCCCGCGGCCCAACCTCCCTGCCCAAATGGGAGCACCATACAGTATACAACAAACTCCCAGAAAACGTCACTTCTGCGCCCACAATGGGAAGCTTTAAATTGCGATTAAAACAGTGGCTTATCGAGCAGTCGTTCTACAGCTACGAAGAATTCGTTCAATTGAACTGATTTGATTGTAACTTGTTTTTAGACGTTAACGTTAAAATGAATGATTTAATAATTTATTACATATTATTAATTTATGTTGACATTGTGAATGTAAAAATCAATTAACATTAATTAATTTAATATTTTAATTTTCGTATTTTTAATAAAAGAGTATACTGTATATTAATGATGACTGATGTTGCAGTAGGTACACAGTACCTACACAATACACATGATTGTATATAATTAACCAATGTTTTTGACTTGTAACAAATGTTATCAATAAATGATTATGATTATGATCATACACGGCCATGGAGCGCACCACCGCCATGTAAAGGTGGCGGCAGCGCGCTCCACCGCCTCCCATATTGGGCAGAAGTCGGCCCAACGCCGCCGCAGTCTGCGTCAACTTGGGGGTTAGTTGACGCAGATGCGGCCCCCAGTTCCATCTGCTTTCAAGCACGACACCGAGGTATTTCAGTGTCGGCTTGACAGGGATGGTCACCCCACGCACCACGATATTGGCGCCTGCAGGTGGCGCTCGCCGAGGGCCATCATGAAAACAGATGGCCTCGGACTTGTGGAGCGCCACCTCCGGGCCCAAACTCCTTATCCTAGTCACCACGGCCGCTACACCCGCAGTGGCTAGCATCGCCGCCTGGCGAAAGGTCCCCCCCCCCTTGCGGTAACTAGCTTGTCATCAGCGTAACAAATTAAGCTGATGCCACGCAAGTTACCGCACCTAAGCACCCAGTCGTAGCCGAGGTTCCACAGAGGTGACCCGAGAGCAGACCCCTGTGGAACCCCTCGTGACATGGGGCTGGACCCTTCCCCATCCCTTCTTGGGTAGACTATCTCTCTGTCGGAGAGATAGTCCCCAAGGAGGCGCCGCAGGTACCGGGGCACTCTGTGGTACCCCAGCGCCTCTTTTATGGTGATCCAGGGCAGGGAGTTGAAGGCGTTCGCTATGTCTAGCGACACCGCCAACAACACCCCGTCCCCGGATACACCCTCGTAGAGGTCGTTGACAAGACGAATAGCGTCAATTGTCGAACGACCCCTACGAAACCCGAACTGCCTTTCGGACAGGTTCGGGCCCACCCTTTCGAGGTGCTTGGCGAGGCGGGCAGCGATAATACGCTCCAAGAGCTTGCCCGCCTCGTCAAGCAGCACGATCGGACGATACCCGAGGGTTCGTCCGCGGGCCGCCCCTCCTTCCGGAGGAGGACGAGCTTCCCCCTCTTCCATCGCCTCGGGAATCTCCCTTCGCGCATGCAGCGACTCAGGAGATCCCGGAGGCGAGGGTCCAGGGCGTCCTGAGCGAGGGCCCAAGCACGGCCGGGTATGCCATCAGGCTCCGGCGCCGTGTCCTTGGCCCTCATTCTCAGGACGGCGGCTCCCAACTCTCCCTCGGAGACGTCGAGAAGCTCGTCCTCCTCCCCCTCCTCTTCCTCGGCGGAGTCCTCGGTCCGCGCCACCATCGCCGTGGGAGGGACAAAGTCGGTTCCCGGGCTAGCCGGGAACAGTCCCTCGACCACCCGCCGCAGGAATTGTGGCTCCAGCATGCTGGTGATTGGAGGCGTCCATGGGCGAAGCTTTCGCCTCGCCAATAGGTAGGGACGCCCCCACGGATCTCGGTCCAGTGTCTCCAGCAGCTGGTTCTACGAAGCCGACTTGGCCTCGGCGATGGAAGTGCGGAGAGCCCGCGACGCCGCTCTATAAGCGGCATAACGGGCACTCAACTCCGCCGGCTCCTGGAGCCTCCTCCGCCGGTAGTGCTGGTAGTGGCGCCGCCTCACTACGCAGCACCGCCGGAGCTCCGCAATCTCCTCCGACCACCAGTAGACCTGACGTTTCATTGGGTGGGCCTTTACGCGGGGCATGGCGGCATCGCAAACGTGCGACATCGCCATGCACAGCGCATCGGCCTCTACGTCTAAGTCCACCGGTGGTGATGGAGCAGGGTTCCACGCCTGGACAATGGCTGCCTCCTGCAGCTTCTCCAAGTCCAGGCGCTTCAGCCCCCATCGCGCGCCCGTCACCGGCAGGGAGGCTCCCTGTCGTCCATCCGCCGTCGATGGGGAGACACTGAACGATATGTAGCGGTGATCGGACAGTGTCTCCTCATCAACCAGCACCCTCCAATTGTGGACACGGCGTGCGAGCTCCGGGGTGGCGAAGGTCACGTCGACCACCGACCCTCCCCATTGCCGCACGCACGTGTGCTCTGTGCCTCTATTGAGGACACAGAGCCCCGCTTCTGCGAGCCACTCCCCCAGCTCCCTCCCCTTTGCATCTGTCGTCGATGACCCCCACGCCACAGATTTGGCGTTGAGGTCACCGAGGACGATGACTGGGCGGGGGCGACTCCGTCCCACCAGGGTCCCTACCTCGCCGAGAAATCTCTCGAACTCTGCAAGGGCCCTGTTGGGAGAGAAATACACCCCCACCACCACGGTGCCTCCCACCTCAGTCGCGACAAAGCCACTTCCCCTAGTGACTTTGTCGAGAGTGGGCGAGAGGGCCGGCGACTGTGTGGTGATTGCCACCAGACCATCCAGGTCCCCGACTTCTCCCAGTTTGACCTCTGGCGCAGGGCATCCCCCTACCCGCGCCAGAACTCTCGTCAACTCGTCGGAGTTGACGGAGTCGTCCAAACATCTCACACGCAAGTCTGCGGTGAGGGTCGGGCGCGACACCGTCAACTCCTGGGATTCTGCGACCGCCTCTCTCAATTTCGAGGCCAGGCAGTCAGCCTTGGCCTCCCGCTCTTCTCCCGGCACCTCGAGAATGCGCGCTCCCGTCATGGTAGTGCGCATTCTCAAGGGCGGGAGATTGAGGGCCGCGAGGTCAATGCGACCCCTGGCCTCTCCCAGTACTCTGGCGTAGGAGAGACCCCTCTCCTCCGCTCCCGGCTGCAGCGTGATGACCACAGCTGCAGTACGAGGGGGGCGGAGTTTAGGGGTCCTCGCTTTAGCCAGGGAGGACGCGGGAGGCGCGGAGGACCGCACCCCCTGCGCCGCCTTCTTCTTCTTCTTCTTTGCCTTCTTCTTCGAACCGCGGCTGACGCCTTCCGACCAGGTCTCCAACGAGGGGGCCGGTCGCGAAGTCGCAGTCGCGGTGCCAAGAAGCAGACTTTCCGGGGGTGGGGGGAGATCCTGTGCTCTCCCAGCTCTGCTCCTGTGCCGCTTTGGCGCACCCGCAGTGCTGGGCACAGCCCTCGAAGTGATCGGCACCGGCGGCGGCTCCTCCCTGCGCCTATCCGCCGCAAGAGGCGGCCTGAGGCGCTGTGGGGGGAGCAGCCGCTCCTCCAACCCCGCAAAGCGGGCGGAGATCATGGTGCCCACCTGCATCATAACCGCCCGTATTACGTCCTCCAGAGGAGGCGACTGTCCAGAGGGAGGGGGCGGAACTGTAGCTGCCGGGACCGGAGTCTCCCGTGCAGCCTTCAGCTCCGCAAGCTCACGTCGGATCTCTGCGATTTCCGACATGAGCTTCTTATTCGACTCCCTCAAGAGAGCCACCTCCTCTGTGGCCGTACGTTCGTTGAGCTCCTTGAAGGAGGCATCAACCGCAGTTGCTGCCTCCTTCAAGGCGCGCACAAACGTGCCTTTCAGATTACCGGACCTGGTGGCCACCGATGTTATGGTGGCCACCGAGTCCTTTACCACCCTGGCGAGTTCGACGGATTCAACTCCGCCGAACTCGGGGGCCTCCCGCCGCTTCGCGAAGAGGGACCTAGCCCTCTCGCTTCTCGCCTGCTGCTCGTCCGAGAGCTCTTCCTCGAGCAGCAGGCGCTGCTCTTCTGCCCTTGCGAGTCTGAGCTCGGCCCTCGCTTTGGCCATGCCGACGAATTCGCCAGCAGTTGGCGGCCTGCCCCTGCCTCTCCCTCTCCCTCTCTGGGCAGCGGGCACCTTGGTGGCCGTTGGGCCCTCCAAGGTGTCGCTGGACCCAGAGCAGGAGTGGGAGCGGAAGCTGTCGTAGCCCTCCCTCTCCAGGCTTCTCCTACGAGAGTGACCCTCGGAGGGGGGGCTGGGCAACGACAGCTCCAGCCTCAAACTGCTGGCGGATTCGTCACTGTCGTCCGCCGTCACCGCCGCCTCGACACGCGTGAGCACCACGCGTGCCTCCCTCGTATGTTGGGCCTCAGCGCCCGTCCTTATGCTATCGGTGTCAATGAGTAAGCCGTGTTCGTTGGTATTGTTGACGTTGTGGTTTGCGCCCCCCCCAGAGTACGCGGGGCTGCACGTCTCTTGCGAGACGTGGAGGGATTCCCCCTCTCGGGGACCCTCCTGGGTAAAACCTTTAAAACCACCTTTGTACATTATTTTAAATACTAAATTTGAGGGTATAGCTCCCCTGGGTGGGGGTCTAGCGGCCGGCCTCCCGCCGACCATGCCTGGATCGCCAGCCCGAGACCGCGCCCTGTAAGCAGCGCGATCTCGGACTCACGTGCCAGACACTCCCCTCGGCGACCCCCGAACCTTGAGATTTGGCTACTGTGCGTCGCGACACCCAGCGAAAAACGCCAGATGTCGCCACGCACAGCATCTCAACGATCTCCTAGGAGATCTCCCCTTTTTGGTCCACCTGGGAGCTCTCTGCTTAGCAGACAGCTCCCAGGGGACCCCGCACCATCTAGGCTTCTACGCGCGGCCCTTTCGGGTCGCGTGTAGAAGCCCTTCCCATCTCGCCCGAGATTTGCCATCACACAACAAGATGCCGCCGGGGCAAGTTGTTGTGTGATGCCCAGGGTGCACCACGCGGAGGTTCCCGAACCCCGCACCCCAGTCTAAGACAACCTAGGGCAACTTATTTTAATAGAGCTACAGCCTTTAACAAGCCGGCAGTAAAAGACTTTTTTGAGAAGTTAGAGAACATTATGGACAAGCATGGCATAAATTATCCGAGATACATTTTTAACGTGGATGAGACTGGTCTCACATCTGTACAAAGAAAACCAAGAAAAATCCTGGCCCAAAAAGGCAAGCATCAAGTAAGAGCCATATCTAGCGGCGAACGTGGTACCACTACCACAGCTGTTTGTTGTGCAAGCGCAGCAGGATATTTCATCCCGCCACTTATAATTTTTAAACGTAAACGAGCCAAAGATGAACTGAGAGATGGTGGGTGCGCCATCTGGTAGAATTTTTGCGTTTAATCCCGACAGTGGCTATATAAACAAAGAAATATTCTTCGTGTGGATGCAGCATTTTGTGGATGGAAAGCGCAAAACCAACACCCGAAAAGAAGTTTCTCTTAATACTAGATGGACATACTAGCCATACGAAAAATTTAGACGCTATTAATTCCGCAAAAAACCACAACGTTGTGCTTTTGTCACTTCCCGCTCATACTTCGAATAAACTTCAGCCACTTGATACCTCATTCTTTAGACCTTTGAGCTGCTATTTCATAGATGAGACCGAAAATTGGTTTCGCTGTAATCCTGGGCGATGCGTCACAGCATTTCAGATCTCTATGCTGTTTGGAAAAGCGTACGCTCGAGCAGCGTCAGTTTGAATTGCGGCAAATGGATTTCAGTAAAGTGGCATTTGGCCACTGAATAAAGAAATTTTTCAGGACTATGAGTTTATAAGACTAGCAGATAATGATGACCCTCTTAATGACAACGAAAACACAGATGTGGATCCTTTACCTTTGACGTCAGGCACTCAAAGAAATGCTACACCCCAAACTTCTGGTGTTAACCTTCAACAATGGGTCAGTCCCATGGAAATTCAAAACGAGCCCGTTGTACACACGGTATCTGAATCGCACTTCCAACGAAATTTACAACCAGATTCATCTGATATTCAGTCTGATTTGGTGGTAACTAGACGTAGCGACACTGAACAAATAGAACAAGTTCCAAGAAGTGTTTCGAAAGTACCACATGCAGATGAATTTTCAGGTTCCAAAACAATTGTTCAAGCGTTAAGACAAGTAAGACGACGAAAGTCCCAGCATAATGTAGAGGTCGCTCTTCTCAAATAAGGCAAAACCAAAACCACCCTGATATGGGCTCTAGCTCTGATAGTCAATTTATCTACGCATGTCAGTCTCTTATCGATTCAGATTCAATAACGACTAATATTGCGCCTCCTTGTCAATCTTATTCCGCAGCCACAGCAGATAATGAAACAAGATCAAGTGAACAGCCAGGTCCAAGCTCTAGCTCTGATTTCCATATTGCTAGTATTTCTCCCGGAGCGAAGAAGGTTATTGAAGAGCTTAGACTTAGAATCCGTAAACCCCAACGTGCTTTGGAATTGACATCATCTCCGTACAAAAGGGAATTAGAGACAGCAAAAGCTATAACAAAATCAAAACCACAGCCTAAAAAACCAAAGAAAATTGTAAAGAAGGTCAATGAAGGAGATGTAGAACAGTGGTTTTTTAAGATTTGTTAGTTGTGCTCAATGGAAGATACGATACAATGTTTGGCATGTAAATGTTGGGTGCACGAAGAGTGTGCCTGTGTGAAAAAAGCGGCAAAGAAATATTCTTGCCCCTCTTGTCGCTGATCGCTCTCCAAATCAAAAAAGCTATGTAGCTTTACTTACATAATACTTTTTTCTACCCTTTTTTACATTAAATAATATCTTTCGAATGATTATACTTGCATTAATTTGCTAAGAACTAATCTAAGTTTAAATCTAATATTTTTCTGTGTAAGGTTATTTTTTAATTCTTGCGGCAGTTTATTAATTAAGTCCGGTATCATATATTCGGATGTTCTCCTGCCGTAATTGTTCTTAATCCTTGGCAGTGAAAGCATTCCGTTTGACACACTCCTGGTCACAGTATTACCACTCGTTGGTATTTGAATTTCGGTACGGAAGTATTGTTCCTGAAGTAAATTCAAACAGAGTTTCTTATGTACTGGTAAAACACCACAAAACTTGAAAAGTCCAGCAGGATCATTATTAAATTGTTTTTTTTGTTTTTGTTGGCACGACTAATTTTAAAAACCTAAGTTGTATATTATATATTTGATCTAAGTATGTCTTATATGTTCGCCCATAACTACTCAACCCGTAAGAAATAATACTGTCCACCAGTGCCTTGTACATAGTCAACAGAACGCTAAATGGTACCCTACTTTTAATTGCAAAAAACCTAGCCAAAACGGCGCGCAGTCTAGTACACGTTGAATTGATGGTGATGGTTGGTGTTGTGGCTCAGCTTTGTTATATTTTAGCTTGCGTGCTAAAATTGTATTTGATAAATATGTAAACCATATGATGGTGGTAGATTTTGTAACGGTGAGGAATGATTTTGAGATGACAATGATGACTGATGCAGTAGATGGACTGTTGTTCTGTGTGGGCGATGAATGATCGTGTGTTGGTGTTGATGAACATTTAAATTGAAAATCATTTGTTGGTAATTTATAGCAGTGTGGTGATGGTGATGAATAATGAGGGGATAGATTGCAATAATTTGATGGTGGCGATACTGTGTCATGTACTGATGAAAATTGGTAGTTGTGCCTGTTCATATTAGGTAGATAGATGTTTTGATTCCCTGTCGCTACATGAGAGTCTTCGGAAAGCCTATCGAGCTTAGCACAAAAAATTACATCAGAGATTTTTTGAACTATGGTTAGCTGCCTTTTATTTAAATCTTTCATTTGTAAGCCGACAGACTTTCCAAACATTTCCCAATTATTATCTTTGGTTTGTAACAAGGCTTTCGTGGACTCTAGAAGATTTTCTTGTTTCTGCAGTAGTGTTTCCCTCTTTCTTTTCGAGTGTTGCCTATGTGTAGTTGTGCTAGCAATGTGTTCTCTTTGTATATCACTTTCTTCATCAGATGACAGGCCCAGGTGAGAGTTCTGAAATTAAAAAAAATATATATTGTTTCAGACCAATGAAGAGGAATGGATAAAAACAGCAGAGCAGTTTCAAACAAAATAGAATTTTAGTTATTGCCTTGGAGATTGTGATGGAAAACATATTGATAAGCTCCCTCGATCTGGTTCTTTATTTTATAATAAAGGGTTTTTCAGTATTGTGCTGTTTGCTGTAGTCAATGCAAACTATGAATTTTTGTACGTCAATACAGGCACCAATGGATCAGTATCAGATGCAGCAATTTAAAAAAATACAAATTTGTATGCAAAATTAATAAATGAAGAGTTAAATTTGCCGTCACCCTCTCCACTACCAGGCACAAACAAAATAGTACCATATGTGTTCCTTGGTGACAGTGCATTCGCTTTAAATAAGAACTTTCTGAAACCATTCCCTTTTCAAAATATAAATCGAAAGCAAAGGGTTTTTAATTATAGATTATCGCGTGCCCGGAGAGTGGTTGTAAATGCCTTTGGTATATTGTCTTCCCGTTTTAGAGTTTTGCGAAGACCTCTAAATTTAGATCTTGATAATGTGGATGCAATTGTGTTGGCATGCTGTGCTCTGCGCAATTTTTTAAGCAAACGCATAGCCACATATATACGTCAACAAAATGTAGACACAGAAAGTATAAACCAGGGTACATTTCGTCCAGGAGATTGGAGACAAACAACTGAACCTCTAGTTTCATTACAGCAATCAAAAAGCAACCAGTGGAATGAAGTCGGAAATGTAGTACGCAATGAATTCATGGACTACTTCAATTCCGAAGGAAGAGTCAGTTTCCAAGATCAAATGATTGATATTGTGCCGATGTAATTAAAAATAAACTTAAATTTTAATTTCAATGTGGTGTTATTTTTAGTATACATGTATTGTGAATTTTATAATTGGTTTTTAGGGTTCCGTACTCAAAGGGTAAAAACGGAACCCTATTACTGAGACTTGGCTGTCCGTACGTTTGTCCCTCCGTCCGTCTGTCACCAGGCTGTATCTCAAGAACGGTGATAGCTAGACAGTTGAAATTTTTACAGATGATGTATTTCTATTGCCGCTATAACAACAAATACTAAAAAAAAAAGCATTTTTTTTTAAATAAGGAGTGACGAGACGAGCAGGACATGTGCCTGATGGTAAGCAACATGCCTGCCACTGTCCCTAAGCCCTAAGCCCTGTAATTTCTCTGGAAACATTGCCCTTCAAACCGGAACACAGTAATGTTTGCACATTACTACTTGGCGGTAGAATAACTGTCAAAGGTGTGGTCCTTCCCCAGGCGGACTCTGCCAAGAGTCCTACCACTACAAACGCTCGAGGGCTCCCATACAACAAACTTGATTTTTGCTCGATTAGCCTGTCCCAATTAAACTAGATGGCGTCACTAGTAAAAATAGAACGCGATATAGAATTCATCGTCAAAATAATGACCCAAAAATCAATACATAAGTAAAACTTTTAGCCTGTCTGCGGAAATTGCGATGTATAAGAAATTTCGAATAAAGCTAAAGAGGTTTTCGCCGTTTATTGGCTAATGGTACGGAACCCTTCGTGCGGAAATCCCACTCGCACTTGGCAGGTTTTATTAATATTACCTTCCATACTGCAGAACTAGGAGAAGATTATTAAATGGCTGGATAAGTTTTCAGACAGAGTGGCAGAGACGACATCACAGATATATTTGTAGAAACATCAATATTTAGATATTTATGAAAAAATAAGTATTTACCTCGCTTTCCAAGGTACCTGAAGTATTGCGACGTGGTTTACTTGTTGACCCAAGAAAGTTGAGAGCCTCAAAATACCATAGTTTTGGTACATAAAGTTCCTCTGCGCCGGCACCGGTTGTTTTCGATGACATTTATCTATGTACAAAAAAATATGTAACCCATTATATCCATTCTAAATGAGCATCACAAACGAGATATTACAAATGCTAAGGCGAACAAATAATTGTTTGAAACCCATTCATTATGCTGCATATTTATTAGATCCAAGATCGCAAGGCATTGAATAGGAAGAAGAACACGAAGTGGATGCCATGGAGTTTGTACACGACGTGAGCCAATCGCTCAATATTGACGTTGGTGTTGATTTAGCCAATTATAGAGCTAAACACGGTTTATGGAGTAAACCATTTATATGAAGCGTGTCGCAGACATGGACCTGGTAGTTTGGTGGAGAGGACTCTGCAGATCCAAATCGCTGAGTAGGGTTGCAGTACGTATTCTAACTGCTCCCTGTACTTCAGCAGCCACTGAACGATCTTTTAGCACGCATGCGCATATACACAGTCACAAACGAAATAGATTCACTACAGAGAGGGCAGCAAAAATAGCTTTTATATCGTATAATTGGAACCTGTTACACAAACATAAAGTTGATGACAATGACGATGATGACGAGCCGTTGTCTACACCCAGGCAATTGTCAAGTCCGTTGGGTAGCCCAACAAATGAAGAACGACCTTCAACATCTCGTGAGAATTACACAAGAAATAGAATTTTGCAATATAAATAATTAATACATTTAATGATCATGACAGCAGCGACAGTGACTAAAAATGTTCAACTGTAAAAAATACTTTTGTAACGTTTCCAAAGTGTAATAAACGATGGTAATAAATAATTGTTAGTAAGTATCTCTCGTTTTTTCTTTGGTCAAAGGTTCTAGGTTGTAATTATGCTAAATAATGAAGATACCCGTCTATTGGGTTTTTTCCCACATAAATACCTGGTTTTTTCCCAATTGGAAAAAAACCTGGGTATTTTCCCACAAGGGAAAAAACCTGGGTATTTTCCCGTTGGGTTTTTTACCACTGCCCATCGCTACGCGGGTGCAGCGCTGCGACCTGTTACTGCGAGTTTCAATTGTCATTTCATACGTGATTTCTAACATTATTAGTGCGTTGTTGTTTATTGTGTGAAGATGTCTGTGGAATTACAAAGTGATAAACAAAATGTTTACCTTATTGGACTGCCAAGCCACCAGATAAATGGTGCAAAATTATCATCTAATCGACGAGTTCTCACCGTTTTATTTTACAATACATACATACATACGTGAAGTCAAGCTGACTGTTAGTGAAAGTGCGAATCTTGTTATAAGAGAGTGCATTACATTTTGGGAAAAAGCCAGAATTCCTACGAAGGCATTTCCTAACTGCGTGAAGAAACTTGGTGCTCCCACGTCATGCTGCGATCAATCTCGAATCCCAAAAATGTGGTGTTCTGTACTTGCTCAATTCTGACACCGTTTAGCGAAACTTTAAGTGGTTTTGTATGATGGCCCGACCGACAAAAGTGAACGAAGTGAGTCTTTTTTGAATTTAACATAAAACCATTAGCCAATAAAAATTGACTTCCAGAATAATTTGCCTGACGTAGTCACAGTCCATTGGGATGGAAAACTATCACCTAGATTGGATGTACGAAGTTCAAAAGAAGAACGCTTGCCAGTTCTTGCTTCATTTGACGATAGAGAACAGCTTCTTGCAGTGCCAAAATTAGAGAGTTCTTCTGGAAAACATCAAGCTAAAGCTATTTCAACTGCACTCTTTGACTGGAAACCTCCATGATAAAGTACAGATAATGAGCTTGCGCTATTTTGGAGCAGACTTTAGAAAGGGAATTACTGCTTTTTGCTTAAATAATAATACTAATAATAAGCCTTTTTATTTCTTGTTTTACAATAGATGGTTGTCATTAATAGTAGGTACAATAAGCAAAGATTTGATTTAAAATTAGTAAGTTAGCTTAAATTATATTAGTAATTTAAGTAGGTAAGTATTTGTTTTAAAATAGTTGATAGTTATAATATTACAATTCTTAAAGATTTGATTTGTTTTAGTAATTTAGATTAAATTGTGTTAGTGATATTATAAGTAGGTATTTATTTAAAATAGTGCGAGTTTAAGTGAAATCTTATTATGTGAAATATTCTTGCTGTGCGCTCGTTACGCGCGCTTACATACACGTTTTTTTTTGTAGTGGTGGAGTAAATAGTGATGCGCTTGAACACTGTATGTTAGATTCCAAGTTGGGAGACGAAGAAGGCTCTCTTTTCCTTTTTTCGCGGTTTGTATTATTTTGTTTTTTAATAATGAGTTTATCGCCTCTTAAGTAAGCAATGTTACCTTTTTTCATTTCTTCTTCCAATTTAGGCTGGAGCTCTTTCCTTGTTTCTAGAATTTCTTTGGTAAAGTCCTCTTTTACATAAATTCCTTTCGGTAGTTTTTTTCTTGTTTTTTAAAATATCACTTTTCCTCCAATTAGTTGTAAAACTGATAAGGACAGGTCTAGTGCCGTTGGTTTTGAAGATGCCAATTCTATATGCTTTTACGATATCTTGTTCCTGAATATTCAATGAATGTAATGAGGTTAACTTCATCTTTATCTCATTCTTCTATTCCAAAAAAGAGTAGATTGTTCTATTTGTGCTGCATATCCAACCCTTTGATTTTTTCTCTCAGGTCTGTAACTTCAATACGTAGTTGTTTATTTTGGTCATCTAATTTTTTTTAAATTTTCATCTATTTCCTTCTTGATATTTCGAGTGACTGTTTCTGTAATTATTTCCGTTTGTCTCTCCATCTGTTCGTGACTTTTCTACAGTAGCATTATTATTTGGTGGTCCATTACTAAAATACGAGGAAATATTTAGTAGGAAATTTAAATTTGGCACGTCTATTTTGCGTGTTATAGTAGTTTTTTTAATTTAACACACTTAGAGCAACACTGACTCTGTTACTTCGATTTTGTCGGGTTGTTACGCTTGATTGGTGTTGTCTATGTTTTATATTTGCGCTAACTTCACTCGAAACCAGAGTTTTGAGGTTACCCGTGATTAAAATACTTTAGTTATTATTTAACTTCACAGAGATTTATGTTTTAGTGATTGATATCGTCTTTCACTCTCCGTGGCACAATGTGTATTTGTATGGCGAACAGGTATTCTTGACTTAACTTTTAACACTGTTTGTGAGTTGATTTAGTAGGAGCAATTCGCAACACGTCTGTTCTGGTAAGAACCGGAAACCGGGAAAAAACTGCTTTTTGATGACGATAACGTCATCATATTTATGAGTTGGTCCTTAAAGCTGTTTTGAAACCAAGGTAAAGCAAATTACAAATAGCCCAGACATTCTAATTTTCAAAAAGTTAAGAGATTTTTGGAAAAATATTAACACCGATAATATTGAACCACCTCTGAATTGCGTTAAAGCACATATTGCTGAGACAAAAATTACATCTTTGTTAACTTTTTATAAGACTGAACTGGAAAAACCTTTTATTAAGGCCGGGTGACACGAGGCTAGTAAATCAAGCTAGTGAGCCAAGCTAGTGCTGCCAAGCTAGTAAGCTAGTGACACTAGCTTCGTGTAGACGGAACTAGCTTCGTTTACAAGCTAGTAAGCTAGTGTGGAAGCTAGCAAGCTAGTGCCTCAAGCCAGGATAGTTTAATAGCTTGGGGTTCTATTTTTCAAGCTAGTAGGCGCCCCCCACCACCCGTTTTACTATCCTGGCTTCGTTACTAGCTTCGTGTCAACCGCGAAGCTAGCGAACCTAAGCTAGTGTGCAGTCGGAGAGCGTGGTGAGAGTGCGTGCAATTTGTTAAAATGCCGAAATTAGCGGACGAAATTAATTTAAAATTCGTTCAATTGTACAGAGAAGAGAGGAATGTTTGTGGAATGCAAGTATTCCATCTTACAAGGACAAGCAAATGCGAGACTCGTCACTAGAAAAAATACGCGACGTACTAAATAAAGATGGAATAGAAATGTCGATAAAAGAGATTAAAAATAAAATTAAAAATCTAAGAGCTACATATTGTCAAGAATTAACAAAGATAGAAAAATCTGAGAGGTCTGGAGCAGGAACTGCAGAAGTCTATAAGCCAAAAATTATTTGGTTTGAGGAAATGCATAATTTCATAAAAAAGGTGCCAATGAAGAGAAAAACTTCGGTAAGTTATTTTAATATTATTTAGGGTAGACTGGGTACGGTTGTGCCAGGGTACGGTAGTGACAGTCGCTGTATTGTCGAAAATAAGAGAGGGAAAGATGGGCAAGAGGAAAGACGGGCACCTTGCACGTCTCAACCTGTGTCACAGTGTTGCGTCATCCGACGCGCAGAGTGTACGTGACCAGGAGCACATTTTGATTTTTGAACGCAAAAAGTAAGTATTTTGATTCATTATTATTTCGTAATTGCCATTACATGTATACTGATAGGGTATTGAGTGTTGTTCATTGATATAAATCAAATAGTAGCAGTGTAATATCAGTGGTTACATTTATTGTAGGTTATTTTGTTTTGACGTGGTGGTATTTCTTTTATTAAAACGATCTGTGGGTACAGTTGTGACATTTTTACTGGGTACGGTTGTGACATAAGTAAAAGCGGTTGTTTATTGTTTTAGATGCCTCGAATACGCAAACGAAAGACTACAAGAGCACAGTGCAGCTTGAATCAGTATGAAGATGCTTACAAAGAAACTAAACGCGGGACTTCTTTGCGACAAGCTGCGGAAATGCATGATGTTAATCGCATGTCACTATTAAGGTATGTTCGAAAACGCGATAATGCCAGCACGGGCGATAATGAAAACAATAGCATTAGCATGGGGTATGTTGCTCACAATAAAGTGTTTTCCGAACAACAAGAGCAGCAGTTGTCAAAATATTTACAGCGTTGCGCGGACATTTATTTCGGACTTACTCCAAAAGAGGTGCGGAAGTTGGCTTTTGAGCTTGCAACTCAATATAACCTAAAGCGACCTGCTACTTGGGCTGAGAATGAGATGGCAGGCGAAGAATGGTTCCGTTCATTCCTGAATAGAAATCCTTCTCTATCTGTTCGAGTAGCTCAAGCTACAAGCCTTTCAAGGGCAACTAGTTTTAATAAAACAAATGTGGAAGCTTTTTACGACAACTTGCAAGTTGTTATGGATAGACATCCTTACGAGCCACAGGATATCTACAATGTCGACGAAACAGGCGTCACTACGGTCCAAAAACCTGATAAAGTCATTGCAAGACGTGGTACGCGGCAAGTGGGAGCCGTTACTTCTGCTGAACGGGGCACGTTAGTTACGGTAGCTTTTGCAGTGAACGCCTTGGGAAATACCATGCCTCCGTTTTTTATTTTCCCTCGTGTTCGTTACCACGACCACTTTGTGAGGGACGGACCAGTTGGATCTGTTGGAGCTGCAAACCCTTCCGGCTGGATGCAAGATCTATCCTTCTTAGAATTTCTTAAACATTTTAAGAAATTTTGTAATGCTTCACTAACTCACAAAGTGTTACTCGTGCTTGATAATCATTCATCGCACATTCACATTAATACTTTAGATTATTGTAAAGAAAACGGGATCACTTTACTTTCATTTCCCCCACATTGCTCTCACAAGCTTCAGCCTCTCGACCGGTCTGTCTTCGGACCTTTAAAAAAAGCTATTAACACCGCTTGCGATGGATGGATGCGAAGCCACCCTGGTAAAACGATGACAATATATGATATACCAGGTATCATCAAAATTGCTATGCCTCTGGCTCTTACACAGGCGAACATACAGGCTGGTTTTATGAAAACTGGGATATATCCATACAACCGTAATCTGTTCGGAGATATTGACTTTGCACCCTCTTTCGTAACCGACAGACCAAACCCTGATACTGAAGACAATATACCTGCAGTACCGTCACCTGGAAGAACTAGACCAAATCCTGACACTGAAAATAATGCTTCTGTAATACCATCTCACACAACAAGCAGAACAGACACTGAAGATATTTCTCCTGCAGCACCATCACCTGTAATAAGCAGACCAATCCCTGACAATCAAGAGGATGCTCCCATAGCACCATTTTTAGTAAATATTGCCAACCTTGACTGTATTCAAGAAGAAAATTTTGTTACTGAGAATTTTGGACCTAATAATAAAAGTCCACCACTTTCACCTTCTTTATTAGACAATACACCAAGCCAAAATTTTAGCAATGTTCAACCATCTACTTCTGCCATACCATCAGTTTTTTCTCCTGAAATTGTTCGGCCTTTTCCAAAAGCTTCCCAAAGAAAAACGCGAGGACCTAGAACCAAGAAGTCTACGATTTACACGGACACGCCTGAAAAAGAGGCAGTCAGGCAAGAATATGAAGCAAAAGAAAAACGACTGAAGGCAAAGGGCATCAAAAAAAATCTCAATGAGCCGAAAGGAAAAGGAAAAGGTAAAGCAACGAAAAGGAAACAATCACCGTCAATATCAGATGAAGAAGAATATTTTTGTTTGGTATGCCTTGGTCCATATTCTGAAAGTAGGCCTGGCGAAAAATGGATTAAATGCCAAGGAAAGTGTAACCTTTGGGCCCATGTAGACTGTACAGATGGTAGTCGGTATTATATTTGTCACAACTGTGACGAGTCGGATTAGATTAGTTGTCAAACTTACTTTTATAAATTTTCACATGCTACATTTCTAAAAAAATATTTGAGTTCCTGTTTAAAAGATTTTGAGCACGTTGTTATGTTTTGAGTTTAGTTTCAAAATAGAATAGAGTTTAAGTTCTAATGTGATTATGAACATGATTAATATATTTATATTTGTTAAGTCCGCTTTAACTAATTTTAAGTGCAGACTGTTATAAATACTTTAAGGTACTTAAATAGTGGGTATAGATGAAGACTGACTGTACTAATGAAGACTACTGATTGTAACTAAAGATCCTATAGTGCCTTATATGTTGTAAGAAATTAAAATGTTCAAAGATTTTATTTCTTTTGTTAGGAAAGTATAATTTAGTTGATTATTATATAAAAATAAATAAATATTTTTTGCAATTAAAGTGTTTTATTGGCATTTTAGAGTATTTTTATCTTGTTTTGTGATCATATTACAGTATTTTCATCGTGTCACTATTGACCCCCAGTACTGTCACAACCGCCCTTGGGGTGGGTACGGTTGTGACAATTTACCTTTTTTTTTTAAATTTCATTTTATGAACTAACCATTTGATTTAGACATATACTTTCATGTTTATACGTTAAGCAATGAATAAACTTCATTAGAATACATTTTTTGTTCAGATTAATAGCATAAATAAAAAGCTATAGTCAATCATTTGAAAATTGTCACAACCGTACCCAGACTACCCTACTCTTTACAATTATTTACCTTAAAAGTACTTATTGAAATATTAATAATCGTCGGCATTTTTAATTTTTCTTGTAGTTTTGTCTGAATTAACGAATCATTCTTGCTTGCCATGGTACTGCTCCATCATTGTTATCTCTTAAATTTCTCCCTTTTTTCGATAGCTGACAGAGAAGAGTGGTTACTTCCCTGTCGACTGATACTGGGTAAACATAAATTTTCCATTCTCCATGAACCGGGAATAATGTTTCCCGCTTCAATGTCTTCTTGGTCGACATCACTACTAATGCAATAAGTGCTTTTTTGCTCTTTTCGTAACCAATTATGCAGAGCACATGATGCTAGTACAATTTTGTCTACTGTTTTTACGTCAACTGCGATTGGTCTTTGATAAACACGAAATCGGCTTGCCAATATGCCAAAGGCATTTTTTACAGTTCTTCTGGCTCTACTTAGCCGGTAGTTGTATACTTTTTCTTCATGTGTTAAATTGTCACCTGGGTACGGTTTCATAATATACGATTTTAATGGGAATGCAGCATCCGCCAAAATTACTCCGCCTTGTGGTAAAAGGTTATTTTCTAGTTGATTACATATGGAGCAAATTCCTAAAAACACTTCCATCAGATGCCATTCCACAGGCGCCGACGTCAATATAAATGAAATTATAATCGTAATCAACAATAGCCATAAGAACAATACTGAATGTTTTTTTGTAATTAAAAAACAAACTTCCACTGTTGCCAGGAGCTATGATTTGAACATGCTTCCCGTCGACGGCGCCATAACACGCTGGAAAGTTCCATTTCACTCTGAAACCATTTTCTATAGCTGCCCATTCTTCAGTTGTAGTTGGAATCTGTAACAATATTTTTAACAATTTTTTTATTTTCAGAACAATCAAGATTCTCCAAACAATAATAAAGATGACAACAGTGCAAGCAACAGTCAGTCATTAGAACCACCCGTAGCAGAAAATCTGTCAGAAAAGACAGTTGAAATGTCTCAACCTGCAAGCGAAATGTCGTCTATTCAAGATAAAACTTCTAAATTTATTTCCCCCGGAAGTAACATTCCGCAATTTAAGAAACGGAAGGTTTCGCAAGTGAGTTCATTGATAAATGAAATTAAGGTGATTAAGGAGGATTTAAACAGTTCACGAGATTTTCAGGAACCAGAGCTGGATGAACATGAGATATTTGCAAAATATGTAGCAAATCAGTTGAAAAAGCTTTCACCCGGACAGGCCATTTAAGCTAGGGATCAGATCAATGCAACACTATCCCGCTGTCGGATGTATGATTTAAACTTCGGAAATACTACATTTTCGTACCAGTCACCTATCAATTCTTCAGACTCCAATATGTCAACCACATTTTCTTACAATAGTTCTGCAGCAAGTCCACTCTACACTAATCCACCATCACAACTACAACAGACTGAGCAACGTGATGAACCCATCATCCATCCGCCACCACAGCAAGAGTTGGAGCAAGATGAAGATCCCATCTATCAAGCATTTCAAAATGCTTGATACATTTCTCGCCATTTATGTAGCGTAAACGTACATTTTGTCGTCATTTATGATTTCTCATTTTGTAATTTAGAATTTAATCTCGCCATTTATGTAAGCGTAAAAGTACCTACTTTAATTTGAAATAAATAAAATTCTACATACCTGTATATCTTTCTTTAATGCCTTATAAATTTCACTGCAAACTTCTGGTATGAATCTAGATATAGTAGATCTTGAAACACGATACATGTGACTTAACTTCCTGTAATTGACACCAGATGATAGAAAATCTAGAGTTATTTCCAATTTTATTTTAGCCGGTATGGCTTCTCTCATATTAGTATTTAATTTTTGTATTTGTGGTCCCACTAGATTCAGTAAATTGTCAAAAATATTAGGTGTCATTCGCAAAATACTCTTGAATTCGCCGGAATCCTCAGATCACAGTTCTTTTAAAAGTAATGCAGATGCTCCATGACTATGTCTTCTTAAGATCCAGGGTCTTGTCCAAGTACGCTTTTCTTCTAGCAGAGCTAATATTTCATCTAGCGCATGTTGACACAACTTCCGAATTAACTTTCTTAGTAGAATTGCTTTTCTCTTACGCACACTGTTCATTTTTACGTATACGTGTTATCAGGTTAAGCACAACTCACTACTGACTTGACTAGCTTGAAATTTCCTAGCTTCGTGTAGACAGCACTAGCTTGGTTACAATCCAGGCTAGTAGGTAAGCTAGAAACCAAGCTAGTGACCCCTGATGGCGAGAGCGATCTATTCTATAAAAATATGTTTGCTTCAATCGCAACTTAAAATTACTACAAAGGACAAAAATGCTCTACAAGATGTTTGCTCATTTATTGTCACCTTGTATACTAAACCTTGGCTCGAATGCACAGTGGCAATTAAAGCACCTAACCAAGACTTATGGTTTTTAAAAGCTCTAAAAGAATATGAAAAAGTAGACGCGACAAGTTCCCAGGCATCCATAAGCAAGTTTGTTCATCATTTATGGTATTTGTGTGAAGAAACAGTCATGTTATCACTCTTTGATGAAGAAGTTGATTTCAAAACCATGACAAAAATGATAAGTAATTTAAACAGAGATGAAAGTTCAGATTCCACCAAACGCTTAAATTCCATCGAAGGAAGAAATTACGCAAAATTTCTTTAGTAAGCTTAATATTTTCGACGACAGATTTTTTGCAGATCGACGACAGTTTTCTTCGGGAGGATGTATCTTCTTGGGGTGACAATCCTACTTTTTTGGAAGCTAGAAAGTCGTTTGAAGGTCGTAAATGACACTGCTGAAAGAGCTGTTAAATTAATGCAATATTTTAATGGACTTATCACGGCTGAAGAAGAGCAAGAACAGTTTTTGTTGCGTTGTGTTCAGGAACATAGAAATCTGTATCCAGACTAAAAAAACTGCACTAAAGAGAAGTTACCCTAATTAATTATTATTATAATTTGTATTTAAATAAAAGTTTATGTTGATCTTATTTTATTCTTATTCATATTTACTTTATTTGTTGCATTTTAATTAGTTTTGGATCAAACCAAGATGTCAGGCCAGAACTCCATTTTTTATTAAACTTTAGAGCTCGGTCGGCACGGGTTGTAATCATGCTGCAAATATGAAATTTCATATTAAAGTACAATTTAGTACTCATAAAACAGTAGAGGGTATGCGTTTTGAAATTCTAAAAAAATGTTTTTTTGCCATATAAGGGACACCCTAGCTGGGTACCTTTAAAATCGAAAAAATGGGTGGTTAAAGGTAGCCTTTCGAACTAGCGTTTGATGTTCCAATTTTAAAATGAAGAAGGTTACTTCAAGATCTTAATACAACAACATCTACAACCTAAATGCAAACGATGAAAATGTTCAGAGATTATTATCGTTTTATTTTCTGTGTTTAAAGTATCAACAGATGCTATTTTTGCTAAAACTAATCTCAAAATACAGCGACACTGCAAGCGCGGCCAAGCGATTGACGCGGGCGTCTGACAACGCGGTCACAGCGGCACTGTGACGTCACTGACGCCGCGTTAGTGTCGCTGTGCTCGAATGGTGTTCCCTAGAATTTCATTTATAATATTTACCTATATGTCGCTCTGTCCCCGCGTCAGGAAAGGCCTTTATACGAATCAAATCATTACTTATGTAAATATCATACGTTAAAGAAAAGAATTGATGTATTACCGGAACTATACCAAAAACCGAGAGTGTAAATTACCACGCACTATAATTGTATATTTCAAACATGTTATCTGCCGAGATGAATTTTATTCAGCTGTAAATAGGTACAACCTATCTTATCCGGAAGAGAAGTTCAACACTAATTTGTTGGGATATGCCGGCACCAAAGTTCCTGTATTATCTCAGACCATCTTTCGCCGCTTAATTAAGTTCTGCATGCTGAAGCCAGGAAGAGATCTATGACAGCTTCCTACCAGTAGGTATGTGTGGGTCCGCGTGTACGTCAGAAAGGATCCTACTTCTCAACATATTATTGTGATAAAAGATCGTAACAGCTTAGGCTGTATTAAATGATGATACATTTTCTTAGCTCGATTTTAAGCATATAATTACATTTATGTGGGCTGTTAATTCATTTAACTTTCAATGCCTTTTTTGTGACATTGCGACTCTTTTTTGTTGTATCATCCCTGTTTAGGTAATTGTTTGTCCTTAATATTCTTAACTCTCTGGAGCTGACGTGGTAGTATGACAGACACCGCGTAATCGAAAAACATCTCTAGCGTCGGTATTTTTCAAAAGCGGAACCCGGCGCCCTCAGTACCATCCTGTCGCAGTCTCACACGTGCATTAGTGAGCCGGGAGCTGCCGTGGCACGCGCACGCGTCACGCACTGAGGCAAGGTGTCTACGAGTCAACCACGTCAGCGTTAAGGTATGTGTCTACGAAACAACCACGTCAGTTTAATTGTTTTATATGCATAGTGTTTCCTAAACTACATATCAGTAACAAAGTTTCGTTTACTTCGATTTGTTGTTTGTTTGTCTTGCAGATGGCTCAATCAAGTAATAACCAAGAGGCACGTAGCTCTGAAAGATCGTCATCTCAAGCTTTTAAGAGTCGCGCCGAAAAAATCTTAGCGTAGTTAAAACAAGTTAGCGAGCATGAGTTCAGCGATGTTGACGATTAAGGCGTTGATCCGGATTTTTTACCAGAAGTTGAGCACATTGAACCAGATGAAATATCAGATGAGGCAAAAGACCAAGAAGTACTATGTGCAAAAAAGTAACTTGTTTCAGATCCGTCTGAATACAATAAAAGTAAAAATGCATTTATTTGGAATAAACAAGAGTGCCCCAGAATATCACGAACTGCAGCTCACCCAGAGGTCGCGGAAGTGGCCGTATTATGTATTATGGAGTTGTTGTAAGTTCTTAATTAATATTTAGTCGATATTTGGATATTGATTGTACTGGTTGTCTATCAATAAAATTCCAATTCAAATGTAAGTCTTTTATTTAAATTAACTTAAATTAAATTTAGTTCTAGTTTGATCTAGGCTTGTACGGATCGGTCGGATACGGGTCCCATCTAGGTGTTTGTGGTTTTTTTTGTTCCACTTGTGGTTTCGACGGTACTTTGGCCGGTGCTTTCTGTACCAGTTTTGCCGCCTGGGCCGGTTGTTTTTGTGCAGCTGCCGTCGACCCCGTTGTGAGTAATGTAGCTTCAAATTTTTTTTATTTCACTCGCCTCGTTAGTTTTTTTTTTAAGTCAGCAATTGTGGCCTGGTCTACTTTACTTGTACTTGCTGGCGTAGCTATGTCTGACTGTTTCTGTTGTAGTTGTGATACTATGTTTGCCTGTTCTCTTTCTAGTTTCGAGTGGTCATATGTGTCTCCTTCTGCTCCTCTTCTTGCCCTTCCCGCAATTTCTACCGTGTCACTCGTCGGTTCCGGCTGCCGTTCTATGGGAGATGTAATTAGACTTGTTATAGGTTGGTGACCTAATATTAGTTCGGCTGATTGATGGTTTGCCATTCTATATCCCATAATTAATGGATTCGGCTGTGTGTTCCTGGTTGCCGTAAACAGTATATTTTGACCGTGGGTTAGTGCTGTAATTTCTATTCCAGTCTCTACCATTATGTTTAATATACTGTTTTCGTGATTACCATCGGAACTTAGTAAGGGTATTATTCCAATTCCAATAGGTGGTGTGTAATCCAGATTTGGTACATTTAATATATTACTAAATAGATAGTTATCTACTGTAGCAAGCTCATACTTTACTGCCACGGAGGGTTCGTGGTTTACTGCTGTCTGCACCCCGTCCCGGAGTACTACATTGTGTATGGGATTTTTAGTTTTTAGGTAATCGTAGTTTTGAAATCTCCAGGTGTCGTTTTTCAAATGAAATGTCCCGTCTTTTGGTGTGTGAGTTCTTTCATAGATTAACCCTACTGTATTTGTTGCATTTAAATATTTCGTTGCACTCGCAATTAGTGCCGGTAAGTAAGAGTACCTTTCTATACTTTCTCTTGTTACTGTACTATTGTTATAGTTCCAAATGCCATTGTGGTACCCGTACTCTAACCCGTTGTCAATAAATTTGCCTTGACATGCCGCGCTCTGGAAGTCGCCAGATACTTGTCTATGTTGTCCTTGTATAGCTAAGTCTCCTATTTTTATTCCATATAAAGTTTTTGGAGTAATATTTTCTCCTAGTTTTACCATACCGTGTCTTCCCATATCTTCCCAAATTCCAATTGTTGTCTGGGAGTTTGCGTTTGCATATGCAACGTTTCCCGACGAGGCTACGAACAGCGTTCTGTTTCCCAAGTTATATATTTTAATATATGTACTTTTAACTGTTGCCGTATGGTTCCCCTCTAATATGTCGTCATACGCTTTATGGGTCAAGTACATAAATAATTTATGCCAAGGTAATGTATGAATGAACGTTTTTATGGAAATTTTTCCGTTACTACTGTTTACGCTCGCTTCCTCCTTTAGGTATGTACATAGGCTACTTTTAATATGGAAATTAAACATATTTTTGAATTTAAATGTTTTAGTATTCATGTCGTTATCAATACCTGTGGCTACCATCTGTGGTAATAACGATGTCTGTGCTCCTTCCATGGTAATTGGCTCCTTTCTACTTGTCCTATTTGCTCTAAATCTAGGGTATATTGTTCCTAGTACTCTTTCTCCTAGGTACTTTGTTCCTATTCCAGTTAATGCCGCTGCTTTCGCCGCCGCGTCGTAAGTAGACGAAGGTGTTTATCCATACACACTAACTAAGAATTTTTCATCCGCTTGTTTTATTTTTTTATAGGCCCAGTCGTAAACTGATTTTTCACTTTCACCTTTCTTTATTTTCTCACTGTACAAGTCTTGAACTATACTGTATGTCCGGTCGTGTTCTTGCGCAATAGAGTCTAATTCGTTTGTCGGTTCTCCTAAGTCAAGGTCGTTGCCTGGCCCCAAATACTTGTAGCCTGGTAGCGTGTAACCGGTCTGCTTGTCGTCACGGTCGCCCGTCTCTTCCATACTAGTGAGTCTGACCTTTTCGCCTGACATTTATAGACTTAAATGTTACGCTCTAAAGGTTACGGAATGTTAATTAAACTAGGTCATTGGGGGAGTATAATTTTTGCATTTTATTTCGGTTAACATATGTGAGGTTAGTGTTTACTTATTACTATATGTTAGGAACATGCAATTTTAATTCTATTTTATTTCTACTTATATTTATTTACTTCTACTTATATCTATTTATTTCTATTATTTACAGTTATAGTTCGTTATCGGTACATTCTTCGTCCTCGTAGTCTGTTTCGGCCGTGTCTAAGTTGTTGTCATGGTCTACTAGTACGGCATTCTTTGCCGTATTATGTATAGCTTCATATTTTTCCCAGAATTTCTCCCAAATGAATGGATTTAATTCGAAGTGGTCTGTCGGCGCGCTGAACATGTATGTTATAGTCCTTGTATCTATGGCTTCTCGCGCCTCTCCCACACATACGTAGGTGTCTATGGGATAATTACTCGCCGTGTATAGCACGCAGTTTGTTATGTCGTGTCTTGATTTGTATTTTATGTCTGTTGACATAGGCTGGCCTGCTGCAAGTAATTTCCATTGTTCGAATTGGTTGTCAGTTAATTTACATTCATCCATAAATACTGCATTTGTGTGCAGTATACTTGCGAAGTTGAAGGCGGAATTTGGAGATAGTCCGGTGAGGCGGCAGTAATTAAAGTGAATTTTTACTAGGCTTTCCATTACCATTGTTTTTCCGGTACTAGGTGGCCCTCTGAAAAATAGGTTATTTCTTTTCTTTGTCATTCGGTAAAAGTGGTTTTTAGTGTTCATTGCAAACTCTGTAATATTAATTACGTTTTCTTCTAGGAGGTTTTCTAGATTTAATATTCCTCTCCGTATGATGTGCTCGTCCCTGGCCTTGGGGTTTCTGTCGAGCTCGTATTTTTTTGATCTTTCCAGTCGCTGTACTTGTGATTCTTGAAATACCAGTGTTTTAGACACACATATTGCTGTCTTAAGTCGTTCTCCAAAGTTCCTATTGAATTGTAGGTCAATACCTTCAGGCGTACTGCAAAGGTATCTAATTGCTTCGCCTTCGGTAAATGCTTGGTTCTTACATAATTGCAACACAAGGATTTTATTTTCTCGCTTAAGTTGTGCACGTCGGACTTTATGTTGTTGTTGTCCCGGCTCGTGAAAGCCATTATTAAAACAGCTCGGAATCGCCCAGCGTTAGTGACCGCTGCCGCTATATTTATAGTTAAGCGACGGCGCACATCGCTGGAGAATAGCGCGACGTACTAACTTCGTGCAACTGTATGTGGCCACCATTTAATGTTATATATTATTACATGGTAAAATAAATTATTATTCCACTGTAATCACTGTTTTAATTACAAAATATCAAGTATAATTACTACTTTAGGGGATACTACGGCAGTGTAGATAAATCCCGCGCGTGGATGTGATGCAAGGTATGGCACACCTATGGAAAATGATTTGACAGTCATTCAACTGGAAAACTTCAGCCATTGAATGTCCGAATTTTTAAGCCATTCAAGACTGCGTATAACAATGCTGTAGATAGTTGGATGTTGCAAAACCTAGGAAAAACTTTCTCAATATTTGAAGTGACTGGATGTGTCAGGGAAGCTCATATGAAAGCCGGGAATATTTGCGTAGATTTCAAAGCTACTGGAATAGTCCCCTTCGACAAAAGTGTTTTTAGCTTTTACTGATCTAGATTTTGCTGTTACTGAACGCCAAGTCGATATAGAAAATAATCAAAACGAGAATAATACACCTGTTCAAGACCATAAATCAAGAATCCCATCAATCTCAATATAAGTATTCATTACAATTGTAATAAATACATATTATATTTTAATGGTTGACACTTATTTGTACGATACTCATTATCGTACAATAAAATGTTAAATTTAAACTTTAAAAATGTATACTCTTTGTATGCTCTTTTTTTGTTTTTAAAATTGATGTGTAAATTGTACATTTATGAATAAAGAACTTTGACTTTAAGAGATGACCAGTCCTGGTTCTCCTCAAGTTGTTAAACCTGCTGCTTGAGGCACTCGCAGCGATGAAACAACAATCTCGTCGGATTGTGAACTTCAACTCTCTAGAACTTTACCAAATTCACCTGAAACCACGGTTATTGCTTCTTGCTCAATCTAACCTCCTGCAATTTTGGATTTGACTGCAACTGCATCTGGTAGCCCCTCCGCATATCATTTCCTACCAAAGTTCTTTTCAATTTCCTAGGCACCTAAAGCACGTAAAAGAGGAAAAGCTCCAAGACGAAAAGGAAAATGATTGCAACTGACACTCCAAATAAAAATTCAATGCAAATGAGAGAAGAAAAAAAACGAAAACAGAGAAAGACCATTTCAAAAACAAACAAAAAAAAATTACAAGACAAGAGATCCAGAGAAAATGAAGATGATATAGGTGTTTATTCTGAAGAAGAACCAATATTGGAATATGAAGAAGATGATTACGCAGAGGTGGATCCTGACTGCTGGCCTGCACTTCAAAATATGCGACGAAATATTCAACAGGGCAGTATCGAAGAGCAAGTTGCTGGTGGATAATTCTGGCTACTAGGTTATGTCTGTGCAAGTACTCGCCGTTGGCAAGATGCGAACAACCGGAAATAACATGACGAAGAAATTCGCCTGGATGGCGGCATGCCCGACAAATGTCGACCGTACCGTCCTTCATGATGTATTTCCGGTAATTGTTCGTCTTGATAACTTCGTCTGCAATTGCACAGGCTCTCAAAACCCTCGGTTTCTCCGAAGAGGTCCCCGAAGCGCAGCCAGTTCACCGAAGCGAGCAGATTCACATCGGGCCGTCCCGTCAGGGCCCGATAGAATCGCCCGTGCAGCTTCTTGCTCTTCCACACTTCCTTGCGATCATCAGTGCTGAACACCGATGGTTTGCGCCAGTTCTCGTTTGCCAATTAAAGAGGCCTGAAGCTCCTGTCAACTGCCACAACATGCATCCCGGAATCACTGTTGCGGAAGTAATCCCTGAGACTGCATACCTCGCGGTTGTGAAGGTTTTTGGCATTTAAAAAGCCTCGACCCCCTTCTGCGGGGTGTACAGTCTCATAACAGACGAGCGCGGGTGTAGCATGCGGTATGTTGTGAGCTGTTGACGACCTTTCTGTCCAGGGCGTCAAGCTCAGTCTGAGTATGCCAAAGGAGTATATCAGCAGAGGCATTACCCAACCGTTGAAGGCTCGCGCCTTGTTACCGCCTGACAGAAGACTAAGTACTTGTTAAGTAAGTAAGACTAAGTTGTCAGCCGGCAAAGGAAGCGTTCCTTCACGGATTTCTTAATGTCATCTGCTGATATACCCAATGACTAACATACCGAGATATTTGTAGGTCTCGTCTTTGGAGAGAGATTAATAAACATTACGTCTATATTGCTTTTTTCCCAGTAAATGGTTGCGATTGCGATCGTTGTTTATAAAAGACGTTTTTTGACGGAGAGGTAGTGAAACGTATTTTTAGTTTGAAAATGAGATTTCCGTAAAGCTTATTAAAGGGATAATAACTCTTAATGTAAAATTTAACAGTAAAGTATAGAAGTGTTATAAAATATTAGGACTATTTGAAATAAACACAGTTGAGTTTTTAAGCGTTTCATGTAAATATGGGACGTTTTTCTACGCAATCAGAGACCAGATTTTCTAGTTCGATACTTAGATAGGACGTTGTTACTGGGATAATTAAATCAGTTAAGACGTTGTTCAATTAAAAACATCATTAAACATAAAGATTTTTTATTTAAAATGTGTTAAATTAATTGTTAAGGTACACTGTCTTACAATACACGTATTATTATCAATTTTATTTTAACAAAACCTATAATAAT
This sequence comes from Ectropis crepuscularia, assembly GCA_963693475.1. Classification (NCBI taxonomy): domain Eukaryota; kingdom Metazoa; phylum Arthropoda; class Insecta; order Lepidoptera; family Geometridae; genus Ectropis; species Ectropis crepuscularia. The sequence goes on from OY856355.1 coordinate 27,264,469, forward strand.
TTATTATTTCAGTTGTGAATGATGATGACAGCGACATGGCACAACAAACTTCACCTTTGCCTCCTGGTGCAGAAGAAATTAGTCAGCAACTAACTGATATATGGGAAGAAATTCTGCATGAAGATGATGGGACTAAGGACATTACATTCGACAGCACAATACCTGATGTCATGCCTGATCCATCTGTTGTGGATGTGTACAGTAATCAACCTAGTACATTTTCTTTGGAAGTACCTTCTAGTTTTGAAAATTCACCATTAATACAACTTGAAGAGTTAGAAGTTTCTAATTCTCATCAACACAGATCTACTCCGGTTAGTTCAGAACTGTCAGTGCCAACTCCTATGGCGTCCCCTACTAATGCACATTCGACCATAGCATATTCTGCCCTGATCATGAAGACAGTTTAACTTTGACTCCTAAAACGACTAGAAAACGACAAAAACGCCCAAAAGAATGGGCAGACCTTAAACGGAAATGCTTGAAGAACTTAGGTAAGACATATGTAACGAAAAAGGGAAAGACCGTAGACGAAAAAACGATGGGGCCGTCGTGCAAATGCCGTTACAAATGCTCTGATAAAATAACTCACCAACAGCGGTTGGACTGCTTTAGAAAATTTTGGAAACTTGGAGATCGGGCTATGCAATGGAATTTCATCACTAAATATTCCGATAAAATGAAGAAGAAAAGATGTCTGAATCAAGAAGCTCCTAATAATAGGAAATTTACTTTTAAGTATTATCTGCCGCTGATTACAGGTTCCAGCGAATCTCACTGCGAGAAAACTGAAGTATGCCAAACTATGTTTATTCATACTCTTGCCGTTTCAACTCGAATCTTAAAGACTGCGTGGAAGAAATACGATGGAAGTGCTGTTGTAGAGGAGGACAAACGGGGTCGCCACGGTAATCATAAGACTGTTATAGATAACGCAATGAAAGTAAGTGTTTGTGACCATGTTCGGGCATTTGTCCCTGTTGAATCGCATTATATTCGCAAAAATAGCCAAAAGCTCTACCTACATGGAGAATTAAGCATTGCTAAAATGTTCAAATTATATCTCGAATGGTTCGACTCCGACAAATACACATCTAAGGCTACAAAAGAACGCCAGTATCGGGACATTGTCAACTCAAATTTTAATCTTGATTTCCATATTCCCAAAAAGGATCAGTGCGATGAATGTCACGTTTTCCGATTGAAGAAGAATCCAACGGACCAAGAAAAAGAAGCTTTTCAGCAACATCAGACTAATAAAAAGGTTGCAAGGTATTTTAAAAGCCAAGATAAAAAGGAAGCTGAAGAGTCAAATGGAAACACAGTTACTGCTGTGTTTGATTTTGAAAAAGTACTGCAGTGTCCTCATGGCAATGTAAGCATATTTTACTACAAGAGAAAGCTATCTTCTTTTAATTTCACGGTTTTTGACATGAGAAAAAGACAAGCCCTGTGCTATATGTGGGATGAATCTGTGGCAAAACGTGGCGCAAATGAGGTTAGCAGTTGCCTCTTCGATTTCATTCAGACTAATGTTGAGCAAGGGGCAAAAGAATTTCGCTTTTGGTCAGACAATTGTGCTGGTCAAAATCGTAATCGGTTTGTATATTCAATGTACGTTTACGTCGTAAAAAAATTTAATATACGCATAACACACCGATTTTTACAGAAGGGACACACCCAAAATGAGGGGGACAGTGTTCATTCTGTCATCGAGAGAGCTTCTCGTACTAAAAGTATCTATACCCCCCATGAATGGCGTTTATTAGTAAGATGGGCCAAGATTGAAGGAGAACCCTATATTGTTCGCAATGTCACACAAAATGACGTATTTGACTTTAAATGTCTTGTTAATGATAAGGTTTGGATGAAAGACTTTAAAGGCAAGAAGATTAACTGGAATAATATTCGAGAAGTTCATGCAGACTGTAGTAATCCCAACAAATTGTTTTTCAAATATGACCTGACTCAGCCTGATTATGATACTTTAGTGATTCGCGGCAACACGAGGAACTCGGTACAAACTGAACTGAAACCTGCATATTCTGAACCTATTAAGATTCCTGCTGCTAAATATAAAGATTTAATGGATATGTGCCGCGCCGAAGTTATTCCCTTAGAGTATCATCCATACTTTAAGTCTTTGCCACATCACATCACTATTCCTGTTTCTGAAGAATCGGATGGCGACCTATCGGAATAAAAAGTATTTCATGATAACAATAATTTTGATTAAAATAAGTACTCAAATAAATAACTAATTTAATGTTTGTCTACGTACAATTGCAGTAATTTCAGTTTAAGCAATGTGTACTGACGTCTAGGTCACTACGTAAGACTGATTAATATATTATGAAGGCTGATTATGATTTAGTTTTAACTAAGTAACTATTGTGAAGTATTTATATTATCTTCATAAATATACGTCTCGTCTTATGATAAATACTTACGTATGTTTAGGTTAGTACTTTGTAGTTTAAGCGTAACCTAGCTACCATGATGTGATACGATAAGTCATAATAATTATACGTACAATTTGATTGTTTTTAAGTATGTAAGTTACCTCATGTAAGTCACAGTGATCTCTAATATTAGAATAAATACAAAAACTGCGTTATCTTGTTAAAAAATGTTATTGTTGATTTTATAACTACTTACTTAATGCAAAGTTTATATTTCTTCATACTGTACTGTTCTATTAGGTTCGTTCATAGATCTGTAGGTATTTAAGACTGCTAATTTTAAATCTGTACCTAGTTGTAATGTGATTTATGTTCAAAGAGAAGCCATCTAAAAGTTTTGTTTCTTATTCTGAGATTATTTAATTAATAAACGATTTTAATTACCAATTATAATTGACTTTCCTCTCTTATTCATAATAGTCAAATAGTCACAAATTTACAAACATTCCAAGGTGGTCATTCACATAGGACTCATAAAGAAAAGGTAATTCTTACCAAAAATGACCCATATAATCATAGAACGTCACTTGATTCAGAACGTCTCCGTTATACAACGTGTAATGTTCACTACGGGCCTCCGGTGTTTTGCTATATAACGTCCTATGTTGATATGAAACTCACTATCTCGTGAAATAAACTAATAACAAATGTACACTACTCAGCATGCAACTAGGCTCAGGCGTTGTAACAACATACCAAAAAACCAAATCGTCAAGTCTCACCATTTAAAAGTTACATAAGTCAACAACTTCTCTAACCTCTACTCAAAACTATCAACCCTGCAGATCGGACTTTATTCTACGGATGAGTCGCATTGAAGAAATTAAAAAGAAGAAGGAAAGTGTAATGGGTTATTATAGAACCCATTTGAACAAAATTAAAAGGTCTTTGAAGTCCGGAGCTGGCAAAAATGACGTGTACACAACTAATTGGTTTGCATTCGAAACGATGGACAATTTCCTGCGTTTTTGTAACACATTTTTTTTAGCGCGAAACGGAACGCGGAGTTTTCTGTGGTAGCGGTGGGAAAAGCCCATCCCTAGCCGTGTTTGTTTGATTCGCGCTAGGACATCACTAAAGGAGCGCTGTCATTGGTCGTCGAATTTAGCGGGGTTCGCATTTGGAAGCCATGTTTTTTCTTGTGAAAAGGCAATCGTCACGCGAGCGTCTCAATAATATAATTCATTGTTTCATTAATTTCTGCTAGTGAGTGTTATCGCAACCGTTTTGCATTTTACCGACGTAATCTCGATAGTGATGGATTCGTGGTTTTGTTTTTAGAGCGTGGTTGCGAGGATGGAATGTGGCGTCAGTCCGTCCGCCACGAGCATGGGGTCGCTTTGGCCTTTTACCGCCTCCCTATAGGGGTAAGTTCTTCCCCAAAACCCATTTAAAACCGCGCTCGGGTATAATCGCCATGTAGGCTTATACCACACCCCGGACACTCGAGTAAAACTCCATACAAAAGCCGCTGTCCAATTACCTACTGTTCACACAACTATGCAATGTAGTACAGACACACGGATGTATGTGTGCGTTAGTTATAGGGCTACGTACTGAATTGTGTTATTGAATAGTTGTGCCCAAAATCCACAAAATGTAAATACACATGTCAATGATAGTATTAAATTTCGCCAAATGCGTAAAGTTTGTAATGCGTGCGCGTCAATGTTTTATTGAGTAGGTATAAGATCTACGTTATCGCAGCATCATTTTTGACAATTTCACAATGAAACATTGGGGTTCACATTGGCGAAATTGAGAATTATCTTTGATAAATTTGCCTCATCTAAATAAACTGTTATCAGTTTTAGTAAATATTCACTAGGTTGGCCACACTGTAGTGGCCGAGTAAGTTACGAACTTTGAAGTAAAAAATATTAAAACTTACGTTATTTAACCTTAGTAAATTTAAAAAAGATTTAATTCTTGTCCCGCTTAGTTGACGGACGGGGACGGGGACGGGGGGGGAGTGTCCGTTCTTCTTGTTTCTTGTAGGAGGTGTCATGAGGGAGTGGTGTTTGGTTCCGGTGGGTGATTCCGGTGTTCGACCACGGCGTGGGTCCCGGCGGTTGAGCGGCGCTTATCGTCGACGACCAGGAGGACACGTGCCAGTCAAGCCGACCTTACATAACGAACTGCTACGAGTTGTCTCATGATGTTTACCTTTGACTTACATTAAGCTACCAGGGGATTCCTGAAACCTGGGTTCATACTAATGTCATATCTACTCCAGGGAGCTTCCCTCTTTAACTGTCTACGGTGTGGGTTGCCAGCGGTGTTAAGGTGTCACTGTATATTGGAGGCCTGATGCCGGAAGACGAGAGTATCCCATAATATTGTATGAACCGGTCTATATTACCCTTATCTGGTGCAAACTGTAAGAAAAGATTCGCTTAGGGTTGTTCACTTCTTCTGTTAGGATTAAAGTCATCTATTTTCACTTAGGTTACCATTCAAAACCTTCTTTACTTACTAGATACTAAGGTGTCCTATATTACCTGTGAGTCATGAAGCGGCTAGCTTTGGTCCGCTGAGTGTCTAATTATAAGTTTCACTTGCCGTGAAGGGACGTATCCCTCTATTTACCCTTTGGTTGTTATATTGTTATACCCAACCTTTATACGGCGAATGTTATAATCCCTCTATTGAGTGGGAAACTTGTGGATTACCCTACATGGTCCATAAGACTTACCTTATGTTATAATTCACTACTTCTATTTAGTGGCAAATCTTTGGATTGTACTTCATTGTCCATAGATTTATTTATACCTTTTACTTGCATTACTACAATTTAGGAACTTAATTAATACAAGCTACCCTTTGTAGAATATACTTTATATTGTAACACACTACTTCTGTTTAGAGAGTGGCCTTTGGCTATCCGTTAGTATTATACCATTACTAGATTTAAACCATAATTACACACCGAAGGTGTGGATTATTATACATTTAACCTTTATAATGCTAGTTGTATAATTTTATAATGCAAGCCTTAGTGTTTCAATTTGTACCTGCGGTGTTCCATTCTTAAGCAATTGTGGTTCTAGTTCATATTCTATAATTATCTACATATTTTAGAGACACAGGTCTAAGCTGGTGTAAAGAGGTATTTACCTGTTTTTATTTAGTTATCCTCGAGTTCAGTGCCTATTAACTTATGAAGGCTTAATGACATGTTGTACTGATAATGGTATATTTTCTATTTGTAAACATACAGGATCCAAGAATTGTACATGCGGTATATTCTCTTAAATCCAACCGGGTGAGTTTTTTTAGTCTGGGCTTAACCCCTTTAATATTCACTGTTGTTGTTTTTATCTACCTTGCCATACTCAAGGACTCTTCAAGAGCAGTGGGGTTACAACTATAATGTAGATACAGATGGGCAAACTCTAAATTTTTACGAGATAAAAGTTTTTTTTATAAGATCTCCTACAGTAATACCAATTTTAAACAAGTTGATGTTAGAAATAAAAGAAAAAAATGAACCCAATAACGGAGATTACTCTTGATAAAGCCTACAGCCAACGACAAGAGTTGAGTGAAAATAAAAAAAAAGATCTAAAAGAACTATTAACAAAAAAACTAATCCCCTCCTTCTATGCAATTTTTTATGATTCAATTGTTAATTAATATTGATGCTTCCTACTAATTTTGTTAAAGAATATTGATTAATTTAATTAAGTGGAAGTCTATTTCCACAAGTTTAATTATGTTCCTTTTTTCCAAAGTAATTTTAAACTGTTTTGAAGGATTTTTCTACAAGACTGTACATTTTTGATATAAAGTTTACATTACCTACATTATTATTATGTTAGTTAGTACTTACTAAAGTTTAAAACTTTAGGAAAATTACTAGACTGATTGTTGTTTTGTTTTAAGTTTACTTTATTAATGTTCCATTTGAATATTCTAGCTCAGCTAGTGCTAATACCTAATGCAAGACTGATTTGATAATAATTGATAATTATATTTTAATGATTATAAAGTATTGTGAGCCATTATTTTGTTGGAATATGGTGTAAAACTTAGGAAGTGAATATAATCACTACCTAATTTTTACACTGTATTGCTTTGTTTAAATCAGATATTTTTAACTATTTTGAAAGATTCAGAATATTGTACTGGATTGCCAGTAACCTAGGTTCCAAATGGGAATCGTAGGTAGCGTGGCATGTTAATTGAATAATAAATGATTGATTTTTCTGTGCAAATTTAGTTTCATTTTCAAAAATACAATTTATTTTTGTATTGTTTTTATAACGAAATGATGCAATAATACATAAGGCGATATTGTCACATTTTGATTAATAATAAAACGAAGTATTTTCGAATATATTTTAATCTGTTTTTTTCTAATTTAAGCAAATGAGAATTACTGGGAATTGTTACATGTCTTTTTTATCTCCTAACGATATTTTTTTGCATAAACTGATATATAGATCTTTTCTAGATCGTTTTCAAATTATATTTTTTTATTTTATACTTTTTAGTTATGAACAATGTTGTGAATGCTCAACATAATAACATGTATTTTTTGGTTGTTGACCAAATGTCTTCGTTTCTACTGATATAATGTGTAGGATTTTCTACTGCATGTAATTCATATTTATAGTTTTGTGTTAGTATAGGTTTTCGATTGACGTTGAGTACCTACTATAAATCATTTGAAGTTGAAGATGGGCGACCGAGGCGGAGCAATCCGAGAGCGGTTATGTGTTCCCACTATCAGCGGCACAGTTGAAACCCCATGAAGGTTTATTAGTAGATAGTAGATAGGGGCACCATATCCATACATGATATAGAGTGCAACATAACCCGGCTGTATCTCCCGGGCGGGGCAGTAGGGTATGCGTAAATACATTTCCAGCACGTACGAAAAAAAGGTAGTCCAATATACCTACTAGCATAGATCGTAGAACCCAAGATGGGCCCCATCCCAAACTTCACGGCGCACGCAATCATGTCAACGTTGGGAAGAATGAGCTCACTCTTTCCGTTCTAGTTCAGGTTGGTTCTAGTTCGGTTGCAGGACGCGGTGGACGCCGGACGTTTTTCCCTATCATTATTCGGTGTCAACAACCAAAATAAGTAGAACCACAGCAAATCTCGTCGCTAGCGATTATAGGGGTCAAGTAGATTGATTGTTTGTAAACCACTTACGATACGTACAGAGACGCAGTTTATTACCAATTTCAAGGTGCTCAGGGCACATCTATTGATTTATATCGATGCCTACTAGATACATTAGTATATAATGTCCATCCACATTCACACGTACAGTTAGTTTTACGAAGTTTTCTGCTACCTAAAAACCTATAAATGTGAGAATGGTTGTTACTCAACTTTAAATCGATTTACATCCTAAACGGTCAGTCAAATCGAAAAACATTGAGAAAGCTAAACATTATTTTTAAATACCTATTCAACGATACCCCTCTTGACATATTTTGGTGATTTTCATTTTTTTTATTTGGACAATATGGCGTCCTGAATCCGCCATATTGGACTTACACTAATGTCATGTCTTTAGTGTCACTCGCCAGATTAAGAGGAATCGATTGACGTGTGAATCATAAAAATCGGCCCAGGCGTTTGGTCTGTATAGTGCTTCAAAGGAACATACAAACATACATATATACATACATAGACTGTTAAACACATTACCACGCCTTTGCGTCGCGCAGTCGGGTAAAAAAGCTCATTGTGAGGCTAATAAGGAGAAAAGGGACGACTATGCAAGTGATGAGGATGAAACATTTTGTTTGGAGTGCACTGAACCCTACAGTTCGAGTATTTTAGGAGAAGAATGGGTTCAATGCACTGGGTGCGAGTTGTGGGCACACACTAAATGTGTAAACAGGAACATATTGTTCTATGAATGCAAAAATTACACTTCCGATTTAGAAGACTGATTGGATAGTATGATCTCCAAAGAATAATTTTATGATTAAAATAATATTAACATATATATGAATATATATAATAATTTAACTATATAAATTTTAAACACTTACATCAAGACTGTTACCAAATGAGTAAAGTTTATAAAAAGTTGTTTTGTTTTAAATACTTATAAGAAAGTACGCTTGGTTTATTTTTAGATATACAAATTGCCTAATGCTTAAACATTTGATTGTTTATTTTTATTTGATTTTCATTATATTTAATTAAAGTGGCGGAACATCGCCTATTGGTTTCAATAAAAAAAAATGTAATACACCGGTGTTTTGTGCCTTCTATCCTATTTCCTAGCAGATTTTTGCCGTTACAACTTCATAGGTCAACTTACCCCAGACGAATAGTCAACCTACCCCAGGAATGGTGTAAGTTGACCAATTTTTCCTATTATACAAAAACTGACCTGTACTCAATATAATACTGAATAACACGCTTTTTACCAATTTTTTTTCAAAGCTTAATAGTAAAGCTATTAATTGAACCAGTTTTTAAATTAATATACTCTAAAGAAATAAAAATATTTAAGCTGAAAATTAGTCGACCAACGCCGGTCTCCCCTAGGCTAGAATATCCCCGGTGGACCTTTTGTGATAAGAACGTCTAGGCTATGGAATACGTTGCCTGAGTGAGTTTTCCCCGATGGTTACAATCTTTGTGTCTTCAAATCGAACTTGGCGACCGCCAGCCGTAAGACCCCACTACTCGGGACGATCCGGCATCTCCGCCCTTGGTGAGTCGGCGACCGCCACCCCGAATGCCCCGTACTGTGGACGTTTGGCTCACACTCGCGGTTGGTCAAACTAGTGACCGCCGGCGCCGCTCCGACACTCCCATACTGGAGACGTTATTCTACTGCAGCAAGAGTCCGGTCGGACTAGCATCGGACTCCGCACCAATACTACACCCAAAGCAGGCCATCCAGAGTAGCCCTGCCCAACAAGTCAGACAAGCGTTGAATACGTTGTTAGGCGCTTGCACTGACTTGACTTCACTGGCATCGATAGGCTAGCAATTGCACAATGATCATGGGGCGAACCTGCAATAAATAGAAAATACACAAATACTAGAAATGGAAAATCATAATTGCCATGTCAAAATTATGACTGTAATAATTTACCGGAAGCAATTAATTGTGTAAAGAAGAAAGAGTGGGTCTAGTCCAAGCAGCAAATACATACGCTGTACCAAAGAGCACCTTGAGCAGAAAGACTAAGAAATATAAATTGTACACAAGAAAAAAAGCTAGCGTTTCCTATCCGACATTATTTTCACCAGAAGAGGAGAAATGAATGTCTTCCTAAAGAACATTTTATTGATAGGAGAATGGGGATTTCTTTTTGATACGATAGATCTTCGTTTTCGCACAGACATACGTTGACAAAATTGGTAAAACAATATACGGACTTCAAGATAATATGCCCGGCGTTGATTGGGCCCAAAACTTCCTTAAAAGACAAAGCACATTACTTTCAAACCATAAATCTTCGAACATTTCCAGTGCCCGAGCCAAATTTAAGTGCGAAGACATTGACGCTTTTTTTTTAATTTACGCCAAAACAATGAGATGAGAGCTGCAGATTGTCCATAATAAATTATGATGAGACAAATTCAACGCATGATCCTGGCAACAATTTTACATGTAAGCTTACATACATACATTTACATTACATTACATACAGACGAATATGCTGTTAAAAGTTTGTGGAAGTCAGGAGCTCCTTTGGGAAATATTTTTGAGTCTGCAGCAGCTGAAGTTCGTAATTTTAATATGAATGACTTTATAATTGTAATGGGTGGCATACACGACACGAACCCATATGAAACTCAGCTCAATATAAATCAGTGGCTAAAATATAACTGTAATACAAATGTAATTATGACTGAAGTACCATTCAATAGAAATTTAAACGAAACAAAGCTGAATTTTGAGCTGAGATTTATATGTAGCAAATATAAAAATGTTACTTATCTTGACATGAATTATAGTAAGCATAGACCATATCGTCGCTATTTTCCTCTCTATTTAAGTTGTTCATTGCTCAGGGAAATCTTACGCATACATTATGAACGACAGTATTTTACAAAGCAAAATGTTAAGCAAATGGTGGATAGATATGTTCAAACTGAGGAACAATCTAATGATCAAATCGTCAGTAAAATTGTCACTGATCATAATATTTCGAATAGTAATATTAGAACAATAAGTAATAATGACCATGTAAACACAAACTTAGATATTATATCTAATAACGATGAAGTATTGACTCAAAATAACACCAACAGTTTTTTTCGTGTATAATTGTATCAACATACTCCACCAAAATATTGACGGCCTAATCAATAAAGCAAACAGAGTAACCGTAAACTTATCAAATTTGGAATCGCAGGGTAAACATGTTGATGTTATCTGTTTTACTGAACATAACATGAAACCCGATGACACACCTCTTTTATTCATACCATCGTTTAAATTGGCATCACATTCCTGTAGACCTCAGAGGCGAGGAGGTTCATGTATTTTGGTAAAAAACGGGATACAATTTAAGGAATTAAGTGCAATTGGCGTTGATAAGTCAGTACGCGATATAGTTGAATGTTGTGCTGTGGAACTCCCAGAACATAAAACCTACGTAATTTGCGTATATAGATCTCCAAAAAATAAGAGTGATACAGTACATGTATTCTTTGATCGAATGGAACAGATATTGGAACAATGCTGTCATAATCTTAACTATGAAGTAATAATTTGTGGGGACTTTAATGTTAATCTTTTAGAAAATAATCCTCGTGTAAAAAGGTTCGAAGAACTGCTAAGTTCGTACAATCTCAAATTTGCGTTTAATCAACCAACTAGATTATCAAGTGGGACATGCATAGATAACATCATCCATAACGTAAAAAGGGGAACAAGTGAACTACTGGAATTGGCCGTTTCAGATCACTCTGCACAGCTCTTCCGATGCCCAATAAAAAAAAGTTGTCGAATTAAATCGTGGTACACTACAAAAAGAGACTACAGTGCTGATAATCGACGTAAATTTTATGAGTGTATCAAAAGTCTCAGTTTCGAGGAAGCATACCTCAATAGTGATCCAAACGTCGCATTCGATGCTTTCTATGATTCGTTCATTATGTTCTGTAACTTGTGCTTTCCTGTGATAAAAGTAAAATGCAGACATATAAACCGACCAAAATGGGTAACCAAAGGTATCAAAACATGCTCCAATAGGAAAATCAGTCTTCTGTGGCAATATAGAAAGGAAAAAACATTAGACGCTAAAAACGCCTTCAAAACTTATTCGAATAGACTTAAAAGGGTTATAAGATCAAAAATCACAAAATAACTATAACATTCAAAATGCCAAAAGTAAATCTAAGGCCACCAAGGTGATAAACAAACATAAGAAACGTTATCCTGAAGATACCGTTACTAGCATAAAAACTACTGAAGGCAAAATAATTGTCGATCCTACCAAAATTGCGAATTGCTTCAATGACTATTTTAACAAAGTGGGAAATAGTGATAAGAGACATACAATGAATAATAATTATAATAATGAGACATTTATAAATAAGCAAACCCGTTCACTTTTTCTGACCCCGACCATTCCATTTGACATTGCAAAAATTATATGTTCTTTAACAAATACAAATAGTGTAGGTATTGATGATATAACAACAAGAGTCGTAAAGGATGCGGCTATGATTATAGCTCCAATTCTTAGCCACATTGTAAACATTAGCATGGAACAGGGTGTCTTCCCAGAGTCAATGAAGATATCTATAGTAAAGTCGCTATTTAAAAAAGGAGACAGAACCCAAATTACCAACTATCGGCCAGTGGCTCTTATACCTATTTTTTCAAATTTTTTTGAAAAAGTAATATATGTATGATAAAATGTATGACTACTTTGAACAACAACATGTCTTTAGCAGTAATCAGTATGGGTTTCGAAAAGGTAAAACATTAATTTGGCTATATTCAATTTTTTAAGTAAAGTTATGACGAATTTGGATCAAAATAAAAGAGTATCGGCTTTATTTATGGACATTTCAAAGGCCAAAAGTGTTAATCACAATATTCTTTTGAGTAAATTGAATAATTATGGGATAAGGGGTAATGCCTATAATCTCATAGAGTCTTATCTTAGGAACAGGACTCAAATAACACAACTAAGCAGACTATGTCCTAAAACAGCAATGGCCAAGATATATAGATCCGAGGCAAAACAAGTTGACAACGGTGTGCCCCAAGGAAGTATCCTGGGTCCCCTTTTATTCTTAATTTACATCAACGATTTCCCAAATGCCACACAACATCCAATGACTCTGTTTGCTGATGACAGCACAGTTTTATTTATATCTGACAAAAATGTTGACATGCAATATGAAATTGACAAAACACTGACATCACTTATAAAATGGATGGATAACAATGATTTAAATATGAATATTGACAAAACTAACATTATGGAATTTAGAATTAAAAATAATGACATGCTTAATAATAATTTACAGTATAAGGGGAAAAAAATATCGGAAATAGCCATGACACGCTTCCTAGGTTTATCCATAGATAATAAGTTGACGTGGAAACCACATATTGATAATATATGTAAACGACTACATCAATTCGCATACGCATTATTTCAACTTCGCAAAGTTACGAATGAGTCGACACTACTAACTGCGTATATATATAATATATATATATATATAACATACATATCATGGTCACGCTGCATCAATATTGCGATACGGTGTTATGTTCTGGGGCAACTCAACAGATCGTCTTAAAATCTTTAGAGCCCAAAAAAGGTGCATAAGAGCTATTTCTGTACTGAAAAAAAGAGATTCTTGTAGGGCACATTTCACTCGACTGTGATTGTTAACGATACCTAGTATTTATATATCCGAAATTGCTTTCTTTGTGAAATCGCATCAGGAGCTATTCAAAATGTGGCCAATAGGGAGCAGACGTGAAGGAAATCTGTACAGTCACGGCTCAAAAACGGCATTTTTAAATAAAAGTGTATTCTGTATGGCTTCAGCAATATATAATAAAATACCAGAAAAAATTAGGGCAAATCAGAATCTAAACATATTTAAAAACTCTCTAAATAACTTTTTGGTCAAGAAAGCGTACTATGCTGTAGACATTTATTTGAATGACAAAAAAATGGAAATCGAGTCTTAAAATCGATACTCGCGATTTACTACTAGTCACACTAGTGTACATTGACATTTGACAATTGTTATTCTGATGACATTTGATATTTTAAAAAGTAATAGCTATTGATAGGAATGTAAAAACCTATGAAATGATTTCAATATTATTTAAAAATTTCAATTAGTTGTATTGTTTTTTATTTTGTTAGAGTGTATTAATTAGATGAATTATATAACGTAGAAAATATCAATGAATGCCAAGGAAAATACAGGACTCGGTATGCTGCGTAAAGAGATAAGTAAAAAGTTGACTTGAAATTAATTGTATCGATGTTTCGTTTTGTATCCGTTATTGAGGAACTATCCTTAATGATGGAATCAGGTCTGTATGCCATCCATGGTTGGAACTAGTGAAACCAAATTATGCTCTGTAAGACACCTGTAGTAGACCTAGTTTCACAGACTAATAAAGTATCATTGAAGTATCATTGAAGTATCATTGAAGCTTTTTGTTGACGTTGACACTGATATTGTGACCTTTGAGTATGTATCAGAAAAGACTTCAGAGGGAGCCACGAATGCAAAAGGAAAGAATCTAAAAATAATGTTTCCTTTCATAAAGTGAAGTTACCTCCGTTTTGGCCAGAAGAATCGGCTGTATGGTTCGCACAAGTCGAGGGACACTTCCTCTTGTCCCGGATCAGCGATGATAAAACCAAATTCTACTACATATTGTCGCAGCTGGACCATCGATATGCCGCTGAAGTGAAAGATATAATCATCGCTCCGCTCACTGGTACAAGCTATGAGACGCTAAAAACTGAACTCATAAAAAGGTTGTTTCAATCTAGAGAAAAAGAAGTGAAGCAGTTGCTGAACAGCTTAACGAACACATGAAGAGCTTAACGTACCGTACTGTTTCCCTGAAATCAGCACTTGCCCTTTCCGGTCTGCTCCCCCTGAGTCTGAGGATACAGGAAGCAGCAAATTTGTACAGAGTAAAAAAAGAACCTCTCCCAAGACTACCTCCCACCAGGAGTGGAACTCGAACGGAACGTCTGAAAAGTAAGCGTCACAAGCATACAATTAGAATTCCTATGCATAGCTCAACACTATTAGCAAACAGTGTGCTTTGCATGGCTCCTATGATTTACAATCAGTTACCAAATAGCTTTTTAAAGATAAAAGAAATGTATTTGTTAAAAAATATATTAAAACACCTTCTGACAGCGTTTTTAGCCTCATCGTATTGGGTCACGGAGCTTGTTACTAGAATTCTACCCAGTAACGGTAACTCGATCCACGTTCCTTATGCCGAGGAGGCCTTCCGCATGTGGTCGTCGCTTTGTCCGAGCGCTGATCCACCAAAGAAGCCGACACACCAAAGAGACTGGGATGATGTGGTAAGCCAGCAGCTCGCCTCCAAACTGCATGATGAAAGCTCGGGGGCTGATCTAGCCAGACTAAAGGCATCCACATAGCCTGAATCCGGCGCATGGCTCCGCACCTGGGTACGTTGTTGGACGACGATTCTCTAAGAGTGACAGTAGCACTTCGGCTGGGATGCACCATTTGCGAACCTCACGTTTGTTTCTGTGGAGCAAGAGTTGAAGCGAATGGTCATCATGGCCTTAGTTGTACGCGGTGTGCTGGCCGAAGGCCCCGAAATCATGCCATCAATGACATTCTTAGACGAGCCCTTGGGTCTGCGGGGGTGCCAAGCGTGTTGGAGCGGCTCCAATGGAGCCTCCCGGATTGTCGAGGTCAGACGGCAAGAGGCCTGACAGACTTACGCTGATCCCATGGCAAAAAGGTCGCTGCTTGGTGTGGGATGCAACGTGTGTGAGCACCTTTGCATCCAGCCATCTCTCCTCTACCCAGAAGTGTGCTGGAGCAGAGGCCACCGCCAAGAGTAAGCACCTTAAGTACACGTCCCTGGGGTCTGCGTACGAATTCATCCCGTTTGCGGTCGAGGTGGCTGGTCCATGGTGTACTGAGGCGCGGAAGTTTGTGCAAGATTTGGGTCGTCGGCTCAGGGATAAAGGGCTGGACCCTCGCTCGGGCTGGTATTTAATGCAGCGCATCTCATTGGCTGTACAGCGGGGGAATGCGGCTAGCGTTCTGGGCACTTTTGGTCAAGGATCGGTGCGCGAGGGACACTTTGACTGAATTCTCTGGAGTATGTTAATTTAGTAGTTAATATGGTTTATAGTAATAATATTTATTGATTATTTAATATTAAAAAAAATAAATGAGAAGACATATTCTACAGTTAATGAGTATATGACTGATATCTTAGATTCAGATTTTTGAGCTTTTGTTTATTCATGAACATTAGTATTATATTTTATTACTTAACTACTTCATTACATAGCTTTCACTATCATTACTTTGTTATAAATTACTAAACAACGAAATATAATTACGCAATGTAAAAAAGAAGAAGTTGGCGCGATTCCTGCGACGTGAAGCCGACTTGTGCAGCCCGTACGCACAACCCGAACCTGAGGCCCGAAAGGAGAACAACAATCGACGAAGACAAGTAAACATCCAGCGCACATACACGACACAAGAGAGCGGCGCGAAACGATGTCCGCTCTGTAAGACACGGGACATGGCGCGCCCGACTGCCCCGACTTCAAGAAGGGGACTACCGACGAACGCTGGGACATGGCATAGTCGGCCAGACTTTGCTTCCGATGCCTGCACCTTCGAACCCGCGAACACCGCTGAAAGACGACGAAGTGTGGCCTCAACGACTGCAGCTACACTCGCCACCGTCTCCTCCACCACCACAAAGCTCCATCGACGGAGACGGTCGCGTCGACGTGGGCCGCAAACGCCTCCGCTGCCTGCCTCAAGATGGCGCCAGTCACCGTGGTCAGGCCGAGAGGAGTAAGTGACACGTGGGCCCTACTCGACGACGGGTCCAAATTGTCACTCATCGATGAAAACCTCGCCGAGCAGATCGGCGCCACGGGACGAGTCGACCCGCTACACATCACCGCGATCGGCCAGCACGAGATCGACGCAACGCGCTCTCGCCGCGTACCGCTCAATCTACGCGGGCGCACAGGGGTGCTGCAACAGGTCACCCTACGGACAGTAAAGAATCTCTGCCTTACGCCGCAGAGGGTCGACGCGCGCCACGTGACCTCATGCGCTCACCTTCGGGACATCCAAGCGCACATCGACGCGCGTCGCGCCTCGCCGCAGATTCTTATTGGGCAAGACCAATGGCACCTGCTGATGACCCAGGAGATGAGGACCGGGCGCCGCGACCAGCTGGTCGCTTCACTGACGCCGCTCGGGTGGGTCGTTCATGGTGCCTACCCCGTCCGTCGACGTCAACAGGTGCACTACGTGACGCACGCGAGCGCCGCCGACGACTCGATAGACGAACAGCTACAAAATCACTTCGCTATCGAGTCACTCGCAATCGCCCAGAAGACGCCGACCCCAACGACCCCGACGAAGCAACGACCCCGATCGAAACGCACTCGCAGCGCTAGCAGAGAAGACGCAACAGCTACCGGACGGGCGCTACGAGACGGCACTGTTGTGGTGCAACAATAACAAAATGCCCAACAACTACGACGCCACACAGACTCGACTCAAGTCCGTCGAGAGAAAACTCAAGAGTAACCCCGAAATGCAGCAACGCTACCACACGCAGATGGCCTCTACGCTCAAGGGCTTCGGTGTCAACAGTCTTAGATTTGAGAGTGATGGCGTTTCCTAAGATTGTACTTCCACTATTTTTTTTTTTCTCTAATATCTAAACGTAATGTAGCCTTGGAATACACAAACCCAGAACTTGAGGTAGATTATCCATCCGCGTGGTTTCTGAAGCATCCAAACACCCGTCCTACCGCGATTGTCCAAGAGACTCCCCTATCATACGCAGAAATCACGAATGTTGTCAGAGGAGGAATTAAAAGTGCAACTTTGACCCTTGATCCACCCAAAATTTTCTTGGTCGGATATGGGAGGACCATGAGAATGACCCTTGAGGAGGATTGGAGATCTTTTGATGTCACAATTGGAAGGGAAGGAAACGGCATCATTCCATGGGACATCGTCCATGTGACAGTGAACGGAGCTCACATATCAACAGAGCAAAATGTACAAAAAGGCAAACCAGCTGCCACGATGGGAGGTCAAAAGGAAGAAAAGGAATGGCCTGAAAGAGCCTTTGCTCTATATATTGTTTGCATATACCGGTTGATGAAGGTCACCAACGATGAGTATCGTGACGCACGCGCGAGCGCACATACTACAAGCGCAAGCGCAGGCCCTATACAAGACCGGACATGGACTTCGAGTAACAAGAAACGCTCGCCGACCGCCGCGCCTCGCGCGGACCCGTCCTACACGCCTTCAAAACACATAGAAATCGGAAGCGATCTCCTGCGACGCGCGGAGACACTGATATAGCGCCGGAGCCAAGAGGAAACCTTCAGCGAAGACATACGCGACCTAAGCCGAGGACAACGGGTAGCGACCGACTACGGGCGCTATCACTGACGTTCGCGGACGGCGTAATACGGCTGAACAGTCGAATCGACAATATCACCGGGGCCGATCACGTGACTACAACCCCCCCGGTGCTAGACGAGAACAAGCACGAAGTCAAACTCCTGATCGACCACGTCCACCGAGCTCTTCATCACGCCGGCACCGAGGCGACCATCGCCAAGTGCAGACAGTCGTACTGGGTACTCCGCCTACGAACCGTGACGAAGATGGTTCTACAAGGATGCCTGCCCTGTCGCATCCGACGCGACAAGCCGCCGAGCCCGGCCACGGGTAACCATCCCCCGACCAGCCTGGCGCATCATCAGCGCGCCTTCACCTTCTTCGGGCTGGACTACTTCGGGCCATACCTGGTGGCCTCAGGACGCAGCCTTCGGAAACACTACGTGGCCCTCTTCACATGTCTCACCACGCGCGGAGTCCATCTGGAGCCTACGAGCTCCTTCAGCACCGACTCGGCTATCATGGCGCTCCGGCGCATGATGGCGCGACGAAGGACCCCGACCGAAATCTGGCGCGACAACGGAACGAATCTGCGAGGCGCCGATCGCGAGCTCAGACGCTCCCTCGACCAGGCGGTCGAATAGGAGGCGTCCCGCCGCGCCATCGGATGGCGTTTTTTGCCTCCCGGAGCCTCATTTATGGGAGGTACATGGGAAAGGATGGTGCGCGCCGTCAAGGCCGCGCTCACTTCCACGCAGCAGCCCCGACATCCGACCTTGGAAGTGTTCCACACCATGCTCGCCGCGGCGGAGTTCACCGTCAACAGCCGCCCGCTCACTCACGTCTCGATGAGCACAGACGACCCCGCCCCGCTCACGCCGAATCACTTCATGCTGGGCGGCCCCGCGCGCCTGCCCGCGCCGTGGACATTCGACGACACCGACCTCATCGGGCGTGCGCAGTGGCGCGCCGCCCAGCGCCTCGCCGGCATTTTCTGGAGCCGGTGGCTCCGGGAATACCTCCCCGACCTGCAACACCGGCGGGAGCCCCACGGCCGTGGGCCTGCGGTGAAAGTCGGGGACATCGTTATCATCGCCGACGGGACCATGCCACGGAACACTTGCCCGCGGGGCGTCATCGAGGCCGTCTACCCGGGCGCCGACGACATCACCCGGGAGGTAGACGTCCGCACCACCGGGGGTACCCTACGGAGACCTGTAAAGAAACTCATCATCCTGCCTGCCGCTTACCCAGACAAATGCAGCCTTCTGGACGCGGCTGCACGGCGGGAGGATGTTCGCGACGACGCCGAAGTCTAGATAAACCAAAATTATGTCAAATGAATAAGCATTATATTAGGTAAACTTACATTTATAAGAATGATATGTAATATTGTAATTGTCTGTAAATAAAGATTGAAATTAGATTTGTTTTACTGGTAGGGAGCAATAGGATGCACATAGGGAAAATAACAAGTTAGACAGAGACAGAGAGAACGTTCCGTTCGCACGGACGTCTCCTATTGGCCGAGCGCTCCGCTCCGTATAAATATACGCGAGCCGAGCGCTCGACACACAGTCCACTGCACACCGTCGAAGCGAGAACAACAAGCTACTCAACTCGGAGCATCCGCTCCCTGCCAGTCCGAACAAGTCTGATCCTGCCTCGGTCAAGACCATACTCACAGTGTTTCATTTCAACTCCAGCGCAAGTTCCACTGTCCGGAATACCCAGAACCTCTCAACTGTCAGAGCTGGCACAGATGAGAGGTGAAAATGTATTATTAATATTTACTACTCTTTATGCCAATCTTTTAACTCAGATTAAGTTCCGAGTACCTAATGGTACTCGGAACAATCTAACGATTCTGGTCAAAGGATTGCCAAGATTACCTATGGTACTCTTTGCAATTTTGTATTGTGGTATATACAATTATTATTAAACAAATTAACAAAAAAAAATTTTTTTTTTATCACCATATTATTATAGGTAATTTATCTATTACAAATTTAAACACAGTTTTCTTTTTAGCTGCAAACAATGGTTGGCGACTGGGGTAACGAAAACTTGATTCACGTGCCTGTAGAAAAATTGAATCAATTAAAACATTTGCGGCAAGCATTTTCATTCAAGATATTTCAAGAAAAAAACACAGTTAAAGAAAAATGCAGTTCCACAAATTGATATTGCTAAAAATCCATTAATAGATGAAATGTTCCATAGCTTTCCATTACACTCCCAATATGTGGCTAAAAGTGACAGCAGAAAAGATGTTTTAAATGATCATAATTACTGCAGCCGTACTGATCGAGATTGGTAATATATATTTTTCTTAATTTGTTAAATTATCGAATGAGCCAGCCACTAGGTATGTAGTTATATTGTTTGTCATACAGCAACTATCATAAATAAACATATTTTAATTGCTTGAAACATTTTCAAAGTAATTTTCCGGTTCTTTCCCGTGGTTCACCTATTTTGTCCACCTGGTGGACCACGGGTAAACATATTCTTCCGTGGTCCACCAGGTGAACTAAGGTGAACCATAGAAAATTATTATTTAACCGTGGTCCACCTTTGAGCACACAATCTTTTTGGTCTTTCGTTGACGTGCTTCACTGTAATTGAATCTTTTCAAGTGTACCTCTTTTTCAAGAACTTACAACGTATTGTTTCTTTATCGTTTGACAATTCATCTTTGAAGTATTTCTTGACAATTAATCTTTGAGTATTTCCTGACCATCTAACAGAATTAGATGTGTTCTGTTTAATGAAATAGTGCTCCGTCCCTGATCGCTTGTGAGTAAAATTAAATCTTATTAAAATGGGAGATACGCAAGACGAAGAAAGCGATTTGCACTATATTACCAGAAAGGGGGGCACTGTATTGGTGCATGCTGTATATTTTTTCTACAGAGTCAAAACGTTTAAAAAAACCGCAGCGGTTTTATGGAGATGTGCGGAGTACAAAAAAAAGAAATGTACCGGAAAAATTATCGTTAAGGTAAGTCAACATTCAGGAAGTCCTGTTTCGTAAGCCTCCATGCTCCTAGAACTTTTCAAATACAAAAATTGACATTTTTAAAATCTTTCAGGATGGAAAGGTGTCAAGAAAAAAAATCATTCATGTGCATCTGATTTTTCCAAAATTGTGGTTGCAAATGAAATGGAATCTTTGAAAAACAAAGTCAAAAACACTGATTTGCCTTTAACAGAACTTTATAAGGATAGTGTTGATATTTTAGAAAGTAAAGGATTGAACATGGTTACGCAAATGCCGTCGTTTTCGAGCATACAACACAACTTATATACAATAAGAAATAAATCTTTAGGAGTTAAAAAAACTATTTATAGCGATTTTGAAGAAGTGGAAGTTCCCATCAAATTTTGCTCACACTTGGTTTTGGCAAACTATTTTTATGAAGGATCGCGAATCATTGTCTTTTGTTCAAAAAGAGCTAGAGAGATCATTGCTGATGTTACTGAATATTTCGGTGATGCCACTTTTTCTTGTTTTCCGAAACCATTCCAACAATTGTACATATTACATGGAGATATCGGAAGTACTATAACGACTACAAAAGTTGTACCGCTGATATACGTATTGATGCCGAACAAAAAACAGGAATCATATTCGATTGTGTTCGATTTAATTAAATCAAAGTTACCAAATTTCAATCCTAAAACAATGCATCTTGATTTCGAGAAAGCCGCAATAAATGCTATTTTATGCGCTTTTCCACATGTAACATTGCGCGGTTGTTTTTATCATTGGAAGAGGGCGATTTGGAAGATGGCCAAAAAGTTAGGCTTAAAATCGAAAGGAGAAAAGCGGATCGCTGCATTAATTGCTGATCTACCTTTGATACCCAATGAAAGCATCAAAGAAGGATTGGAGTATGTTAAATCTGAAAGCAGTGATAGCAAAAAAATGTTTACTCTTCTTAAAGTACGTTGAAAGTTTTTGGCTGACTGATAAATTCAGTGAAATTTTGTGCGTATTTGGTGAAAGACACCGCACCAATAATAGTGCAGAGTCTTATCATTCAAAATTGAATAAAGAAGTAAATAAAAGAAATGCAACGGTAATAAATCTATTAAAAGGTTTAACAAAACTAGAAACATCAAGTTTCAAGACAACATCGAAGAGAAGAAAAATATATATAGATAACGACGATGATATTATGGGGATACAATTACAGTTACTAAATGGTGAAATGCCAATCAATTTCGCATTGGAGAAACTACGTTGAGAGCAATTTTAGTTTTAAGTAATCATCATTTTAATTGAAGTAAATTATTTCAATAAATGAATTAAAAAAAAAAACATTCGGTGTACTTTTTAATTTGTCGGGATCAATGTTGCATAGATTTAATCTAGCCAATGAAAAGAGGTGGACAATAGACAATATATATAAATAAAAATAATTTACGGGATTATCATGTGGACCACGGAAGAATATGTTTACCCGTGGTCCACCAGGTGGACAAAATAGGTGAACCACGGGAAAGAACCGTAATTTTCTTGTGACCATCAACTTCAGAAATTTTGATTGAGAGTGATTCTGAAAGAAAAAAGTCACATATTTAAGTAAGCATTTTATACATTTAATTAAACTGTAAAAATTAAATTCATTACATTTTTAGTTTTGTTTTGTTTGTAATTTTCTAGAATACAAGCCACTTACTCATCTTTTCCTTGTGTTGCAGGACCTTCAACTTCTACTTCAGAAGTTCTGATTGAGAATAATTTAAAAGGGAAAATGCCCCAAACTCCAAGTCAGCATTTTCATACATTTAAAAATTTATTTATTAGCCACTTACTCTTTTTTTCTTTGTTGTATAGAAGTAGAACTGAAGTGAAGTGAGTATCTGAAGTAGAAGTTGAAGGTTCAACTTCTACTTCAGAAATTCTGATTGAGAATGATTTAAAAAGGAAAATGTCACAAACTTCAAGTAAGCATTTTCATACATTTAATTGAAATTAGAAAATGTTAGTGTTGTGTATTACCAGCTCTTAAAGCCACGTATTCATTAGTAAACATTTGTTGATAAACTGTTTATGACTAGCGTTAAACATGTTTACAATAAACACATGTTTCTGAAACTTGGCCGTCCACAGTTATCAGTTGTTTACAGGATGTCGCCCGAGGAAGTAGTGATGCTCTGTGCTGCTTACATAATACTTCACAAGAGCATTAATCGAAAAAAAAAGAAGAAAAGGTGGTGGGTTCGAAACTATTTGTGGAATAGAAGTTATGTATTTAATGACCTCCGCGGATTTGATGGGTCATTTCAGAACTTCACCAGAATGTCACCAACTGATTTTGAAATTTTATTAAGATTGATTGGACCATCAATAAAAAAAAAGAAACGAAATTTCGGCATCCTATTGAGCCTCAGAGATGTCTACTTGTTACTTAAGGTTTCTTGCAACAGGTGACTCATATGGCTCACTGTCACATACCTTTAAAATATCAAAACAATTGATCAGCAAGGTCATACCAGAAGTTTGTAAGGAATTGACTAATATTTTAAAGGACTATGTAAAAGAGAGTATAAAAAAGTTTAATCACAAATCAGTATAATTATCAAATATCTTAATCAAATTTATTTATTGTGTGTCATCTTCTAAACGGTTTACTATGTCTTCAATGTTGCTAAAGTGCAACTCGTCACCAGTTGCTGTATGGACTCCTGTTTGGGGTGTATGCGTTGGGGTAGATGCATCAGCATACGTAGATGTCGATGATGCGGTGTCCGCCGCCAAACTCTTGCCATCCATAGCTATGAAATCCACTAAAACAATTGTTTTCGAAATTGCCCATTCTTGCTTGAAGCAGTATATTATTTTTATGTAATATTTGGCCTGTAATACTGTTCTTTCATTTTTTACATTTTTAATTCAGATGCCACATACTGGCCATAAACTTCAAATTCGTCTTTCGGTTCCTCCATCTTCTTTTTGGCACTTCTCATAATTTCGTACAGTACTTCATTTAGATTATCGTCACACTTAATTTATATTTATTTATATTTAATTTATCTTTAGAGTCTTTATTTGAGGCGTCCCAAAGAATACTATGTTGGTGATAAAGTTCTATGAGCATCGAAATTTGGTTGTTGGACCACACTACCTCCATGTTTATAAACTCGCGCAAAACTCGTCCACACCTGTTGACTTTTGTTTATAAACTAGATGTTTCGTCTTGCTCTCCACTCGTAGTGGGGAGCACGGCAACACGTATCATAAACAATGTTTCATCACCTATGTTTATGAACTGTTTATTAACTGTTTACAGAGGTGATGAAACATTGTTTATGAACGGTTTATAAACAGTGGTTATTAACAAATGTTTACTAATGAATACGTGGCTTTACTCATCTTTTTCTTTGTTGTAGAACCTTCAACTTATACTTCAGAAATTCTCATTGAGAATTATTAGAAAGGGAAAATTTGAAGTAAGCATTTACACACTTGT
Organism: Ectropis crepuscularia; assembly: GCA_963693475.1. Taxonomy (NCBI): domain Eukaryota; kingdom Metazoa; phylum Arthropoda; class Insecta; order Lepidoptera; family Geometridae; genus Ectropis; species Ectropis crepuscularia. Next base: position 27,289,025 of record OY856355.1, read on the forward strand.
TTTTTACAAAACGTAATTTTTTTTGAATAATAATAATCATTAAATTAATTAACCTGTCACCAATCACCTTCTATTCTCATGTCAAAATAATTGCCTTGCATCCTAATTTTTAACGCAATTTTCAGAAAAGCCCGAGCATTTAACACCACGGAAGCAGAAATTAATGAAAAAGCTGACAATAAGTAAAATTATATTTAAAAACCTGCAGAAAAAGGTGGATGACATAGAGAATATTTTTTCATCTCCAGTGCTAAAGAGCCTAATTGAGTCTTCCATATCCAACCAAAAACGAAAAGCAAAGGAAAACGTTACACAAAATTGCGCAAAAGTGTAGCTTTAGCTATTTATAAAAAATCGCCTAAAGCCTTTAAATATCTTAGCACTTACCTATGCCGAGTATTAGGACGTTACAAACTGTCCTACAAAATATGAAAATGAATCCTGGAATTGATCCTACTACTTTAAGTCAATTAAAAAAAAAACTGAATGCTTATCAAAAGCTGACAAACTCTGCGTGCTTTTGTGTGATGAAATATCCTTGAAGAAAAGGCTAATTCATATATAATTCGGCTACCGATAAAATAGATGGTTTTGACGATTTAGGCAATGAAGGCGGACGAACAGCAAATATAACTGATCATGCCTTGGTGCTAATGCTTCAAGGAATTCATAAAAAAACCAAACAGCCAATTGCGTTTTATTTCGTAAAAAGTACAATAGCCGCAGAGAAATTGACTGTTATTATAAAATCAGTTATTCGAGCAGTAACTAAAGTTGGTTTCACTCTTAGTACAGTCTGTGACCAGGTTCCAACAAAAGTAGGAGCGCTGAATTTATTAAAAAAAATGTGGGCTCCCCGATGACTGTAGTTACTTTTTACTGGACAATAAAAAATATTTATCATTTTTGATGTTCCCACCTTTTTAAATCTATTAGAAACAATTTTTATCAAGGTGGCGAAATAGTAATGGACGGAAAGAGAGCAAAATGGGAACATTTAGTAAAACTGGAGGAAAAAAACGAAATACTCTACATTTTTAGAAAATTACTAAACTACATGTGGAACCCAACTTTGGATTCAAAATGAGAGTAAAACTTGCTGCTCAAGTCTTGAGTAATACGGTATCCGCAATTTTAAAATTACTGTCAGAAAGTTTAAAAAATGAAAAAGAAGCTAGAGCAATTTTACAACTGCACATATTGTTGAGGAGCTCGACAAATTGTTTGATTGCACAAACGGGCTCGCCTCAAGCAAAGAAGTAAAGAAAGGTATACGACAAAATGTGAGCAAAAACAGTTTTCATCATGAATGCTGGCCAGAGTACAAAAGAAAACTAAAAACCCTTGCTTTTTTTTTAGTCTGACAGTCAGCTTAGGCTGAGAAACGTTAGGTGTGTTAACGGATTTATAATAACAATTACATGCCCTGTAAGATATTTGGAAGGTATTACAGTCAAAAAATTTCAACTATTTGAATCTGCGTCAATGCAATCAGGATGCGTTGGAAAAGTTGTTTGGCCTTATAAGGCAACACTGTCCTACCAACAGAAATCCGACATGCCATCATTTTGCTTCTGCATTAAAGTCAGCGATACTTGTGCGACTAAGCGCACCCATAAGTCGAGGTGCCAATTGCCAAAAAGATGAAAATAAAATACTATTTGATTTTCAAGATATTGTATTCCAACAACAGTCAATGGGAAAGGAAAACGATTCTAATTATAACAACGTTTAAATCCAAGTTTTAGATAACGATAATATTCCTATTTTACAACGAATGCGTTTAAATTTTCTCTGGGGTTCCATCGAATGGTTTGATGAATTTAAATAGGTTGTTCAGGTCTATATCAAAAGGGGTTGCGCTTAAGAGTGACTTCTCAAAATCGACGTTAGGGGATGTTATGTAAAATAGCAATTTGTCGTCTACCTTTTTCTATTTTGACATAACTAGAATACCTTGGTATACCTTGGATCTAGATCCAAGCTGGTATACCAGTTGTCGGTGGAAGTTACTAGCAGGATAAACACATCTCATTAGCACACTCAGAAAAAACAGATGAGGTCTACCTCAAACAGTCGTTCGAGCCAAGCTGAAGGCAGACGAATTCTCAGCTTAAGAAAATGCCGAAGGAATAACAGTTATGAAATGGAAGAACAAGAGAGATGTGCTGCTCCTATCTACCAAGCACTCTGTGAGCTTCAGAAGAGTCAGTAAAAAAAGGAAATGAAAAAGAAAAACTAAAGCCGAAAATTGTGGTTGATTATAATCATGCAAAATCAGCCGTTGATCTATCAGATTAAATGTCATCGTACAACGACCCCTCTTCGCAAATAAATGGCCCAAGAGATTGCCGATGGAGTTATTACTGAATACAGCTGTTGTAAATTTGTACATATTACACAAATTAACAACTAAAAGAAAGCTTAATGTTGTTCAATTCAGAACTGCATTGGTTGTACTTGGTAGGTACCACTGCCTCCGCTAGGCCGAGACGCTTATACACGAATTAAAAAAGAAGCAAGGGCTGGCTTTTGCCTGTCGTAAATATTGTTTCAGATGTTACAAAGAAAATTGTGTACAATTTGGAAGAATGCATGCAAGAAACAAGACCAAGAGAGTTGTTACATACTGTGAAGATTGTCCAAATAAGCAGCATTATTGTATTAATTGTTTCAATTTAGACCACAGATATGTCTGAGCGCTGACCTCCATATTTACTTTATTCGATTATCATTAAAAACAATTTAAATATTTAAAACGAATGCTTAAAAGAATTAGTTGACTTTCTCATTTCATTAAAGAACTTCTTTTCATATTTTTTTAAATCCAAAAAATAAGTATAGTATAATCCTTTAGTATCTCTCTTCCATAGTAATGGATGCACCCAAAACTGTTATTTACGTGAAATCTTCCATTTTCGTTTTCGTAGTAAATAAACAAGCACAGTTAGTGTGATTATTTTCTGCACGTTCGTCTTGACACACTCTTGGAAGTCGACTAAAAGTATTGGTCGCTCGACAATGTCGCGGCTGCCTGATCGCTCAGTGCGGTAGCGCCCTAAGTATAAGCTCTTGAGCTAATAAACTCAAAATCTTTCTAATCTTTTAAAAATTGTTTTTATAAAGACCTTCACTTGGCCCCCGTGCTTGTTTACTTAACTTTATCTCATAAGTGTATTCTAGTTATGTCAAAATAGAAAAAGGTAGACGACAAATTGTTATTTTACATAACATCCCCTTACGTCGATTTTGAGAAGTCACCCTTAAGCGCAACCCCTGTTGAGATAGACCTGAACAAACTATTTAAATTCATCAAACCATTCGATGGAACCCCAGAGAAAATTTAAACGCATTCGTTGTAAACTGTTTCAATGCCTTTGAGCTGGCCACGAAACCCCAAAAACTAGTTCTGTTTATATCCATTATCAGTCATGTAGCAAGGCAGAAACCGCCTGCTTATTCAGAGTTCAACTCCTGAAAACAATTAAAAGACTTCGTTAAGATGCAATTTAACTAAAGAAAATATTAGGCGTATCTATTGACAGCTCCAAGATAGTAGTCAGGGTCCTAGTACAGTGTTAGTCAATTCTCTCCCGGGGTAGAGACATGTTTATCGCAATCACTAATTGAAATTTCGTCATCAAACACAAAAATTAGGAAATTGCCCGGGCGCAGTGCTGCTATGGAGGACATTGCCATCCATAGGGTTCTAATGGGTTTGCACCCCCGTATTTCTAACATCGTTCGATACCGTTCCCCGAAGACGTCAAACGAAGCTTTAAACTTAGCGGTCTCGGAGAACAGATCACAAACATTGTATAAGAAGCCAGGCCCAGGCCCATTAATAACCCAAATAGGTTCAACACTGCAAATAAAGATCGAAATGCAGCGGTGACGGAGGCTCTGGGTCTGGCTCTGGGTCGGGGTGAAGCTTTAATTGCAAAATATGTTTAAATTATAAACATGTTGTTTAGTATTATACCAGAAATACCGACCTGGGGCCCATTAGCAAGTCTTTCAAACATTCATAAATGCCGAATACCGATTTTAACGTTACTTCCTAATTGCAAACCAAGTTAACCACTTACCTATTGTTCCCGTCGTCGTCCAAAGTCCAGTTTGGTCGAAGGAATAAGGGAAGTGGACAAAAAAGGAATGTGGAACCCAAACCGGACGATCTCCAGGCGAACTCCGGTCCAGAATTCCCAGAACGATCCTGCGTTCTGGAAACGGCCAATCCAGTAGCCCCTTCACGAGTAAATAGTCCAGCACTAATCCCGTAGCGATATGTTCCCGTCAATACGCATTCCCGCACAATATTAACGCTTTAAACCCGAAAAAACACCAGTTAGAAAAAACAACGAGTCACTCGAACGATACCGGCGTAACGAGACGTCACTTGTCAGCCGCTGTCAAACCATAGATCCGCTATGATTTTAATGTTGCCCGATTATACGGAACAAAACCCCCGACCAATTGAACTCCAGGTCAATTTTAGAAAACCAGTATTTAGCAACTAGTACTTAATAACTAGTATTTAGCAGTATCCGGACCTCAAATAAAACGAAATTCCCACTTTGACCCGAAAGTGGAAATCAAACCAAAAAAAAACTTTACCAAAAATAGTAATAAAACTAAATTAAATTTTAACCATGAAAAAAAACGTATATCTAATAAAGAGGCAAGCGTGCCAGAGAGGACACCGCGCGCTGAAGTCTGGAACCAGAAACCAGAATCTCCGCCACGCGGGGTGTGCCATCAGTACCCGATATCAATTTTAAAATACGTCCCCTACGCCAGAGTAGGGGGGCCAAATTTGCCTCTTTTAATAATACTAAGTCCCCTTCCCGAGGGGCCTCCGTCCTATCTGTCCATTTTACCCGTTGTTGCAACAGATGCAAGTACTCGGCCGACCAGCGCCTCCAGAAGTCTTGACTTATTTGCTGCAATAACTGAAAACGGGACAGGCGTCCGGGCCGCTCATCCTTCCAGGGATACTCCGGCAACGCGGTTAAGGGCTGACCGATCAAGAAGTGACCCGGCGTCAAGACTTCTAGATCGTTAGGGTCAGGCGAGATTGGACAGAGAGGACGGGAATTAAGCACTGCCTCCACGCGGCATAGTACCGTGACTAACTCTTCCCAAGTTAACACGGTCTCCCCGATGACACGGCGGAGATGAGTTTTAGCAGACTTCACCGCAGCCTCAAAAATTCCTCCCCAGTGAGGACAGGCTGGCACACTAAATTGCCAGCTGATTCCCCGCTGGGCGAGAGCCAGACTTAAACTATTATTACCAGAATTTAAAAAATTATTAACTTCGCGTAAATAATTCGCCGCCCCTCGATAATTTGTGCCATTGTCCGAACGTATTAAAGAGGGTACTCCTCTTCGCGCTACAAAGCGATCCAGCGCCGCGACAAAGGCCTCCGTAGACAGCGCAGAGACCAGCTCCAGGTGGACTGCTTTGGTGGCCAAACACACAAAGACGCACAGGTAGGCTTTAACGACCTTGGCGTTACGCAACGTCGATGACTTGACCGAGAAGGGCCCAGCGAAGTCCGTTCCGACCCCGTCGAACGGCCTCGAGGGAGAAATCCTATCCGGAGGAAGATCTCCCATCATGGGCTGCATGGTAGAAGCCTTGAGCCTATAACAAGGGACACATCTAAACAGCACCTTTCGGACCGCCCTGCGAGCCGACAAGATCCAGAATTCACGCTGCAACACAGCGAGAAGCGCGCCACATCCAGCGTGCGCGTTACCGATATGCCGATCGGTGATCAGCAGGTCCACCAGAGGACCTCCTTTCGGTAGCAACAGGGGGTGCCTGCTGCCGTACGGCAGGTTGGCTTTCCGGAGCCGACCTCCTACGCGCAGAAGACCATCCTCATCTGTGAAAGGGTTCAACTTGGCGACCGCACCCTTCAAGCGAGCGCGTCCGCAGCGCAGCGCCTCAAGTTCCGTCGGAAACCTCTCACCCTGCACCAGCCGAATGAGGTGCAGCAAGGAACTCCGACGCTCCTCCACAGTGGCGATCTGGTCACTCCTCCTCTGACGAGGGTGACGACAGTTGTGGATGAAGCGTTTAATCCAGCTAGTTACCCCCAACAACTTATCCAGCTTGCTGTAACGACCCGTCAACCAGTCAGGGTCTGGGGGCACTTCCGCCACAATCGCATGCACGCGGACTCCGGGCAGCTCCGCTCGCTCCGAGTCCGCGCCGAGAGCTGGCCAGGAAGCTTCTGGCTCCCGCAGCCAGTCCGGACCCCACCATAAGGGGTGATCAACTAGCTCCGGCGCGGAACAGCCGCGCGAAGCACAGTCAGCGGGGTTCAACTCACCCGGGACATGTCTCCAAACCATGTCCAGTCCAATGTTTTGGACTTGGGAAACCCGATTTCCCACAAAGGTCTCCAAGGTGTGAGGGGCTGCTCTTAACCAGGCAAGCACGACCTGACTGTCAGACCACGCATAGACATTCCGGATGTCTATCGAGGTGGACAGTTCCTGATATACATGCTTGAGCAGCCGAGCAAGTAATGTGGCTCCGCTCAATTCCAGTTTCGGAATGGTGAGTCGTGTCCTGATAGGAGCTACCTTGCTCTTCCCCAATAAGAGCGTGACATTGACGTGGCCTCCAGCGTCAACTGTACGCAAGTACACAGATGCGGCATAGCCCAGCTCGGACGCATCACAGAACCCGTGCAGGCTGATCCGGCTACAGCCTGGTGGCAGAATGCGACGGGGCAACGCCACTCGATTGACCGTTTCGAGGTCAGATATTAAACGAAGCCAAGTGTTAAGCGAGTCTCCGACCAGGGGGTCGTCCCAGGAGACCTTCAGAGTCCAAAGTCGCTGTAACAGACACTTGGCTGCGAACAGAACCGGACTGATCCAACCGTTTGGATCAAACATCCTGGCGATGGTGGACAAAACCGTCCGTTTTGTCCACGCGCGTGTGGCCTCCAGCGCCACCCGAAAGGTGAAGATGTCAGCAACCGGTTGATACTGCATGCCCAGAACCGCAATCCCGTGCGGATCGTCACCTTCCTCGAAGAGCCCCGGATCCTGCTGGTGATCGTCCGGGATACCAGCCAGGACGTTGGGGTCGTTAGAGAGCCATTTCCGAAGCTCATAGCCTCCAGATGCGAGAAGCTCTGTAAGCTCATCCCGGAGCAACAGAGCTTCCTCCACCGTCTGCGCGCCAGTGCAAACGTCGTCCACGTACAGGTCGCGCTCCAGAACTGCGGCTGCACGTGGGTACCGAGCCCGTTCTTGCTCCGCCAACTCCAGCAGTGAGCGGATCGCAATGAAGGGGCTTGATCTCAACCCATAGGTGTTGGTGTTCAACTCATACACCATCATAGGGTCCTGAGGACTTTCCCGCCAGAGGATCAACTGGAACCTCCTGTCCTCGGGGTGTATGACCGTTTGTCGGAACATCATACGGATGTCCGCTCCCAACACCACCTGATGCCTACGGAAATTCAGGATGATGTCTACAATATCCCGATGTAGCTTCGGTCCAGCGTGGAGGCACTGGTTCAGTGACACTCCTGTCGAAGTCGGAGCGGATCCATCGAACACCGTCCTGAGTTTGCCCGTCGACGCCTTCAAAACGGCGTGATGAGGCAAAAAGTAGTGGTCCATGGTCGACCAGTCGTCGCGAGCCGGAGACATGTGGCCCAGTGCCTCATACTCCCTCATGAACTCGATGTACTTTTCCCGAAGTACCGGATCTCGAGCCATGCGTCGCTCCATGGACCTGAGCCTTTTCTCGGCCAATGACCGAGACTGGCCCAGACGCGGGGGGTTATCCCGGAAGGGCAGCCTAGTCTCCAATCGCCCAGAGACCATTCTCCGAGTGTGAGCCTGATAAAAATTCTCACACTCCACGTGCTCGGGATCCAGCCGAGACACGGTAGGCGGCTCTTCGATCTCCCAGAACCTCTGCATGATCTGAGCGAGGGCCGTTCCCGTAAAGGAAGCCTGATTCGACTGCTGCCACTCATCCACCATTCCCAAAATGGCGTTCCCGTAGATGGTGGGCAGCGCCATAAGCGAAGACTGATCCAGCAGTCTAGGCTTGCCGTTCATGATGTAACCCAGTACATCAGAACCCAACAAAAGGTCTACCGGACCCGCCATCCCGAAGCGGGGATCCGCCAACCTGAGACCCTTAGTACAGGACAAAAGATCCGGATCTATGTCCGCCTGAGGAAGCCAACCGACAACCGAATCCATGACGGTAGCCCTGACCGCAATCCTTTCCGAATAGGAATGTACGGACGAGAAGGAGAGGCGGGTCTGTCCAGCCGACCGCACCTCTGTGTTCCCGACTCCCCGCAACGGAGTCGGTGACGGAAACCTAGCCAGGCCCAGGCGATGAGCAACCCGGGTTGTCAAAATGCACCCCTGGGACCCTGTGTCCAAGAGCGCTCGTATCCGGACGTAGTCGCCTCTTGGACCCCAAACCCTTAACCAGAGGGTGGGCAGCAGGACCACCGGTTGATCCTGTGCCAAGGGAACGGAGGCTAGTCATTCCCTCCGAGGCTCGTCCGAACCCGTCGGACTACAGGGCCCAGCCCAATATGGCTGCCGAGTGCAAAGGGCCATCGGAGGGGGGGCATATCCAGCTGCCCTGCCGTACCTAAAGTAGGGCGGGTGATAATCCAGCCTCGGGTGCTCATGGAGGGGAGGCGTGTACGCCCTCCATTCTATTGGTCGCGGATCCGGAGGCGGAGAAGGATAACGCTGGGGAGGTGGCCCCCGTGGTGACTCCTGTATCACCCTTCCACCTCTCCAGTTCGCCCGCGTCCGCGCGGGCTGTGAGGTCGGTGACCGAGCCGCGTGTAGGACGCCCCTTGTTGGGCTGCCCGGTGCTGCCGTGGGTTGGGGTGGAGGGGGTGTGCTCCACGCTGTAGCCACTTCATTGTTGTACAATGCGTGGCTCTGCGTGGGAGCGCCCCCGCCCGTGGAGGGCCCCCTCCCTGAGGGCTGTCGACCAGCACCATCGCTCCTGACGCACAAGAGCTGATGGTGTGGTCCCCCACACCCAGGACACGGCCGTGCCGTGGGGCAGTCATTGTACAAATGACCCCCCAGGCACCCGTAGCACCGACACAACCGCCGAACGATCCCTCGTCGTTCGGAAGTCGTCCGCGAAAGCAGGGCCGGACACTGCACCAGCGCGTGAAGCTGGCCACAGTTCGGGCACTCCTGCTCCGACGCACTCGTCACCGTCGCCGTCCGCTTCACCGCACCCTGAGTGCGGGGATTGGTAGGTCGCGGTCCTGTTCCGGCAGGGCCACGAGCTGACGCGGCGGGCTGCGCCTCCTGAGGCGCCGACTCTGCCATCCTCGCCTCCCACTCCAGGACCCGAAGTAGCTCCTCAAACGTGGGGAAGACCTTCGGGTCTGCGTGAAGGCCCCTTTCCCGCTCGAACCGGGCGCGCAACTCCAGCGGCACCTTGCCCAGCAGGATGTGGACCAGCAGAAACGACCAGTGTTCCACTCACAAGGCAGTCCCAAGCTGCGCAAGGCGTTGTACGCCACCTTCACGGGCGTGAGGATTAGCGGCCTCAACTGAGACCTCTCAGTCACCTTCGGCAGCCCCAGTATTTGGGACACGTGAGCGTCGGCGAGGAGCCGAGGGTTTTGGAACCTCGTCTCCAGCAACTCCATCGCCGTGCCGAAGTTGTCGTCGTCCAGCTCCAGGTGCTGGACCAGGGAGAGTGCCTCACCCTCCAGTGACGTGCGGAGATAGGCCAGTTTCTCCGCCTTCGTCAGATCCGTGCGTGAATCCACGAGAGAGGCGAACATGCTCCGGAAGCCGCTCCACTCCCGCAGGTTCCCTGTAAACCTGGGCAAGTCCAGAGTGGGAAGGCGTCCCACTACACCCGAGCCCGCATCCCTGATGACGGGTCCCGAGCTCGCCCTTCCCTGACGAGACCTCTCCAGCTGGCGAACCCTTTCGGAGACCTCGTCGTAGACATCCAGGATGCGCCGCATGTCCGCCTCGATCCTCTCCATCTGCTCCTCAGGTGGAGACGGCCTTGCATCCCGCAGCGATCCTGCGCTCCTCTCAGCGACCTCCAGGCGCCTGTCGAGCTGTTCTGCCCTGTTTAGCAGCGCCTCCTCCCGGTCTCTCCGGCCGACCAATCCTTGCAAGGATTCGAACCACCGGAGCTGGTTGGCCAAATCCGAAGCCATTTTTAAATTTAAATTTAAACTTTAAATTAACCTAAGTTCGGACAATGTCACAACAAATATCAAAAACAACAATATATCCGCAACCTAAAAAACCGGATACCACTTAATACTAAATTTCCCGACAGTTTGGGGAGAAATTATAAACTGGGAACCCCCAAATATTCGGCTTACCCGGTATTTTTTGCCAGAAAATAAAAACAAAAAGGGAGTAATTACGGCCAACTACACTCTGCTTACCAAAAAATGTTTAGTATTATACCAGAAATACCGACCTGGGGCCCATTAGCAAGTCTTTCAAACATTCATAAATGCCGAATACCGATTTTAACGTTACTTCCTAATTGCAAACCAAGTTAACCACTTACCTATTGTTCCCGTCGTCGTCCAAAGTCCAGTTTGGTCGAAGGAATAAGGGAAGTGGACAAAAAAGGAATGTGGAACCCAAACCGGACGATCTCCAGGCGAACTCCGGTCCAGAATTCCCAGAACGATCCTGCGTTCTGGAAACGGCCAATCCAGTAGCCCCTTCACGAGTAAATAGTCCAGCACTAATCCCGTAGCGATATGTTCCCGTCAATACGCATTCCCGCACAATATTAACGCTTTAAACCCGAAAAAACACCAGTTAGAAAAAACAACGAGTCAGTTCAGTTCAGTTCTTGGTTTTCTGTTACAACGAGTCACTCGAACGATACCGGCGTAACGAGACGTCACTTGTCAGCCGCTGTCAAACCATAGATCCGCTATGATTTTAATGTTGCCCGATTATACGGAACACATGTAGATGCATGTTTTTTTTAGAAGTCTGATCTAACATTTCAGTCTTCCTGCATTAGACTAAGGCAAATAACAAAAAAAAAATTGGCAGTCATAGGAACTGCCGATAGAAGTGAAAACTTGTGCCTCAAATGCTTTCACTTTTAACTTAATTGTTTAATTTATTTATCACCTTGTCAGAAGACAAATTATTTGTTAAACCATTGTAGGTCTATGTACATTCGCATAATTTCAACACCGCCAGCTAAATCGATGGTTGCGCCATTTAGTTTTATTGTTTCTGTTGCCCTGGTACTGGTACCTAGGGGCAAACGCAACTATTTTATATTTATGTTGTCCTGGTATCTGGAGAAAAACGCTGGGCTGTTGTAGGTAGGTAATCGAAACTCTTTACTGTTTCTGTTACCCTGGTACCTACCTGGCCGTTTTTACCGAGCTTACCCGAAGATTTCATATCCGATCCGATCCGATACGATCCATTATCATATCCAAGCGTGACGATTGATGAATCCATTTCACAGCCCACGAAAATTCTGTCTATAGCGCGCCTAAAGAAGTTTTCACTTCAAAAAATAAAATAATGTATAAAACGTTAATAAAAGGCCGAAGGCTAGGAGTCCGTGGAGGTGAAACTTTTCAAATAAAAAAAAAACCACTGCAAATAGATTTCATTTCTCAAAAACCAATACCAACGGCTCACTGTGTTACGGGGCACTGTGTGACACTGTAATAGTCAGCTCCAATTAACATAATGTTTTTGAGCTATTTCTAGGTTGATACCTAGAAATAGCTCAAAAACATTATGTAATATAAAAGAGAAAAATATTTTTTTTTAAATACAATTAATTTGAAATTCAAAAATGCGAAATCGTAAGAGGAAGACGGGTTTTGGTCTTCACAGTGAAAGTGATATGGTAGAAGCGATTTTGATGGTTGCAAGTGGTGTTAGTCTTCGAAAGGCAGCAAATGAAAAGCACGTACATTTTATGACATTACAAAGTTATGTTCAGAAGAAGAAGAAATGTTCGGAGCATGATGCCGGCAACATACGATTTACTCCAAATTATGCTAATAGAGTGGTATCAGTGTCGATCAAGAAAAGTTGTTGCAGGAGTATTTGTAATCTGTTCTAAGATTTGTGTCATGGTCTAAATACGATTGAATGCCGAAAACTTGGTTATGAGATGGCTGTTTACTATAATTTGAATATGCCTAAAAAGAAAAAAGAAAGAGGCTAAGAAGATGGGAGGAATTTATTGGCTCTATGGGTTTAGAAATTGGCATAGTGATTTTAACTTTAAGATAACCAGAACTTTGTAGTTTAAGAGTGCGCCTAAAGCCAGGAAAAAATCAGATTTCACCCGCGCGACGCGTTTCTTAATAATAATAATAATTAAAAAAACCGCTGTCGCCAATGGACGTTCTTTTTGTATCGCGTGTTAATTTTATTCGTTTTCACCGATATTCCACAGTTTTTTCATCCGTTATTTACACAAAATAGAAAGAAAAATTTAGCAAAATACAATACAACATCAAAGGTAATTCAATAAAACCTAATTTACAATATATTCAACAACAATGCATTTTGACAACTGGACGTCAAACGAAATCAATAAAAATAACGTAAATAATTCAAGAAATGAAGAGAAAACATAATTCCAACAATGATAACGCGATCGAAAAGAAGGGAAGCGGATACGAACAACGCACGACCGTCACCAGTTCGTGTCCCGTCACCTCAGAACACATCGTCGGAGGACGAAGCCTTCATGACTCCCCGCGATACAAGTGCATCGAGTGACGAGGACACGACGCGGACCCCGGCGCCGACAAGACCTGCACGCCGTGGCCGTCCGCCGCTGCCGGCACGCTTGGGGCCTGTGAGGCATTCTACCTCGCGCCCGGCCCCCGCTACCGGTGGTGTAGTGCGTCGCATGCGATGGACTCTACAAATGAACGAGAACTGCATGCGCGCCTATTACGGGGCTACAGAAGGAGGAATTAACCTGACCGCGTATTGTGCCAGGATGTTACTTCTGTTTCAGACCCTTGAACCAACCGTCGCCGTATCCGCACAACGACTTTCTGATCAGGTTCGAGCTATCCGCCGGTGCAAACTGTTGGATGACTCGACACTTGATCGGCTACGCCTGGAGGAACAACGTACTCGCCCAGCTTCTGCCTCGACCCGGGATACGCCCGTCGCGTCGTCGACGCTGACATTGGCTTCAATGCCAATGACAGCGGCGACACTTGCGACGCCGGTCGGCCCCGATATCGAGGAGGGAGATTCGGCGAGTAATAGCATATCCGACCAGGTAAGAGGGCAACTGAGGAGTGCTTTGGAAGACGCGATCTTCCAATATCGACTCACACCAAACTCTAGGCCGCGCTTACCACGTTTACCCACCCATAAACGGAATTTGGCTTTGATGGGAGCCCTGAATACTTTGCTAGTGCCCTACCTAGATACTAGCAAAGATTTGACTGATACCCATTCTATTCTGTACTGTGGTGCTATCGCGGCGTGTCGCGTTGCACGTGTCAAGTTTCCAGACACTGACCGTACAACGCGAACCGCCGGAGATGCACCCGCATGGCAAATGCGAATAGAACGGCGTATCAGCATATTCAGGACTCTTATAGCAAAGCTAATCTGCTTCAGTCAGGGGAACAGTCGTCCCCGTGTCATGCGTTTCGTAACACAGGCATTCGCTGGGACTGGTATCAGTCCCCAGCACTATCTAGCCAATGTTACGGAACGTATTGACTACCTGAAGCAGAAAGTTTATGCGTGGGCAAACCGTATTCGCCGCTACAGAGAGCGTGTAAATCGATATCGGCAAAATCGCGACTTCCAAAGTGATCAAAGGAAGGTGTATAGAAACTGGGAAGGAACTAGTCAACGTGTGAACGATGGGCAGTTACCGGATGCCAGCGCTATGAAAACCTTCTGGCGCAGCATCTGGTCGGTGCCGGTCGAGCACACGGAGGGAGCTTGGATGCGTGTTGTCGAACGTGCATGTGAACCCATCGAACCCATGGAGTCTGTTTTGATAGACTCCATAGACGTAAGTTGTGCCATCCGGACGGCTCAGAACTGGAAAAGTCCTGGATCGGACGGATTGCACAACTTTTGGATAAAATGGTTTCGATGCTCACATGAACGCTTAGCAACACAATTCCAAGAAGCCCTCGAGACGGGTTCTCTTCCTAGTTTCTTGACAACCGGAGTCACCTTCCTGCTCCAAAAGTCTGGTAGTACCACGGAACCAAAGAATTACAGACCCATAACGTGCTTATCTACCATCTACAAGCTACTTACATCCATTCTGAGAGCAAAAATTAACGCGCATATTGTCGCAAATAACATTTTGGCCTCCTCTCAGAATGGATGTAAGATTGGGTCCCGTGGTACTAAGGAGCTACTCCTCATCGACACGACCATTTGCCAACAAGTCAAACGAAACAAAGGAGCCCTCTCCGCTGCCTGGATTGATTATAAGAAGGCCTATGATGTGGTGCCCCATACATGGCTTGAAAAGGTTTTAGAGTTATATAAAATAAATCCAACTCTAAAATCATTTCTACGCAAGTGCATGGGACAGTGGGTCACAGTCCTTCGTCAACCAGGTGGCGTAGACAGCTCGTTTGTTTCGGAGGACTTAATTAAGATTGAAAGAGGAATTTTTCAGGGTGACAGTCTGAGTTCCCTATGGTTCTGTCTAAGTCTGAATCCTCTCAGCACTCTGCTGAAGGATTCAGAGTTAGGCTATCGTCTTCGTAGGGGAGGTGAGGTTATATCTCATTTGCTGTACATGGACGACCTCAAACTTTTTGCACCGAAACGTCAAGACTTGATGACGTTATTAAAAACCACAGAGGTTTTTAGTAACGCCATCAAGATGGAGTTCGGTGTCGACAAGTGTGCGGTCATGCATGTACAGCGAGGGAAAGTAGTAAATTCAGAGAATTTACAACTTTCCGAGACAATAACTCTCAGATCCCTCTCCGAAGACGAGACCTACAAATATCTCGGTATGTCACAGTCATTGGGTATATCAGCAGATGACATTAAGAAATCGGTGAAGGAACGCTTCTTTTGCCGGCTGACAAAAGTACTTAAAAGTCTTCTGTCAGGCGGTAATAAGGCGCGAGCCTTCAACGGTTGGGTAATGCCTCTGCTGATATACTCCTTTGGCATACTGAGATGGACTCAGACTGAGCTCGACGCCCTGGACAGAAAGGTCCGTCAACAGCTCACAACATACCGCATGCTACACCCGCGCTCGTCTGTTATGAGACTGTACATCCCGCGGAAATGGGGGGGTCGAGGCTTTTTAAATGCCAAGAACCTTCATAACCGCGAGGTATGCAGTCTCAGGGATTATTTCCGCAACAGCGAGTTCGGGATGCATCGCGATGTTGTGGCAGTTGACAGGAGCTTCACGCCTCTTTCATTGGCAAACGAGAACTGGCGCAAACCATCGGTGCTCAGCACTGATGATCGCAAGGAAGTATGGAAGAGCAAGGAGCTGCACGGGCGATTCTATCGGGCCCTAACGGGACCCGACGTGAATCTGCTCGCGTCGGTGAACTGGCTGCGCTTCGGGGACCTCTTCGGAGAAACCGAGGGTTTTGCCTGTGCAATTGCGGACGAAGTAATCAAGACGAACAATTACCGGAAATACATAATGAAGGACGGTACGGTCGACATTTGTCGGGCATGCCGCCGTCCAGGTGAATCTCTTCGTCATGTTATTTCCGGTTGTTCGCATCTTGCTAACGGCGAGTACTTGCACAGACATAACCTAGTAGCCAGGATCATCCACCAGCAACTTGCTCTTAGATACTGCCTTGTCGAGTCCGAGGTGCCGTACTATAAGTACGCACCTCTGCCAGTTCTCGAGAATGGTCGTGCGTTGCTCTACTGGGACCGCTCTATCATCACGGACAGGACTATTGTCGCCAATAAGCCTGATATCGTGCTGGTAGACCGGTCTCAGCGCCGGGCTGTGATCGTCGATATCACCGTACCACATGACGAGAACCTCGTGAAAGCCGAGAAGGACAAGCTAAGCAAGTACCTTGACTTGGCTCATGAGGTTACCGCCATGTGGGATGTTGATTCGACGATCATAGTCCCAATAGTTGTGTCGGCAAACGGCCTTGTAGCGAAAAGTCTCGACCAACATCTAAAGAGACTTTCGCTAGACGGTTGGGTTAAGGGCCAGATGCAGAAGGCAGTCATTCTTGACACAGCGCGCATCGTCAGGAGGTTCCTCACTCTGCAGCCCTAACCACCGGTAGCTTGGGCCCTGCCCCGCTGCTGGCGGCTATCTAGGTTTAGGTTTTTATAATGTTTTTATGTTGTTTTTTGATGCATTTACTGATATTGTAAAAACCTAAATTTAAGAACAAGGATTAAATGACTGAATAATAATAATAATAATAAACATTTATTTCAACCATTCACGAGGTCATACAAACAATTAAAACATCAATTACAAATTACTATCATTTCTAAAATTACAATTTGACATGTCTTTATTAGTCAGTACCTGAATCATCGAACAATGGTTCAAGAACTGACAGTCAAACCTATCTGAAAACATTCCCAGAATGCTGTTGGAGCTAGCGCGAACTCTGCGCACCAGGGATGCGCACCGTTTGCGCATGGTCGTGTAAAAGCAATCGACTCGCGACTCGGCAAACATCCCCGATGCACTGCAGCACCGAGGCAGCCGCATCAACATCCTGAAAGCGTTATTAAATTGCACCCGAAGGGCGCTGTACTGTCTTTGAGTGTATGACACCCACAGAGCACTCGTGTAGAAGGACGTACAAAATGCCCTAAACAGCGTAATTTTGACATCACTCGAACACCGTGCGAACCTACGGGACAGCATATTGGCTCGTACAGACAACGCTCTTCGTTCCCTCTCTATATCCGCATCGTCCTGAAGGTCAGAGGTCAATATATGTCCGAGATACTTGAACTGTTCTACCATTTTGAGCTTGGTATTATACAATTTAATGGCAGGTATAGTATCCGGACATACCCCTCCAGCCTTGAAGACCATGCATTCACTCTTTTTAATATTATATATCAACCCGTGACGCAGCGCATACTGCTCGCAGATGGTCAATAGCCTTGACAGTCCACAGGCAGAGGCACTCAGCAAGGCCATGTCGTCCGCGTAACTAATATTATTCAGTCCAATTCCATCAATGTGGCAGCCGACATGTGTTCCGCTGAGCTCCTCAATCAGTGCATTCACGTAGAGGTTAAAGAGTTTTGGAGAAGACAGCCCTCCTTGCCTTACCCCGCACTCCAACCTGTACGGTTCCGATGTCTCACTCGACCACCGAACTATGTTGATTTGATTAAGATACCAGTACTTAAAAATTTGAACCAGTTCACGCGGCATAGAAATATCTTTGAGCTTTTGCCATAAAATGTCATAGGAAACCAGATCAAAAGCTCTCGAGAGGTCGAGGAAACAAGCATAGACAGGTGTACGTCTCTTAGTGTAGTACCTGACAGTCTGCTTTAAACACATTATAGCTGACTCCGTAGAAAGCCCAGATTTAAAACCAAATTGGTTATCGTGAATGTGCAAGTACTGGTCCAGCTGAGCGCTAAGCAGACTGTCAAGCACCTTTGCAAGTATAGTGGCCAGCGAGATTGGTCTGTAGTTGTTTATATCGCCTATGTCACCTGTCTTGTTTTTCACAATTGGCACCACCACGGTTTTCATCATATCCTCGGGTAAGTACGAGTGCCCCAAACACAACGTATACAACATCGCCAGAACTCTCGGAAGATGCACTCCTGCGTGTTTAAGGTGTTCAATACTCAGACCATCATGGCCCGGAGACTTACCTTTTGACATCAATCCAAGAACTTTTCTAACGTCATTGGCCGTGAATCTAGTATTAGTCTCCTGGCCCTGAGGCCCATCCTCAATGGTAACTCGTGGTGACCCCAATGGAGACTTCACCGTAAATTGGTTTCTAAACATATCGGCTATATCTTTCGCATCACTTATTCCGTTCACAGTCACAGGTAGGCCCGGTTTACAATTTAACTTATTTGTGGTTTTCCAAAAGTCAGAGAAGTCCCGCCCCGAATGCTGAGATGCGAGAATGTCCATCTTTATTTGATCTTCATTGTTCTGACACCATCTAAGGCGAGATTTAAAGATTTTACGACTCTCCCGCATCTCATCCCAAGCACGGCCCTCCTCTGGCTTTCCAGACTCAATCCATTGCATAAATTTACACCTAGCCTCTCGGTGAGCCTCCCGAACGTGCACATTCCATCCGCTAACATACTTTTTCTTTTTCCTTTTCGACTGGCTATATGAGCGACTGTCACGTGCTGCCCCACATAATGATTTTACAATCATTCGATACATTTTATCAATTATCTGTTTATGACATAATACATTACATTGTTTGTCAGTACAATAAGTAAACTCAGCTGGAAAATCTATTTCTTTTAACTGGGAGTTACATAATTGAGTATACAATTTTATTTGTTCAGGGGTCCTCTCGCCCCATCGTACTGAGTTATGATTAATTGTATTAAAATTGTCAACGAAATTTTTTGGTTCAATTATATCTAAATTACACTTAACTATCAGAGGGAAGTGGTCGGACCATACAGGGCTATAACTAATATGGGCGCTAATAACTGTTCGCAATGCCGCACCCGTAACAACACAATGGTCCAACCAACTTAAGCAGCCGTTTGAATCACTAATAAAACTGTGTGTATTAGAAGACAGACCCAATTTTATAATATCCGCACAAAACCATTTTTGATCAATACAAAATTTTGAAAGGTCAGTATAGAACTGCTCACCCGGGTGTGAATTAAAGTCACCGAGCATGTATACACTCTCTATACTTTCCCTACCAATAATAGCACTCAAAGAAGCAAGACAATCGGTAAATTCCGGCAAATTAACCGTTTTATTAGTGGGCATATAAACGCTAAACACTAATAACGATTTCTGAGCGAGAACTATTTTTATTGCACACAATCTTGTGTTATCGCACTTCACTAGTGACACATTGGGAAAAATACTTTTCTTCCATAGCAGCGCCACCCCGCCAAACGGGCGACCGGCTATCATTCCTTGCGCAGGGTCCATGGCTGAAACTCCCGAGTAGGCAAATTCGTCATCGATGCAGCTAAGGAAATCAATATCTTGCGGCAGTAGCCAGTGCTCTTGTAGGGCAATTATATGCGAAGTGCGACACAGCTGCCGTACGTCTTCAACCGATCTCTTCACATTTTTACAATTAAAACTGACAAAGTTGAATATCTCATTCGCCATACTTAGTAGAATTGTTTATCGCCACAGTGTACTCACTTTTCGTAAACCTTTGTTTGAAGTTCGTAAAACGCCTAAATATTATACCCTGCGGCCACAGTTTATCATCCAGAAATATTGATAATTTATGTTCTGATACAAAAAACTTATAAGCTTTATAATCTCGCACCTGCTTGAAAGATATTTTTTCTAAAGATATCCTTTCACGCGTCTTTCCGTATATGTAATCAACAATATCTCTGTCTGTCGTGTCCTTATGAATTTTCGTAATAAATATCGGAACGGTTTTATCCGCGGCCTTGAACTTTCCCTCAGTATCCTTCGAAATTCCAGAAATGCCATGATAACGATATGGATGTTTCTTTTGCCTCGTCGATACCTTTCGCCAACCGTCGTCGTCAGTACCAACTTTATTCTGTGTTTTGGTTTCGCCTAATATAATAATAGAACCGCTCGAGTCAACAATAGGACTCGGGGCGCCTGCGGTCGCAGGTAGCGGTGACGTCATACCTACAGCACGGCTATCGCCGCTGCCGCTATGACAGGTCTCCCCGCAAGGTCGGGTAGTCAGCAACCGTTGCGGCGACACAGCTGATTCATACGGACTTTGTTTATCTATATCTACCCTCTTATTTCGGATGTCTCGCCAACTCAAAACATTACTAGGGCTAATTGATTTATTTTCGTTGGACGCTTTGTTTACATTTTCGTCATACGTCTCCGAAATATTGCCATCTTGTGAGAGTCCCATTGGGCCACTGTCTTGCCATGCCCCTCGTTTTGTGTTTATTGTAAATGCGGAGACCGGTGGCAGTGAGTCGTTTCTGAGCCGTAAAATTTCGTCTTTCAAATCTTGAACCATATCCAGAGTGGCATAAGAAGTCTTTATGGTTTAAATGTCACTCTTCATTAATAATAAATCTTTGAGCAATTTCGTGCAGTCGAGGTGGTCAAACAGAATAGGAGGTAACTTATCGAGTTGTCTAGCCACAAATACTGGAATAATATCTGGTTCCACAGACTTAAACAAATTAACCATATCTGTTAGATTCCGCTCCTCCTTCCCTTTGTTTTTTCGCAATATTTTTCGTTTTTCTGTAGGAATCGAGTCGAAAAGTAATGACTTTGCGTTTTTTATTTCTTCTGTAGTAAATGAAGATAAGCATATTCTCACTAGAGTATCTTCATCAATAACCGATACTTTGTTTTGTATATATGCTAAAAGTTCACAAATTACAATGTTACATTCATTGCACTTCACAACATTCGTCATTTTACACGCGTCCCGTAATACGCAAAAAATACACCCGTCGCTGGCGGATGCGCGAGATCAACTGTGATAATGTGATGTACATAAAGTCGAGAATAGCATGACACAGTTTGGAGGAAAAATCAATATTTAATCAGGAGTCCATTTTTGACCATGTTTTATTTAATTACTCAATAACTAAACATAAATTTAAAAAGTGTTCGGTTACTTTACTAGAACGTACAAATAGGAATTTTATTACCAAAAAATAATGTGGGGTCATCGCTGATAATTTCGAGTACTCGAATTAAAACAGGTTTTTTCAGTGTCATTTTTATTTTTTTATTGCAAAAAACTCTGATCTATTTTTAAAATTCTATTCGGTTATTGTGCTTCTTCTTGATTGTACCCACACGTCAATATTTTTTTTGTCATAGTTTTTAGTTTCTTAACTTCAGTGAGCGGCGTCGAAAATGTCCTTTTTTCGTTTTCTGGCTTAAGGCGCCCCCCTAATATTTGCTAGCAACGCCCCGCGGTGTTACCCGCGTAGTTCCCGTTCCCGTTGTTCTCGTTGTTTTTCCGGGATAAAAAATAGCCTATGTGTTCTTCCAGACTATAATCTATCCGTGTTCCAAATTTCAGCCGACACCTTACCGAAGACATCCCGGAAGTCAGCCTGTATGAGATTAGGATGGCCCTCAAACAACATAAGAACAACAAGGCACCTGGCGACGACGGAATTACGACTGAACTTCTGAGAGCGGGTGGAAAACCGGTACTTCAAGTCCTCCAGAAGCTGTTCGACGGTAATACGCCAGAAGCGTGGAGCAGAAGTGTGGTGGTGCTCTTCTTCAAAAAAATGTGACAACACCTTGTTGAAGAAAGAACTACAGACCTATCTCACTTCTGAGCCACGTTTATAAGTTGTTTTCGAGGGTAATCACGAATCGTCTCGCACGCAGGTTTGACGACTTCCAGCCACCCGAACAAGCCGGTTTCCGAAAAGGCTATAGTACCGTAGACCACATCCATACACTTCGGCAGATTATACAGAAACCCAAGGAGTATAATCGGCCACTATGTATAGCGTATGTGGACTATGAGAAAATCTTCGATTCCATCGAGACCTGGGCAGTGCTTCAGTCTCTCCAGCGATGCCGCATGGACTATCGCTATATCGAAGTGTTGAGGTGTATTTACAGCAAAGCCACAATGTCTGTCCGATTACAGGACCAGTGCACAAAACATATCTGGCTACAGAAAGGCGTGAGACAGGGAGATGTTATATCTCCGAAACTGTTCACTGCCGCGCTGGAAGATGTTTTCAAG
Organism: Ectropis crepuscularia; assembly: GCA_963693475.1. Taxonomy (NCBI): domain Eukaryota; kingdom Metazoa; phylum Arthropoda; class Insecta; order Lepidoptera; family Geometridae; genus Ectropis; species Ectropis crepuscularia. The sequence continues at coordinate 27,310,938 of OY856355.1, forward strand.
CTACTGGACTGGAACGGACATGGCATCAGTATCAACGGCGAATGCATCACTCACCTTCGGTTTGCCGACGATATAGTCATTGTGGCGGAGTCGATGGAGGACCTCGGTGCTATGCTCAGGGACCTAAGTAGAGTATCCCAACAGGTAGGTTTGAGGATGAATATGGACAAGACGAAGGTCTCATTTAAAGTTTTAATTCAATTTTCAAACAAAAGACTGGTTAAAAAGAAGACTGACTGTCTTTAGTGTTTTAGCATTTTGTTCTTATTTTTTCAAAAATAAACGATAAGTATGCATAATTTCGTTTTTAGCCTACATTACATGAGTGGTACTACGACCCTTACTCTTCGATTTTAGTGTTTATAAGTAGTGTATTCATTCATCTCAAATCCACATTAATGCATTGGATTATTGTTAAGAAAATGGAATCACTTTGTTGTCGTTTCCCGCACACTGTTCGCACAAACTTCAGCCCTTGGATCGATCTGTCTTTGGACCCTTCAAAAAAGCTATAAACAGTGCTTGTGATGGATGGATGCGGAGTCACCCTGGAAAAACTATGTCAATCTGCGACATACCAGGGATTATAAAAACTGATATGCCTTTGGCTTTCACGCAATCGAACATTCTGGTTGGTTTTTGCAATACAGGTATTTAGCCATTTAATCGTAATATATTCCAAGAAATTTACTTGGCACCGTCTTTTGTAACGGACTTACCAAAACCTGAAACTGAAGAAGAGAATCCTGCACCTTCATAATTTGTAATGGATAGATCAAACCCTAACACTAGAGAGACTAATCCTGCAGAACAATTTGAAAGAATAACAATTGACACTGGAATGACTTATCCAGCAGGACCATCTGCCAGAACTTTGCAGTGAACAATTCTGCTGAAATAGACAGCTACCCTTGGAGTGACAAATTCTGCTGAAACAGGCAGAACTATCTTTGGAGTGACAAATCCTGAAGAACTGTCTGTTTTTGCGGACGGACTAAACTTTGAAACTGGGAAAAACTATTTTGGATCGAATGATGAGACATCGCCGCTTTCACCTTCCTTATTGGGCTAATGTTCAATCAACACTTCAAGCAATTTTCAGGCAAATGCGTCAATCTCAGCAATGCCATTTGTTTTTTCGCCAGAAATTGTTCGGCCTTTTCCAAAGGCTGGACAAAAAAAAAATAGATGTGCTAGAACTAAAAAGTCGACTATTTATACAGGCACCACTGAAAAAGAGGCTGAAAATATTGAAGGCTAAGCAAGTAAAAAAATCTTACTGAAATAAAATGAAAAGGAAAGAATAAAGCGAAACAAAGGAAGATATCACCACCAACGTCCGATGAAGAAGAGTGTTTCTGTCTGGTATGTGTAGGGGTTTATTCTGAAAGTAGAGCTGGCGAAAAATAGACCCAAATCTAAGGAAAATGTAAGTTATGGTCCTACTTTGAGTGCACCATTAGTAGAGATGGTAGTCACCATTACATTTACCATAACTGTAGAACTGAGCAGAGTCTGACTAGATCTCAGTAGGTTACTTTTTAGAAGTTAGAATTTGCTTAGTTTATTGATTTTGCTTTTATTGTTGCATGACTGCATGTACATATAGAAATGTTTATTTAAGCTGTTAAACAGCTGATAATAATTTTACTATTGGCTGATTAATCTGAAGACTGTTAATAATTAAAGATACTATAGAGCCTTATTAGTTATAAGTGAATCCAATGTTACTTTGTTTCCTGTATTTTCCAAAAAAAAAAAATGCAAGGCATTTATTACATTCCTTAAATGTGATTTTAGACAATTCCTATGTATTTGAATTTTAAAAATACTTTCCTGCATAGCGCGAGAGACACTTCCAAAGTGGTAAAATGTGTTTTCTAAAATTTTAAAATTAAAAAGGTTAAAATTTTCTCGTCATACATTTTTCCGTTTACGGGAACTGGGTCTGTTCGTGTTTCCGGATCTCATTGAGCCTGTGCTGCCAAATGAGTCTCATCTTCAAATCATTATGATGGTGATGTGGATTCAATAGGACACTGGTCTTGTATTTATTATATCAATGGTATACTACGCGTGTACGATAGTATTTATAACTATTTAAATCCAACTCAAAAATCATACATTACTGCATTGTTTCCATCCCTGGCAGAACTTAACATTCAATTCAATGCAATAGATTGCGGGCTTTGTGCAATAGCTTCTGCTACTTCTTTAGCACTTAAGATGAATCCGTCTCAATACAATTATGTACCAGAAATGACGAGAACTCATTAGCGACGTATGATTTTGAGCAACGACTTTTTGCCTTTTCCATCTATAGCAAATTCTGTATCAGGACGTCCCCAGAATTGCAAAATAAAAAAAATCAGAAGAAACAAAGACAGCGAAGTACGAAAATAAAAACTGTTGTGGCAATAGTCCAAAAAAATAATATTGCAGAGGAAACAAGCAAAATACTTAAACTGAATGTAGAAGATACTAAAGAAAAAATGCGAACATGAAAAGGGTTTCAAGATCTAATAATAAGATCGTCGAAAGAGAAAAACAAATTTAAAATGGCTATAAATTCTATAATTCTTATAAACAGATAAACTGAAAAAGCTAACGGAAACGGAAAATAATAGTTATATTCGACGAAGCAAACTATTAAATCCTGAGTACAGACTAGTTGAACAAGAGCACAATACTCAAGTACACAAAGTTGCTCGATTAAATCCTGAATATAGGCAAGCTGAACGAGAGCGTGACTAGGGCTTGCATTCGAATAATAAATCAGCTCGAATATCCGCCGATGGTTATCGATTACCGAATATAGAGAGTCGAACTTTGAAAATCGACTTGCCCGAGCGCGGCGACATAAAGCAGCCATGATGGACCAACAGCCACTGCAGGAGATAGTCGGAGCCAAGCAGGTAGCAGGTAGCAGGCAAATTTTCGAGCCAAGGGTGGCACTCCTGTTGCATTTCATTGGGAGATGAGCTACAGAATATAGCAAAACTTCGCTGTGATGCATTTACTACCTAGTTTATTATGTCTTTATTGAATAATAGGCAAACAGCATTAGCTGATATATCTATATCTCAGAGTTGAAATAACAAATTGTTGGTAACTGTGTCTGGGTGTTTCCATGTATAATAAGTATGTATTTAAAACAATATAAGTATTATATCTGTGGGAATCGTTTTACGTTGTTTTATATTCGGATCAATTTCACTAGTTCGCTCGGAAAATCTCCTAGGACCACCCCGCCGCGTTCCCGACAATATCAGCTATCTGGCCGCCATCACACAAGCTTTGCTTAGTTTGAGGTCAGATGGTGGCGTGTGTGAATTGTCCACCAATATTTATTTTGTTTAATTGTAAATCATCTGTATCTGCTGTATATATTGCCTATTCTAGATGAAATGCAAAAGTTAATAAAAATTTTGAAAGCAACGACAGAGATCCGACGAAACTGCTGAATGATTTGGTTAAACTAGTGGAATCAGAAAAGAAATAGACAATAGTTTAAATCCATACTTATTATACATAGAAACACCCAGACACAGTGCAAACATTTGAATTCATCACACAAATATTTGCAGTGGGTGGGAATCGAACCCACGATCCTCGGCTTCGCAGGCAAGAGTTACTACCCACTAAGCCACGAGGCCAGTCAAATGCTCTTTTAAATTAATGCTCAAGTAAAATTTGATAAAAATGTAATAGATTTGACTTATCTAAGAAAATCTGTGTTTTGAGAGTTGGATAACCAAGGTGAATGAATGTGCAAATATATACGGCTGGAGTAACAAATAAACTGCACATTACGCTTTGCCCAAATTAGACGGTCACGCTAGGAAATGGTACGAAGTTCTTTAAACTACACTTTTTAATTTGGCCTGAAAGGCGAAATCGCCTAATTTCAATCTATTTATTCGAACCATTAATTCAAAAGAATAATGTCAAACCAAAAATAATGATCAGCTGTAAAGGCGGCCTTGTCTTTTAGGGGCAGCTGTAAAAAGGCTTTGTCATGGTGTGAATACAAAGTATCCAAATAATTATATGTATAATAAGTATGTATTTAAAATTATATAAGTATATCAGCTATCTGGCCGCCATAGTACAAGCTTTGCTTAGTTTGGGGTCAGATGGTGTTGTGTGCGATGTCCACCAATATTTATTTATTTATTATTTAATGATTACATACAGCACTTATAAAAATGTTTCATGTTTATCATTATTTTACTTACTCAATAGTTCTAGTTTTGACGTATCCCTTTTCTAAACATTGCCGTCCTTTAAAAAATCATCTACAATGTAATACGCTTTGCCTATTAGGTAGTTTTTTTATTTCACGACAGCATTCCCGTCAGAAAGTAATCACGGAGCATTATTAACGGAAATATGAAATTTGGATAGTCTATAGTTGAATGTTATTATGACAAAATGTTACTTTTGAATGCACATGTCGACACAGGAAGGAGGCAGTCGACTGTCTCTTATATGCGTTAGAACATATAACAATCTGAGCTAGTACATCATCACCACGGTACTTGGATCCCGAAGATTTACAGAAATTCTTAAACGACTTATGTAAGGAAACCGCTAATTCACGTTCCATAAGGCGAACACAACTAACTGCTTCTGATGAACAGCCACAAAACCTATCCAGGGGTGATAAGAAAACAATGCAAACAAAATCATTTAATTTCGATTAAATTAAGACTACTCTCATGAACGGCAATATTGATCTACAACGTTATGTGGAATTGGTTGAAGCAATTGCACATTGATTAGGCAAGATATTGTGGAAAAATGTTGTTTACCTGAAGAAAAAATGATGTACTAAATAGACGAGGTTCTGACGAACTCCTAGCATAATCAATTTCTCGAAAGCTACGTGAATTCACCTAGTAAGCTTTCTCTAATAAATCCCGTTCCATCAAATCTTTCAAAAGAGAGCCAAAGTCGTAGTCCAGACCTAGCAAAAATCAATTGCAATACGAACCTGTGAAAATTACGTCCATAGAGACGAATTGACAAAATTAACGCGTGTTACATAAAACCTTTCACACTTATTCAAACATCCCTCACTCGAACAATTCTTTGCTTCCTTGGTTGAAAGAAACCTGATTTCTGCTCAAATCCATCCCGTTCATCTCCTCAACCTCTACACAATCCACTTTTGTAGTACTTCAAAATAATCAAAATACAACAAGTAATTCAAAATAATCTAGCTTCGAAGCATCTAATTATTGTGTTTTACATGTTTTCAGATTATCCAAACTCCACAACCTAATTCCAATGAACTGTCTTTCTTCTCTCCGCGGCCCGACCTCCAATATCGGCATCCACACAATGTGCCCAGCAGCCAGTTCCACCTCCAACCAGGACTCAGTGCTAAGATGACTCTTAAAATGAGGTTTCGTGATGACAATGTTGATTAAAATAAAACAACTTCAAAATTTACTGAATTTGATTTCTCCCAGCTCTTTCCAATGCAGGCAAATCAGACCTTTACAGAACAAAATTAAGATATTTCCTTTCCTGATAACGCGGACACTTCTGGCCCGTTACTAGAGCATATTGGTCAAACACAGTAAAGTTTAGTCCAATCGCAGACACAATGAGTGTGAACAGATTTCCTTTGATTTTCAAACCAATAATTTCTCAAGCAGATGATATAAATATTTTCATTAGCTCCTTACGTGGCACTTTAGCCAGTAAAATAAGCTCATTTGAAAAGAAAGATAGCGGATGCAGTTTAAAAAAAAATCTATAGAATTGGGTATAAATAAATTTAGTCCACTACGTGGTAATTCCTCTATTGATTTGCCCAAAGATATTAAAGACAAAAAAGCTGTTGTAAACGTTAAAAACTTAGATGTCTTATGTTTTTTTGATTACAAAAAAAATCCCTATGTTGTATACGCTGATTTTGAAGCTTTTTTGAAACCTGTTCAAACATGTGCTAACGACTCATCAAAACCATTTACTAATAACGTTCAGAAACATTAGGCTTATAGTTTCGGATATTACATCAAATGCTCGTTCGATAATAGTTTGTCTAAGTATGAAACATATAGTGGTCCGAACTGTGAACAAGTGTTTATGAGACGTTTATATGACGATTTAAAAACAAATTGTCAAAAAAAATGTTTTCAAAAAAAAAACTCCTAAATCACTTTCAGCTATGAACTCTTATTTCAAAAACTTGTTACATTTGTTAAACTGAGTGAACAAGATTTGAACTTTGATTTGCAAACCGGTGATTTCAAAGAATGCACATGAAGTATGTATGTGAAAAAAAGTTTCGTGCTCCTCGTCATATTCCAGTCTTTTTACACAATCTAAGTAATTACGATGCGCATTTCATTGTTCATGCAGTTAATTTTGTTGAAGGAAAAGTTGATATAAGTCATTAAAATAAGGAGAAATACATTTCATTTTCAAAACATCTAGCAATAAACAACCTAAATGTTACCTTGAGATTCGTAGATTCTTACCATGCAGCCTCGACCAGCTGGCCAAAAACCTACAAGACGAAGAATTTCATGAACTCAAAAAAAACTTTCCTGAGAAACACGATTTTAATCGTCTTCGAAAGAAAGGTATGAGTTCACAACGTCATATGACTCTCTAAATTTAACCTCTTTACCAAATCAAGATCAGTTTTATAGTTCGCTAACTAATACACAAATTTCAGATGATGACTATAACCGTGCTCAAGATGTTTGGCAACACTTTGGTTGTCGAAATACTCGTATGTTAGATTATTCAAACTTACATCTAAAAACTGATGTTTTGTTGCTAGCTGATGTTTTTGAAAATGTTCGAGACCTTTGTCTTAAAATCTATGGCTTGGATCCTTCCCACTATTATACTGCACCGGGGTTAAGTTGGGATGCTATGTTGAATCAAACCAAAGTAAAATTAGAACTACTGACAGATATTGACCAAATTTCTTTCATCAAGGCGGGCGTCAGGGGTGGTATATCTCAATGTAGCAATCGACGTGCAAAGGCGAATAATACATTTTTAAGGGTTTTTGATGAGAATGTGCCTGCATCGTACTTGGCTTATTTAGATGCAAATAATCTTTATGGTTGGGCTATGTCGCAGTACCTTCCTGAGGGAGGTTTTGAGTGGGGTGTAAAAGTACCTCCCGATTAATAATAATTTTATATTTTTTAGGTAAATAACTAAAGTAAACAAGAAAATATCCGCCTAAGTATTGAGTATGTAATATATTATCATGTCATCTCAAACTCGTGGTTTGATGGTAAGCAGATGTAAAAACATTTTTAACCTCGTCGTTGCTAGGTATAACTGCTAACAAAAAGGTTTGTGAAGCCCTTTACCCTAGTGATACAAATTAGCGGCTTCCACGCAAAGCTCTTGTTTACATTAGAATCCACCAATTCATGGTCGCGGATTACCAGCGCAACTCTTGCGAACAGATAAAAAGATCTTATACAACTGCTCTCCCTACTAAGACTTTAAGACTTCACAATCCAATAGTCCAAAGTTGGGGCATGTAAAGTGTACGTAATAATATTAGCTGCGTGTAAGTTTTAAATTCGAGGAAACTGCAAGATGCAGTGACTTGCCAACAGGCCTAACCTAACCAAACTCCATCCTCGAACTCTCTTTGAACAGTGTAGTTACCGCCCTTAAATGTTGACAAATTGTCTCATAAACCAAATGTGTAAACGATCAGATTCCCTTTGTCACCAGTCATAACCAAGTCAAAGTTGAAATTAGTCTCTGTTAATACGTTCATTTCTCCACGCATTACTCCCCAACCCCCCGACTTTCATTATTTTCATACTGAACCAAAAGGTCTACACAATCTCAAGAGTATGAGACTCGCAGAACGTAAATACATATTTTCCTCCATTTCAATTAGATTTGATCTGGGTTCAATGGATTTTCTTAAATAAAACTAATTACCTTTTACCAAGAATTATTTATTGAATTCTCTTGATTACCAACCTCAAACATTACCTCCACACGTTACCCCAAACCTTACCAGACATTACCTTATTTACCCCTCCCCCTTTTTTTTTATAACCCGTTACACGTTTGTCAAACCATACCATGTTTTTTTTCTTTGCAAGTCTTTGTTTTAAATAAAATTATCCCTTCCTTTTGTTGTTTTTTTTTTATAGATTGACTTATTTTTTAGACACTGTTAAAAGTATCAAAGAATTTAATTAAATAATTACAAATTCCCATTTAATATCATAATATAACATTATATAAGCTTTTCATAATTATTAATTACTATAAGGATGTTTGAAATGAATTAACCCGTCTTTACCGCAATGTTTTTAATATCTTCCCTTAATTTTGGGTGTTTCTATGTATAATAAGTATGTATTTAAAACTCTATAAGTATTATATCAGCTATCTGGCCGCCATCATACAAGCTTTGCTTAGTTTGGGGTCAGAAGGTGTTGTGTGTGAATTGTCCACCAATATTTATTTATTATTATTTTGCCTGAGTTCAACTCCTCTTCTAATTCAGATTCTGAACAACGTTTTAAATCGCACCAAAGAAATCTGAAACCTTCAATTTCCATTTTAGCAATGATTAAATCTAAAAATAGTAGGTGCATTATATTTATTTACTTCCACACTGCTCTACTATTATGATCCATAGGACCCCGTAATACAATCTTGAACCATTTAGTATCGAAAGACTATATGTTTTTCTTTCATTTAGGGCAATTTATTTTCCCTACTTGGCAACACTCGAGCCCCTCAGAAATGCATCCACCTTATTTCCAATAATTTTCTACTCTCCACAAGATGTCGCTGTTCCAATAGCTGCGTGTTACTGTGCTGTAATGTGGCAGGCATGTTGCTTACCATCAGGCACATGACCTGCTCGTCTCGTCACTCTATGCTATAAAAAAAAAAACACATAAATTTAACGGTCAATCACCACAATTTGCCAAAGATGAGAGCAAAAAAACACTATCGTAAAAATCGATTTTCTCTCTGCTCCTTTTTTTCACAATTTCCCGCGTATTTTAAAAACTTTCCCGCTTTGGTTATTTGTAAATTTTCCGTTGATCGCGACTTCGAGACAATTTATTATTATTTTACTCTCGTTTTTTAACTTCTTTTAGTTACTGATCATATCATTATATTTTTTTTTCATCTACCTTTGACTTTAAACTCGTCCTTTTCCCTTTATGTATTTATATAGTTATCATTTAGTTAATGTTTTTCCACGTATATATATATGTATATATATATATATTTCAATCTTTCTCTTCCCTTACTATGTCTAACTACGACACTTTGATAGCTCAATTTCCTTGTCTATATAACCCCGCGGACCCTAATTTTCGCGATAGAACCAGGGGAATTTCTGAATTTTCTTCCACCGTATGTATACACATCTGCCATTTTAACCAGTTTCATCTTAGAATTATCTGTAATTTAATTCCACTCCTTCCTTTATTATATCTGTATTATTTCATCACAACATAATTAGAGAATTATTATTTCCTGATTATATATATATGTTAATCAATGATTTTACTTTCAGCCTCTCCCCATCTGATTCCGATCTCTTTTCAACCATAAATCCCCTGGAGACCACCATTTTTCAACAATGCGGCCCCACTCGTAATGATCTTCTCTAGAGCTCTCTAGATGAGTCCGAGTCTAATGATTTTATTATAATAGATTAGTCGTTACACAATAAAACTTGGTTTTAAGCACACAAAACGAAGAAATGTTGTCTAAATTCATTCAGATACTAATCATTTAAACTGTTATATTACTCTAACCTATTTTATAATGTCGATTTACTAATTAATTTTTAACTGTTACCTATTATTGTTGCAAAGAGTTCACACCAACTTCATTTCTCTAAAGAAATCTAGTAACAACAAATTGTAATAAATATTAGTGTTGCAACAGAACCCTGCTTCCGCTTCTGCAGAAGTTCCGCATGTTTTTTCACTTCTGTTTCTGGTTCCGCAAACTTTATAACAGAACTCTTAACGGAAGCGGGGAGAGAGCGATGAGGAGCGATACAGCAACGCGACGGCGCGGCGGCACGGCGCGGACGGTTGCGGGGGCCGCGCGTGAACGAATGTTCACGAGCGTCGAGCGTCCAGGCGCGTGTGCTGCCGATAATTGCCGAATCCCTTCCGCGTATTTTGCGAGGGAGGGGCGCGCGTGTTACGATGCCCGGTAACATGGATTTCGCTGACCAACAATTCATATTCATGATTACTCAATTGGAAACGGTGGCGTGATTCCCACCGTGTTGCAAGCAGTTCCGCGAAGCATCGGACCGCCCGGAAAACGGACACCGATCGGCGATCGGCGTCCCTTAGCCGTCACTTCGTAGTCTCATATCGACTCGTTGACACTTCATATAATTAGTTGTAATTTAAATGTAACTTTTTAAATAAATAATTTAATTTGCAAAAGGTTTTTTTTTGCAACTCCTGGACTCGCTCAACTTAACTGGCGCAGTCGGTAGGATTTTCGAAAAAGATTCACCGAGAATCTACCGAAATATTTTCGAGAAATTAGAACCTTCGCGAGTGTAGTTCGGGAGTGATCCAGAAATCGATCGTGCAGACACCAAGATGCAAATGTAAGTACTTCAGTTTCTATCTGGAGTTGCTTCCCCGTTTTCCCATAAGTGTATCCTAAAACTTTCCAAGATTTTCCAATCAAGGCAGTCTCGGACCACTAGGTTAGTTGGTAGTAATCGCCAAAATTTGCACGACGCAAATAGAACGTTAAGCGATATCTTAGAAATAAATTACTCTAGTGATAGTGAGTCTAGCGATAGTGAACGTAATTTATACAAGATGGTAGACGCCGCCGTAGAGCAAGTCTATAAAGGACTTCGTGTTTTACCCGATTTCGACGGCAACCCCAACGTCCTGACCCGGTTTATCCGGCTCTGTGACCAGCTTGTAGAGCAGTACGTTAGACCAGAACCGGAGTTTAGACTTAGCAACCTATCTCTGTTGAACGGCATTTTAAATAAAGTTGTAGGACCAGCCGCCCGCCTTTTGAACTCAAACGGGATACCCGACACATGGTCAGGTATTCGCTCCGCGCTTATCGGAAACTTTTCCGACCAGCGTAACGAAACGTCTCTATACAATGATCTAGCGTTACTAAGCCAAGGCTCGTCTAGTCCGCAAGAATTTTACGATAAATGTCAGAATCTGATCACAACTATTATGACCTATGTATCTTTACACGAGACAGTCGAAAGTAAGATTGAGGCCAAAAGAACTTTATATAAAGACCTAACTCTACAATCGTACCTTCGAGGCTTACGTGATCCATTGGGCGCTCGCATTCGCTGCATGCGGCCTGATACAATAGAACAGGCCTTGAAATTCACCCACGAGGAGGTGAACACGCTCTACATGCAGCAGCGCAACGAGCAGTTCACTGAGAGAAAGATGCAGATAAGTGCATCTAACATACCCTTACAGCCTTTGCGCCGACTTGATACGCCGCCCTCTCTACACGCACCTGGGCCATATCGCCCAACTTTTGCCCAGCCTCAAAGAATGCTACCCGCTTGGAGGCCACAGGGACCTCAATTTAGGGGACCAACTAGAACGCAGCAAATGTTTGCAGCTCAACCACCAAATTACAGAGCTCAGAGTAATTTATTTAAATTACCTCCCCGTAACACACCTATGAGTGGCGTAAGTCACTATGTTGCGAAACCGTTTCCAGCACCTGCACGCCAATTGCACGACTGGAGTAAACACGGCAATCCACCACCCTCTAACTACTTTAAGACGAGGGAAATGAATTTTAACGAGTTTTACGACCAACAACTCTATAATGACCCACAGACAAGTTACGACTATTACGACTTTGATGACCAAGACTATTACGATCATACTGACTATCCCTACGTGTACGCGCAAGAACATCCTGAATATAGGGAGAGCTATGCAGTAGAGGTAGATGAACCAGAGCCTACCCCTGCAGCTCAGCAAGAGGATTTTCCGAACATCAAAAAATTAGACAAACCAAAATAGAACTCAATCTCCAGACTCAACGACACCTACCTTATCTACAAATTTTTAATCCTCCTCTTAAATTACTAATTGATACCGGGGCCAATCAATCGTTTTTAAGTCCCGAAGCCGCAGCTCAATTTTACTTTGACATTCCACTTAACTATGACCCGTTTGAGGTAACGAATGTTCACGCCACCACACGTAGTGAACATTCCATTACAATACCTTGCTTTGAAGAACTTAATGAACAAGATAAAATAACGCTGTTCATTTATAAGTTCCACGATTATTTTGACGGACTGATTGGACTAGACCTACTTGAAAGATGGGAGTCTAAAATAGACCTGAAATCTAAGACTTTAATAACAAGAAAATCATCCAACCCTCTGACTATGTATGACTCTCGTAACTGTAACTTATACGAAGAAACCATACCAGCAGGCACTTCTAAATTAGTTAGAGTACCAATCAATTTTCATGATGGTGAAGCTTTCATCCCCGAACAAATCATTTCTAACTGTGTTATAGGAGAATGTGTTACTACAATTACTAATAATCGGGGCATCATAGAAGTTACTAATTCAACTTGTCATGATGTAATATTTTCTGTAGGTAGCCCAATTACAGCAGAGCTTTTTAACGTTCAATGTGATCGGTCTACCTATCACAAACCAGCCCGTGTTAAAGAAGTATTGTCCCGATTGCGCACAAACCACTTAAACGCCGAAGAAAAGATTAATTTAGAAACACTTTGCTCTCGGTATGCCGACGTCTTCTATCTAGATGGTGAACCCTTAACCTTCACAAATAAAATTAAACACAATATTAGGACGACTGATGAAGTACCGGTACACACAAAATCTTATAGGTACCCGTATATTCATAGGCAAGAAGTTCAAGACCAAATCGCTAAAATGTTAGAACAGGGTATCATTCGCCCTTCTGAGTCCGCGTGGAATTCCCCTATATGGGTTGTTCCGAAGAAAGCAGATGCATCTGGTAAAACGAAATGGCGCTTGGTAGTTGACTTCAGAAAATTAAATGACAAAACTATCGACGACAAGTACCCAATCCCCAACATTACCGATGTACTAGACAAACTAGGTAACTGCAACTACTTTACAACATTAGACTTAGCTAGTGGGTTTTACCAAGTAGAGATGAACTCTGACGACATTGCAAAGACAGCTTTTAATGTAGAAAATGGGCATTTTGAATATTTGAGAATGCCCATGGGTTTAAAAAATGCACCGTCCACATTTCAACGAGTTATGGACAATGTTCTGAGAGACCTCCAGAACGTAGTGTGCCTAGTTTATCTCGATGATATAATAGTATTTAGTACTTCATTACAAGAACACATGGTCAATTTAGAGAAAGTATTTAAAAGACTCCAAAATTCCAACTTTAAAATCCAGATGGACAAGTCGGAATTCCTTAAATTTGAAACCGCTTACCTTGGTCACATAATTAGTAAAGATGGAATTAAGCCAAACCCGGACAAAATCGAGGCTATTCAGAAATTCCCTATACCTAAAACAGCCACCGAAATTAAAAGATTTCTCGGTTTGATTGGTTACTATAGGAAATTTATTCCGGATTTTGCCCGAGTAGCAAAACCTATGACGCACTGTCTTAAAAAAGGGAATAAAATAACATATAATGACCCTAACTACATTAATTGCTTCGAAAAATGTAAAACCTTATTAACAAACGACCCAATCTTACAGTACCCTGACTTTGAAAAAGAATTTATACTGACCACTGACGCATCCAACTTTGCACTAGGAGCCATTTTATCACAAGGACCTATAGGAAGTGACCGACCAATAGCATATGCATCTCGAACCCTAAATGCTAGTGAAATTAATTATAGCACCATAGAGAAAGAACTTTTAGCAATAGTATGGGGAACTAAATACTTTAGACCCTATTTATTCGGGAGAAAGTTTAAAGTCCTCACCGATCATAAACCACTCCAGTGGGTTATGAACCTCAAAGAGCCCAGCTCAAGGCTGACACGGTGGAGACTTAGATTGAGTGAGTTTGACTTCACCCCCATATATAAGCAAGGGAAGCTCAACACTAACGCTGACGCTCTATCTAGGATCGAAATAAATAATGAAGACGTTAGTTATCTGGCAGTCAATCCATCTGAGACAGAAAGGCCACCCTCAGTAGCTAGCTCTACTACCCTTACGGCCAATTCTGATGTATGTAGTTCAACAACTCTCTCAGTTCAAAGAAGTCAAGGCAGTACAACCGGTACAGCACATACTAGTGAAGAGAGCCCAATACTAGATATTCCTATCTCAGAGGACCCACTAAATAAATTCCGTAGACAAATATGCTTTGTAGTAGTAGGTGACATAAAAAAACGACCGACTGTGACAAAGCCTTTTGAAGACTATACAAGAACAGTTATACAACTATCAGAGTCAGATTTAGAAAACGACGTCATAAATGCTGTTAGACTATGTAAACCCCAAAATCAAGACAGGAATAATAATAAATCCCCGCTCAAGCATGTCCAAAATTGTCCCCATTTTACAGAACAAATTCAGAAGCTCAGCTATGAAACTAGTGTTAACTGAAATTGAATTAGAAAATGTAAAGGAATACTTACAGCAACAATATATAATAAAGAAATATCACGAGGGCAAAACTAACCATCGTGGTATAACTGAATGTTTTCTATCCCTATCTCGTAGATATTTCTGGCCAAGAATGAAAGAAACCGTAACAAAATATATTAACGAATGTAGTATTTGCGGTCAAGCCAAATATGACCGTAACCCGATAAGGCAGAGATTTTCTGTAGTTCCTCCGCCTACTAAGCCATTTGAGATACTTCACATAGATTTATTTACGGCTCAAAATGAGAAATTTATGACATTAGTAGATGCGTTCTCAAAATATGCTCAGGCCTATCATCTTAGAGATGGCACGGCATTGAGTGTAGTTCAAGCACTCCTTGTGTTTTGTACCCATCACGGCGTTCCTTCAACTATAATAACCGATCAAGGACCCGAATTCTCTAATGCTCTATTCTCAGAGTTTACACGACTTCACAAAATCCAACACCATAAAACACTAGCCCATTGTCCTAATGGCAACGGAATAGTAGAGCGTTTTCACTCTACAATACTTGAACATTTAAGAGTGTTAAAACTAGAGAAGAGAAATGAGCCGGTTATAACATTAATGCCCTATGCAGTATTGGCTTATAATAGCTCCATTCACAGCTTTACAAAATGTCGACCCATAGATCTTATTACAGGCCACTTTGACCCCCGCGACCCAATAGACGTTGACATGACTGAACACTTACTACAACAGTACTTACAGGAACATAAAAAACGTATTACACAAGTATATGACATTATAAATGAGACTTCTTTACATGACAGAACGGAACTTACTGAGTATAGGAACAGAGACCGTCAACCCGAAAAAGAATATGTCCCGGACCAACAAGTATTTATTAGGAACCCCTTAGCGGCTCGACAAAAACTAGCTTCGAGATTTACACATGACACAGTACTAGCAGATCTCCCTATACATATTTATACCAAAAAGAGACGTGGTCCCGTAGCAAAAGCTCGCCTTAAGCGAACTCCTAAGAGTCCTGTATTGTTACAGGATTCTGCTAACGACGTTCCTGATACATCTGACGCAAGGACAAGAACTGACCATTGACTCACTTGAAGATGGACCTGGGATACTCCCATTTAACCTTGGAAAGACGAAAATTGTTTCCCATTACCACTCTTTTCTCAACAGTGTAAACCTCGCTGATATAGAATCCCAGATAAAATTAGTTAAAACGCAGCTATCTGAGTTAAAACCTAATCTTAACAATAAGACCTATTCCTTATATGACCCTCACATAGACTACTTAAATATAAAACTACAACACATTTCTGAACAGTTGCTGACATTTGAACCGAACCGTAAGAAAAGAGGACTTATTGACGGACTTGGTTCTGTAATAAAAAGTATATCTGGAAACCTAGATTATACTGACGCAATTAAATACAATAATGCTATTAAAATACTCGAGAATAATGACCAAAAATTAGAATCTGAAATAAATAATCAGATAACTCTGAACAAAGAATGGGTATTACACAATTCTAAAATACTGGAAAACATTACTTTAAACCAGGATAAAATCAATAAAATCCTAGACGTTATTATGAGTAGTGACAGGGCTAGAGAAACCGAACTAATAAAATACGCACATTTAGCGCAACATTTCTTAATTTTAGGCGATAATATAGATAGGCTATCTGAGGAAATTTATCGTCTAGAGAACACTTTAGCTTTTATTAGAGTTTCAGGAGCCCCTCACTCAATATTAAATATAGCAGATTTAAGGACGATGTTAGATAAGTTAAAACATCTCTATTCTAAGAATGAGATCCTAGATATAGAAATTCGGTACATGTATGATACCATTAAATTAGGTTACTTTTATGTAGATAACGATATTGTTTTAGTATATAAGGTACCGATTGCCTATCCTTTAACTTATAACCTCTATAAGTTATCCCTTGTTCCCAACAAAAAACATCAAATTCTTTTGCCTAATCTTCCCTTCCTAGCAATCTCTGGAGACGACTCTGAGTACATGGAGACAGAATGTCCGAAGGTAGAAGAATGGTATCTCTGTGAACGATCCTATAACTACAAGTCAACACAAACTCCCGACTGCATACAGCAGCTTATCACCAAGCAGGAACTTCTCCCATCCTGTGTCCAGACTTCGGTATTCCTGACGAAAGCAGCAGTTGAGCGACTCGACGACAAGCACTTTTCCTAACCAGACAAAGGTTAAAATATCCTGCGGCCAGGAGCAGCACAGAGTCCTTCAAGGAAGCTACCTCGCGGTTATCCCACACAAATGCTATCTCAACACCCCGAGTTTCAACATTTTCAACCCCAACGACCGCATCAAAGGCTACCCACTAAAAATTATGGAAATGCCTACGTACGACTATCAAGACGGACCTATTAATAGAACAGCTACTATTTTGAACTCTGTCGACTTAGAAAAACTGCATTCAATCAACGAGAAGATCTTCACTCAAAACCCTACAAGCATTGAACATATTTCGGATCAAACTATATATCATACAACGATCCCGCTATACATCATGTTGATCGCAGCTATGATTTCAGCCTATTTAGTATATCGAAGATTTTTAGGAAAGCGCAATATTCATAGAGAGGCGCTGAAAGCAGCCATTCCCGTAGAACCCTCGGAAGAAGCACATCCCCATGAAATAAAGGTGGACCATAGCAAAATTTCAGCGACTCTATCAAGATGTGTCTAGAGATAGTCACTGAACTATGGGGGGAGGTGTTACGATGCCCGGTAACATGGATTTCGCTGACCAACAATTCATATTCATGATTACTCAATTGGAAACGGTGGCGTGATTCCCACCGTGTTGCAAGCAGTTCCGCGAAGCATCGGACCGCCCGGAAAACGGACACCGATCGGCGATCGGCGTCCCTTAGCCGTCACTTCGTAGTCTCATATCGACTCGTTGACACTTCATATAATTAGTTGTAATTTAAATGTAACTTTTTAAATAAATAATTTAATTTGCAAAAGGTTTTTTTGCAACTCCTGGACTCGCTCAACTTAACTCGCGGTAATCAAACGACAAAAGTGTCACGACGAGTTCATTTATTTAATTATTGTTTTTAGTTCACTATGCGCATCTCCGCGCCCCGTGACTTTGAGTAGTGACATTTTCAGTTGTTTTTTCTTCTGTTATCCTATGTAATACCTAGTTGTATTTAGTGCAATAAGAGTGCAATTTTGAAACCAAAAACGAGTCCCATTTGGAACTATTTTGATGAAATCGGCGACTCGAGTGCCAAATGCAAACTTTGTAAAAAAGTGTATTTGCGAAAAGGCCGCACAACTACAGCTTTATAGAGTCACCTAAAATCAATTCATGCCGAACGGTTTGCAGAGTTTGAGGAGTTAAATGATGCTGTCAAACTTTCATCGGAAACGAAAAAACAAATGGTCAGTTAATATTTATTTATTACTTACTTTACCAACTTTGAGTAAGTGAGGTCGTGCGTGGCCTAGTGGT
Organism: Ectropis crepuscularia; assembly: GCA_963693475.1. Classification (NCBI taxonomy): domain Eukaryota; kingdom Metazoa; phylum Arthropoda; class Insecta; order Lepidoptera; family Geometridae; genus Ectropis; species Ectropis crepuscularia. The sequence goes on from OY856355.1 coordinate 27,329,074, forward strand.
CGAATATTAGTATGGATAGGTGTTTTATTTCGTGAAGTAATCGTAACCAATATATGTTGTTGTAATTGTAGGTTACGTTAACTCCAGCCAAAAACGCTAAAAGACAATTAACATTACAACAAAGTCTACAAGTAAAGGATTATTGGGATTCATCGCATCACAAATCTCAAAAAATGGATCGTACGATTGCTGAAATGATTGTCCTCCAGAACTTACCCTTTCATTTTGTCGAAGGTACAGGATTGCTCTTCCAAAGTACAAGATAAGAGGCCGTGTTTTTTTTTCTTCCTATTGTTTTTCTTATTGTATTGCTGTTTCATTGCTTAGTTTAACTGCTCATGGGATCTCAAAGGACTTTCGCGCAAAAAGACTATAATTTTGAAATGTGAAGTCATGGATGAACGTCCTAAGGGCACCATAATATCAACAAAGTTTCAAACGATTCTTGAAGAATGGGGAATTGATCGCCAAAAAGTTCACTGCATGGTTCGTGATCGTGGATCCAACATGGTTAGAGCAATGCAGCTGTCAGGCTTTGAGGATATCAGTTGCGCAATACACCAGATTCAGCTGTGCATACGAGCAGGTGTTGAATCTCAAGAGTGGCTCCTATAACTTATTGTTAAATTGAAAAAAATGCCACCCATTTCAATAATTCCTTGGTCGCACAGGCAGAGCTTACAAAAATTCAAAAGGAACGCCCTAATCAGTCTCCTCTTTCTGTCATTCAGGATTGTCCTACAAGGTAAATATAAATAAGGTGCGTTGGGGTAAGATCGGAGGTGGGGTAAGACCGTATGAAGTAAATATCTATCTCATTTGGCCAAATTTTCAAACACTGGCAACATTACACAGGACGTCATTTCATCCTCCCGCGACCCTCAGTTTCGGCTTGTCGCTCCGGCAAATCAGACATGTGCAGTGCGGAATTTACGAAAAAAGGTAATTTTGTCTTTTTGTGTGAAATCCGATCTTTCCCCTTGAACTTTAATTTGTGTTTTGTATTATACCTATGCTTATTTCGTTATTGATTTTGTCATAATACTAAGTTTAATGTCTAACTTTATGTGATCCTAACCTGCCTAGAGTGATCGTACGCAAATATCCGGTGTTCCCCCTCACAACACGGTTTCACAAAAAATGTTTGTGAAACTTTAAGCCTCATACATACGTAACGATTTATCGTAGCGATAAATCTGTGCAGACCAGTTTGCGCAGTTTTATTGATCGTGTGTATGAAAAATCGTCGTCGATAATCGTTCATCGGTGGCAGTTCCAATTTTTGTTACATAATTCGTTGTCGATTTCGTTTGTGCAGTTTTATCGCTGCGTGAGAACGGCGATCGCTCAGTTCGGCAGTACTTCACGGAGCTTTATAGTATCCGCACGTGCACATCGCTTTCACAGACACAAGTCGGAAAACGAAAGAGTTGAACACAGCTCCCTTTCACAAGGACAAGAAGGTCCCTTTGGAAGAACACTTCTGTGTTGACGAGCTAATGTGTTCCACTATTGCACGGAACGTGTTGGAACGACGTAACTCTCAAAGGCCACACAAATGAGGTTACAAAATCTACGTGTTGAGTGATGTTTCTGGTTTCGCCTATGAAATAAAATTGAAACTGGCAAGGAAAACTTTTCGCTTCCAGATGAGCCACATTTGGATGCAACATCCAACGTCGTCATGAGGTTAGGCCCGTGATACCAAGGCATAATTACCAGTTATATTTTGACAATTATTTACTTCTCTTCGTTTGTTGGAATATTTGGCCAAAGAAAGCATTCAGTCCTGGTACGATTAGACGACATAGGATCCTAGACTATTGCTACCAGAAAAGATGATATTGAAAAAACCCAGAGGTTATTCAGAAGAATATGTAGCTGACGTCAACGGCACCGACACATCTAATGTGGCATGGAAAGACAATACCATTAACACTCTGACTTCTACTTTTGCTGGAACATAGCCTGGAACTGATGTTCGCATATGGGACAAACTCCAGATACGTGAGCATAAAACGACCGAATGAAGTAGGAAAGTATAACGCCACATTGACCTGATCGATAGCATCATGGGGATATACAAAACACAGTTGCGTAGCAAACGATAGCAAATGCATCTATTCTATCTATATTTGGATCTCACAATGGCAAACTCACGATTGCTATATAAAACATTTTGTAAAGACAAAGGCCTCTCATGTCGTTTATCTTCAGCAGATTTTCGTCTAGATGTTGTATTGACTCTTTGTAAATTGAGTATAAAGCCTAGTATGTCTAGTCGCCGTTCACTGGAGAAAGAGATACAAGCGAAAAACATAAAGGACCTGCACAGCATGCACCTTCTATGGTAGTACGGCAAGACCAGATTGGGCACTGGCCGCAATGGTCTGATGAAATAATGAATCTGAGAAAAAAAAATGCAAGTTCCCGAAGTGCACTGGATTTACTCACAATACATGCAAAAAATGCGGGGTTGCTCTATGCTATACCAAAATGCTTCAGGGACTTCCACCTCTCATAACTTCCTCTTATATATAGTTACTAAGCGTTTATCTCATTGTTGCGCCCTCAGGCAACACTCCCTGTATTTTTTTTTAAATTGATTAAATGAGAAATTATGAAACATGTATGTATTTTTTTTTCAATTAACAAAAAGAATAAGAGTAGTTCTTAAACGCCGTACCGTATCCGTTTATTTTCTTATCAACTCAGTACTTTGTCTGCAAACATGTCTGCTGAACACAACCGAGGACCACCTGGGCTTACATCTGATCCACCTACGCCGCCTACGTCACCAGAGCTGATCTATGGGCCGATTCCTGGACCATCTGAGCCATTGCTGCCGTTGGGACCACCGTCTGCTGTGCTGCCTACTGCTCCTGAGGATTTCCTCTCCCACGAAGAAGTTGATTTGATTGTACGTCACTTTGAGTACATGAGTTCGTTCCCGGTGTAAGGTATATCCGGGGGGTGGTAAGGGTGAGAACTCAATCGGTTAAAGTTGAATCCAAATATTCAAAAAGTCCCTTTAAATGTAATGTCGGCAGACGAATAACTGAAAAAAACAACTAATAAAACTTTGTTAGAGAACAAAAGTTGTAGTAAAAACATAGCGTCCACGGCGTCAGTAAAATTGCCGCCGAACTTTCACATTAATGGAAGCAATCCAGGCCATGTAAAGTATTATTTTGTGGTATAAAATTATTAGTTATGTAGAAAGTATTATTTGAAGATTACATAATTGCCACAAGAAATGATGATGCGGATGACAAAACAAAGTTATCTATTTTGCGAAACATGGTCGGGCCAGAGTCTACTAAAATATTACTAAATTTACCCATTGAAGACAAACATTACTATAACCAGGTTCTTAGAGCGGTAGAATTGTACGTCAACGTTAGATGCAACGAAGTACTTGAATGATTTCTGTTAAATCAGAGGGTTCAGAAAGAAGGGGAACCATTTGATATGTTTCTGGATAGTTGCAGACAGTTAATACAGAACTGAAACTACACGTCTACAAAATACCTTATTAATCAACTACTGAGAAATAAAATTGTGCTTGGTATTAGAAAAGAAAGCCTAGCCTAAGAAAGCATTCTTGGGTATAAATGATCTGTCTTTGGAAACTAGACTAGTATCCACGGCAAAAAGGAAAGCCAAAGAGCAAATCGTCAGAAACTACAAGTTTAATATGCCCACGGTGTGAGTTCTTTCGGTAGCTTTCGCTATCAGATTGGAAAATAATACCAACTCAATCACCACTGAACCAAGCGCTACTAATTCCAATAATCCTGTAGCAGAAACATCAGCTGCTACTGTGGCATTCAACAACAAGATCTATGTAGCAGCCAACGGGTAATGGAAAACATTTACTTACTTTATTCCGTATTTACCGTCCTGGCATATCCATACAATAAAACAATTAACTTTTTCGTAACTTAAGCATTTGTCCTATTAATCATGTGTTAAATAAAACTGCTTTTTCTCTTCCTGATAACATAATCGGCAATGGTTGTGTGTGCTTTTCCTATTAAATATTATCTGTTTCAGATTCGAAAATAATACCAACTCAATTATTACTGAACCAACCGCTGTCGATTATGATAATCTTGTCCCCGGAACATCAGCTACTGATGTTGCAAATAGGAACGAGATATTTGAACCAGATGACACAGGATTCTATTCAAGCGACGATTCTGTAACTAACCCCAATTATGTTCCAAGTTCCAAAAAGGTTTCAAGGAGACTTTCTTTTGATCGTCATAATTCAGAACTTTTTTTCAAGATCTTGAGCTTCCTGAACCCACATTTTTCATAGGAGATCTGCTGCCACACCCAGCTATTATTTCACCTACTCCAGAAAAATCAGTCTTTGTTGCAACTTATCCTAACATTTTTTTTTTTACCAATTCAGAACAAGCTTCTCGTCATGTGCCATCAGCCCGTTTTCAGACATCAGAGTCCGATACATGATTTAGGCAATATTGATACTTCCGATGAAGACAAGGAACCGACAAAAACAACGAAAATGAAACTAAAGTAGGTAACATTTGATGCTGAAAACATGTGATACTAAATTTCGAAGACATTGTATTTTTTTCACCCCAAAGGAGCGACAAGATATTAGGAGTAATCACTGGACTATGAACTATAACATCACGGCGACAGTTTTTTACCAAAAGTATTGAATTTGAGCCAATAAAACCGAAAACTACTGCCGTAGACAACCCAAATAAAATCCATAACAAAAAATAATCCAGACATTATTATGTTTTTCATATGGGTAGGTTTAGAAATCAAAGTTTGCAAAGCGTTATTTCTCCAAACACTGGGCAGAAGTGATGGTGTCATAACGGAACTGACAAGCCGGGTTTCCACCGCGAACTGAGCGGACCCATTAAGGACTCCGTTTAACTCGCAAGAGTAAACTGCATACTTGTCTTTCCACCAATAAATAGTCGAGCGGAAAGGACTGAGCGAGCCGAAAGAATTGAAACGAACTCGTTCAGTTCTAGGCAGCGGAGCGAAGTCATTAAGGACTCTCCGTTTGACTCGCAATGACAAATTACATAGCAGCGTATCCACAGAGAAAGAGGTGAGAGGTACGGATCGAACGAGTAAAAACTAGTTGAAAAGAGTCCGCTACGTCAAGGGTTCGGCTACTAGTTTGAAACGGACTCGTTTGTAGTGTCCTCACCCCGCGCCCCTTTCCCTGCCTCGTCCACCGCCGGTGTTGGATGCCGCGCATTGTTCTAGTGTGTGTCACTGAATAAACACACGTGTTGTTTTGAAATGGAGCGTTTTATAGAAGCTGTACGACAATATTCATGTTTATGGAATATATCAAGTAGTGAATATCGCAACAAAGATAAAAAGGAAGAAGCATGGAAAAATATAATTGATGATTTGAATTTGGTTGAAATAAAAGACGGTAAGTGGGTGTTTTATAAATGAAATATATTAAGTTCAAACAAGAGAATCTTGAAAAGCTATTCTACCTGAATTGTTAAAGTAATCGCAATATATATTTCGTACATTAAACGCCTCTCGTGTACCCCGTAGTCTGTCAAAGACCACGTTATTATTGGGTTGAGGATCAGTCATTTTGATAATCTGCTGCCGATGTGAGTAATGACGATATTTGTACACATAAATAATTATGTAACACGCATGTTGCTTTAATTATATGATCGACCGTATCAAGTTAGCACTCTAACGGCCGTTGATAAACACGCCATCTAGCGGATAAAATACCGAATGCGTTTTCTACAACATTTCGTGCTCTACTGAGTCTATAATTAAAGATTCTTTTAGGTCTATCATTAATTGTATTTGGATATGGCCGCAGTAATTTTTTTCGTAAAGCAAATGCCTTGTCACCTATAAACACATAGGGCACTCTAGCTGAACTGTTTTCATCTAAAGGACGGTCTTCCGGCAAATCTAATTGGTTATTAATTAATCTATTTCCAAAAACACTAACATTAAAAATCCCACTGTCACTGAAACGACCTAATGACCCAACATCGATAATTATAAAACGTTTGTGTGCATCGACAACTGCCAGTAATACGACAGAATAATATTTTTTATAGTTGTAAAATTTACTTCCTGAATGTGGAGGGCATTTAATAGCCACGTGTTTACCATCAATTAGAGACCGGGCGCTAGAGGTAAGTGAGTATGCAAAATGTGAGTACCGAATTTCGCCAACAGATTTGAGTGAAGAAAAGTTCAAAGATTAAGAATGTGGATCTTGCCGGACCATTTTTTGGTCCATTTTATTTTTACCCCCTCTACTATTATTCGTAAAGGGAATGTATTGAGTACATGATATGATAGTACATTATGATATAAGTGCGCTAAGTTGATAATTACAGCCGAGGCGATATTGCTATAATTAGCAGAGGGTGTAATGATCAAAGCACACGTATGTCATACGACGTTTTATAACATACTAGCTGTTACCCGCGACTTCATCCGCGCGAAATAAATACTAAGGTAACTCAGGCAGTACTTATTTGTATACCCAGAAACATTTACGGTTACTAAAAACAGCTTATAATAAAACAATTTTATACAATTTCATCAAAATCGGTTCAGTTGTTTAGGTTTGAAAGCCTAAGAGACTTTCGTCCCCCATTTGAACTCCAATTTCATCCCCATACAGTTCTAAATTACAAAATTGCTAGAACAAACATTTATTTGCTTCGTGACAAGTGCCTATATACAGAGTTTCATGGTTTTGTCTTCGACGATTGGGAGGTTCCACATATACTTTCATCCCCCACTTCAATCCCAATTTCATCCCTATACATTTCGAAATTACAAAATTGCTAGACCAAACATTTATTTGCTTCGTGTCAAGTGCCTATATACAGAGTTTCATGGTTTTTTTCTTCATCGATTGGGAGCTTCCATATATACTTTTGTCCTCCATTTCAATCCCAATTTCATCCCTATAGGTACAGTTCGAAATGACAAAATTACCAGAACAAACATTCGTTTGCTTCATGTCAAGTGTCTATATACAAGGTTTTATGGTTTTATCTTCAACGACTGGGAACTTCCATATTGACACTCATCCCCCATTTCAACCCCAATTTCATCCCCGTACAGTTCGAAATTACAAAATTGATAGATTCTGATTCTGATGATATTTCCTTATAAAAAAATTGGCAGTCATATGAACTGCTGATAGAAGTGAAAACTTATAACTCAGAATGTGATAGCTTACTTTGGAAACTTCACGACTGTAACTGGAGGGCGTGGCCTGGTCATCTAGAAATACGTCGGCATTTCCCATTGGCTCACGCATTTCTAGATGGCCATGCCATGATGGTCAGTCAGGCCACGCCCTTCCAGCATTTCCCATTGGCTGACTTATTTCTTGTTCACAGATTAACAATGCGCGCGCAGCAGCGTTTTTTTTAAGCAAAGGCACAGAGTCAGCCAGTATGACATTACGACATTAGTAATAAAGAACAATAATATTTTTGTGTTTTTAGGGTTCCGTAAAACGTAAAAACGGAACCCTTATAGATTCGTCATGTCTGTCTGTCTGTCTGTCCGTCTGTATGTCACAGCCACTTTTTGTCGAAGCTATGAGAACTACACTATTGAAACTTGGTAAGTAGATGTATTCTGTGAACCGCATTAAGATTTTTACAAAAAAAAAGAAAAAAAGAAAAAATAGGGTTGCTCTCCATACTGAGAACTGAAACTCAAAAATTTTTTTTTTCATCAAACCTACACCTGTTTCAATCTATCAATAGGTCTTCAAAAATGATGTTGAGGTTTCTAAAACCATTTTCGTCTACACTGAATAATTTGCGCGAGAGACACTTCCAAAGTGGTAAAATGTGGCATCCCCTAAGTGAGGGGGGCCTCCTCTAACTTCTAAAGTAAGAGAATGAAAAATCTAAAAAAAATATATAAATGTAAACTACCAACGAAAATTAATTTGAACTCGATCTGATGAGTAGTTTTTTTTAGTACGTCATAAATACAATAATATTGAAACTTCGATCAAAGTTACAACGAACTACAAGAACTATGTGTACTATGTATATAATGTTACTTGCTGCAACGGGCGAGTCCAACTCGCACATGGCCACTTTATTTTTATTATTAATGAATCCATCCTCACTTTTACTATTAGAACAAACCATACATTATTACGGAAATTATAGTTAAAATGGTTTTATATCATGTACTCAATACATTCCCCAAGAGTAGAGGGGGTAAAAATAAAATGGACCAAAAAATGAACCGGCAAGATCCACATTATTAATCTTTGACCTTTTCTTCACTCAAATCTGTTGACGAAACTCGGTACTCACATTTTGCATACTCAACTACCTCTAGCGCCTGCACTAAATGGCTCCGAGGCAATTTTTAAAGTGCCATATATTTTCAAAAGATTCTGCTATAGTTTCCCAATCTTGTTTTTTGGGTTCTTTCATATAAATAGGCTGTAATTTTTTCCAAATGGCAATACATGTATCGTGTACTATCCTTGAAACAGTGGCTGTACTCATGCGATAATTGTAGCCTATAGTTAAATAGTTATGAATGAGCCGCCTGTAGCCAAAAACCTGGAACAAAATAATAAATAATTAACGTATTTATCATTATTTTTTGTTTCAGTCAAGGAAGCGAAATCCGAATGGAAAAAGTTAAGGCATAACCATAGAGATAGTTTAAAGAGAATGAAAACCACCAGATCTGGGCAAGCAGCTACAAATATCAATACGTGGAAGTATGCGGAGTTGATGGAATTTTTACTTCCATATATGAAAAATCGTAGTAGGTCTACCAATTTATAGTACAAATACACACTCATCAGTAACCCCCGAAACCCCTGAAGTGCAAGATGATGAAGATGCTCATCATTCTGAAATGTCTGTGCTTACAACAAACGATAGAATGAGTAATATGGAGACTGAACGTAGAACACTTCAAAGTAGAACTGAGACAAGAAAACGAAAAGCCGATGATATCATAGCATTGTTGAAAGAAATGGAGCAAAATCACCAAAAAAGACAAGAAGATAGATATTTGAGGCGCGCACTGGAAAACTCACAAAAAGAAAAAAATGCCATTGATTTATTTTTGGAGAGTATGGCGATCACCATTAAGACTATGCCCACATGGATGCAAAATCGTATTAAGAAAAAAATATTTCTCATCGTTAGTGACGCCGAGGAAGAACTAGAAAATTATAGCTTATGTGTTACACCAGACTCGGTCAACAGTACCTTGGCAGCAGCAGCAGGATCATCACGTTTTGCACATTACGGATACAGTACTTCGGGAGACGCTATAAACAGTACCTTGCCAGCAGCAGGATCATCACGTTCTAGCAATCACGGATACACTACGTCTGGCGAGACTGTGAACAACACCGTGCCGGCCGTAGCAGGATTACCATCTACCAATACGACCTACCACAGTAGGCTAGAAACGTTTGAATATGATAACCAAGTGTAAATAATTTTTCTTTATTTTCCTCATTAAAGATTGATATATTTATGAACAATGTTATATTTCTTACCTTAGGCACACAGCTAGCTTCTCTTGAGGTGAAATAGCTTTCATGTAGTTAGTATTTTGTTTTAAAATATCAACCGCCACAAATGACAACTGTTCATGAAACTGTTCTCTGCTAACCCTGTAATAGTTACTAAATTTTTCATCGTCTAAATCATAGAATAGCCTATATTCCTCGAAAGTGCTGGCATAACCAAAATCTTCGTTTTGTGGATTTTTTCCATGTTTAAGATATAAAAACATGTACTTTTTTCGTCTGTATACATAATCGCTGTCTTTACTCGATTCAGTGTCACTCGACAAATTCATGAGTTAGCAACAAAACACGACCACAAGCAACCAGTATAAAACACCAACTGAACTCGTTCTCGGTTGAAATTGAATGTTCATTTTTCATTTCTCGTTTTCCGTTCAGTTCGCTCCGCTCATTACTCTCCCTCATAATCCTTTTGCAGTGGAAAACAAAACATAAAACTCTTTTTTAGTGGAAACACAAACCTATTTCATATAAACTGAGTCCGTCCCGCCTAACCTTTTCCCGCTCATTACTCTTTCGCGGTGGAAAACCGACTACAGAGCTGTCAAGAGGAAACCTCTTTTTGAAGATGTAAAGGAAAATAGAAGAGAGCCTAAACTTCTAGTCAGGAATAAATCTTCTAAGCATTTTCGTCTAAATAAGCATGGTCATCTAGACTAGATAGGTCGGCTGCGACGCTGATTTCCGAAATCGGCGCCGTACCCGACTTCGGTGGCGACACTATCGGTGCCGGTTGACCGCGATGACCGACGACGGCAGAAACCTGGCTATGCTAGGCTAAACAACAAAAGATATTTTACAACAGACCAGCTAAATGAATTACGAGTGTAAAGTTGAAGGAGTAGAATTTACCGACAGATTTATTCAGAAGACTGTACCTAAAGGTTATCGTCCATATTATACTCCTGCACTCAGAAAATTTGCAGTAACTCTTGATTATTATTCTGCAGCTGCATGTAAAATGTGAGACAGATATTTAATGGCTCTATGCCACGTCCTCGAGTAATCTGATAATTAATTTGGTAAAGTTACACCAAATTTGGGTCTCAATTTTGCTAACTAAATGAGGTGATGAAGATAAGACTGGAGACCCAACTCATGAGCATGATTGTAGCAAACTCTCTTAAGGTGTAATGAGTTAGCTGCGAAGGAACTATCCACTTCATAACAGTTTTCAATAATTTGTTTTATATATTTAACTCAAGATCGTCCGATTTATATGATTAAAAAAAACAATATCTGAAAAAGAATGCCGATTCAGTCATGAAATATTCAGCCGAAGCCAAAAAATATACATTGGTACTAAATATATTTGTTAAATAAATAACACCGGAGAAATATACGCAAAAAAAAAATCACGATTAAGCTAGTTAAAAAAAAAGTTGATTCTCAAAATAAGACTAGATTTTTAGATTTTTAATAAGTATGTAAAGAAAGTCTCAAACATTTATATACCGCCTTAGTTTTAGGTAAACGGATCGAATACATCTCTACATATAGATTATCACACCACCATTAAGAAATATTGTTCGGCACTATTAGACGACATAGAGGGTATAACAAATAATCCTAATACCATATATTATAATTTAAGCGAATATTTAAAAAAATACATAACACCATATGGAAATGAGTTCTTAATTTTTAGAAAATTGCGTATCATTGGAAGATATTTTCGTTTTAACATGTTCATCAGCTGTTAAGAATATTAACTTAACAGTGAGTAAAATGTTCTCAACAGCTGATGATGAAGAAATTGTCGGTGTTAATAATATAGTCAATCTAAATGTAGATGAAGCGGAATACAATGTTGAAGCTTTTTCAGATATTTTAAATCGAGAAAGTGTTACTGAATTAATAGAACAAATTCTTGGTTATATAGCTAGGTGGGTCTCCAGAAAATTCATTAAGATACTAAAGTAAAGTAAAACTTTATTTGCCATAAGATAATAACAATTAAAAATTATTCAGAAGATAGGTTTACAAGAAAAGTGATCCTACGCTATACCGCTTTTACAATGGACCCCAAACTAGGCAAATCCTGTATTTTGGGCGCCCTATATCCGGTTAACAAAATTGTATGCGCTTGGCTTGTGTTAACCTAAAGATACAAAATGAAGTCATAATTATAAAATAAAAGACTATTCATTAAATTTCAAACTATAAATTAAGTAGTTACTCAGAATCTTAATGTACCTGAGAATCAATAAACATAATATATTATCTATTTTACATAAGGTGTGAATGTCCTCGTGTGTGCGAGCGGCGTGCGCGCGCAGTATGTGTAATGTGTATACGTGTGTGAGGGTGTGTGTGTGTGTGTATGTGTGCGTGTGTGAGGGTGCATGTGACATGTGATGTCCATGAGTAGATGTTATTTCTCTGAAATTGTTGCGATTAGTATGTGCGCGAGTGTACCTGTGACAAAAAAGATCCTCTTCAGTCAATTCACTAAATGATATTAATTGTTCTGTTTGTGAATATGACAGCGAACCTAACCACTGTTGCAATTTCCTCTTAACCTCGAAAAATGAGCCACCAAGGACGTCCGAGCGTCTAGCAACCAAGTTATAAGTAATTAAGTGGGCATACTGAGGGAGGCGGGAGGCGAACACAGAGTTAACTTTAGAAAGCTTAAGATGCCACGGGCGACTGCGCTTACTGGAATCAGGCTCAGATGACAGGTGTTGGCTTTTAACAACAGCCCGAAAAACAAATAGTTGGTGTGCTGTCAACACTGAAACTTCCTTATAAACTTGTTCCGTAGAGCACCGTCGTGGTTTGCCTAGCAAGACTTAGGACTGCTCTCTGAGCTCTCTCCACCTCAATCATATGTGATTTAGCTGCACCTCCCCAGACATCAATACAATATTGAAATGCAGTCTGACATGTTTTATAGACCATTATTTTTACCTCTTTTTTACTAAAATGCGAAATTTGCATAAATGGTCTTTTATCAAATAATAAACTTTGGTTTCACAAAAGGACTACACTGAAGAACATGGGGGTCTGTGTTTTCCTAATGAAGATGTTTTTAAAATTTGTCTTAAAGCAGAAGGTGTTATTAAATACCATATAAAAGATAAACAAAGATTATAAGAGACAAACACGTAACAAATTAAATTTTCATCCCACCACTTCGGAAAGAGTACTTTTGCTCCTCGATATCAGGGCGCAAAAGTCGTTTTTACCCTCTAGAGTCTAGAGGGTAAAGTAAATTTCAATTTAGAACATTCAATTTTCGCGTGTACTGAGGTTTTAAATCAAAAACATAAATTCATAAATTTAACCTTTTTATTTCTACCTCCTTGGTGCCGAATTCACCATGCATTTTTTTTTATTCGTTAAAAACTCAGACTCGGAACCTCCTTGGTGTACTTTTTTTTAAATCCTTTGCAAGCAATTTTCTTTTCACGTATGGAGAATAGAGGTAAAGAATGTTTTTTTCAAATGGCAGAATATTTTAAAATGTTATGAATTAATCAATTGCAATCGAATTGAAGTATGCCAATTTAATACTTCAATAATATTGACGACTAAAATATTAACTAAAAGATAATCTCAACTACTTGCGCAGTACAAAATGATGTAGTAAATATAACATTAAATAAATAATTACTATTTTGAGAAAACATGTAGCTAGTTATGTTGGGAGCACAGCCCTACCGCTCTACACACACCGTGATTGTGCCGTCAGCACAAAACTAATCATTCCTAGAAGACGGCCACCTATAGCCTATAGGTTTAAGTCATTCTTTGTCAAAGCTTCCTAGAGTAAGGTCTTAGTTAATAAATTCGTTTATAACCTTTTAAAAAGACCTTCGCGTGGCCCCTGTGCATGTCTGGCGCAGCCGTGCCGGATTTTCACAAGTTTTCGCGAGTTTTCTTCCGTGATTTCCAAACTTCGACATCGCGGTCGAGGCGCTCGCGCTAAACCCGACTCTACGCGGCGGTGGAAACCCGAACCATACAAATAAGACTCCCCGCGGAGGCGCGCACACCGAGGACCTTGGCTGTGAATCACCAGGAAGACATGGGAGCGGGCATACTATGAGTAAACCTTTTCACTTCCTGCTTTCATTTCCCGTGTCTTTTCCACCTCTTTTTCACCAGATTTATATATTACGCTTATCTGATTTTGATTTGCACAAAAATAGGCAAATAGGATAGGTGTAATTGTCTGGATTAGGTTAGATAATTGCACACCTATCGGCAATTCCCTAGATTACACAATTGCACTAATATAGGCAACTTCTAGTTTAAACAATTACACTTAAATCGGTGATTTTTAGGTTAAACAATCACACTTAAATCGGATTTTTAGGTTAAGCAGTCACACTTAAATCGGTGATTTTTACAATAAGCATTAGCACACAAATTGGTGATTTTTAGAATAAGCAGTTGCACATTAATCGGCGACTTTATAGGCTAATATTGTGCATAAAAATTGGCACCTTAAATACTTCAATTTGTTGTAATTATATTAGGCTTAACTTGTATGAAGTGGTGTTAGAGTTAGTAATTCAGTTTTAAATTGGAAATTAAAATCATCCCCAAAGAGTTAGTCAACATCATCCCCAGATATGACGGCGGTGAGAACCTCTTAAATCTATTTTTAAATAAGTGTGTTTATGTTATAAATTGTAGCCAAAGTGCAGGCAATCTTGCCCAAAATTTATACCTTTTCCACGCCATCTCTAGTAGGCTTTGTGGTAAAGCAGCATACTTGCTTAGCGATCACCTTAACATCTGTACCTATGAAGATTACTTCAAATTTCAGTATGACGACAAAAATAAAATTAATAAAAGCATACAGCCCCAATAAAAATATAATATATATATATAATAATATATATAATAAAAGCATACAACGACGGGCCTTCAGCCTATACAGGTACCACCGAAGCCACTAGTTCAACCTCAATCATTTAAACCAGTAATTAACCCTGCCACCAACAGTAACTTCAGATTTGGTAATCCCCAAACAAATTTCAAATTTCACAAAACACAGGCTTTAGACCAAACCTAGGTCAACAACCCACACAAGGGTACCGTTTCGGAATACCCCAAAACGCATCCCAAAGAAATTTTGGGCAAACCCATATGCCAACACAAGGTCCACCATTTCAACATGGCGGTTTTAAATTCAGTATTCTCCAACAACAGCAAAAAATGGATTTACCAAAACAGCAGCAACCACAACTAAGACGCATAACGATGATGTCACGATGCGTACCGCTCCACCAGTTGCAAAACATGACGACGGATGAACTGTTTTATGATTATAACGCCCTAGACCCAGAAAACTAGCCTGACTATAATTACCAGTACCATGACGTATAGTGTACTCTCCACATGTAAATTACCCATCTAGAAAAAATGTTTCCAGACACACCTGAACAACTGAAAAATTCCCAAAAAAGTACCTCTACAGATACGGCTAACAATAATTAGTTTAAATTACTATACCTCTAATAACACGTTAAGACTATCTATTACAACCCCTGAAATAAATTAAAAATAAGACATCGACATAGTGGGCAATGGCTGTCTTAATAACGCTCAACTCTTCGGCGATTTAAAGTTTTAGGAACCATTCAGGGCTGTCAGCCCCATAGGCTCAAAGTTTACTTGATGAAGTTATAATTATTATACCACTACTAAATACATTTAAAAACAGGTTACGTCAGAAGCTTTATAGCTATGACGTAGACGGACGATATGATGGTCTCAATAGATCTGGCCTTTTGTCAAAATTAGGTGCAAACATGCGCAGAAAAGTATAACAGACACATGATATTTGCATATCTATTTTGTATGACCTTCCGTCTGAAGTTGAGATACCGCCCAGGTCACTGACTAGGTCACCCATAGTTAGGAATGTTGTACCAGTCAATCTCCACAACCGAGATACTACAGTGCCTATAAAAGACATACGACGCCCTCCACAGGTGTATACTTCTGTTGACCCATGCCGGAGCCCTTCACCTGCAGAAGGTTGAGAGCAATCCTGGCCTTTTGCCCATCAAGGAAGGCCAAACCCTCGTCAGTCACGACTCATGGACTAAAATCAAAATTTTAGACTTAAGGTATTTACAAGAGGAATTAGAACTAAATATTAATGGCTTCACACAGTTACGACAAATAGCAAACAAATGGTACGTAACTGTTTTGACTTTGCAACTTTAGACAGTGACTTTAAATAAATAAAGACACAAACCGACTACATTATGAACATAACTGCCAACAAGTAACCCCGTCAGTAAGATTTAAACGCGGCTTATTTAACCCTCTTGGTTCTCTCGTAAAAGCAATAACTGGTAATCTAGATAACGATGACGCTGTAATGTATGAGAAGCTAATCCAAGAACTAGAATTAGCACGGTCGGGGCAGACATTGAAATAGAAAAAAATCCGGGGAGCGATTTTTTTTATGAAACGTCGGAGCGGGTTGTTGGAAGTATAAATCTCGATTTTCTAACTAATCTCGGTAGAGGGTTCGCCGCCATCTTGTTTTAAAGTTTTTGTGAGATAACTCGTTCATTTTCAACTTTAGAGCAAAAATGACGGACACCAAAATTGTTGGAAATTTAATTTCTCACAAGTTTGCTTCATATAGGTTTTACGCTAGGATCAATATTTGCAGAGTTATACTATCAAGTTTATCAAAAAAATCGTAATGGGTGGAATTTTATTTTCTTCAACTTCGGTTCTCGCACTTTTTAGGGTTCCGTACCCAAAGGGTAAAAACGGAACCCTATTACTGGGACTTGGCTGTCCATCCGTCCGTCCGTCCGTCCATCTGTCACCAGACTGTATCTCAAGAACGGTGAAAGCTAGACAGTTGAAATTTTCACAGATGATGTATTTCTATTGCCGCTGTAACAACAAATACTAAAAATAAAATAAGTAAAAAATGTGCGAGAACCAAAGTTGAAGAAAATAAAATTGCACCCATTACGATTTTTTTGATAAACTTGATAGTATAACTCTGCAAATATTGATCCTAGCGTAAAAACTATATGAAACAAACTTGTGAGAAATTAAATTTCCAACAACTTTGGTGACCATCATTTTTGCTCTAAAGTTGAAAATGAACGAGTTATTTCACAAAAACTTTAAAACAAGATGGTGGCGAACCCTCTACCGAGATTAGTTAGAAAATCGAAATTTATACTTCCAACAACCCTCCCCGACGTTTCATAAAAAAATCGCTCCCCGGATTTTTTTCTATTTCAGGCTAGTTTTATGTTTACCTCGACTGTACTAAATTGAAACAAAATAATTTAAACAGAAAGTCGTTGATAGTCGTTTTTCATTCGTCAGTTTTTCGTCAATGGTCAACCGGTTGAAAAAAACAGTTAATTTGATTATTAGGTTTTTAATTAAGGCTGATTTACATTATGTACTTTATGTAAAGGTTGATTATTTGACGTTATTCGCTGTAAACAACGCGGCTAACATTTTTTTTTAATGAAAAGTTCCTCCCTTCGTACTTTTTTCAGGCTTAGGACTGACTGGGGTTGGATAGTTAAAAAATAGATATTTGATCTTGCCCAGGCGTACTTAGAGGTAATTTCATTTTATGTACATATTTTTTATTTACATTATTTTATTTTTGTTATTATTTTTAGATTTTTTTATTTTTTATTTTTTTATGGTTTTGTTATTTTTTGGTCATTTTTTCTTTATATTTTTGTCATAATTACTACAAATTATGCCTATTTTAAAAATCTGTTTTCGTCAAGGTTCACATTCAAAAACATAAGTTTTTCAACCTTGCTAGTAGTTCACCTCGTCCTTCTTTGGCTTAATATTAATCCCGACTTCGAGACAATCCTTTCGCATGGAACAGATGTAGCTACTATTTTACACTTCTCTTTTTATATTTTGGCTAGGTTTGGGTACAGGATTTTATGTATTCTCCACCATTCTAGCGGGCTATTCCATTCGCTTGATGAATTTTTGCGAGGTAGTAGATCATCAGCCAAATATGTGTCCACTTCTTTGATTGCCTTGGACAGAGGTATCCCAGTAGAGGTTGCTGCTCCCGTTATACCATCAAATATGTCCCACGGACTAAATTCATTTTTTTTTGTTGTTTCTTTTTCTTGGGGTGATGCACGGCATACTGTTTCTCTTTTAGCGATTTCGGTTGCCACTAGAGACCGAACTCTTTCCTTTGTTTTTGTGGCCTCGGTTTGGTCGGAAAACCCTTGCAGCTTAAATCGAGGATCCATAAAAGTGCATAGGCTGAAAGTGCCACTTTGTTTAACACCTTTGAAGCGATATGCGAGACCGGCTTTTAATGATATTGCGACGTTCAGTACATCTATTCTGTCGTGAGACCGCCTTTGTCAATGAGTTTCTTACACGCTTCAGTAAGACAACGGGTTATTATAATGACGTAGCTGCCAGTAAGATATTTTTCCCCGCTCATGGTGCGAGTTACTTCTTCAAAGGGTTCTAAGACCTGAACCAATTGTTGGTATGTAGTCCAATCGTCGGGTAATATTACTGGCAAATCTTTTTCTGCCAGTGCCACGGTCGAGTCTCACAGCTTCTTTAATTTTTACAATCCTCTTCAGCATATAATATTTGGAGTGTCACCTGGTTTCTACATCTTGAAGTGGACGTTTTGGTAGTACAGATTCATTTTGCTGCAGTTGGTATCGGGCTAGACGTTCTGAGGATATAGAACTTCTTTTTATGTGGGTCACGACTTTTTTAATGTTATCTATTTGTGCGTCGCATATTTTGAGTGCGTCCTCCACATTCAAATTTAGTTTGTGTTCAAAGCATCCAAAATGATTCCACCCGTTTATTTCTTTGAGAGCTTTAACGATATTCGCAGCATTGTCACTGACAGAAAAAATAATTTTATCTTTAATATCCCAACGATTTATTATATTGCATAATTCAGATGCAATGTTTGCAGCTGTGCTTTGGCCGGGAAAGTTATAACATCCTAGTAAAACATTTTTTAATTTAAAATCTTGTGTGAAATAATGCTCTCTTAAAGCAATATACTAATCACCCACTCGCGATATCTGTAGTTATGCAAACACATTTGTGGGTTGTCCCCGATGTTTACAATCTTTGTGTCTTCAAATCGAGAGTGAATCGGTTTTTTTCTAGGTAAACACGCTTCATCGTAGACCGCATCGTCGCTTAACATCAGGCTAGATCAAGGTTAAGTCTAGGTTAAGGCTAGGTCAAGTGTAAACCTATAAAAGTTAAAAAAAAACTATGTACTTTAGGGTAGAAGTTACAGAGAGTATTATTGTAGAAAAGATGATTTTGCATCTTTTGTTTTCTGATTAACGAACCAATTAACCAGATATTTTAAGAGTTATCGGCCGCAAAAAAAACTAGTTCAATATATATATATCGTATCATCATATATCGTAAACGGCCAGTTCTACAAAAAAAATGCAGTGATTAAAATATGTAAAATTACGTTTTCTACAATAATAATTTCAATAATGTTTGTCCTAATTTTAGGCCTTTTGAAATCGGCGGTACCTAAAAATTCAAAAACACCCACTGATCGGCTGGGTTTGAACCGCGCGCTTTTTTGCGCGCGGCGTGCGCACCATGCGCATTATTTTATACCTAGTAATCGATTAGTTCGATCTAGGATGCTTTGAGCTACTTTATCATCAAGCTATTGAAATAGGCTACAAAACGATATATAATTGTTCTGTATTATATTTTTACTTAATTTTACACAGATTTTTCTTTGTACCCGAAGTCGAAAAAAGTTACACTTTTGAAAAAGTGGGTGTTTGTGAAGAAAGTATATTGTTTTATGTATAGGTTGTTATGATTTTTAGAAACAGCATTTTAACAACAACAGTAGATTTTTAAAAAGTATATGCTTTCATACTTATATTTTGATATTTTCGACTTTGAAAATACCTAACAGAACAGAAATTGCATGCCGGTTAGGACCGGTTTTTTAAAACATTTCGTGTGGTACGATTTAGGTATTTAGGCATTATATTTGTATACCGATCGATAGAAAATATATTCAGGAATCTTATTCAAATACTAGTAGAACGGATAATTAAAATAATCTATACTCAATTAGGCAAAATGTGAGGAAACACAATTGAAAAATGGCCGCCATTTTCGTAAGTCATATGACTTATTTCGATCTTTGTTGTCAAAAATCTAAAACACATTATACTGTTTTGAATAGTAAAAAAGATACCTAAAGGGCCCTAAAATCTATTAAACAAAGCCACTTACCCCTATATATTCACAACACACACAAAACAACACAAATAAGCACCCACTTCACTTAACTACGTCACGAAATCGCGCGCGCGTCATGGCGCCCGAGCCGACCGGTTTCAAGTTTCAACTGGCGAAATTCCGAGAAATTTGTTCTGAGTAAATGTTGTTATCGGTCTCATTTTGAAGCCCTATCCAATAGGTCTTATGTGAATAAAACAGTTATGGGAAAATAAACCTTTGCCTGAACAAAATAAGGTCCGAAAGCAGAAAAAAATCGAAACCGGTTTTGTGAGTCATATGTCTCCATCCGATGTTTAGCGGCGCGAAAAGTTGTGAGTCATATGACTCCATCCGATTTTGAAGGGTGCCAATGGCTTCTCTCAAGTGCAGTACACAATATAAAAATTAGTTACAAAATATATTAACTAAAATGTTTTGTTTATATTTACAAACTCAAAACAAAATATATATAAAGGCGCAGGAGGCCCTCATCAGTAAACATAACTTCATACGGTGTGTGGGTTACAAAGTTAAATTTAAACATTTTAAAATTATAACGATTCGTCGTACACACGGTGCGCTTGCCGCCTAAAATTGAAAAGTGCTCTTTCAAAATGGCCGCCCCGCTACCATAGACACGACGCTTCGCTAGTGACGTCGAAAATCGTCACTTCTCGGTGTTACCATATTTGAGACGCGCCGACACGGCCAATCTGACATACGACCGTCCTCGGGCGTTAATGATTTTCTGTAATGAATATTGTCCAATCAATAGGACACCCGCTCGTTCATCCTGGTACCATAACTTTTTGTCGTCAAAACTGTAAAGCACATTGTCACCGTCATCAGGTATAAAGTCATTCATGTCAACCACATGTCATGGGACCACACTAGAAAGCTCGACTAAGTTCAGATGTCGCACACTAATGTCTATTCAATCAAATTTACATCTGTACCGGACGGGTGCATCCCTTCAACCAATCCATACGGATATGGCCCGGACGACACTGTCCGGCCAGGATCGACTTCACACCATCTGAACCGGACGAGTGCATCCCTTCAACCAATCCCTACGGATATGGCCCGGACGACACTGTCCGACCAGGATCGACTTTACACCATCTGTACCGGACGAGTGCATCCCTTCAACCAATCCATACGGATATGGCCCGGACGACACTGTCCGACCAGGATCGACTTCACACCATCTGAACCGGACGAGTGCATCCCTTCAACCAATCCCTACGGATATGGCCCGGACGACACTGTCCGGCCAGGATCGACTTCACACCATCTGAACCGGACGAGTGCATCCCTTCAACCAATCCCTACGGATATGGCCCGGACGACACTGTCCGACCAGGATCGACTTTACACCATCTGTACCGGACGAGTGCATCCCTTCAACCAATCCATACGGATATGGCCCGGACGACACTGTCCGACCAGGATCGACTTCACACCATCTGAACCGGACGAGTGCATCCCTTCAACCAATCCCTACGGATATGGCCCGGACGACACTGTCCGACCAGGATCGACTTTACACCATCTGTACCGGACGAGTGCATCCCTTCAACCAATCCCTACGGATATGGCCCGGACGACACTGTCCGACCAGGATCGACTTCACACCATCTGAACCGGACGAGTGCATCCCTTCAACCAATCCACACGGATATGGCCCGGACGACACTGTCCGCCCAGGATCGACTTCACATCTGGACCGACCGAGTACATCCCTTCAGCTAACCCTTGCAAGTGTAGCCCGGATGACACTGTCGACCAGGATAGACTACTAGAACTCAACATCTGAACTGGGTCGTGAATCTGGCCAATCACCAAGCAATCCAGGATAGACACAGCTTAACCAACATAAATTTCAATCTCATTCTGTACTTCTCATATCTCAGGGTCAGAGTGTGCACTAAAAGTATCTGATTCAGCAGTAATAGTACTAGATCTGGCGGACATAGTATCCGAACACGCGGTCAAAGTGTCATTATCATTGGTGTAAGTAAATCATCTCTATGAGTTGCATTCTCTTTATTATAATTTTTTTTTGACGCCGACTCGGTCTCCTTACAAGATTAGCGGTGATTTCAACCAAGGTTTTCATGTCCAAGAGGTACTGAGCGCAATTTCATTAGCATGCTTTAACATGCAATGAGAACTATCTAATTGAATATTGACGTAATAATAAAGAGTCCTTTGAATTTCCCGTCTCTTTGGTTTGATTTTTGTAATCAAAATCTCCTTTTAAAAATGTTTTTTTTGACGTTTTTAATGAAATTGTTGAATATCGGATTAACTTGCGTTTTAGATGTTCGCTGATGAATTAACTTGCACCAAATCAAGATGTTAACATTCTTGTTGATCATGGACGTCTCATTTTGTTCTACACCTATTGGTTGTACACGAATCCCTAACCTCAGTTCTGTAGGCGAATGTTTTGTAACAGCTGATGCGGCCTATTGTGTAGGTAAGAGTTGAATGTTACCTAATTCATCGCGTCCTTTTTCAAAGTTAAAGTCAAAATCAAGGCTCTTCACTCACAAATGCACAATTTACACGTCAATTTCAAAAATAACTAAAAAGAGCATACAAAGAGTATACAGTTTTTATTCCAAATCCTATCGACAATAGTTAGCCAACTTTTTAGTATTCTCATCATCGTCTCCATTTATGCGTTAGCCCTATTAGACCTTGTTGTAATAAAGTAAAGTTATATCTTATGTTGTGCACAGAAATTTTAAAATCAGAACTTTAATAGCAACGACTTCGGTCAACAATGATTCGTAAGCGCTCCAAAAAGGCAGACTGCCTTTTGTAACGAGTAAATCGCAAGCTTACCATCAAGAGATAAGCATGTTCTAGCAGAACATTTTTTTTTTGTCAAACCGTCAACAATCACTTAACAATATTCATTGCGATTGCTCTTCCCGCTTATTTTACTCGAAAATCAATGTGTAAGTTGAGCCATGGCGCCGCTACATTTAGAATTGAATAAAGTTGAACGGGTTACGCTACTTACGGACGGGTTGATGGTTTGCGAATAATACAAGATTCAATGAACTTACACGTGCAGTTCGACATCTCTGCATAATTAAATGTTCCCACTGCTGGGACTCGGGACCCTCTCCCGCAAGGCGAGTCAAGGCCAAAATCCACCACGGCCAGCGCGGGCTGGCAGATAACACACGACCACGGACGACCCCAGGCGCACGTCGGTCTCCTCACGATGTCCCTCGTGGACGATCCCTCACCGCTTCAGTCAGCGGAATCACGCAGACGAGCTCGAAAAGACAGCAGTGCGCGCGGTCCCGAACCCGGGATCTCCGGACCGGCTGCAGCCGCTCCCCCGACCACACAACCAGTACCTATTTCTCATAGAGCTTATTTAAGGTTTTGTCCTTAAATTAATGTTGTATTTCATTATAAATGTGATTAAGTACGGTCCAAATTAGGGTACCCAGGAAACTGCCTGGTTTCGAACGATTTTTCTGAATATGATGCCGTCCCTGACATTATATGTTTGAGCTAAATAAGGTCTCGTATATTACTGTCTCGATTTTGTTTCAATCCTGATGAAGTTTAACGTAACTTTCTTTGTGAGTGAACCTTTAATTCAAGAAGATAATTTCGCGAGATGCTGGTTACGTGTGTTTGTTCCATTTTCACGTATTGTTTTTATTTGAACGATTTTGAAGAATTGCACTGCATAAAAACTTTAAAATGCCGACGACTACCTACTATCGTCTTCAGCTTGTAAGAGTGACTCGTGACTCGATCTCCGACGAACAATGGCTAGAATATTCGATAACATAAAGTACTTACGTAATTTACTTTTTGCAAAAGTATCACTTCAGGTTCGGTAGAACTGACCTCTGTATACAACTCTGCCAATAGAGTCGGATTAAAAATAGTTAGCACCGATTCTGACGTGACAATCCACAGTAGGTATTATGTCGTTTCGTATTACTTCGTGTTTTTGGTTATAACTCTAGTAGTGGATATAACTCTCTCCCACAATTCGTATTAATTTTAGAAAAACAGGTATTAAACTGTAAGTACACAAAATTACTTTCATGCTTCCATGCTGCGACAAACATTGTCGTTGTAAATTTTAATACAAAGCCTTTGCTCAAAAATATCCCGGACTATTACCAACTATTACCTAAAGGATTAAATTAACTAGAATCTTTTCATTCACGACATACGTATTGATTTGAGTCGCGCAGTATATAACTGCACCGCTATTTAAATAACAAAGACTTTTACGCGTCGTACAGTTTTTGATCAGAAAAGAGATTGATTGACTCACCAAACGACGACTTCAAGGTGCCCTTAGAAAGGCGGTGTTCTTACTGTTAAACTTCGTTGATCTACCACTGCTCTTCTGGACTGTAAAAAATAGTCACTACGTACCCGGCGTGAGCGCATACATAGCTGGTCACATTGGTAGTTTCCTCCGTAGTAGTAAGCAATGGAGAACATGTATCTTACTTCAGGCCAATTTCTACACTTTGTCTCCTATATTGGGCTATACGATGACCGGTGGGTCATCCGTCAATCCGCATTAGTGCCACTTATGAGTAAATCATTTCAATGAATGTGCTCGTTTTACATTCTTGTCCTTCGCCATCCAGACGTCGCGTCGTTTATGTAGGTAGTATCCTCCGCAGATAATTCGAAATAGAACGAGTTCGACTCGTTGCGGTTCATGTGTGCAAATTACGGCAAATTCAACACAGCGCAAATATAAAATTATAATAGTCTCTTCAGTCATCATACGCCTTTGATTTCTTTTTGGACGATAATCCATAACAGCAGAGCGAATTCCGTTGCTGTATCCTTAGATTCAACGCGCAAACGTAGCATTTGGTCGAAGTAATTCACGAGTAAATTCACTCCTTCAAGGCGTTTACTTTGCACAATCACTTTACACCAATTATTGGCATCCAAACCTTGTTCCGCTGCTTGGAACTCAGGGAAGTAATATTTCCATGCTACCCAAAAGTTTCTCAGCGGTTGTGGGTGAATTTTGGTTGGTTCACTTCGATTTACAATTTGTTCTATCCCACTTCTGATAAAGGCGCAGGAGGCCCTCATCAGTAAACATAACTTCATACGGTGTGTGGGTTACAAAGTTAAATTTAAACATTTTAAAATTATAACGATTCGTCGTACACACGGTGCGCTTGCCGCCTAAAATTGAAAAGTGCTCTTTCAAAATGGCCGCCCCGCTACCATAGACACGACGCTTCGCTAGTGACGTCGAAAATCGTCACTTCTCGGTGTTACCATATTTGAGACGCGCCGACATATACAATGAAATAAACATAAGAACTTAATAAAAACATTAATTTTTAGAGTTTAGAACTTAACAAATACATATCACATCTTAATAATATACAAATGCACACTCAAAGCCACAAAATTGTTTTTACTGAAATTTTAAATAATTATGTTAGAACATAAAACTAAATTTAAAATGCAAAAAAAAACAGCAATTAATTCTTTTCACTTTTTTTCTCTTTTTGTCGTCCGGTGTATAAGTTATCTAATAAATCCTCAATACCCTGATAGTCAAAGCAACAAGTCATAATTTTCTTTATTTTGTTATTGCTACAGTTTTTTGAATTATGTTCCTTATTTAGTTTGGTGTACAGAAGAGGGGCGATGGTACTAAATCTTTTTTGCGCAAATCTTGTTTTCGTAAGCGGTACAGGAAACAACTCAACTCTCTTGTTTTTCTTTGTGGACAGATATGGTACGATTTTTTTATGGTAGCGCCTCAAGCATTCATACACAAATATCTTTCTTACACTGAGCACATTAGCCTGTTCGTATACTTCAGCTGTTGGATGTCTAAATGGCAACTGCAGAAGCACCTTCAGAATAGCACGTTGTGCGCGCTCCACTGCTATCATATGTGTCTTAGCCGCCGTACCCCAAGCACATATACAGTATCTAACAACGCATTCACATAGAGCTCTATAGGTTTGTATAAGCAATTGAGGTTGTGTCACTGTTCGAAGGGTTTTGAAAATATATACGAGTTTTCTGATTCTGGGCTTTAATGTTTTCAATTGAATGCTCCAGCTAAGCTTGTCATCTATATGTACCCTTAGATATTTAATTGACTCAACTCTCAAAAGCTCAGTGCAAGTTACTGTATCGGGCGTGGTCCTCGATTACAAGGATACTTATCCTTGTGAAGCTTCACTCCAACACTGGAACTACAACTGCCACGAGCGTTCATACTATAGCACATGTCCCTACTTAGTTTTTTCGGAATTCAGCGACAACATATGCAAACATTACTGCGTTCCGGTTTAAAGGGGAATGTTTCCAGACATCGATATATACCACTAAAATAACTGCGTTTGTGTGTGTAGTGTTAGTGGTTTACACATCACCAATCTACTTGACCCCTAGAATCGCTAGCGGAGAGGTATGCTGTGGTACTACTTATTTTGGTTGTTGACAACAAAAAGTGATAAGGTAAAAACGTCTGGCATTGACCGCTACCTACAACCGACTACAACGGAAAGAGTGAGCTCACTTTTCCAACTATAACAGGATTCCGTGCACCCTGAAGTTTGGAAGCGCACATCTTTGGATTGAGATCGTTGTTTCCAGATAAATTACTGGGCTAAGGAGATAAAACACCTTATATCTCCGGGCGACGAGCTTAGTGCGGTGTTAGGGAATTAGGTACTTGGACTCTTCATGATTCAATAATAGCTGTGAGTTTCTCTGTTGGTATGATCAGGCATGTTGCTTACCATCAGGAACATGTCCTGCTCGTCTTGTTACTACTCTATAACTACTTTAAAAACTATTAGCATTTGGTCTTATTGGTACATAATAAATGTATCTACCTACCTACTGGGACAGAAGAATTTTTGTCGTCTACACTCCACAGAATAATGTTGCAAAATGATACTGTAACGGAACTTTCAAAATAGAGCTTGTCAAAGTGTCTAGCAGCTATGAAAATTGAAAACGCAATAAGTACCTAGAAACGTAGACATGTTTTAAATAATCCTAATACTTTCTAGGTCAAACCTATCTGAACCTTAACAAAATCATAATATATCTTTATTTCATAGTAGTAAGTACCTATGTATTTATAATGTGGTAGTAGGTAGTGTATAATTATTGTACCTACTATTGTGAACGCTGACCGGCGCGGTGGACATCGGATTTGTACCTCTTTACTCCACTTTCTCGTAGGTACACATTCTGTTCCATTTACTCGTGCAATAGCTTTAATGACTCTTATTCATTCTAGGACACGGACCTCGCTCAACATAGTACGATGTCATAGAGTAGATAATATAGTTATCAGTTATCTATGTGCTATTTATTTTTTGTACTTACCTACTCACTGAATTAATAATAAAATGAAACATTACAAAGAAAAGTACACATTAATATCAATGACGTAGCCCTCATTCATGACGATATTTTGTCGCCCGGCAAGTGGGCCATGGGCAGAGTAGTAGAGTTATAATCCGGGGATAGAGGGTTACGTCCGTGTCGTCACTTTGAAAACCAAGAACAGACTTATGAAACGTCCCACTGTGAAACTATCAATTTTATTAAAACATCACGATCAAGAAAACATTCCTAATCAGCATATTAAGCAAGCTGTAACAAGACAATAGGAACAGCCCGTAACTAGACAATTTGGACAGGAATCAAAATGTTTAAAGCAAGCGTAAGCGCCTAATAGAGCCCCTCGCTTGATGCAACTATACCGATCCCGAGGACTCAAATCGTCAGAACAAACAGAAGAGAATTCGGCAGTTTACCCTATAAAAACCAGCTGACTAACGAAATGGAAGGAAAGAAGAAAAACACCTAACCCAACACAAACTCTCAAAAGAGATAGATAGATAAACTCTTTATTGCACTTAATAAGAACACAAAAAACAAAAATATACAAAACATAAAAAACAAAGTAGCAATTGGCGGCCTTATCGCTAAGAGCGATCTCTTTCAGGCAACCGCAGGATGGAAAAGGAGAATTGAATAATAGGAAGACGGATTAAAAAACCAAAGAAGAAGAAAAGAGAAGAAAAGAGCTAAGAGATTAAAAAACCAAAGACTCTGAAACAAAACAAAAAAGTTTTTTTTGGTGTATGTAAGGATGTATTGATATTTTTTAGGAGCCAATTGGTGAAGACAGGATCGAGCGTATAAGGATCAGGGGGCTTATCCAAGTTACAAGTGCTTTCAATCTATTCTCTATCTAAAATCGTTAACATCTGCGTCACCGCTTAGAAAGCGATAACGACTCTGATGTCGTCACGTCCACTTTCAAAACAAACATTTTAATTTAAAATTGAAGTAAAATATTAGTTTTTATATCTATCGGTGAATTTATAAGCTACTTAGTGGCCATTATTTAACACTACCTATTTGAAATTGTGAAAATCTGAAATACTGTGTTAACATTTAAAAAATGTAGTTTATAATGGATTCTAGACATAGAGCTAGTTTGGAACAGTTTTTGGCTTTATTGGACTTTATGTAAAGGCAGGTAAGTTTCACGTTAATTATTTTATTAAAATTAGTCCTATCTAATAATCTAAATGATTTTGTGATAATGAACTCCTTTGTTACTCAGGAATGTGAAATATAAACAATGACGTGTTACGCTACACAAACTAGGCCCTTGAGAAAAGGCTCACCGATATTTCGAACCTTTTATAAGTGCACCTTTAGTTTATTGTTGCTTTAAAATATATTTTTTACTAATATTTCAGTCATGGCGATTTATCAAGGCCCCGATCAGGACCTCAAGGCAGAATCAAACAACATCGGTTATAGACATTTTTATGTTATAGTTATAATAATTATATTATATTATGCGAAAAGGAATGTTTGGGATGAAACATATCATATTCAGATAAATGTTCAAATATTAACTATTTTTATTTGATTACGTTTGAAGTAACAAATGGATTTTTATATAACCATAGGTATGGGCAGATTGGAAGACCAAAACAATAAAAAGGCTCCGACATTGCGCCGTGAAATTAGTGGCACTGGTGGTGGTCCAAGCAGCAGACAAGCCCTCTCAGATTTAGAGCAAAGGGTATTGGCAATAATGATGTATGTAAGTATGTAATGTGCTTGGGATCTTTGCTTATATAAAAATAACAAGTATTTAGAAGGTCATAACTCTATGGTCTAAAAATGTTTTTCAGGAAAATCATGATTCAGGATCTTTCCGAAACACCACTGAAAGGACTCAGGACCCGTCAAGTGAAATAATATTGTAAATGATACCTAGGCATCTCTCACGATCAATAGAAGGTACACTGAACTACTGAGATTTATTTATTAATTTTATTATTTTGGTTCACTCCCAACGACCCCACTGGGGAACGTTGGAACAAGGTATTATTTTTGTACCAATTGCCGCCAGTGACCATAGTTGAACCTTTAATAAATATTGGTCTCAGTATCCCCTACTAAAGCTTCGTAATTATGGAGTAATGTTTTTACGTCAACTATCGTTTATTGTTTTTTATTGTTTGTGAAGTCTATGTGAGTAATTCAAGTACATCGGCAGCGTCACCTCCCCCCGCACGCACGCCAGCGCCGGCGCCAGCAACATCTCCCGTCGATCCCACGTCACGCGGCGTGGCGGCGCCGGCGCCGGCGGCGGCGGGAGCGTGCACCGAGCGAGGCGGGAGCAGCGTCGTCGACCGCGTCATCGCCGCGACGCCGCGCATTGTTCGCTCGACGCAGATGGATACAAACTCTTTTTGAGCGTTCCACTAGTGAATTTGTTAACGTTGAGAACCGTCGCGACGGTCAAATTTTGACCGACGCGTCGGTCAAAATTAAGCGGAGAACCGGGAAAGAAATTTACACCAGAGGGAAACAGAAAACCTTCGGTTGGAATCTAGAAGATTTGATAACGAGGAAAACCGCAATAAAATTTTGGCTGATTTTGCTGTCTATCCCTATGTATGAAATCTGCTCCATCGGTAAAGGAGAGCTGTCACATGGTCGTCTTGAGGTCATGCACTTAGAGATTATGAAAAATAGATTGATGTACTGTGTTAAAATAATTGAATAATATGGAATAGAATAAGGAGACACTGAATAATAAACGTTAAATGTCGTTTCTTTGTTTACAGGTAGGTTTTCTTTAGTTAAGAGTGTTATACTTTAGTACTTCGAGTGTAAAAAAAAATATTTTGTTGAATCATCAGCATAACTCAAGCAAATAAAACTTTGTTTACAGAACAACACATTGTTTAATTCCCCGGCAATAATATCCTGGACATTATATTTATGTAAAACTAAACATAAATTAATTACTATTTTCAATCTTTAAGTTTTATTGATTTGAGAAAAATTCCGAAACTGAATATAATGTGGAGGAAAATATACATCTCAACTCTTCCGATTCCGAACTATTTAATGAATTTTCGGTGTCTGATGATGACGTCATACTGTAACGGGTTAATTTTGGGGGTTTCCACAACTGCAGTAGTAAAGAGGGAAGAATCAGAAATTGAAATTTGATTTTGTTTTCTACATTTAATTCTACATTAGTTACTTCTGTTTTAGTTTTAAATTTTATCAAAGAGTTGCAACTTACTAGAACTGTATTCAAATGCATTGATAGCATTGCGAATATTATTGACTGTACCTGTAACAGTTGCTAGTGAGGAGAGAAGTTTTTTAAGCTTAAGTTGATAAAGACCTATCTACGCTCAACAATATCCCAATCTAGGTTAACAAATTTAGCCACTTTGCCAATCGAAAACGAAATTGCAGAAAACATTGACTTGATACCTAATAAAAGAGTTCGCCGAAAAAAGACAAGAAAAGTAAAAAAAAATATATAACATTTTTAAACGGTTATTTCTATTACTAAATGGTTATGCCTGTCTGTCTTTGCGTCTGTCAAGACCCTGTATTTCGGAGATGCCTGGAGGTATCAAGCTTAAATTTAAACTGTATACTCAAGTCTATGGTCCCAAAGATTGGAAACAAAGATTCGCTGTGCCTTTATGCTTCCACTAGCAACAAAATTTCAGAAGAATAGATACTTGTGGAAAAAATGATTACATCGCTTCAACCTTTTGAAGAAATAACTCGAGAACTAAGTGCAGCCAATGTTTCCATATCATCTGTGTCCGTTGTTGTCCACTCTGGAAAAGGTTATTGATGAATATGATGCATAGGACGAGTGCATTAGGAATACTATACTTGTTTTAAAACAAGAATGTTACTTGAACTTAATGTACAATTGCTAGTCTATCTAAGCGTCGATAAACTATCAATTGCCAGAGAAGTCAGTACAAGCGCTTAACAACGTACTGTTCAACGCTTGTCTGACTTATTAGAGAACCTAACCTAGTTATCCCTACGGTGAATGTGTGTATCCTACCCTAGCCATATAAGTGTGACAAATACATATATAAACGGGGCAAGATACCTGCCCCAACCGTACTGATGCCCTGATGCTGTACCGACTAAAACCCCCACAGATTTCTTCGACATGGCCAGGGGTCTGGGTCGCGGGGTCACTTGTCGCACTCCCGTCAACGACCCTGACCCTTGCCACCGCCCTTGCGGATCCGCCTCGCGGGGGTGTCAGTACCCCCGCATTTGGCTCCAGCGACGCGCCAGTTATCAGCGGCGCGTTACCTCCTCGAAGGGCTATCCCTAGGTGGGATGCCGGACGGCCCTAAACGTCCGACACCCCAGGCCTTCCGGTGGAGACGGGTCGCGAGCCCAGAGGGTCGACTCTCTGGGCTCGCCCCCGTGTCCGCTTCCGCCTCAGGCGCGGAACACACCAATGTGGCGCCTGGCAAGGGCATGGCGCGGACATTATTTCGTTTCATATAAATCTCGTACTTAATAGCACAGTAATTAGGTACATTGTTGAATACATCCTACGGCGTAACCGTCGGGCGGTCGTTTCGGCGCCCGCGTCCGATCACCGCCTGATTGCAGTCAGTTCGGCGTCAGTTCGCAAGCAGTACGCACGCATGTCTACTAGGGTCAGAAAATTAAATAAAATGCGTGACGATATTGAGTTTAATATTACATTCTGTGAAATAGTCGAGAAAAATCCATCTATATATGATCATACTCGCCATGATTATTGTAATATTAACGTACAGGACAAAATTTGGCAAGAAATTGGACGAGAATTAAAAGAATCAGGTAAGATTTTTTATCGTGTTTTATTTAAAGTTTGTAAAGAAATTCTACAGGACCTCG
Organism: Ectropis crepuscularia; assembly: GCA_963693475.1. Lineage (NCBI taxonomy): Eukaryota > Metazoa > Arthropoda > Insecta > Lepidoptera > Geometridae > Ectropis > Ectropis crepuscularia. The sequence goes on from OY856355.1 coordinate 27,361,178, forward strand.
TAATTCTACTAAATAAGCTACAAGTACGTACGCAAGTAAGTAAATATTTTGTCCGAGCGAACTTGAACATCAATCATCGGAGGGAGATAGCAATATTTATTTCTTGGAACTCATGCGCTTAACGGCGTTCACGCACCTCACGCTCTCGCTCTTAAGTAGGAATCTATTGTGTGTGTTAGGGATGGACAAAGCTATAGTCGATAAACAGGGTTCATATCGATAACGAGTCCGCGCGCGCCGCGTGCGCCTATCACTAGAATACCTAACAAACTTAATGATTTATGACCAAGTTCGCACGGACAAAATAATTTTACTATAATGTCTAGGAAAATCACACAGCAAATCTATTTTGAAATGGAATTGTTGATCGAAATTCAAAGTATCTTGTTAGATATTCTCTAACGTTATTAGCATATGCCGCGTTATTCTGTATTTGTGTGTCAATGATTGGCTCCATTAAGATATTATTGAATTTAGGTACCGCAAATTTTCCGTCCCATCTTCTAACAACATTATGTAATACACACATTGCTTGAATAATAGTATCAATTTTGTCCGGGTGGCAGGTAATAGGCTTGCTCAAACCCTCAAATTTTGCCCTGAGCATTCCGAAAGCACACTCAACTGATTTTCGCCCCCTTGAAAGTCTATTGTTGAATATTTTTCGAGAATTAGTCAACTGCTCCCGGCCATAAGGTTTCATAATGTTTTCTTTAAGAGGAAACGCTTCGTCTCCAACAAAGTAATATGGCACGTTTTGTGTTTGCCCAGGCAATGGTGAAGGCGCAGGTAAATTAAGTTCTCCTTGTTGTAAGGCTCGTCCAAAATTACTTTCTGGTAATGCACGTGCGTCACCATTTCGTCCATATTCTCCAACATCTATGGTTAGGAATAAACCGTCGGCATCGACCACTGCCAATAAGATAATAGAAAAAAAACTTTTATAGTTAATATAACTAGAGCCGGAATTCGGTGCTGCTCTTATTCTTATGTGTTTCCCATCAAGACTTCCTACACAATTTGGTAGATTCCATAGTGTGTGAAAACGTTGAGAAACTTCTAACCACATTTCTTCTGTAAGTGTCGGCATGTATTCGGGCTGTACCAAAGTACCGTACAAGTTTCATGAACAATTTTACGAACTGTGCTTTGTCCTCTCATGAAATATAGCGCAAGTGACTTGAAAGAACATCCATCTGCAAAGTACCTAAAAAGTAAAAATAATAATATGTAGTCTATCTGTCATCGCACCAAAGCGGCAAACTGTAGGTTCGGTACCAGCCAGAAACAATAACAATTTTTTTAGCCCCAGTTTGTCATTTAGCAAGTATAACCCATCCATACGCCTCGCCCCTAATACACGTTGTATTTATTTATACAGGATGTTTTGTGACGATGAAATAGTAATATTCGATTCGTGATAGGAGAGAGGTATTTTAAGGTGCAACATCAGTGAGCGTTCCGAACTACACTTTTTTTAAAACTATTTTTTATTTTTTGGAAAAACTATGTTATTTAGACGTGTGATTTTAAACAGCCGGCAATAATAGATTGTTTTCTAAATTTTTATAGATATTTCTACAACTAAAACAACCTATTATTGCCGGCTGTTTAAAATCACACGTCTAAATAACATAGTTTTTCCAAAAATTAAAAAATAGTGTAAAAAAAAGTGTAGTTCGGAACGCTTACTGATGTTGCACCCATGGTTGCACCTTAAGTAAGGACTCCATATGGATACTAGCGCCGTTGGAACTAACAATTTTTATGAGAAGTCGAAAAAAACGTGTGATAAATATATTATTTCATAGTCATGTAACACCTGTATACTTTAAAGTAAAAAAAAAACTCATTAAAGTGGCATCCTTAGATCTTATAGCCTATCTGATGCATCTTTAGAGAAAAGAAATGTTATGTTTTTGTTTTTTCTTTTACAGCAAAAGACTGCAAACAGCGTTGGCAGAATATTCGAGGCTGATACTCTAAGTTTAAAAAAGCACAATCTCTTCCATCCGGTTTAGAAGCGAAAATTACCAAAGAGTATTATCTGGCGCCCCATTTGCGTTTTTTGGATGGTTTTCTTAAGTCGCGAAAACCTAAAGGCAATATTCAGAAAAATAATGACTCGGATTCAGAGTCCGAACGGTCAGTGTACTCTTCAAATACTACAGCATCCCCGATGGGATCTGAGTTATCAGGATCTGCTAAACCCCAGAAAAGGACATTAAATGACGTTAATGATGTGGCCTATGAATATTTCAATCGGAAAAATAAATATTCCTCTACAGTGTCTACACTTGCAAGCTCTGAGAACCCAATAGATCCTGATTTACAATTTCTACAAAGTGTTCTTCCGGACATGAAGTTAATGACATTTAACCAGAAAAGAAATTTAAAAATTGGTATACTAAATCTATGTAACAAAATTCTTAACGAAAAATCATACGATACACAACAAACTAATCAACCTTATCATCAAGTAAATCCCCAAAAAACAAATGAAGGTAATATTCCGCCGTTCTCTCCAAACAGCCCTGCAACTCCGGGACAATCTCCATTGAACAGACAGCTGCCGCGATACGATACACAGGAGCTGTATGCACAACAAACTGATCTAGAATTTCAGAACCGACAGGATAATGAACAGCAGTACACACGGGTGCAGTATGCACAACAAACTGATCAACCTAATTATCAAGTAAATCCCCAAAAAACAAATGAAGGTAATATTCCACCGTTCTCTCCAATCAGCCCTGCAACTCCAGGACAATCTCCATTGAACAGAGTGACACATATTATGTTGAACAATTTCTATGAAGACTCCTAAACAACTTTTCATCACCACCAATATTCATCGTAAAATTGTACACTTTTGATAATAAATGATTATTTGATTATAATACTGTTTTTTTCAACATACCTTAACGTTATTAACAGTCTTTCTTCTGGACAAACGGGTTCCCTGTAGTTTGTAAATTTCTTCTGAAGGTGCCGTTTAGTCCTTTGCAGTAGAAAATGGAAACATCGTGGAGACATTTTGTATACATCACAAAAACGATCAGGATAATTTGTTACGTCTCGCATAGATAGGTAAAGTCTTGAATTTTGTCCCCGTCGCCACACAGGATGAACCCAGTACCGTCGAGGCACCTGCATCTGTATATTTATTAATTGTACGAGAGCGAGAGCGTCCTCGTCTTCGGACGACGACATGGCTCAATATCTAGCAATCGACTAAACGTGCCTACCCTATGTGCCTGCCAGCGCCGTATCTGCGCCAGGTCCGCGCCAGGTCCGCGCCAGGTCCGAGCCATGTCCTAGCCAGGCGCCAGATTGGTGTGCTTCGCGCCTCAGTGGAGGAGTGCTTAAGTTAAATGAGTTAATTATTTTTCTTTAATTTGCAATCGTGCAAGTACGAAGCGCTATTGTTGTGGTTGTCTTTCGCGGAGACTTTTAAAGATAATGGACACATCTTTAAAGAGGCGCGCTTTTAGCAAAATGGCTACGAATAAAGTAACTCTTTCACTGGAGACAATTTTGGGCGGAGTTACCAAATATTCTCTGGCTACAGGAAGAACGATCCCTGTAACAATAGACAAAAAACCTGTACACCGTCCACTTAGGTTATGTTAGGTAGGTAGGTGTGTAGGTGTGAATCGGATGGCTTTCACGAGCCGGGACAACAACAACATACAATCCGACGTGCACAACTTAAGCGAGAAAATCAAATCCTTGTGTTGCAATTGTGTAAGAACCAAGCATTTACCGAAGGCGAGGCTATCAGATACCTTTGCAGTACGCCTGAAGGGATTGACCTACAATTCAATAGGAACTTTGGAGAACGACTTAAGACAGCAATATGTGTCTCAAAAACACTGGTATTTCAAGAATCACCAGTACAGCGAATGGAAAGATCAAAAAAATACGAGCTCGACAGAAACCCCAAAGCCAGGGACGAGCACATCATACGGAGAGGAATATTAAATCTAGAAAACCTCCTAGAAGAAAACGTAATTAATATTACAGAGTTTGCAATGAACACTAAAAACCACTTCTATCGAATGACAAAGAAGAAAAATAACCTATATTTCAGAGGGCCACCTAGTACCGGAAAAACAATGGTGATGGAAAGCATAGTAAAAATGCACTTTAATTACTGCCGCCTCACCGGACTCACACCAAATTCCGCCTTCAATTTCGCAAGTATACTGCACACAAATGCAGTATTTATGGATGAATGCAAACTAACTGATAACCAATTTGAACAATGGAAATTACTTGCAGCGGGCCAGCCTATGTCAACAGACATAAAATACAAATCAAGACACGACATAACCAACTGCGTGCTATACACAGCGAGTAATTATCCCATAGACACCTACGTATGTGTGGGAGAGGCGCGGGAAGCCATAGATACAAGGACTATAACATACATGTTCAGCGCGCCGACAGACCACTTCGAATTGAATCCATTTATATGGGAGAAATTCTGGGAAAAATATGAAGTAATATATAATACGGCAAAGAATGCAGTACTAGTAGACCATGACAACAACTTAGACACTGCCGAAACAGACTACGAGGACGAAGATTCTACCGATAACGAACACTTAACTATAAATTAGATATAAGTAGAAATAAAAATAGAAATAAAATTGCATGTTCCTAACATTTAGTAATAAGTAAATACTAACCTCACATATGTTAACCGAAATAAAATGAAAAAACTATACTCCCCCAATGACCTAGTTTAATTAACATTCCAAAACCTTTAGAGCGTAACAAACAAGTCTATAAATATCAGACGATAAGGTCAGACTCATTAGTATGGAAGAGACGGGCGACCGTGACGACGAGCAGACCGGTTACACGTTACCAGGCTACAAGTATTTGGGGTCTAGTAAAAATGCACTTTAATTACTGCCGCCTCACCGGACTCACACCAAATTCCGCCTTCAATTTCGCAAGTATACTGCACACAAATGCAGTGTTTATAGATGAATGCAAACTAACTGACAACCAATTTGAACAATGGAAATTACTTGCAGCGGGCCAGCCTATGTCAACAGACATAAAATACAAATCAAGACACGACATAACCAACTGCGTGCTATACACAGCGAGTAATTATCCCATAGACACCTACGTATGTGTGGGAGAGGCGCGGGAAGCCATAGATACAAGGACTATAACATACATGTTCAGCGCGCCGTTAGACACTGCCGAAACAGACTACGAAGACGAAGATTCTACCGATAACGAACACTAACTATAAATTAGATATACCTAAGTAGAAATAAATAGATATAAGTAGAAATAAAAATAGAAATGAAATTGCATGTTCCTAACATTTAGTAATAAGTAAATACTAACCTCACATATGTTAACCGAAATAAAATGAAAAAACTATACTCCCCCAATGACCTAGTTTAATTAACATTCCAAAACCTTTAGAGCGTAACAAACAAGTCTATAAATATCAGACTATCGACTTAGGTCAGACTCATTAGTATGGAAGAGACGGGCGACCGTGACGACAAGCAGACCGGTTACACGTTACCAGGCTACAAGTATTTGGGGCCGGGCAACGACTCGACTCTATTGCGCAAGAACACGACCGGACCTACAGTATAGTTCAAGACTTGTATAGTGAGAAAATAAAGAAAGGTGAAAGTGAAAAATCAGTTAACGAGTGGGCCTATAAAAAAATAAAACAAGTGGACGAAAAATTCTTAGTTAGTGTGTATGGATATACGCCTTCATCAACTTACGACGCGGCGGCAAAAGCAGCGGCATTAGCTGGAATAGGAACAAAATACCTGGGAGAATGAGTACTAGGAACAATATACCCTAGATTTAGGGCACATAGGACAAGCAGAAAGGAGCCTGTTACCATGGAAGGATGGAAGGACATGGAAGGACAGACATCGTTATTACCACAGATGGTGGCGACAAGTATAGATAACGACATGAATACTAAAACATTTAAATTCAAAAAGATGTTTAATTTCCATATAAAAAGTAGCCTATGTACTTACATGAAGGAAGAGGCCAGCGTAAACAGTAGTAATGGTAAAATTTCCATAAAAACCTTGGCATAAATTATTATTTATGTACTTGACCCATAAAGCGTATGACGACATATTAGAAGGGAACCATACGGCAACAGTTAAAAGTACTTATATTAAAATATATAACTTGGGGAACAGAACGCCGTTCGTAGCCTCATCGGGAAACGTTGCATATGCAAACGCAAACTCCCAGACAACAAATGGGGATTTGGGAAGATATGGGAAGACACGGTATGGTAAAACTAGGAGAAAATATTACTCCAAAAACTTTATATGGAATAAAAATAGGAGACTTGTCAATACAAAGACAACATAGGCAAGTAGCTGGCGACTTCCAGAGCGCGGCCAACCAAACATATGTTAACCCAACCTAACATATCTCCGGACCTATTGACCTAAAAAAAATAATTCGACCCAAACCCATCCCGGCTACCCCTATAGCACCTAATTAAGCAAAAAAATGTGTTTTAAAAACCGCCGATTTCGACTGGTTAACCACTGGTAGTCTCCAGACTCTAGACTGAGGCCACCTGTCTCCTATACTTTTTTTTATCGATTCGGTATAGGTGTTTGAAAACTAACATTTTGCACTCTTTTTTTTTTTGGGAAATTGCGCGAACATAGTTAATTTATTTTTTTTCGACTTTGTACTAACCGACTCCTTGCCGTCCTAAACTACGGCAAGTCGTCGTTCTGGGCCCGCACAGCGCTTCGCGCTGACTCATCCACACACACCTACACACCTACCTACCTAACCTAATTGGACGGTGTACAGCTTTGATTCCCGTTGTTACAGGGATCGTTCATCTTCGTCGATGCCGCAGGGTATGCCTTCCGAGCGCCGTATAATGGCGCCGGTTTGGTACCCACCAGTCGGACAAAAAGCTTCTCCGCCCCGTTCTCCGTCTCCGCTGCGACCTCCGCCGCCTCCTTTGACCGCTACTGTTCGACCTACGATGATCTCACCCAGAGGTCGCGGACGTGGCCGTATTATGAAGTTGTTGTAAGTTCTTAATTAATATTTAGTCGATATTTGGATATTGATTGTACTGGTTGTCTATCAATAAAATTCCAATTCAAATGTAAGTCTTTTATTTAAGCGAACGACCAACTGCCGTTTTTTTTATCCCGAGAGAGCAGAATTGATGAAATGAGCCATGTTCATGTTTAATGAGAGTCCGTTCAAACCAAAGAACCGCACTAGTTCATCGGCTACCTCGTTGTACCTAAGTCGCGGGACAAACACAAGAGGCGTCGGGCGCGGGTGCGGCGCGGGTGCGGCGCGGGTGCCGCTTCCTCGCCCTCAGCGCAGGCGGTGTACACAGAACTGACAACTAATCAAGACGCAAATGTGGTTCCAATCACCACAGACACAACTAGGACAACAGAAGCCCAACATTTTAATTTTCTCCCGACTGAAAACAAATATGATCTCGATTTGTTTAAAATGTAAAAAATATTAAACTGATTTTAATCATTTCAACATTTGTTCGGAATAGAATGACGAATGACGTAACAATGTATTTTGCTAACTTGTAGAAAAGGGTAATTATGGTCTATGGCCGGGCGCGGCCAATGTTCTTCGATCTACCTACTTTATTTGATTGAGTGCATTGTTCGGACGGCTCCGAGACAGTGTGCATTGTACTTTGGTCGACAGCGCAGGGCGCGGGTCTATTATTGAATTGTCGTCTCGGTATTCGACAGCGCGGACGCTTGCATTGTACTTTGGTTGACACGACATTCCGGGAGTGTTTTATTGAATTTGTCGATTCGAAAGTCGACTGCGCCCGGCGCAATTAACTTGTGAACAATTATTCTTTCGCGCGGACGCGAGAGATATTTTGTGGTTTTGTGGAAAGACGCCGGGCGTCGACACTGAACGTTGGTTACTGGATTGCTGTGTTCAACTGTTCGGACGGAGGCCGACTCGGACAACCTGACAAGTATCGTACATATATTTAAGTTTATATTATAAAATTAGATACACGGTGAACCTGGGGTAGTTCTTGAGGGAAGTTTAGGTTATACACCCTTATCAGAGGAGGCTGGTTAGAAAAGGTACCGTGTTCTAGTGTATAATTTTTAGTGTTAAAACGCCCCAGTCGTTTACATACTGGGTGGTAGCAGAGACCTAGATTTAAGTTAAATTCATCTCGGGTAACCACTGCCGGTCAGATCGCGACGGAATTCCAGGCTGACCGGGGCTTATCCAAAACAACATTATTCTATTATAAATCTTGAATAATTTAACATTGAAATTAGTGTAATTATGTTAGATATGAGGCGTGTAATTGCCAAACCCACTAAAACGTTTTTTCATAGAAATAAACCTAGCGATGTCTTCTGAAAGCTTTTTCAATTCTCTACTAAACATACAAGTCATTTCCGAGCAAATCCCTCTATAACAGTATTAAATTGAGCCGTTAAATCTATGCTTGGTAACAAAATCCGCTAAAATGACATCGGTGAAATTCAAATTCCTCTATAACGGAATCGACCTATCACAGCGCTTTGTTCGCACCACATGACCTGACAAACAGTATGGCGAACTTGTGGCGACTTTGTGTTTGCAGTGAACGAGTACGATTGGATTTAGCTAATTAAATAAATAATAATGGATGAATTGATGCAGTTGGTGACAAAATGACACTCGTGGAAGAAGACAATTAATAAATCTTTGTGGAAACGTGAAGTGGCTCGTGAGAAACGGTGAGTAAAAAATTTGCCTAAAAAGCAGTTTATGCAACATGCTGCAAAGAAATAAAATTGGCGGGAAGATGCTCTGAAACGCATTTTGATTTAGTATGATAGATCGACTTTTTTAAATCTTAATTGTTTTTTTTTTCAATGTATAAGACACTTACTTCGTTTTGGGTTCCCTATTTATTTGCATAATATCGTTAGCCCTGATTTCGAAAGTCATACAAATTTACAAACATTATTATTATTTTTGGTACTTAATATAAAGGCGAATTAAGGGTGGCCTAAAGGCCGCCCTGCGCGCATTCCCGCACCTCCCCTGGCCGTGCGGGCATCGAAAACGGGCAGCTCCGCGCTAGAAAATTCGCAATAAAAGGAAGAGCGTGAAAACCAGTGAAAGTGACAACAAACGTGGTGACAGTGAAAAATCCCGGATTCAGTGAAAATTGGACACTCAGGAATGGTTTTTCCCATATTTAACCACGTGTTTTGGGTTAGAAATATACTTTTTGACCTAAAAACGCAAACGCTGACCAAACGAGATCTAGACCCCACAGTTTTTTGTACGTCGATCCGAGGACAACATCAAGGAGCATCCACGGGAAAAGTTCCAGATTTTTCCCGTCACGCCCCTGGGAGATATAGAGGACAACAGAAAAACCACGTGGAGCCCAACTTCCAGGGTTCAAGACCTGGAACAACGCAAGCAGGCCTCTCTATAGCTGGACCTAGGAGAAGCACGGGAAGGTAAAATTTTTATTAACTTTTGAACCCTATTCTTTCAAAATTGGCAGTTATAACATAGTGTTTTCAGAGCTTTAAAAGAAAGTACAGTTCACACCAATCTATGCAATATCTACAATATCTATGCCTATCTAGGCACCAAAAATTTTTTAATTCGGACTAAAACTTTTCGTGCAAAGAAATTTGTACTGATAGTGTACCAAGGACAAACTGCAAAACGCAAAGCGGTGAGACCAACGAGGAGCCGCAACCCCCAAAATTAGGAAACGACCAGGTGGAACAACATTCTAGGACTCCGCTGAATAAAATTAGCTCGCGAACAAAAATTTTCGACGCATATTGTGGAAAATAGGGGCTTATTGCAGAAAGTTGTCAGCCACCCCTAACTTTGACAGCTTCTGGAGGGTGCGGAACCCCCCTAGGAAGCACCAGACATCTGACTTCGTGAGAAGGACTTCAACCCTTGCGGTAGATTTTTTTTTATTTTTAAGACAATTTTGTTCTTGTATTTTTTGTGGATTTTTAAGTGAAGCAAGGGTGCAAACTCCATTACCGACTATGTTTGTAACTCTTATAACTCCGAAAGGGTGCGAGATATCGCAAAAATAACGAGAAATCCTTTCTTTCAAGAGAAGCGATCATATGGACAACCTACCCATATCCACCCCCAAAAACCACCCCCGGTAAAAAAAAACAAAAATCTTAAAAAAATTGCGACACCCCGCACCCCGTGACAAACACACAACCCCCTGTTGGTAAATTTGGGTCCCCATATACACCACCACATTTTACCCGAAGTTAAGTTCTACCACCACTCCTAACTCTGAAACAAACCATTTGAAGTTGGCAAACAACTACCCCTAAATTGTAAATTCCGTGCAAAATCAACCCCCCCAGATACACTTTAGCTTGTACGCTTCCCGTAAAGCTTATCTCATCCCCCACAAGACAAAAATTTTTGGACAAAAATCGGATTACAGATTCGACCTAGACAATTTTTTTTATAAACGTAGCCAAATTCCCCTAACCGCAAGAGATAAGACTGTGAAGATAAGGAATTTTCAAAAAACCCCCTTATATCTCAAAAAACGGTGCGACCTAGGCAAAAAAGGACGAAATTTCGCCCCTCCCTTAAACCCACCCTCCATCTGCGAACAAAATCGACCCTCTCGGACACACCCCCAAAGTAACAACCCCTACCCAATAAACCAAATTTTGACCAGCATAACTGAATCTCTTAAAGCTTGTATGGGGAAAAACTTTAACTGTCAATAATAATAATAATAATAAAAAAAAAAAAAAAAAAAACCGCTGTCACTACTGCACGTCTTTTTTCGACCGTATTTAATTTTACGTTTCTTCCATTCTCCTTAGTTTTATAGTTCATATTTTTGAAAATCTAATACGAAAAACCTCGAAGAAATATACGAAAAACATAAAGAATAGTTTAAACCTAATTTTCCTCAACAAAATAGAAAATGCATTTTGACAATAGTCTGTCAATCAAGATCCATCATAAACACTACAATGTAAACAAATATTAAGAAATGGAATGTGAAAATAATGATTACACGGTTAAGAAGACGGAATGAAGCGGAAACACGTAGCGCACAACCAACACCAGACCGTGTCCCGTCACCGCCAAGCCTGTCGTCGGAGGATGAAGCTTTCTTGACTCCCCGCGACACGAGTGCTAGTTCGAGTGACGAGGACGCGGTGCGGACCCCGCCGCCCAGAAGAGCAGGACGTCGTGGCCGTCCGCCGCTGCCGGCATGCTTGAGGCCTGTGAGGCAATCTGCCTCGCGCCCGGCCCCCGCTACCGGTGGTGTAGTGCGTCGCATGCGATGGACTCAACAAATGAATGAGAACTGCATGCGCGCCTACTACAGGGCTACAGAGGGAGGAACCCACCTGACCGCGTACTGTGCCAGGATGCTGCTTCTGTTTCAGGCCCTTGAACCAACCGTCGTCGCCGTGTCTGCTCAACGACTGTCTGATCAAGTGAGAGCAATCCGGCGGTGCAAACTGCTGGATGACTCGGCACTTGATCGGCTACGCCTGGAAGAACAACATACTCGCCCAGCTTCTGCCTCGTCGCGGGATCCGCCCGCCGCGTCGTCGACCCTGACACTGGCCTCAGTGCCACCGTCAGAGGTGACACTTGCGGCACCAGTCGACCCCGACTACGAGGAGGAAGACTCAGCGAGTAGTAATGTATCTGACCAGGTAAGAGGGCAACTGAGGAGTGCTTTGGAAGACGCGATCTTCCAATATCGACTCACACCAAACTCTAGGCCGCGCTTACCACGTTTGCCCACTCATAAACGGAATTTGGCTTTGATGGGAGCCCTGAATACTTTGCTGGTGCCCTATTTGGGTACTAGCAAAGATTTGACTGATACCCATTCTATTCTGTACTGCGGTGCTATCGCGGCGTGTCGCGTTGCACGTGTCAAGTTTCCAGACACTGACCGTACAACGCGAACCGCCAGAGATGCACCCGCATGGCAAATGCGAATAGAACGGCGTATCAGCACATTCAGGACTCTTATAGCAAAGCTAATCTGCTTCAGTCAGGGGAACAGTCGTCCCCGAGTCATGCGTTTCGTGACACAGGCATTCGCTGGGACTGGTATCAGTCCCCAGCACTATCTAGCCAATGTTACGGAACGCATTGACTATCTGAAGCAGAAAGTTTATGCGTGGGCAAACCGTATTCGCCGCTACAGAGAGCGTGTGAATCGATATCGGCAAAATCGCGACTTCCAAAGTGATCAAAGGAAGGTGTACCGAAACTGGGAAGGAACTAGTCGACATGTGAACGATGGGCAGCTACCGGATGCCAACGCTATGAAAAACTTCTGGCGCAGCATCTGGTCGGTGCCTGTCGAGCACACGGAGGGAGCTTGGATGCGTGTTGTTGAACGTGCGTGTGAGTCTATCGAAACCATGGAGTCTATTACAATAGACTTCGAAGACGTTAGTTGTGCTATCCGGACGACTCAGAACTGGAAAAGTCCTGGGCCGGACGGATTGCACAACTTCTGGATTAAGTGGTTTCGATGCTCACATGAGCGCTTGGCAACACAATTCCAAGAAGCCCTCGAGACGGGTTCTCTTCCCAGTTTCATGACCACCGGAGTCACCTTCCTGCTCCATAAGTCTGGTAGTACCACGGAACCAAAGAACTACAGACCCATCACGTGCTTGCCTACCATCTATAAGCTGCTTACATCCATTCTGAGAGCAAAAATTTACGCGCATATTGTCGCAAATAACGTTTTGGCCTCCTCTCAGAATGGATGTAAGATTGGGTCCCGTGGTACTAAGGAGCTGCTCCTCATTGACACGACCATTTGCCAACAAGTCAAACGAAACAAAGGAGCCCTCTCCGCTGCTTGGATTGACTATAAGAAGGCCTATGACGCGGTGCCCCATTCGTGGCTAGAAAGAGTTTTAGAGTTGTACAAAATAAATCCAACTCTAAAATTTTTTCTAAGCAAATGCATGGGACAGTGGGTCACAGTCCTTCGTCAACCAGGTAGCGTAGACAGCTCGTTTGTTTCGGAGGACTTGATAAAGATTGAAAGGGGAATATTTCAGGGAGACAGTCTGAGTTCCCTATGGTGGTGCCTAAGTCTGAATCCTCTCAGCACTCTGCTGAAAGATTCAGAGTTAGGCTATCGTCTTCGTAGGGGAGGTGAGGTTATATCTCATTTGCTGTACATGGACGACCTCAAACTCTTTGCACCGAAACGCCAAGACTTGTTGGAGCTATTAAAAACCACAGAGGTTTTTAGTAACGCCATCAAGATGGAGTTCGGTGTCGACAAGTGTGCGGTCATGCATGTACAGCGAGGGAAAGTAGTAAATTCAGAGAATTTACAACTTTCCGAGACTATAACTCTCAGAACCCTCTCCGAAGACGAGACCTACAAATATCTCGGTATGTCACAGTCGTTGGGTATATCAGCAGATGACATTAAGAAATCGGTGAAGGAGCGTTTCTTTTGCCGGCTGACAAAAGTACTTAAAAGTCTTTTGTCAGGCGGTAACAAGGCGCGAGCCTTCAACGGTTGGGTAATGCCTCTGCTGATATACTCCTTTGGCATACTGAGATGGACTCAGACTGAGCTCGATGCCCTGGATAGAAGGGTCCGTCAACTGCTCACAACACACCGCATGCTACACCCGCGCTCGTCTGTTATGAGACTGTACATCCCGCGGAAATTGGGGGGTCGAGGCTTTTTAAATGCCAAGAACCTCCACAACCGCGAGGTATGCAGTCTCAGGGATTACTTCCGAAACAGCGAGTCCGGGATGCATCGCGATGTTGTGGCAGTTGACAGGAGCCTCACGCCTCTTTCAATGGCAAACGAGAACTGGCGCAAACCATCGGTGCTCAGCACTGATGATCGCAAGGAAGTATGGAAGAGCAAGGAGCTGCACGGGCGATTCTATCGGGCCCTGATGGGACCCGATGTGAATCTGCTCGCGTCGGTGAACTGGCTGCGCTTCGGGGACCTCTTCGGAGAAACCGAGGGTTTTGCCTGTGCAATTGCGGACGAAGTTATCAAGACGAACAATTACCGGAAATACATAATGAAGGACGGTACGGTCGACATTTGTCGGGCATGCCGCCGTCCAGGCGAATCGCTTCGTCATGTTATTTCCGGTTGTTCGCATCTTGCTAACGGCGAGTACTTGCACAGACATAACCTAGTAGCCAGGATCATCCACCAGCAACTTGCTCTTCGATACTGCCTTGTCGAGTCCGAGGTGCCGTACTATAAGTACGCACCTCTGCCAGTTCTCGAAAATGGTCGTGCGTTGCTCTACTGGGACCGCTCTATCATCACGGACAGGACGATTGTCGCCAATAAGCCTGATATCGTGCTGGTAGACCGGTTTCAACGCCGGGCTATGATCATCGATATCACCGTTCCACATGACGAGAACCTTGTGAAAGCCGAGAAGGACAAGCTTAGCAAGTACCTTGACTTGGCTCACGAGGTTACCGCCATGTGGGATGTTGATTCGACGATCATAGTCCCAATAGTCGTGTCAGCAAACGGCCTTGTAGCGAAAAGTCTCGACCAACATCTCAAGAGACTTTCGCTAGACGGTTGGATCAAGGGTCAGATGCAGAAGGCGGTCATCCTCGACACAGCACGCATCGTCAGGAGGTTCCTCAGTCTGCAGCCCTAACCACCGGTAGCTTGGGCCCTGCCCCGCTGCTGGCGGCAAACTAGGTTTAGGTTTTTATAATGTTTTTATGTTGTTTTATATATAAATATTGTAAAAACTTAGGCTTAAGAAAGGAAATAAATACGTACATAATAATAATAATGAAGGACGGTACGGTCGACATCTGTCGAGCATGCCGCCGTCCAGGCGAATCTCTTCGTCATGTTATTTCCGGTTGTTCGCATCTTGCTAACGGCGAGTACTTGCACAGACATAACCTAGTAGCCAGGATCATCCACCAGCAACTTGCTCTTAAATACTGCCTTGTCAGTTCTCGAGAATGGTCGTGCGTTGCTCTACTGGGACCGCTCTATCATCACGGACAGGACTATTGTCGCCAATAAGCCTGATATCGTGCTGGTAGACCGGTCTCAGCGCCGGGCTGTGATCGTCGATATCACCGTACCACATGACGAGAACCTCGTGAAAGCCGAGAAGGACAAACTAAGCAAGTACCTTGACTTGGCTCATGAGGTTACCGTGTGTTATGAGGGGATGTGGGATGTTGATTCGACGATCATAGACCCAATAATAGTGCCTAATTGAGGCACTCAGTGAGCAACATGTCGGATGCTATATAGATGGTGTTTGTTTTAATAATATAAGCTATGCAGATGACATGGTTCTTCTGAGTGCTTCGGTGTGTGGCTTAAGAAAATTGCTGACTATTTGTGAGAGGTATACAAATATACATGGATTGCAATATAATGTAAAAAAACTCAATGTATGGTTTTTCAGGGAGGGAAGAAAGTGATTGAGGTACCACCAGTGAAACTTTGTAGTAGCACATTACTAATGGTAGATGTGTTTAAATATTTAGGCCACCTAGTTACACCTGACCTGAGGGACGATACAGACATAGAGAGGGAGCGGAGGGCGTTGGCAGTGAGGGCTAACATGGTAATCCGCAGATTTGCACGATGCTCAATTGATGTTAAATTAACTTTGTTCAGGGCTTATTGTACTACATTCTACACGTGCAGCTTGTGGACTAATTACACCAAAAAATCCTATGACGCCCTCCGTGTCCAATTCAACAATGCGTTCAGGATGCTGGTGGGGCTCCCGCGCTATTGCAGTGCGTCTGCAATGTTTGCGGAGGCGCGTGTAGACTGCTTCTACGCGACATTGCGCAAGAGATGCGGCTCGCTCGTGCGACGCGTGCGCGGGAGCTCTAACAGCATGCTGGCCACGCTCGCGGGGAGGCTGGACTGTCCATACATAGCTCATTGTTGTCAGCTTCATGTTACACACAGAGACTGAATCCGATCGCAGCCTAACATGATATGGATAGCACACAAAATGTTCCCGCTGCTGGGACTCGGGGCCTTCACTTGCAAGTAGAGGCTAGCCCAGTGTGGGTTGGTGGGTGACACATGACTTTGAGAGATTCTAGGTACATGTTCGGTTTCCTCACGATGTTTTCCTTTACGCACATGACTGCGAAGGGACAGTGGTGCGTGTGATTTCGAACCCGGGAACTCCGGATCGGCGGTCGCCGTTCTCCCGACTAGACCATTTGACTGCTTAATCTAGCTGTGAAAGTTTGCAAGGGTGACTATGACATAAATGAGAGTTGTTGAGTGTGTGAATGTTTATTTTAGTGTATGTATGTAAAATGTTTGGCTGTATTATGTAAAATTTTATAATTAATAATGTAATTAATATTCAATAATAGTAATGTAAAATGTAATAATTAATAGGTGTAATGACTGTTGAATAGGTATTTATAATGTAATGTGACGTAATTAATTTTTTATCCATGTATATGAGTCTTATGTTACTTGAAATCAATGAATTTTAATTTTTAATTTAATTTAATAGTCGTGTCGGCAAACGGCCTTGTAGCGAAAAGTCTCGACCAACACCTTAAGAGACTTTCGCTAGACGGTTGGATCAAGGGTCAGATGCAGAAGGCGGTCATCCTCGACACAGCACGCATCGTCAGGAGGTTCCTCACTCTGCAGCCCTAACCACCGGTAGCTTGGGCACTGCCCCGCTGCTGGCGGCAAACTAGGTTTAGGTTTTTATAATGTTTTTATGATGTTTGTATGATGTTTTATATATGAATATTGTAAAAACTTAGGCTTAAGAAAGGAAATAAATACGTAAATAATAATAATAAATATTTATTTCAACCATTCACGAGGTCATACAAACAATTTAAAATCAATTACAAATAACTATTTAACATTTCTAAAATTACAAGTTGACATATCTTTATTAGTCAGTACCTGAATCATCGAACAATGGTTCAAGAACTGACAGTCAAACCTATCTGAAAACGTTCCCAAAATGCTGTTGGAGCTAGCGCGAACTCTGCGCACCAGGGATGCGCACCGTTTGCGTATGGTCGTGTAAAAGCAATCGACTCGCGACTCGGCAAACATCCCCGATGCACTGCAGCACCGAGGCAGCCGCATCAACATCCTGAAAGCGTTATTAAATTGCACCCGAAGGGCGCTGTACTGTCTTTGAGTGTATGACACCCACAAAGCACTCGTGTAGAAGGACGTACAAAATGCCCTAAACAGCGTAATTTTGACATCACTAGAACACCGTGCGAACCTACGGGACAGCATATTGGCTCGTACAGACAACGCTCTTCGTTCCCTCTCTATATCTGCATCGTCCTGAAGGTCAGAGGTAAATATATGCCCGAGATACTTGAACTGTTCTACCGTTTTGAGCTTGGTGTTACACAATTTAATGGCAGGTATAGTATCCAGACATACCCCTCCAGCCTTGAAGAGCATGCATTCACTCTTTTTAATATTATAAATCAACCCGTGACGCAGCGCATACTGCTCGCAGATTGTCAATAGCCTTGACAGTCCACAGGCAGAGGCACTCAGCAAGGCCATGTCGTCCACGTAACTAATATTATTCAGTCCAATTCCATCAATGTGGCAGCCGACATGTGTTCCGCTGAGCTCCTCAATCAGTGCATTCACGTAGAGGTTAAAGAGTTTTGGAGAAGACAGCCCTCCTTGACTTACCCCGCACTCCAACCTGTACGGCTCCGATTTCTCACTCGACCACCAGTAACTCTGGCACACGTAAAAAAAGATATATGTGGAATAATATTTCAAGCCGACATAGGAGCTTATCAACAATATGGCTATTATACACAAAGCTATGCTGGGTCTACGCAATGTCCAAGCACTCGTGCTTCATCTTATAACGATCCGACGTCCCCATTTACTATTAGTATGGACTAACTCCTCAACCATCTATTACCACCGTTCCAATGACTTCTCCAATTCAATCAGAGATTCCACTTCTCCCTTCCCCTCCGATGACTTCTCAAAATTCATCAGACATTCCTCCTCCCCCTTCCCCTCCGATGACTTTTCAAAATCTATCAGACATTCCTCCACTCCCTCGGCCTCCTGCCTCCTAATTATACTAAAACATAATGCGAGCCACTAATTAAAATTAATTTCACCTTTCTTTCTTTTTATGGTTATTTTAAGTTTCTATTAAAGTGATTGGACTAAATTGACAAGACATTGCATTTTTTACTTACGTTTACATGATCCTTTAAATGTTCGATGATGGCATCGCAAACTTCAGGGACAATCTTCGAAATAGATTGTTTAAAAATGCGAAAGAGATACTGCAAACTGGTATAAGAATCTCCTGTCGCTAAGAACCGTAATGTCAAAAGTATCTTTTCTCTCACGGTTATCGCTCGACGCCAGTTCGTATCATTTCTTCAAAGTCTGCTTTGCAAGTTTGAACACAATAGATCTAACTCCCCTGTAGGAATGCGTACAAAATTTTTCTCCACTCTATCATTTATCAATTCTTGGTACAGTTCGTTCCCATTATATAATAATCTGTTTTTGTATAAAGTTTGGATCCAATATCGTCTTCGTTTAAGTTTTTGTTGTCTTTTTTTTTTATAATCCTATTTATAAGGATAAAAGCAACAGCTGCCAACGCAACACGTACGTGTGGTGCCATGATATTTTAATTCTGAACTGAACGAACGAACATAATGGCTCGGGTTTGGGAGCTTCGCGATGATACCGAGGCTGCCGTACTCGTTTGGGGGATAGTTTCCTCGCGCGGCAAATGCTTCGCGAGGCTGCTCGCTTTGTGTGGACGCGCCTTATTAATAACATGCATGCAAGTGTGACCCCGAACAACCCGAAACAGTCTGGCACGTGATAGTCGATTGTCATTCCGCATTCATTCCGCACAGCGGCCAAGAGTAACTCCACAATTTCAAATACACGCCCCCTCGCCACCACACCCTGCCCCGCTGTCCGTGGACGTCACATGGAATGTGGTTCCCGCCCAAGATTACTCCTCGAAGAGCATCTCCGTCCAACAACTACTGGAGAACGCAAACCGAGGAGAGGCAGAGATTCGTAGAATCTTAAAAAATGTTGGCAGTCTATTGAAACAAAATAAATAAAAAAAGCGATGGATTATAGTTCACACTGGAACTGAAAAAGGTTTTGTGCCTAATGCACTTTTAATCTTTTACTAAATGGGTTACAGAAAAGCTTATCCCCAACATCACAGAGCTTTCAATCATAGGGATGGATAATGCTACTTATCACTGTGTTAAAAAAAATAAAGCTCCAACATCAGCTAATAAAGTAACTGAAATAAAGTTGTGGTTATTAGAAAATAATGTGGCGTTCGATCCTGATTTGAGGAAACCGTCTCTTCTAGCTCTAGTAAACAAAAATAAGCCTGAACTGAAGTGATCTGAACCTAATCGAATTGTTCTGAGCACTTGCAAAGAGAAAGATCGCTTCACAGAACGTTGCTGCAAAAAATATAAAGAAATTGACCGTAGACGCATTCGAATCCATAACCGCCGATGATTGGAAAAATTGCTGTGAACATGTTAAAAAAATTTAAATGAATCGTGGGAGAACATTATATAGTGTACGAGTTTGTCATTCGCGTTGGTCAAGATAGTACTGACGATGACACAGAATCCGAATTGCACAGTCGCATACAACAAACTTAGGGGCTGGTACATCGCAAGAATCAATTAACCTCATGGAAGGAGTGGAATACTTGGATTTCGATTTACTTGACAATGCTAGTCTTTAACGAAGAAAGAACAGTCTCGACCCCTCCGAGTAGGGGTCCAACTACCAACATTTGTCCTATCTTCGCCACGGGTCGTAAATATAGGGCCTATTTTGTATATAAATATTTTTTTTTTTGATTTAGTTGTATTATTTTTCCATATTAACTATACGATACCAGGTCACTTAGAAAGTTTTGCGAAATTATCACAATACCTCTTCTAATCTATTATTCTGCAATAACTATCATCCTACATAGGTCTCCTGGTGGTTCATTTACTACGTACATTTTGTTCACGGGCCTGTAGTCGATCCTTTTGTTAGTGGTTACTTCTACATATATTTTAAATCATTTTAATAGACAAGCATAAAATATATTATTTCTATGATAAATTTGACTTCTATGATCACCCCGAGAAAATCTATAATATGGATGAGAAAGGATGCCGTCTCAGTATCCACCACCAGTAAAGGTCTTTTTGCCCTATCCTAGACTACAGACTACGTTTTTAAGAAAGTTATATATTGTTTCAGTTTTAATCTAGAGAAGCTTCTTTTTGTTTAAACTCTGTAGTTAATTTAAGTAAATGGCTGATTAATAATATAACTTGTGTATTGTTAGATATTTTTCATTTTATTACAAATTTTCCTTAGCTAGGCCCACGGATACCTACACTACGCTACATACATAACTACTTACACTAAGCACACCTGAATTATGCATAGGCCAATGAAGGTCTACAGGAACCAAGATGTTCAACCCCACTACCGATCAGAAGCGTACCCAGCATGCGGGCGGCATTATCACGCTGAATGGCAATGATTATGCGTTGGGCCAAATAAACACCAGCATTTTGATCGCTTTGCGTCGACCATGCGCTCGGAAAGGCATTTAAAGATGACGTTAGCTCCTGACCCCCACGGGCCCAATGTTTCAACCCCAAAGGGCCCAAATATGTAATCATTTCCGAGGGTCGCATATTCATGCCGTTTGAGTCGCTCTGCTGAATTATCCGCTGCACCGGCCCTACTATGTGTCTCTGGAAGATGTGCTGCTGCCAGAGTATCGATAGTATGCAAATCCATGTCGGCAAAAAATAAAAATATACGAGTATCAAGATTGGTTGCGTCTTTCTGACTGTGTTGCCACATGAGCGATGGTGGCGCCCTCATTTATTTTTAACTCTTTTATTTCGCACTCTACCATCGTGTAGATTTATAACGCAGTAAAATTATAGAGAAATTAACAACTGAAATCAAATATGAATCTTTAATTGGAAGGAAAGTAGTCATCGAGGAAACAGCTTTAAGCGTTTTTATCAACGGGCTCAGTAGCGATTTAGGTACGATGCTACATATGCCTCCGTGGATGCGTCTGGTGGAGACGCAGCTATTCAAGAATGTCGTAAACGAGCATATAACAACCAAAGAAACTTGCTAACACAGAGTCAGAGCTATATGCAAAATAAAAATTAATTTCCGACTCCGTCGACTCGCGTAATCAATAATTTAAACTCGCAGGCGACTATCGAGCCGGGCAACTCGATGGAAACCGCTTCATCTCACTGCCAGCCAACCCCATTCTATCGTAGGACAAGTCGCGATGCTTTTACTCAAACTCCCTACGAAACCTAAAAAGCCTACGACAAAGGTAATCAGCCTCATACTCTCGGCTGTCCTGAAATTACCAACTCTTAATCTAAGCCACCTGTATCTACAAAATCCTCTCTATCTAATTAAAAATCGACTAACTCAAATTCTAAACCCAAGTCTAAATCTAAAATAAACCTCTTACTATTTCAATATCGGCCATGAATACTCCTCCCGAAGTACTGTACTCAAAGATCTTCTATATAAACTGAGGTAGATGCGTTGTACCCCGCTGTGCATGGCGAACTACACTCAAGCTAATTAGCCTGTTCCAACTCAGTCGCACCGTGTCTGGCTCAGATGTTACACGTGGAAGGCGCGACTTTATAGCAGAGAAAAAATGCCATCGTGTGTTTAGAAAGTGCAATAATTACACTGGGACGAGCCAAAGGCAGCAAGGATGTGTCTTTTCATTTGTAAGTACTGTTAATCTATTAAAATGAAAATACAAATATTTAATTTTACTTTAAATCAACTCGTGAGCCGTTGCCACTTCGTCACTTACACGAACGAGACAAATAGCGCATTGCGTACAAGAGTGACAGAGAGAATGTGATAATAATGGCGTATAGCGCTGTAAGTTCGTACGACGCAAGGGGATGTTGGGGCTAATTGGTAATATAGCGGTGATAAATATTATTTGGACATTATATTGGCCTTGGACATATTATTTCAGTTACGTTTTTGTTTTAATAGCTTACTTTTTCTTTTTATATTTAGGAACTTTTATAAAACTGTTACTACGCTAAGTATAAGTATGACCATTAGGTCATGCCAACTCTTATGTAGTTGTATGTGGTGGTATTAACTACCTTGCCCTTTTTTCTATTGGATTTCTCGTGGCTTTAATAATTTGTTTTATATTACAATACTTTTTCCAAATCAGGTCCGCAATTTTAGCTGTGTACCAAAATCGAAACGCCAAGGGTGCGAAAGAGGGGATGATAACCGCCCGGCAGCGTGGCGGCGCGCGAGTTGCCCTGATCGCTAACGAACCATTAAGTGACTGCGAGATTCAATCAAACAAAACAATAACGCTCTAATAATTCATTACGTGAAGACTTTGAACTGGAAGCTTTAAATCGGCCATTCTCCGATGAGCCAGTTTTTGCGTGTCCGGGCTTGTATAACGCTAATAATGTCAAATTCATTTAGTGCAAATATTTTTGTAATTTAGTTAGAATCCGCATCTAGCTGTAAACAAAAACCTAGGCTTCAGTTAAGTAATTGTCTTGCTAAATTAATTTCATGAACCTTTGTTCTCTAATTACCGCGACGCGTCCGGACGCTGACTTGATCTTAAAAATTGCCTGTAATCTTTACGATCTACGGATGTAACACACTTTATTCAATATTTTTAATTGTATGATACAATGTTTATCACGTAACAAAATATCAACTCACTACAACCAGTGTGTGAACTATAAATCATTAACTATCCGCATGTCCGATCTAAAGTTATAATTACCGAGACGTTTTCTTTTCGTGTGCTCATCCTTAAAAACAAAAGTGTTTGGCACATCACTACTGCACGCGTCGCTAGCTCTCAGTTCGTACCGCGACTCGCGAGCAGGTGGATGTTTCCTGTGTCGGTGTCTCGCCAGTAAAGCACGTAAGTGTCTAATTACCATACCCTTGGTTCAAAATAAATCTAATTACCGGATACCTACTTATATAATTGATTGTTTAAGATGGAATCTTGTTGCTTATTTCAATACGGATAGTACTTTGGCCTCCGTATAGTGTAGCAAGTCAATATTTGCATACTATGTAGGTTTTTGAGATTCTAAAGAAAAACTATCGTTTTCTAATTAGCGTATACTAATTACCGTGATACTTTAATTACCGTTGTATGAAAATATTAAACATTTTAACTATTTTCATGCATGTTAGCTAGGTACCTACATGTTTAGTTGATTGATTTTTAAGTTACTCAAACCGAGGTAGAGAGAGATCGATTCCATAGACTTACCTACATAAAAATTTTTATTTTGTTTATAGGATGGGAAAGCCAAAAAAGACCAAAGAGGAAATTAAAGAAAAGAAAAGACTCGCAGCAAGACAACGTCGTGAACGAATAAAAAATGATTCTGTTCTGTACCAACAATCAAAAGAAAAAGAGAAGGAAAGGTATAATAAAAGAAAAAGAGAAAAGAAATTACTACCTGTCTGCGAAATGTCACCAAAAAATAGGAAGAAAACTCAAAAAAGGAATAGAGAAAATTTCAGAGCTTACTATAAAAGACAAAAAGAAAAATTGGAGACAATTGAGGCAGAAATGGTCATACATCAAGATAAACTTGATGTCAATATACAAGATCCTCTTGAAACCCTATTATCACCACTACCTCTTTATGATTCAGAATACTCACTGCGCTCAAAAAAAGGCACTAAAAGAACATTTTCACAAAAAAGTTCTGAAAAGCCCAAGCTCGCAAATGAAGATGATCTTTAACAGCAGTCTACTTCTTTTAAAACAGAAGTTCTCTCAAATAAAATACCTAATTCGAACGTTTGCTTGACCACATCGACTCCTCGTCCGTCTAGTGCTCAATCATCTTCATCTGTTGATTCAATTTTATTATTAGACAATGATAAGCAATTAACAGAAAATATTGATACAAGTGTCAATTTTGCGAAACAAGCGTCTTCATTGTGCTCGACACCAGCTCCACAATCTGAATTTTCGGCAAAGTCTGTCAAGAAATCCAAGCGTAGAATAAACTCACCGTCATTGCAATTGAGAAGATACATATATAAAACAAATAAAGAAATGTCACATATGAGAAAAAAAATAGAAGAATTAAAGAAGGATAAAGAAAAGTACCGAAAGCAGGCATTTAGGCTGAAATTTAAGAACACGCTACAGATAAAACCAAAACAAGACTACAAGAAGGAAAACTAATTAAAGTGTTTGCAAAATAACATAGCAGGTAAAACAGTAGAGAAGATTAAACAGGACGTCGAAAAATTCATAGAACAAGACGAGAACAGTCGCATCTGTCCTGGCAAGAGAGAATTCATTTCAAGAAAAAAAATATGAAAGCAAAAACGTTTTCTCACAAACACTTTGCTAAATCTTCACACCAAATTTCTTCAGGTACATTCGTATAAAATTAGCTACTCGACATTTTGCAAGTTAAGACCATTTTGGGTAGTTATTCCTGATTCACGAGCAAGAGAGACTTATATGTGTAAGACCCACACAAATATGGACTTAATCATTACATCGCTCAAAAGATTTGATATTATCGACGAAAGCTCTGCTCACAAAGTTTTGTCATCATTATGTTGTGATTCTGGGAGTGTCGAATGTCTAGCAAGAAGATGTTTACACTGCGCAAACCGTACTATTCATTTTAAGGAATTTGATAATACAAAGCAGATTTTTTATTGCCATTGGACAACAAAACAGGTAACTTACACCAAAGATGGGAAAGAGAAAACTTCGAATCAAACACTCAAGGAGAAAATTACAGCTAACCCTAAAGATGTCATCCAAAAGTTTAATCAGTTGTTGTTGCCATACATGAGTCATTGTGCTAATAAGGTTGCTCAAAATAGTTACATTCAACGTTTAAAAGAAAATTGGCCTGAAAATGACTGTGCAGTTCACGTTGATTACAGTGAGAACTATAATACAAAATACACTGATGAAATACAATCATTCCACTTTGGTGGCAGCCGGAAGCAAATTACACTCCATACATCTGTCATTCATTACAAGAGAAATGGAAAAATTTTAACTCAGTCATTTTGCACTTTGAGTACTTCACTCAGACATGATGCAGTTGCAGTTTGGAGTCATCTCATGCCTATCTTAAATTTCATTAAAAATGAAGCGCCCCAGGTAAATGCAATTCATTTTACATCAGATTCTCCGACTGGCCAATATTGAAATAAAAAAATGTTTTATGTAATTTCGAAACTTCATTGGAATTTTCCTAATCTTAGAGTGATTGGCTGGAATTATACAGAGAGTGGCCACGGCAAAAGCTCAGCAGATGGTGTAGGAGCGACGGTAAAGAGGACGGCAGATCGAATCGTGGCTCAGGGCTGCGATATTGTCGATATCGAAACTCTTTCAGAAAAATTGAGAGCCAATGTTAAAGGAGTTATTACTGAAATAGTTCATGAAGCAGATATCCTCCAAAAGGATCTGCTGATCCCTAATGAGATACGGGAGTTTAAGGGCACAATGAAAGTCCATCAAGTCGTTTGGAGTTCATCGAAACCTAACCTACTTGCCATGCGTAAATTAAGCTGTAGTTCACAAGAGTGTATGTATCAACCAATTCAATGCGGCGGAGGTTTTATTAAACTTTAGTGCCTGGCGGCGAACAAACTTTTCGTGGCTCCTCTAGGGCGCCACGCGCCATGAAATTTCATGGCTCCTCTCGAGTGCCACCCGCCATGTAGTATAACTGATCGCTGTTTTGTCACTTTCCACTTGTTTTTATTATAGTCTCAACTCAAACGCGAACGTAAGCGGTCTAATAAATCATTTGAAGTGTTTAGAACTGACAAATTAAGTGTTTATACGGAAATGGAAGGTAAGTGACTGATTTTTATCAGTTGTTGTAAACCTTTTGCTATATGTTTGGCACGATTGATTTATCAATGCGTTTATTTTATCTTAGATCGCGATATAACCATGCTAGTTGTGTATAACGGTCAAATACATATTTAATATTATTTCATAAACAAACGAACGTTGTATTAATTAAAGTTTTTGATTGAAATCTGTCTGTTTCGAACAAATCAAAGAAATCGAAAAATAAATAGATATGCAACGATAGGGCTATAACGATATTATTATGTACATCGTAGTGGTCCTATACGATAACGAATTACGATACAAATGATTGATTATGTATGATTTTGGTTTATAACATTTATTTTGAATTAATAAATTTAAAACATTGTTTGAACAATTCTATGTGTTAAGTATATTATAAAATAATTCGTAAGACTTAGTAAAATAAAAAACAACATTTTCAAAAGCATTTAATTTTATAGTTCTTACCTTTATGATTGTTTATAATTTTCATTTACTATATGAATCTACTACTGTCAATAACCGGATACCTGTCTACTATCAGATAAAACCCCATAGTACCAGTAGACTACCTTTCTTGGGATCGAAAGACTGTGTTTGATAGATTATGTTCAAAATATTTATTTATTTGTTATTTAAATATTAAACAGTAAAAAAAATACATCGGAAAAGTAATGAATCATATTTTGTGTCGTAATTAATGATCGTAAAAAAATAACGACAGTGTCAGATTAACGTATCGGAATCGTTGTATACTATAACAAATAATTTAGTAGAAATCTCACTTATTTATGTCCTGCATTAGTACCCAGTCCTTCTACTCCCATACTGACCTCTGTAGCTAAATCAATCAGAATATGCTTTAAATCTAACTATAGATTAATATAGTACCTCAATAAATATTATCATTTGTTTAAGGATTTTTTAAAAAACGAAAATACATACCTGAGACTGAAATTGAAACGCAAAGCGACGACGAGTTGTTCGAACAAATGTGTTCCCAACAGGATTCCCAGTCTTATGATCTCTGGGAACCAAATCAAAATCAGGCTGAAATTGAAACGCAATGTGACGACGACGGTGACTTTGTTGAAAGGACTTGTATTCAACAGGATTTATGCAAACCTAATCAAAAATATAAGAGTGATGGGGCAGGGCAAGAAGCTAACCGTGTCCCGCCAAAAGTTGTCACAAAAGACAATTCAACCTGCACGGAGAAGATGACGGAAAGAGAAGACCAAGTTCCTAAAGTATTAGATATACATGGATGTAAATGTTTTGGGCAGCTCGTATCAAATGAATTGCTGCGATTTGATATAAATACCAGATATGAAAAAATGCAAAAAATTTTAGAAATTTTCAAGACTAAATAAACTTAAGTAAAAACGTTTAACGTGACGCGAACATATAATGATGCGTATTTTGAAACGCATCGCGCCATTTGCGGTCTCATAGAAGAGTCTACAGCAGAAAACAACTAGAGGTTGCACTGGTGTTGCGTCGACTGTTCAGGGCCTTAGTGTGGATTGAAACGTTTACACTTGCGTTTATTTAGGTTTTTCTTTAAATTATTACCTTTTAAAATCTCAAATTTAAAGAGTATTTAAAATGTTATTTTAGTTAGGTACTCAGCTACCATAATTACAGCTACAGACTTAAGTAGTACAAGTCTTAACAGATGATTGTGATAAATATAAGTTAGTCTATCAAAAATATATTATTTATTTATTTACTAAACGTCAAGCTTTGTTGGTACATTTCTAAAAGCAGCTTAGAACGTTAGTACATTCAAAGTTGATTTTAGAAATTTTCAACAAGGCTGGAGCCCAATTCCCGTGCTTGTAATATTTTGAAAACATGGCGGATGTCACATCAAATCCATACAAAAAACTATATTTTAGTGATATATGTCGTATGATGATAAATATATGGGCATTGGTAACAATTCCTCCATGACACTTCTTCTAAATTGATATAATGTGGTTTTATTAGTTGCATTGTTAGCATTATAAAGTAAATACCCATTCACCAAACATATTTGTATAATATGTACGATGACTTTTTTATACCAGCGCAGGGTCTTGTGCTCACAGCAATAATAACTTAGCATCTGATCGTGACGGTCTATTGCCCGCATATATTGATTATATTTTATTTGTACTGCCGGTTTATATTTTATTGTGCGTACACGGCGACTAGTAGTCCCTCGATAGAGACTTTTATGTTCAGTACTTATAAATATCACCTCCCTTTTATCTTGCCATTTGGTGATTATAATTTTTTTATTATTATGTACTATATACGATTCGCCAGTTTTTAATTTGGTAGTTTTTAATTCCGATGGATTTCCGATGCGGTTTGCTCTTAAGGTACCAGTCACGTACGTCTTTTTTCCTATTAGCTCCTCAGCTAATCCCACGCTGGTATAAAAATTATCCAAATATAAAGCATGCCCTTTTTCTAAATATTTTTGCATTAGCAAATGTACTACTTTTTTTGTGTGATTTCTACCTCCTACTAGTACGTCTTGTGACCCTGCGTATACATGGATTTTTAAAATTATGCCGTTGGCGTCGGCTAAAATGTACAATTTAATGCCGTATCTATGAGCTTTACTTTTGATGTATTGGCGAAAAAATAGTCTCCCTTTCCACAGTATAAGAGATTCGTCAATTGTCAACTCTTTCACTGGGTAATACACTGCATTAACGGTGTCGTTGAATAAATCAATTAAAGATTTTATTTTATAAATACTCTCTGCCCTTTCGATGGTTTGCACATTCAAAGCTCTTAAAATTAAAAAAAACCTATCCCTGGTCATAAATAGGCGTGGACTTAAGCGGAAAAAATAATGCGTTGACCAATAATCTACCATTCTATTAAGTTTTATAGTACCCATTAGCAATAGTATGCCGAGAAAAGTTTTTGATTCGGGGACACTTAAATCGGTCCAGTTACTAAAGCGAGCACGTGCAGTAGTCGCTTCAGCTTTTAATTTGTTTCCGTACTTATTTGTACATTCCATTATTAATGTTAAAAAATGGGAATTTAAAAATAAAAAAAAATAGTCTAAATAACTATTGATGTCTGCGTTATGTGGCTCCAATATACCACTTGTTCCCGTAAATGATATTTTTGGCATATCACTGGGGTTACCTGGAACCCAACCAGTCGTTTCTTCTACAGAATCTTCCTCTTCATCATTGTTATAGGCGTGATAATCTTCAGCATTTGCTTCCACGTTAGGACTTGCACTGCTTAATTCATTTAATACTTCTTCGTTATTGCCGCTTAAAATCCCATACAATTCTTCGTCTCCATATAAATCTAAGCCTGGTATGTCGTATAACGGATCACTTTCTTGTGGAGACATAATTTGTTCCAATTCCACGCTTATGGGATCTATGGTGGATGATGGTCTAGGTATGGGTGAACTTGGGAGAAGAGCCATATATGGATCTATGCCAGATGATGGTCCAGGAATTGGCCAATCCAAAGGATCTATGTCACACGATGGTCCAGGTTCCGAAGAACTCGAAGAAGGGTATTCCATACCTACAAAAAGAAATATTCGAATGAAACTCCCGTATATAGTTTTATTTCGACAGTAAAAAGGCGAGACGCTTTAAAGGGGCATTTTTATTAGTCTATAAATCCTAATTGGTCTAAAAATATGTACTATGTAGGTAGTGATGTAAATTAGGTGTATTAAAAAAAGAGCTAGTAAGTAAGTAGATATCATATTTGGGATTTAGCTACTCTATTTTGAAGATAATGTATTTTTTTTACATAATATTTAGCAGCGGATACACTCTTGAGTGAGTAAGGTTCTCCCACGAGAGCGCGGATTAAAGAGCAAGCCAGTGAGTATGAAACGAGAGCGCATCTTTCCCGATTCAATTTTTTTTATTTATAGCGACAAGTGAAGTTGACTGCTCTTTGCCTGCACTAAATGGACGCGAACAGGGAAAATTTCCCCAAGTATGAAAATAATCTTACTTACTTGAATTTCACGGCAAACAGAGATTCGCGTGCACAGGCTGAAGTCGTCACGATGGTAGATCACGGAGTCCAGTTCAAAGCCAAAATCGTCGCAAGGCAAAATCACGATCCAGTAACACAAGCCAAAATCGTCACAATTGCAAATTACGGAGTCCTGTTCAAAGCCGAAATCGTCGCAAGGCAAAATCAGTAGAGTCCAGTAACACAAGCCACGGTCGTCACAAAAACACTTAGCGAAAGTCGGTAAGGTAAATAGGAACAAGTAGAGCACGCACGTCTGGTTACTAAGGATAGCAAACCAGAAGTAAAAGTAATTCAAAAAACAAGATGCGCTTACAAGATAAATAGGTTGTATCCTTCCGTGCAAAAATAAAACATACACGCAAGGCATAAGACCGAATATTGTAAATTGTACTTCGTAGGGTCACGCAACTTGCATCCCTCCGGCCGGGGCCGTCCATTGTTTACAACAACTCGTGGTATTTTTCAAACCCTTTTTTTTGCAAGAACTTAAAATTTCATGCAAAATGAACCTTATCGCAGAGTGATTACAGTCCTTGCGGGCCAACGGTAAACAATATCAACAAAACAGCTCTTTTCTAAGGAGTGACAGCACTTTTAGCAAATGCAACTCTCTGTCCTAGCGTTATGACTCATATTAACCATGTTGACCCGCGCAGTTTGAAGCAGCGTGGTATTTTTCTATATCAAGTAGGTACATACATATGATGCATAAATGTCTGATTTATTTGTATATCTATAATTTAGCTTTATATAAAGTTTAATTCTAAATCCTTTTTGTGTTTTAAAATAACGAAGAATGTAAATAGATTCTAGACGCCAGAAATATTTAGGTATGATGTCTTACTACATATTTTTTTGATTTAGTATTTGTATTTTCTTATTATTCTTAACATAGACGATTATAAATATGAGGACTATATTTTTGTATACCGCCAAAATTGTATGACAGTGACCTGCAATATTTCGAGACATTTTTACATTTTTATCAACACTTCAGGGACTGTGTTATTTCAACGTTATAGATAAAGTTGTCGTTACAATGGGAAAAGAAAATGTTATCGTGCGTTTTTAAAAATGTAGCATTTCATAGGAGACAAAGAAAACCAACAGAAGCAGTGTGATTTTCCCGCTTTAGGGAGTTGGTCGTTTACGCTGTAATAAATATATTATTTATATTATCAAATTCTGCAAATTTAATAAAAGGTTGGTGACTCCTTTTTTATAAAAATCTTACTAAATCCAGAAACGAAGTCTACGAGCTTAAAATACGTGAAAAATTGAAATAGTTTGGTTCTGGCTAATTTTTTTCTTAAACTGAATTGAAGGAGTTATTGTCGATTTTAAAATGACACATATCCGTGCCTAACGCCACACGCGAAAGAAAATGATGACACTGATACGTGCCATCCGCAACGAATCAGTTAAATGTGAACATGGTAAACATCATGGATTTTACTCTTTAGATGTAGAAACGGCCGAAGAAAATAAATCTTGCCCAGATCACAGATTCATAATATCTGCACCTTCCAGAAACAAAAATACGTCACGGCCAATTTTTAGCGCCACTAAATACTCAGATAAACCTAAAATTTTATCCAATCAGTTAGTGAAAGCCGCTAAAATATTTCCCGGTTCTTCGAACTCCATACAAAAGTTCGAAAAAGAGGAAAGTAGTTTCAATTTATCTGACACCGACAGTTTTTGGGCTCCTGTCTCTCCTGTTAATGTTACTAGTCTTACGATGCCATCCTTCGCAACAATGACAGAAGCAAATGTTCCGAATAATAGTATTACGGATAAAAAGAAAAAAACGATTTTTTTTGATACGGATGATTCCGATGAAGATATAATATAATGTTGTTATTAAATCGTTAAAATATTACTTAATAGACTGATTTAGCTATAATTGCACGGTGATGTTCATTTGAGCAAAGTATGCGGAGATACTAGTCTATATTATATTAAATTTTAGAGATCTAAGTTGATTTATTTTATATAATGTAAGTACATAATACGAATATAAGCGAATCTTAAAAGACAGCTGTGATTAGCTTAAGCTCGACCTATCCTCATAACCTAATTATCAAGATTTAAAACACTAGTGAATATAAGTAATAATTTAATTACCTATATTGATTATTTAGAGTATTGAATGATTGTAAGAAGTTATTATTAATTCCTATAAAAATAAGTATAAGTTGATTTATATTTACACAGTGATACTAGAATAAGCGGATCTAAAAAAGCTGTGACTTGTTAAATAATTTTAAGTCGACCAAATTTGTGATCTTTAGAACAATTTTTAGTGTAGCAGTACAAATAAGACTTGACAAAATATATTTTTTGCTTACCTTTTAATAAATAAATGCTTCAGCATAACATGAAAGACACAATTACCAGTTAAATAATTGTTTGTAGTTGATTTATACTAAAAGTGCCTTATTTTTTAAATAAATGTATCAATGAAAATGTGAACAGTTTTAATTACAATTTATTTTTATATGGTTTTATTGGTCTTTACTAATTACCGTTACATTAATTATTAGACCTTACTAATTACCGCACCCAATTTTTTAGGGTTCCGTAAAACGTAAAAACGGAACCCTTATAGATTCGTCATGTCTGTCTGTCTGTCTGTCCGTCCGTATGTCACAGCCACTTTTTGACGAAACTATGAGAAATACACTGTTGAAACTTGGTAGGTATATGTATTCTGTGAACCGCATTAAGATTTGAACAAAAAAAATAAAAAAATTAGGGTTGCCCCCCATACTGAGAACTGAAATTCAAAAAATTTTTTTTCATCAAACCTACACGTGTGGGGTGTGTATCGATAGGTCTTCAAAAATGATGTTGAGGTTTCTAAAATCATTTTCGTCTACACTGAATAATTTGCGCGAGAGAGACTTCCAAAGTGGTAAAATGTGTGTCCCCCCCCCTCTAACTTCTAAAGTAAGAGAATGAAAAAACTAAAAAAAAAATATGATGTACATTACCATGTAAACTACCAACGAAAATTAGTTTGAACTCGATCTGATGAGTAGTTTTTTTTTAGTACGTCATAAATACACTATTATTGAAACTTCGATCTAAGTTACAACGAACTACAAGAACTATGTGTACTATGTATATTATGTTACTTGCTGCAACGGAACCCTTCATGGGCGAGTCCAACTCGCGCTTGGCCACTTTATTTTTATATCTCATTATCTCGATAACCCTTTCTTTTAGTTCAATGCCATTTTTAATTATTTATTCGTATCTTTATCGTGTTTCATATTTTAGTGTTTTTAAGTCGAATAGGCGAAAAATAAAAAAGGCTACGGTAATTAAACGGAGAACGCCTTTTGTCGAGAATGACCGAAATGCAGAGGACGGTTAATTAATTATTAATTTTATACTACACCTGCTCGGAAAGTACCTTGATACTTTATCAAATTTACGGTAGAAAGTACGTCATTGCATATTGAACAAATATGCGGCGAGAAAACGCATCTGAGCGGGAGAGAAAAGTGTATGAAAATCCATTTCTTACGTGGTTTTTCTTTTTTAATTTTGGGTAAGACTATGCGCTGGTAACCTAAATATCAAAAGCCAAAAAGTTTTTACAGTGAGTTTTAATCTCCAAGTTCGCAAAATGACACTGGCCACTAGCTGTGTGTTGGATGGTGTCAAACAATTTGAAAAAAGAACATGTGAAAATTGCAGACGCCATTGGCGCCATTTTCAATTTGTGTGTTGTTTGAGGATTCAGTTTTCGTAGAAGTTTATTTTCCTCGTAGGTGTAGTATAAAGCACTATGTATCACTCGAGAGAAAGTGCGATTCCCGATCGAGCGAGTAATCGGTCACTTTCTCCTCTCGGTGAACAATGTACTATTATAACAACCCTTAGTTCCGTTCTAACAAACTAGATGCCGCCACTAGAAAAATTAGCTCCTGGCATCGAGTTTTTTCATAGAACCACCACTTAAGGCAAATACCCAAACTTGTGTTTGTATCGCATGATAGGGACTTCCGAGCTGCACGGTAGTTGCTTCCACCTCGTTGGGACAATTTACTCGAAGGCAAGGAAATACTGTTCTCCCGATAGGTGGCACTCTGGTAGATTCCTTAGTGGAACTATTTGGATGAAAGCCTGTCTGTAGAACCTTCGATAACTTGTATATACGGAATTCGTTATTCGTAATAAAGTTAATTCTCGAAGTCTCTCAGTTGTTCTCACTTTCGCATCACGAGCCGAAGATCCCCGCTATAATTTCTTATATTTCATTTGGCATGCAAGCTGTATTGTTGGTACCAAAATCAAACGTAAGCGTCCTATACTAAAACGGAGAGCAAAAAAATCGGAGAGAGCCCGACGAATGCTTCTGAAGCACGGTTTTATGTTTAATTACCATCACAAAAATAAATGTGACACTGTATGGAGATGTACCAATCGTTCATGCAGTGCCACTATCGCAATTTCGGAGTCTCCTGACATGAAGATTTTGCATGAACCCATAACTTCCAACCGAATGTGGTAAAATGTGAGATTGCAAAAATTTTAAATCATTGTAAATATGTAGCTGCAACCACAAGCACTCTGATGCCCAAGTCTTCGAAGAAGCGTTTTGGTCAACAAAAGACTTCGGTTACGAATTATTAAACGCCATTCCGAAATTTTCGAACCTCTCACGATCACTTTACGGCGTGAGAAATCGGGCATTAAACGTGCCTAAAACGCATTTTTCAAGACGCGAAGACGTAATAATTCCAGAAAAATGTAGGCATATTTTTTTGATATTTGACGATCACATAGACCCTAAAAATAGATTTGTAGCATTTTTCACTGAAGCAGCTTGTGAAGTCATGCCAAATCTACAAACATTTGTTTTTGACGGTACATTTTCAAGCTGCTGTTTACATTTTTATCAGCTGTATTGCATACATGGAGACGTGAATAGCAAAACCAACGCTACGAACATAGTCCTCCTCATTTTTGTACTAATGCCTAATAAGCAAGAACAGACGTATGACCTGACCTTACGTATAGACGTAGGATCTTTTTATAAAACTCCAGCAATGTTTACCTAATTGGGCACCGGTTACAATGATTGTTGATTTTGAAATTGCTGTAGTTAATGTCATAAAAATAGTTTTTCCTGGTGCTCAACTACAAGGCTGAAAAAATATCTTTTAATAATTAATATTTTTTGAATACAGAAAAAAACACTGACGAATTTACAATTCTCAATACTTATCTAATAGAATTGTGGCGAATGTACACACACTTGTTTTGTGGCGAATTAACTTTGTGGCGAATCGCCTATAACCCTGTAAAACCAAACTTCAAATGCACAACTTTTACTTCTATAATAACTTAAACAAAAATGGGCATTACTTCCTATGAAATGAGACGGAAGGTGGTCTTTACGCAAAAGAGTTTAAATCGATATGGTCGTAATATGGACATATTTAATTCAAGAAAAAAGTTTAATCATTAAAAAAAAACGTAAATCATTATAGTCTATATATAGTCGAGATGGTTGCAGATACTAAATCCACAACTCGACACTATCCAACACATTCGCGTGCGACAGTCCGGACTGTACCTGATCTACAGTAGCGAGCCCTGCCACTCCACAGTCCGGCGGAAGAAGTACACTACGACATTCGTAATGTCGACTCCCGCGGCAGAGCGAGAGCGCATCTCTCTACGCTACATCAGCGCAGTCGTCTGAACGCCTGGAGCTGAGCTACGCCGGCGTCGAGCCCGCGCCTCCGACAGCTCAGCCTGCTTCTTGGCAAAGCGGAGGAAGCTCCCGGCCCGTCGGCCGCACCCCACAACACCCCGAACTAACCCTCTCACACCTGTCTGGAAAACTACGCCACTACGCCCGAGAGTGGTGCTGGTGGTGAGCTGATCGGACTAGCTGGGCCTCTACCGGTACAGCCGGTAGTCTCCCCCGGATCGGCCTTGACTCACCCGGGTCCCGGAGCACCTCGGCCGTAACGCTCGCGACCGCATCCCGGATCGAAATGTAGGTGTGCTATATGTTGTGAGAAAGTATAGACAGTGACTAGTTCTATGTTGTACAAGTGCTTCAAACAAAACATTGTCAGATTAGTAAGCAAGTGCTAACCCATCTTTACCTGAGCGCACGTTATAAGGATTTTTAAATAGTGTATCGCTTCGAATTTTAAAATTGAATTGGCGCCGTCGTCAATTTTAATGAGGGCGTCGGAACTATGCTATTTGCAATAAACGTCGTTAAGGAGACGCATGCCAGCGTCATTATCACCATCATTGTCTTTCCGGTCCGCAGAGATTGATTGATGTGGACAGTGACGGCATCCAAGATCGGCCGCCGCCCCCAAAACTGGACCTTCAGGGAGCTAGTACAGAAACCGGCAAAACACCCACAGGCCGGATTTCCAATCTAGATAATGTCGTGGTGGCAATTGGCCCCCACGGCGAACCAGTTCTAATGACAGAGACCAACGCACGCGAGTGGTCATCGCGAGGAACGAAGAGTTCCTTACCCTCCTGTAGCGAGTGATTCGTCAAATAAAGGTAATTTGAAAATGTATCCTTTATTGATCAAATATTTTTCATTTGAGAATAGCATTTAAACCGGTTTGTTGGATTTTTACGAAGATTACCAAGAAAACAGCGAAGCAATAGAATATCAACTAATACAAATTTTATCAAAAAATGGCCTTGAAGTGAGTCAAATTTTAGCATATGCTGCCGATAATACTGCTGCAATTGGAAATTGATATTATTTCAAACATAACTTGATGTGTAAATGAATTTTGAATGACAGATATAAATGAACCCTACAAATATTTTATTAATTAAAAAACTAATCTCCGAATAACCCACTCCTAACTGCTCCCGGCCCAAAAGCTTTTTTTTTGTAATTATGGAATAAATGATTCTGTTTACCAAAAGCTTAAAACTTTAAACTCGAAAATATAAAACAAATTGCAAGTGCCTTATTCTCCACAACTGCGTTAAATTTTCTATGAAAGTTTTGTCAGTTGATGTGGAATTAATTATTTTGACAGTTTATAGCGAATTTTCGGCTTTTGCTAAATTTAGCTTTCTCGCTGATAGTATTATTAATATTATAACGGGACAGTTCTACATATTCTTCCCTATGAGATATGCACCTGTGAGGAAACCGAATTCTGATTGGATTAAGAATGATTTAATTAATTTAAAATATTTAATATCTGACATTAACAAATTAAAAACACAATTCCCTTTAAATTATGATATTAAAATATTGAATGAAGATTTTAATCGGACATATGTATAATATCAAATTGACTTATTATACTAAGAGAAAGTATTATGACGAACGAATAAAACAGAGTTCAAATAAATGTAAAACTATGTAGTCAATCGTTAATAGGGAGGCGGGGCAGTCGCCGCACAGTAAAGTAGACTTAACGGACCTTCTTAGGAAGGATGACGGCCACACGTTTGCAATTAAGTTTGAGAGCGTTAATTTTGGTAACGATAATTATCTGACGGCTGGTGTCCAAGCCGGCGCCCCCGCCGCGCGCGTGTGGTAGTGTTTGTCTGTCCTCTCTCCCAATATAACGTACAACATTTGCACATTTATACTTGAAACCTTTTACTTTAAATGAAGTAATTGAAATCATCAACATAGATATTTCTCCAAAGAGAACGACAGATTACTATGATTTATCTGTCATTGTTGCGCAATTTATCACACGTAATGGCTCCCGTATTAGTGGAACTTTTTAACCGGTGCATACGATGTGGAAGTGTAACAATTTTTTTCTCGTGAATCGGAACGCGACTCGTTGTCTTTGGTCGCGGAGGAAAACACCACATCCCTAGCCTAGAATCGTCTGTTTGGAATGCTTGATCCGCGGTAGCGCGTCCCTATCGGGGCTCGGTTATGATTTTGGCGGAAGGGAGATGGGTGGCCATTTTGATCTGAATGGTGAAGCGAGCCGTCACGCTTGTTCACTAAAAATTAAATTGTGCTTGGATTTTTCATTGGTGACGTGTTCTGAAGTGATGAAGGGTGTGGTCCGTATGGTCCGCGTGGAGTGCTGAGAAGGGAACGCTTGTCGGCTGTGATTGTTCCTCGCGTCTGTCCCGCGAATCGCTGCCTCCCTAAATGGGGTAAGTACTTGTATATTTCAAGTGAAACCGCGTGGCGGATGACCGTAGGATTTTTGCTTATATGTTGTTTTTTTTCGTAGGAGGTGTTTGTACGGGGGAGGTCCCAGAGTCTAGTGAGCTACTGCGCAGGGCTTGGACCCGGTGGTTGTGAGGGCGAGACCCGGCGGCTGTGAGGGCGAGACCCGGCGGTTGGCCGACCTCGTGTAGACTCCGGTGACCTCGTGACCCGCAGCCACGTGTGCCGCTGAGGAGGCACCAGGTTTCAGGGAAGTGAAGCGGGATGGGGGACTGTCGCACTAGGGCGCGGATTCCATGCGTGGCCAAGGGCCGGGGTTGAAGTAGTACGTGAAAGGAGGAGATGGGGCAGCTTTAGCATCAGAACAACCTTAATTGTTATTTAACCGCCTTCGAATGTGAATTCTATCTTCATCCGTAGGGTACCGGATAGCGGGTTATCTCCCGATGTTTTCCTAAGCTTAGCTTACCAAGGCAGGACGGCTTAATCCCATGTCAGCCTCTCCGACCTGACATACCTAGCGGTGTACGGTTAGATCCACGATGTTTACCTTGCTTTAAGCGACCAGGGATTCTGGAAGCCTAGGCTCTTGCCGATGTGATATCTCATATTATTATACCTTCATTATTATAGTAGGAAGAGATTCTCTTCAGGTTGTCCATCTCTTTCTTTTAAGATTAAGAGTCTTATATTTTCACTTGCTGTGAAGGGACGTCTCCCTATCGTTGACCTTCGGTCAATTAATGATTATTATACTTTTAACATTGTGAATGTATTTTCGGTTAATTAATGATTATTATACTTTTAACATTGTGAATGTATTTATGTAAGAAGATGCACGCTTAGGGCTGTTCCCTCTCTTCTGTTAGGCACAATGGTTTCTATTTTTACTACGGTTACCGTTCTAACCTACTTTATTTTCTAGGTGCTTAAGTATCCTAATTTTCCTGTGTATGCTGGGAGCGGCTAGCTTAGGTCCGCTTAGTGTTATTAATAATATAGACACACTAATGTTTACTTAATATAGACACAAGTTTAATTTCCCCAGAGGAAAATATTCCCTGGATATTTACCTATCGGTTAACCGATTATAAAATACTTAAACTTCCCACGTTGTGAATGTGAAGATATGGTAATTGTATTTACAATGTTTGAAATACATTCTAAATGAAACAGACAGAGATTGAGTTATTCTCTGGCTGGGTCATTCATGAACTTTGCTTATGAGTTTGTCGGGACTGGTGTTTTTCGGGTTTGGCCTTACTGTACACTTTCTGCATATTGGGCGTTGAAAGTGAACAAATTGTATTTTCCCTAATTGAGTACTTCTCTGTTGTTATAATTATCCTAATGTTAAATGTCTAACCCTACTGTTTGAAAGGAGTTATATAGTGATGTTATCGTTCATATATTTAGTTATCTCTTGTAGACTTTGTTATGGAAGCTTAAGCGTTTGAAGTTGTACCTGCGGGGTTAAATGTATTAAGCCATTTTAGTTCTTTTCTAGAATTAACCAAATTATATTGTAAATTCAGTGGTCTTTTACCATACTGTTGAAGGCATCTTGGTCATTTGTACTGTTAATTGTAACTTTTCAATAGTGACCATACAGGATCCAAGAATTATAGGATGCGGTAAATTTTTCAAATTAATTTTCAGACCTAACCCCTGGTTATATTTTTGATCTACCGAGCCTTACTCGGAC
This sequence comes from Ectropis crepuscularia, assembly GCA_963693475.1. Lineage (NCBI taxonomy): Eukaryota > Metazoa > Arthropoda > Insecta > Lepidoptera > Geometridae > Ectropis > Ectropis crepuscularia. Next base: position 27,401,103 of record OY856355.1, read on the forward strand.
CCTGTATGGCGGATTCCTAATTTTTTTTCTGACTCAAGGAGGTTGAGGGATTTTTTTTAATTCCTCCCTTAACAGTAACACAACGATCAACCACTGACCCTTTTTACTATTATTTCTAATTTGTTCCTACAAATAAACGCTTGAAAATGTCATATTTTTTATTTTTACTTTAACTTAACTTTTTTCCGGGAAGGTTTGAGGGTTCAACTTTAACCGGTTGAGTTCTCAACCGCAACACCTCCGGATTTACCTTACAGAAGGTACCCACCTCCGGATTTACCTTACAGAAGGTACCCTCAAGCGACAAAAAAAGTAAAAATAATACCAGTTTACAAGGGTTAGGGAGATAAATCATATTATATAATCATATTATCAGATTATATTATATTAAAAATCTGTCGCAAAAAAAATATAGGCCTATTTCTATAATCTCAGTATTAGGGAAGGTACTCGAAGTAGGTATAAATAAAAGACTCATCCAGTTCCAGTTCGACATTTGCAGCGTTTTCACGGATCGTCAGTACGCATATCTTGCGGGCAGGTCCACCACAGCATTGGTCCGGGAGTTCATCAGGAATGTATTGCAGGGACGGGAAAAGAAGCACCATGTCGCGGCAATCTGCTTCGATTTATCACGCGCTTTTGACACAGCGGACCGCAGCTTGATTAAGGCTAAACTCGAACATTACGGTATCCGAGGGCCGGCTGAGAATCTTATGGTAGACTTTGTCACTGACAGACGCCAGAGGGTCTTCGGCGACTCAGGCAAAGTCCAGTCAGAAGAGGGTATCCCAGACCTGGGAGTCCCGCAAGAATCATGCCTGTCAAACACGAGTTTTACACTCCTGATGAACGATCTACCCGGATCAATGAATGACGCCGAGGTGTACATGTTTGCGGATGATGTTGCGGGTCTCGTGATTGCGCCTGACTTAGCAACATTAAAAAACAAACTTGCAATAGCTGCGAGGCAGCTACAGGAATGGTTCAGGATGAACGGGTTTGCTCTCAACTTAAAAAAACCTGTTGTATCAATTTTGAATTGGCAAACAAACCACAGAAATCCATGGCGGTAGTAGTCGGAGACGTTACCTTACAACAAGTACCGTCGCGTCGGTGAAGCTCCTTGGATTTCATGTGGATCGGGCGTTGAAATGGGACATCCACATAGAAGCACTGTGTACTCGCCTGAGCCAGACGTGCTTTGCCCTCGGACGAGTGGCTGCTTCAGCCCCCAGACATGCCGTACTGTTGTCACCTGTATTTGTTTGTAGTATATTTCACTATAGTATTATTAATAATACTGGGATTTGTGTCTAAATATGTGTCATATAAAAGAACAAGTATCTCATTATTTAAAGGAATGGGTATGACTGATAAAATTTAGTGTAGAGGGCGCCGGTGGGATACCATTCACTTCTACCCGCCATCTCAAAAGAGTTTTAGAGGGGTTGGCGCTATAAGTAGATGGAGCTAAGCCGTTGAAGGGCATTCCTTTGTGAAATTTTATATGGGAAAGATCGAACAGTTGTCAATATAAATTCTTACATTAATTTAATTGGTTTACTTTTACTCAATTGATAACAGTACTTACCTGCTATTTCGCCACAGTTCACTCCCTGCTTACGTATATATGGAACTGAGCTGTAGGGTGAGGCGGCTGAGTCGGAGCGGGCATTCATTATCCAAAAGAGGGCAGTTCGCGCTATTGTTGGAGTGAAATGGGATGTTTCCCCTAAACCATATTTCGTAGAACTTAAAATACTAACGGTGCCTTCCATCCTAATATTCCAGGCCTGTCTGTTCACGCGACGTAACATAGATTGCTTTGAAAATTTTGGAGCACCACGTGATTAGAGTACGTTGAGATACAGGGGGAGGCTGAGGACACCTAGTCATGCGCTCGCTAAGTCTGCGAAGTCTGTTTACGTACGTGGTGTGACCTTGTACAACCACCTACCGGAATGATAAAGGATGCAGCGTCAGACAATTCTTTTAAGAGTAGATTAAAGCATCTTTTAGAAGAAAAGGCGTACTATTCTGTTAAGGAATACATAAATAACAAATTTATAATTAATTAATAATTGGATATCCAATCATTGATACTATGATTCATTATTATTGCTATTGAATGTAAATAAATGACGTATATACCATATATGTGATATGATTTGTTAATACATGACAAGTGTATACATAATAAATAATTTAATATATAAAAATTTAAATGCTTTGTTTTGTTATAGTTATTGATAAATGCGTACGAATGATGTACTCAATATTAATTTATGTGACATGTGTGTAAATGATCTTGATTTATTCATAAATAATCTGTATCTGATTAAAACAGTTTAACACTAACACCGCAGCCTGCAGCTAACTCGGACGTGGTTTGCGATGGACATTTTTCCACAATAGCCTTAAATTCTTCATTATCAACTTTAGTCTCCGGCCGTTCTTAACTTAATTCCGGACCGGCCGGACTTAAATCTACATCCATTCAAGATCCAAATAATTTGAAAAATCAAGCCCGATAATTAAATTAAGAACAAAATGTATGCCGAGCGAATGTTGGAAACTTTACCAAATCTTGATAAAAAAAATAAGGCCAGAATACATAGACTACATAGTTGTACGGAAATATCTGTCCCTGAAGTGAATCCAGCCAGCCCATTATAATATTATAACAACCACAATGTTTCATGGCCCTTGCAGAGTTTTTATGGAAACTCTCCATGCGTTGTGGCTAGTAAATAATCCAAAAAATATCCTCGCAAATTTTTATAGGAGACTAACAAGGGAAGATGGTGAAGATGGTTGTCCTAAATACCGAAGGCCCCGGCAGATGGTGGTATCACCACAAAATTGAACAATCACGAAGTAAAAAATCGTTGGATAGTGCATTTTAATCCCGTCTTGTCTCGCACCTTTTTTTGCCATATTAACATCTGTCAAGACAATCAGGTATACATTCATATTTATTGTGGATAATTATTACACCAGCGTTGATCTCGTAAAAAAAATATTTATAGATAAAACTTATTGCACTGGCACGCTAAGATCTAAAAGAAAAAATACCCCTAAAATAATAGAAAATATTAAATTAAAGCAAAATGAATTATGTATCGTGCACCAAAATAATACATGCATAATTAAATGGGTAGATAAAAGAGAAATACGAGCGATATCCTCCAAATATAATGGAAACATAGAATACACGAGGAATCGACGGGGGGTTCTAAAATTAAAACCGCAAATGATCACAAAATATAACTATAGGATGAAGGCCATAGATTACCACGACCGAATGTTCTCCTATTATTCATGTGAGCATAAGTCCCTAAGATGGTACAAGAAAGTCATCATACACGTCATGGAAATTTTATTGGCAAATTCTTATTTATTGTATAACAGATTTAGTGGAAATAACGCTAATTTATATGATTTTCGCCTCAATGTGGTCAAATCAATTATAGGGCCGCATTTGTCCTCCGAACTGCCACGACAGCTAAATAAAATTCATTGCAAAATGCGATTGGCAAAAGATTCCAAAGGCAAAACAAAACGGAGGCGATGCAATCAACATTTAAAACAGAGTACAAAGCATATTCGCATGTGAAGATTGCCCCGATCAGCCAGGATTGTGCAAAGAGTGTTTCAGACCATATCATAATTATTAAACGTCGTATACAATCTTCTTGTGTCCTTTGTTTTATACAATCTATAAAAAATCCTAAAAAAATGTAAAATATTTTTATTATTTATCGTTTATGTTTGAAAATAATTAAGCAATAAGTACTTACCTATTCTGTAAAATTTTATGTTAAATAAAAGTAATTACATAAAAAGCTGATTTCAACATTGTGTTTTATTCACTGCATACTAGTCCTCTGTAGGTCGTAACCGACCGAATTAAAATAACCGAATCGCACTGTTTGTGCGACCGATTCGGTTGTTAATCTTTAATGACCGGTATCTTTTCGAGACCGATAATGAAATCTACAATCTGCCAACTCTTCTGCAACCGACAGAAACCGAGACCGACCGACTTCCGACGAAGTACTAGCGTCCTCTATCCTCAAATATGTGCATCACGGAGAAACCACGTGATCGGTCAATCTCGGACAGAGATCGATGTATTAGATCCATACAATGCTCGAAATTGAACTGTGGGGACTTAGTTAGAGCTCACATCGCTGTAGCATGGGCCCAATGGATTAAAATGAAGTAGCGAAATTCAACTTTATTGTAATAGACGTAATTAATTAGTATTTTTTGCAATCTGAGGTAAATTTGTTTAGATTTTATTTTTTGTCTCTTTCTCTGGAATTTGGAATCACGACAATTCTTGAAAAAATAGTTGCCCTGTGATCTTGCAAGTGCAATTAACGTGTGGTAAAATGTTTAGAAAGTTGGACGGTTATTATTTTTTGTTTGTGCTTTAGTGATAAAACTGTTAATTTTTATGTGAGTGCATAAGTAACATTATTATTGATAGCTTTGGTGGTTGTTTGGGCAAAACATACTAATACCCATCTGAACTAAATTTTGGTGCCTGGTTTGGACTCTAAATATTTTGAACTAATATTATAATTTATTTTGGTGTTTGGTTTGCACTTTATGGAAAGGACTAATTTAGTTTTGGTGTTTCGTTGTAACTATAATATAATAGTATTCATATTAAGTCTAATTTACTTTAACCATTTTAAAGTAACTACTTACCAGTTGCTTCGAGTCTACGGCTGTGAAGGATTTTTACTTTTGAATCTCATCAAAATACCTACGATGTCTGAACTAGCTCGGAAGAAGAGTGCTATTTGGAAACATTTTACACTAATAAACAAAGATAAAGCCAAATGCGAGTACTGCTCAAAAGTTATTAGCTACGGTGGTGGTGCTACAGCTAATTTAAATAGACATGAAATCAAATGCATGGTACAGTACAAATTCAACCGTCACTTCCCGTAAACACAAACATCGCTTTTATGGATACCGCCTCCAGTCAACTTGAGCCTGATATTCCCGCTGGTCTGCCTACATTGTTTTTAAATACCCAGATTTTATCAGCAATCCAAGATGCTTCTCCATCTAATTCTACTCAAAACGTCTTTCCAACTACATCCTCAGTTCGAGCACCAGTCAGTGCTTCCAGACCTACTGTAATTACAGTAGATTTACTGTATTTTTTACATTTTTTTAAATTTTTACTGTATACTGTAATGAAAAAATACAGTGTAGGGATCAACTGTAATTTATTTAACAATACAAACTATTCAAATACATAGGTCAATGCGTAAAACAGAACGTTCCCAAACTTGTTTACATTACTCGCTGATAGGGAAATCCCCGTGTAATCATAGTATCAACTTTAATCATTCATTCGTTCATTCAAATTACAATCAGATTTTTCTCCGGTTGTGAACTTGTGAATTATTGTGACTTTGAACATCATTTTTGTTTGGAATTGCATCACAATCATTTATATTATATACATACTGGACCATGAGCTCAAGTAGTGACGAAAGCGATGTTCAAACCACTGGGCCGTCTACTGCAAAAAAAAAGTATAGACAGCAATTTCGCGATGAATGGCTCCGTACAGAAGATTACAGAAAATGGCTAAAGCCTGACATCAAGAATCCTTATAAAGCAATTTGCACTGTTTGCGATGCTTCCATGACTGCTGACTTAGGTATTATAATAAAAAAATATAATTTAAAAACTCAAAAACCCGACTGCGTAAAAAGTGAACCAAACTACGTACTCGCATACTAAAAAAACTGAAAAGAATAAAACAAGCATTTAGATTTCTGGTGGTCTAGAATTCTATAATATGTTATTGTATTAATACTATTGAAATATATACAATATTTTGTAATAAAAGAACATTACAACTGAAGAGTCGATGTCGGAGAACAGCAGCTATGTCGGAGAAACCTGAGGGGGTTTTAGTCGGTAGGGGCACCACTTTTAGTGGTGTCGAGCCCGACACACCTGCCGTGACCCTACACGGTGGACGAGTGCGTCAACGCATTTCCCCCACAAAAAAAAAAAAGTTTTACCCTGTAATTAATTATATAAAAACTCGACCAAATCCCACCGGTGTTTCACGCACCATATTGATTTGATGGTCAATTAGTTTTCTTAGCCATATCGCCTTTATTTCTTAATATTTTTACAAAAACGATCAGAATCGAAGTTTTTTGCATTTATTTCCATAAATATTGATTGTACGATAAAATATAGTAGACAATCAAATTAGCAACAACTTTGATTCCTACAATTTTTGTAAAAAAATTGAAAAATAATAAAGATATGGCTAAAAAGAGATTGACCTTCAAGCCAATTAATATGGCGGCTAACGCACCGGTTCAATTTGGTCGAGTTTTTGGATTTTAGCTATTTATGACAAAGGCGTGAAAAAAATTCTGACTATCATCAATTCCAGGTTAAAGTTTAACCCGACTGGGATAATAAAAAAACTGTTGCTTTCGAGATTTCTATTTTGAACTCTTCTGCTTGCTTATAATTAAAAAAAAAAATGTATTTGCTCATTTATTTATTGCTTTTTGTAGATCGTATATTTTACGTTCGATTTCGATTACTCGATACTACATCGTACAAGAGCCAAAAGGAGCATATAGATACGATTTAAGTCAACACTGTCTAAACGGTTGGCAACTCTGGCAAATATCGCCAAGTTCGAATTTGGAATGCAAACGCCTCCAAAATATGTAAAATTATGAAATCAAAAATGAATATGATTTTCGTTACGACACATACATAACGTTTCGACACAATTTTGTAGAAAATCAGTCTTTTTTTTTCTATATGAATTTTAAATCGTTGTGGTGTTTTGTTTATCTTGTCTATGGTGATTGATTGATTAGTTCAAGCAATTATAGACTCAATACTATTGCACTTTCGATTTAAAATCGCCGCCATCGACGGGCCACAAACGGGGATCGCTGCCGCAATAGGCAGTTCAATCGTTCGTCGTTCACTGGATCTAAGTCTTCATTCATTTGAACTACAAACTTTTGAAAATATTGTCGGAGAAAAATGTCGGAGGAAAGGTAAGTAAAGTTCTAATTCAGTAAGTGTTAAGTAATTAGCTAATTAATAGTTAGTTAATTAGTCTTCTGGGTTTTGTATTTAGCGACGAAACGTGAACAATAACACAATCCTACACGGCCATGTCTGGCGGAAGTCTTAGGCCCTCCGCACATGGAGCTACTCAAAAGGAACTAATCACAAACTCAAATTACTAACGAGTTTTTTGAGCGTCACCGCCCATACATTGCCATACAGGTTCGCAAACAACGCGACTAGTCACTAACCAGTTAGTAACGCGTTGGCAACTGATCGCGCGCGACGCGTCGTGCCGGTCGCCGAGCTACTAGGTTTTACCCGAGTTTACTGTGTTTTGATGTGAAAAATGAATGATCAAGCCTTAAATATTAAATTTGTGCAGAAAGTGGAAGAGTATCCATGTTTATATAATTATAAACTGACAGATTACTCACGAAAGGATGTAACAGAAAGAGCTTGGAGTGAAGTTGGAAAAGTATTTAATTTGACTGGTAAGTACCTATATTTAATTATTTTATTACAAAATATGATTCCATTGCCACGGTAATGCTGCATGGTGCTTAATAAAATAATTTGCCAAATAATCTCTGAGATTATAAGCTGATGATGTTGGAGTAACTTGAAGATTTTGTGGAGCAGGTATTGATTCAGGATTGAAGTCAGTTGTTTCGAAATGTTGTGGTTTATACTGAATACCTTCTCTGCTTCGTACGAAATTATGCAAAATACACACAGATTTTATAATATTTGTAACTTTTTGCGGATCTCGACAACGTATAGGCCTGTCTAGAACGGCAAATTTCTCAGCCATCATTCCAAATGTACATTCAATTGTCTTTCTACCTCGACTCAGTCTATAATTAAACACTCTTTTAATATTGTTCAAAGTTCGTTTTGGATATGGTCTCATCAGATAGCGTAATAATGGAAACGCCTCATCACCTACGAAATAGTAGGGAAATTCTTGTTCGTCGTTTGGTAATCTTGAAGGCGCGGGAATATTAGCAGTGTTTTCTAGCCATTGTTTGATAGCTGAAGCATGAAATATTCCACCATCACTATTTCTCCCAGCGTAGCCACATTCAATTAATGTAAATAACCCGTCCGCATCACTACATGCCATCAAGACAACAGAATGAAATGACTTGTAGTTAAAATTACTTGATCCTGAATTAGGGAATTTCTCTATTCGGATATGTTTTCCATCTAAGGAACCGATACAATTAGGCAAATTTCACAACAAACTATAACGCTCTGATATACTCTTCCATTTTCTGACATTAGGGATTGGCATATAAATATCTTTTAGAACATTCCAAATAATGACTGTAGTTTCAGCGATTATCTGTGCAACTGTATTATCTCCTCTAGCAAAATAGTATCCGATGTTCACAAATGAATCGCCACTTGCCAAGTACCTGGAAACAAAAAAATAAGTTGTTAATTTTGTTTCAGAGGGCCAATGTAAAGAAAAATGGAAAAATTTGCGAGCAGTTTTCGTCCGGCACACAAAACCAGCTTCAAGTGGATCATCATCAAAAAACAAGAAACCTTATTATTTGGTCGATGCGATGCAATTTACCATTCCATTCATAAAAACTCTGAATAATACTGTATCAGGTAATCTCCCGCAGCAAGCAGTAGAAGAAGTGTTGGAACAAGAAGATAACGAAGAAGTAAATGAGTCGCAATCCATATTACATCAGAACATCCCATTATCATCTCAAAACATGACATCACCATCTCAAAGCACACCATCACCATACCAAAACAATCCATCACCCATGTCATGCCCTTTGCCTGCATCTTCTCCTATAACCAATCAACCACTGTCGCCCTTGTCATGCCCTTTATCCAGACCACCTGCTTCCAGTACTGGCAGCCGCTTTACTCGTCTTAAAGGGAAATCATTTTCAACAATCGATGATGGTATTATGGACTAGTTTAAAGCCAGAAGAAAGGCTAAACTTGATAAAAACACTATAGAAACAGAGGACCCTAAGCGAATGTTTCTTCTAAGCTTACTGCCAGACATGAAAGCAATGTCCGACAGTCAAACAAGAACCTTCAAGCGACGAGTGCTGGCTTTAGTGGACGAAATTTTAGAGGAACCTCAGAGACCTTCTTTGGCACCATCACAGCAAGTCACATCATCATATAATTTGAAAACACAAAGCGTATTTGTTTCTACACAAGAACTGCCCTCATTAAATGAGCAGCAATCCACGGCAGCATATAATTTTGAAACACAACACGTTTCTCTTTCCACGCAAGAGCAGCCTGTACCAAATGGACAGCGAGTCACACCAGCATATAATCAAATCCTGACATATTATGAATCAGTACCGAGTCTTATTAATACAAATGATGATTAAAATATGGTTTTAATAATAAAGTATGCTTTGTGGTATATCAGGGTGTTTCTTTATTTTAATAGTAGGTACTTACTTGTAATTACTGTAACATACTACCACGTTCCCACTACAGGGGTATAAGTCTCTTTCCAATGAAAGAAGGGCTTAACGGGTCTGGTCTGGTACTTCAAATCAACATTCAGTAGATCAAAACTTGTTATGTCAAAATCGCATAGTGAGCAACTCATTAGATCAGTGTTTAATTTAAATATGTAGGGAACCGCTGATCTAATGAATTGTTGACATAGCCAGTTTTTTTGTATTGAATGTTAATTTGAAGTACCAGACCCGGGCTCCCAGGGGGTAAATTCTAAGTTGGGTGGAAGCAAGGCCAGTTAACCTTGCTACTAATTAAATACATAGGTACATGCATATACTCTCGTCCGTGATCCCCAGAAGGGGGTGTACAGAGCCTTGGAATCACTAATAAATAAATAGAAATCTTACCTTAGCGTTATTAAAATTCTTTCTTCTGCGCCCACGCACTCCCGCATGTTAGTATTTTTTTTACAAATAGCAGGAGCTATTAACTGTACCAAATGTACGTAGCTATCTTTGGACATTCTATAGAATCCCACAAATTTATTATCTGTTTCACACAGCTCTCGTGCTGCAACTGACAATCTGCAGTTCACATTATTTTGGATATATGGGTGAATCCAAAATCTGCGTCGATTCCTTCGGCGTCTGTTATGATGATAATATAGTATAATGTCATCGTCATCTTCGCTCGATCCACTCGACATTTTTATTGCTTCCAATATTTCCCCTTGCTAGGTTTTCGCACGTGTTTATTTGTTAGTAGAAATAACAGGAGTGACTGAAACCTTGCAATGTGAGTAGCGTCGTGTGCGAAAAACAGTTTATAACTAGTTTGTAATTCTAATTACTGATTAATTCCGTCATATTTGAGTAGCTCCATGTGCGGAGGGCCATAGAGCTTCGCGGCGCCTGCGCCCGCGCAGCGCTCGGGAGGCCCGGTTATAAGTAATAAGTTTTTTGCAATATGCGACGAAAAGTAAAGTTCTACCTAATTCAGTAAGTGTAAAGTAATAAGTTTTCTTTCTGGGTTTTTCATTTAGCGACGAAACATGTACAAACGAGTTCCTTTGAAGTTACCGCCCGCCCAGTTTGGTTTGTTCTCGGACGAAATGAAGTTCTATTGGGCCTAACTACCTAATTTGTTTTATTTAGATATCATTGTGGGAATACTACTTAGTAGGTACATATTTGCGAGTTTCTAGCCATTGAACGTGTACAATAAAAACAAAAATTGAATGTCTTTGAAGTTAGCGACCGACTTGTTTCTTGTTATTTCAATATTGTGTTTTACTTATTTTACAGAGCCCCTCTTGGGATTGCGGCTGCAGGAGCGGCTGCTGTGTGCTTGCACGCGCATTCTGCGGTGCTGGTGGTGGAGCTCATCGTAAGTTTATTTATAGCAGTGAAGTTCTCTGGAAACATTACCCTTCAAACTGGATCACAGTAATGTTTGCACATTACTGCTTGGCGGTAGAATAACTGGCAAAGGTGTGGTACTTCCTCTCAAACAAAACCTCACTCTTCCACATTTTAGGTAAAACAATAAAAAGTAATAACTTTGTTTTTACACACTATGAATATAGATATAGGTAATTGACTTTCAAGTGATGATGTCGTAAAAATAGGTACCTACAACATTTTTTATGTAAATCTGACATGATCAAACAAATCAGGGGTAACTTGTTACTTAAAATTTAAATTTGATTCTACTTTTATTCTTTAAAAACTCCTAATTACATTTAGTTTACCTATGTTTTGTTACAGAAATGAAAATGAAAGCGACGGCGGCGTCGCTGAGCCACCACCCTCACAGGACCCCACAGGCGCCCGCGCCGCTGTATCGCTGTATCGAGCAAAGTCGACCAATATCTATACCGCCACGTCCCTGTGATCGGTTCTAATCCAGGACGTCTACTCTCTTTCTACGAAAAACGTAATTTCGAAATAAACTCGCGACTTTCCTACTCCGGTTCTACTTCAATCCGTCGTTTAAATCTTCTAAGCCCACGCTAATCAGAGTAGGCTTAGAACATTTAAACGTCAAACATAAAACAAAACGAGGTAAAACCGGAGTAGGAAATTCGCGAGTTTGTTTATTCGAATTTACGTTTTTCGTAAAAAGAGAGTTGACGTCCTGGTTTAGAACCGATCCCAGTGACGACCAGACGTCAGGGACGTCTAATCTCTTTCTACGATAAACGTAATTTCGAAATAAACTCAAGACTTTCCTACTTCGGTTCTACTTCAATCCCTAGTTTTGTTTGTTTATCGGACGAAACGAAATAGAACCGGAATATGAAAGTCGCGAGTTTATTACGAAATTACATTTTTCGTAGAAAGACAGTAGACGTCCCTGGCAGATATTATACGTAATTCAATTACATATTGTAATATGCATATTATTTTATTTAACCATCATCATCTCAGCCAAAAGACGCCCCCTACTGGGTATAGTATGTATTTATATTGTTAACCATTAAAATACGTTTTAGTCTGTGCTAAAATTGAATAAGTTCCAGCCAAGGAATTTGCATACTACGTAACTGGAAGGTTCACTTCGACGTATCTCCATGTTTTATATTTAAAGAAATGCTGTTATGGTCGGTGATAGATGGTAGACCAGCTATGAGTTCTCTTCTCCAAGTACCCTCAGTAATGGTTCCTGAATTTATATCTTCATCGTCAACGCAGCCCCTTGGAAAATAATGACCGGGGCTTGAGAGACGTAACCAATTATGCAGGGCACATGAGGCGCGAATGATTTTTTCTGTTGTGGAGACATCCGTTGGTATGGGCTTATGAAAAATTCTGAACCTGCTAGCCAGGATACCAAAAGCATTCTCAACAATTCTACGTGCTCTGGATACTCTGTAATTAAATATTTTTTGTTTTTCTGTAAGGTTTGAGCCACTGTATGGTTTTAATAAATATGTTTTTAATGGGAAGGCATCATCTCCAACAAAAAAAACACCTTTTGGCAACAAATTACTCTCAAGGTTATTACGTAATCTACTGTTTTTAAAAATCCCTGCATCTGAGTTTCTTCCATTTGCTCCAATATTTACATAACGAAAACAGTAGTCATGGTCAACAACAGCCATCAGAACCACACTGTTAGAACCCTTATAATTGAAATATTCACTCCCACAATTAGGAGGTGGTTCGATTGTAATATGCTTCCCGTCTATGGCTCCATGACATCCAGGAAAATTCCACCTAGTTCTGAAGCCTGATTATACTTCATTTCATTCTTCATTGTTTGGTACCTGAAACATAATTACACAAACAATTAATTCCACATACACACAATTTTGAAACACACCTATCAGATCATCCCTTTTGATATTGACTGGGCACTTTCAGATAATCTTTGTGCAGAAAATTAATATTGAATTTTTTTTCAGGTCCTACAAACGAACAACGAAGGCACAGATTCTCAAGCGAGTGGTTGCACAGATTCTCAAGCGAGTGGTTTTGCGGTACCCATTAGTAATACTATTTTTGGGGCGGTATCTTCTCAAAAAACTCCTACAAATGAAGAATTAACACCTTCCACAGCTACTGCTAGCAGTGTTAGAAATACGCCACGAGCAAAGAAGAGGACCAAAGAAATACTAACAGCTGTTTCTGATCTGAAAAAAATAAACGAAGATCTCAATTCTGAGGAAGAAACAGTATGGGGCGTTTTTGGAAAAAGTGTTGCAATGCAACTCAAAACCATGTCGGTGGAGAATGCTTTGTTAGCCCAATGTCGAATCCAAAGTATTCTGACTGAATTCGGCTTAAAAGACCACAGAGAAAAGACTGCATCTCGTTCTGCTATGTCCAATTATAGCAACCGCAGGACATCTTCTGCACTTTCAGATACTGATATTAGCTTTGTCGATTCACCCAACATTTATCTTGGCGAATCCGTTGCATCTCCACCACAAGCATCACCAGTTTCACCACCAGAACAGATCATCATTGTAACACCACGTACAAAAGAAACATCAACAACACAAACAATCTATACCACATCCTCGGATTCGTCACCAGCACAACTCATTTATACAGCAGCTACACAGTATTCTAATTATGATAATGATTTCAGTTTCGCTTTTCAGTATTAATTTTTAAAAGTTAACTGTTAATGTTTATTAATTAAACTTTGAATATGTATGTACCACCTTAAATAAATAATAAAACTAATTTTGGAAAATAATCTTTATTTATACCTAACACAAGGACAAAATTACTAACCTTCAAGTAACTCTCCAAATATGTGTATATGGCTTCCATTACTTCTGGGATAAGTAATGATATTGCAGCCCGAGATATTCTATAAAATGCTTGTAAATAACGGTAGCTTATTCCTGTTACTATGTAGCATAATGCTACTTGCAACTTAGTTCTTGCAGGTATAGCTTCTCTTAAGACTGTATCTTCTCTTTGTATCATTGATGTAATGTTTTCTAATAATGTATTAAAATTTTCTACAGTCATTCTCAGAAGGGCTCTAAACTCATCGGGGTCTTCCAACTGTAATTCACTAAAAATAGTGTTTGTAGCACCTAACTCAGGTCTTCTTACAATCCATGGTCTCGTCCAAACGCGGGATTTCTCTTGAGCCAACAATTCTGTTAATTCTTCTACCAGGAGAGGTATAAGTAATTTTATAGATTTTCTAATAATTTTTTTCCGATCCATATCAGCGTTTCACTTGTATCTATACAGGGTATAAACTGAACTGACTGACTGACTGACTGACTGACTGACTGACTGACTGTCTCGCCGCAATTTTAAAAATATGTATACACACTCATTCGGCCACAGCACTGTCTCGGCCCAGTGACATTTTGCTGTCTCGCCACTCTACTCGGTAGGTGTAATCAGGCTATAAGTAGCAAGACAGTCACTGACTGTCAGTCTGCTTCTAACATTTCTTGTGCACGGTTGGTTTTATCATGTCTTCCAACGACGTCGTCGAATTGTTTCAAAATCTTTCTGCGATGTTTGCTGATTCAGAGTAAGTAATAACTTTAGTATTTTGTTGTAGTCAAACCAATGATCTGCTATGCTACTATATAATGTATAACTCATAGGGAAGAAGAGGACATTGCTTGTTCTTCTTCCTCTTCATCTGACGACGAATCTGAGGCAAAGGAAGATGATTGGCCCCGGGAGGATCCTGAATGGACGGAGACCGGTCAGCTTCATTCATATCCTTTTACCAACATTGGTAATATGAACATTGGGGTAGCAGATACCCCAATAGATTTTTTTGATCTTTTTTTTAACGCCACATTTATGGGAATTTTAGTAGCAAGTATAAATAGTCATGCACTTCAAGTTCTACTGGAGAGCAGCCACAGTCAGAGTAGAATTACTCAGTGGCATGACACCAACGTGGACGAAATTCGCATATTCCTTGGTTTGCTTTTTCATATGAGAACGATAAAACTAAACCGTATTAATGATTACTGGAAGAAAGATATTTTATACAATCTTATGTTCTCCAAATTCATGAGTCGCGACCGATTTTTGCTCATTTTACGAAATTTAAGTTTTCAAGATTCAACTGGTAATTACAATAGCTCAGACCCGAACCGATTTGTCAAACCTATTTTTCTTTTTTTTAACCGTGTTATGAAGTCTTTAGTAACACCTCCGAAAAATTTAACAATTGACGAAAGTGTTGTATTGTGGCGCGGGCGTTTGAAGATCAGACAGTATATTAAAGGCAAAAGACAAAAATATGGCGTTAAATTACATGTACTTACAGATACAAACGGTATTACGCAAAAAATGTATATGTATTGTGGGTCAAACGATGTAGATTGGCAAGGTAAAGATCATGCCGATAAAGTCGTAATGATGTTAATGGAAGATTATCTCAACCTAGGACATTCTCTTTACATGGATAACTTTTATAATAGTGTTACACTTGCCGAAAAATTATTAGACAATAAAACTTATGTCACGGGTACTCTTAGAGCCAATAGAGCCAGAAATCCGCACATTGTTACAAAGGCAAAGATTAGTAAAGGTTCTTGTATAAGCAGATATAATTCACGCGGTGTTATTGTCAGTAATTATAGAGATAAAATAAACGTTTTGATAATTTCTACGGAGCATACCTCTGATTTTGTTGAATTCACTAACCGACGCGGACAGAATCTTCGTAAACCTAACGTAATTCTTCAATACAATAAGTATATGAAAGGCGTTGATAGAAAAGACCAAATGTTATCGTATTACCCTTGTTATGATAAATCAACTAGGTGGTATAAGAAAATTATAGTTCATGTTATGCAGACCATGGTATTAAATGCATTTAAATTGTTTAATGAACACATGAAACGGCAACCCATTGGCACACCAAAACCCATGTCATTTCACGACTTTCGATTAGATATCATAAAAAAATGTATACGAGCTGAAGAACATACCGACAGACACACATCACCTTCCATTTCACAAATTAAAACCTCTGATGGAGGAACAATACATTTACCAGAAGGGCTTCCCAAAAATGCAAACGGCATAACTAAATTGATTGTACGATAAAATATAGTAGACAATCAAATTAGCAACAACTTTGATTCCTATCATTTTTGTAAAAAAATATGAAAAATAATAAAGATATGGCTAAAAAGAGTTCGGACCTTCAAGCCAATAAATATGGCGGCTAAGGCACCGGTTCAATTTGGTCGAGTTTTTGGATTTTAGCTATTTATGACAAAGGCGTGAAAAAAATTCTGACTATCATCAATTCCAGGTTAAAGTTTAACCCGACTGGGATAATAAAAAAAACTGTTGCTTTCGAGATTTCTATTTTGAACTCTTCTGCTTGCTTATAATTTTTTAAAACAAAACAAATGTATTTGCTCATTTATTTATTGCTTTTTGTAGATTGTATATTTTACGTTCGATTACTCGATACTACATCGTACAAGAGCCAAAAGGATATGCTCCTTTTGGCTCTTTTACGATTTAAATCAACACTGTCTTAACGGTTGGCAACTCTGGCCAATATTCGAACTTAGCGATATTTGGAATGCCGTTTGCATTCCAAATATCGCTAAGTTCGAATATGTAAAATTATGAAATCAAAAATGAATATGATTTTCGTTACGACACATACATAACGTTTCGACACAATTTTGTAGAAAATCAGTCTTTTTTTTTCTATATAAATTTTAAATCGTTGTGGTGTTTTGTTTATCTTGTCTATGGTGATTGATTGATTAGTTCAAGCAATTATAGACTCAATACTATTGCACTTTCGATTTAAAATCGCCGCCATCGACGGGCCACAAACGGGGATCGCTGCCGCAATAGGCAGTTCAATCGTTCGTCGTTCACTGGATCTAAGTCTTCATTCATTTGAACTACAAACTTTTGAAAATATTGTCGGAGAAAAATGTCGGAGGAAAGGTAAGTAAAGTTCTAATTCAGTAAGTGTTAAGTAATTAGCTAATTAATAGTTAGTTAATTAGTCTTCTGGGTTTTGTATTTAGCGACGAAACGTGAACAAACATAACGCCGAGTGCTCGGCCGAGCGCTCGGCCTAGCAACAGACCGAGACAGTCACTCGGACCCTGTTCTATTTACTAGGCCGAGTGCCCAGCCCCCCCCTCTCCGCACTGTCTCGCTCGCTCACTCGGTGGATCTGAACACGCGCACTCGGCGACCACTCGACACTCGATGCCTACACGTCACTTTTTCCCGCGAAGTTTTGTTTGCACGTGTTGTTTAGAAACGTTAAAAAATGTCTGGGAAATGGGTTTTTGACACCACATTGAAGTTTATACAACTGTATAAATTGCATCCCTGTTTATGGGATTTGTCGTCGAAGGATTATAAAAACAAGCCAAAACGTGATGCAGCTTACATATCTATTATTATCATGAGCAAAAATCGGTCGCGACTCATGAATTTGGAGAACATAAGATTGTATAAAATATCTTTCTTCCAGTAATCATTAATACGGTTTAGTTTTATCGTTCTCATATGAAAAAGCAAACCAAGGAATATGCGAATTTCGTCCACGTTGGTGTCATGCCACTGAGTAATTCTACTCTGACTGTGGCAGCTCTCCAGTAGAACTTGAAGTGCATGACTATTTATACTTGCTACTAAAATTCCCATAAATGTGGCGTTAAAAAAAAGATCAAAAAAATCTATTGGGGTATCTGCTACCCCAATGTTCATATTACCAATGTTGGTAAAAGGATATGAATGAAGCTGACCGGTCTCCGTCCATTCAGGATCCTCCCGGCGCCAATCATCTTCCTCTGCCTCAGATTCGTCGTCAGATGAAGAGGAAGAAGAACAAGCAATGTCCTCTTCTTCCCTATGAGTTATACATTATATAGTAGCATAGCAGATCATTGGTTTGACTACAACAAAATACTAAAGTTATTACTTACTCTGAATCAGCAAACATCGCAGAAAGATTTTGAAACAATTCGACGACGTCGTTGGAAGACATGATAAAACCAACCGTGCACAAGAAATGTTAGAAGCACTGTTCTGTAGTGGTAGGACTCTTAGCAGAGTCCGCCTGGGGAAGTACCACACCTTTGCCAAATATTCTACCGCCAAGCAATAATGTGCAAACATTACTGTGTTCCGGTTTGAAGGGCAATGATTCCAGAGAAATTACAGGGCTTAGAGACATAATATCTTAGATCTCTGGGTGACGAGCGCAGTGCAGTGCTAGGTAATGATTTGGACTATCATGTTCCGATAGCTGCGTGTTACTGTGCTGTTATGTGGCAGGCATGTTGCTTACCACCAGGCACATGACCTGCTCGTCTCGTCACTCTACGCTATAAAAAAAAAAAAAAAAAAAAAGCAGACTGACAGTCAGTGACTGTCTTGCTACTTATAGCCTGATTACACCTACCGAGTAGAGTGGCGAGACAGCAAAATGTCACTGGGCCGAGACAGTGCTGTGGCCGAATGAGTGTGTATACATATTTTTAAAATTGCGGCGAGACAGTCAGTCAGTCAGTCAGTCAGTTCAGTTTATACCCTGTATAGGTACAAGTGAAACGCTGATATGGATCGGAAAAAAAATATTAGAAAATCTATAAAATTACTTAAGTATACCTCTCCTGGTAGAAGAATTAACAGAATTGTTGGCTCAAGAGAAATCCCGCGTTTGGACGAGACCATGGATTGTAAGAAGACCTGAGTTAGGTGCTACAAACACTATTTTTAGTGAATTACAGTTGGAAGACCCCGATGAGTTTAGAGCCCTTCTGAGAATGACTGTAGAAAATTTTAATACATTATTAGAAAACATTACATCAATGATACAAAGAGAAGATACAGTCTTAAGAGAAGCTATACCTGCAAGAACTAAGTTGCAAGTAGCATTATGCTACATAGTAACAGGAATAAGCTACCGTTATTTACAAGCATTTTATAGAATATCTCGGGCTGCAATATCATTACTTATCCCAGAAGTAATGGAAGCCATATACACATATTTGGAGAGTTACTTGAAGGTTAGTAATTTTGTCCTTGTGTTAGGTATAAATAAAGATTATTTTCCAAAATTAGTTTTATTATTTATTTAAGGTGGTACATACATATTCAAAGTTTAATTAATAAACATTAACAGTTAACTTTTAAAAATTAATACTGAAAAGCGAAACTGAAATCATTATCATAATTAGAATACTGTGTAGCTGCTGTATAAATGAGTTGTGCTGGTGACGAATCCGAGGATGTGGTATAGATTGTTTGTGTTGTTGATGTTTCTTTTGTACGTGGTGTTACAATGATGATCTGTTCTGGTGGTGAAACTGGTGATGCTTGTGGTGGAGATGCAACGGATAAGAACCTAAGGTCCACTTATTCTCAAGAAATGAAAAAAATACAAGATTCCAAGAAGTCTGGCGCGGGTGTCATTAATGTTTATATATCAAATATAAAGTGGCTACATGAGATGGAGGAGGTCTTCGCAAAAGATTTAAAGAAACAAGTATATGAAAACGTAAGCATGTACTTTATTTTTGTTTAGATATATTCTACATTCATTTTAAAATGAATAGGGAAATTACGATATCATTCTGTTTTGCCACAAAAAAAATCTGCATAGTTATCACGCAACTGTCTTGCGGTTCTTGACGCATAGTTGCTGTTATGGTCGGTGATAGATGGTAGACCAGCTATGAGTTCTCTTCTCCAAGTACCCTCAGTAATGGTTCCTGAATTTATATCTTCATCGTCAACGCAGCCCCTTGGAAAATAATGACCGGGGCTTGAGAGACGTAACCAATTATGCAGGGCACATGAGGCGCGAATGATTTTTTCTGTTGTGGAGACATCCGTTGGTATGGGCTTATGAAAAATTCTGAACCTACTAGCCAGGATACCAAAAGCATTCTCAACAATTCTACGTGCTCTGGATACTCTTAAAGTTTAACCCGACTGGGATAATAAAAAAACTGTTGCTTTCGAGATTTCTATTTTGAACTCTTCTGCTTGCTTATAATTTTTTAAAACAAAACAAATGTATTTGCTCATTTATTTATTACTTTTTGTAGATCGTATATTTTACGTTCGATTACTCGATACTACATCGTACAAGAGCCAAAAGGATATGCTCCTTTTGGCTCTTTTACGATTTAAATCAACACTGTCTTAACGGTTGGCAACTCTGGCCAATATTCGAACTTAGCGATATTTGGAATGCCGTTTGCATTCCAAATATCGCTAAGTTCGAATATGTAAAATTATGAAATCAAAAATGAATATGATTTTCGTTACGACACATACATAACGTTTCGACACAATTTTGTAGAAAATCAGTCTTTTTTTTTCTATATAAATTTTAAATCGTTGTGGTGTTTTGTTTATCTTGTCTATGGTGATTGATTGATTAGTTCAAGCAATTATAGACTCAATACTATTGCACTTTCGATTTAAAATCGCCGCCATCGACGGGCCACAAACGGGGATCGCTGCCGCAATAGGCAGTTCAATCGTTCGTCGTTCACTGGATCTAAGTCTTCATTCATTTGAACTACAAACTTTTGAAAATATTGTCGGAGGAAAGGTAAGTAAAGTTCTAATTCAGTAAGTGTTAAGTAATTAGCTAATTAATAGTTAGTTAATTAGTCTTCTGGGTTTTGTATTTAGCGACGAAACGTGAACAATAACACAATCCTACACGGCCATATCTGGCGGAAGTCTTAGGCCCTCCGCACATGGAGCTACTCAAAAGGAACTAATCACAAACTCAAATTACTAACGAGTTTTTTGAGCGTCACCGCCCATACATTGCCATACAGGTTCGCACACAACGCGACTAGTCACTAACCAGTTAGTAACGCGTTGGCAACTGATCGCGCGCGACGCGTCGTGCCGGTCGCCGAGCTACTAGGTTACCCGAGTTTACTGTGTTTTGATGTGAAAAATGAATGATCAAGCCTTAAATATTAAATTTGTGCAGAAAGTGGAAGAGTATCCATGTTTATATAATTATAAACTGACAGATTACTCACGAAAGGATGTAACAGAAAGAGCTTGGAGTGAAGTTGGAAAAGTATTTAATTTGACTGGTAAGTACCTATATTTAATTATTTTATTACAAAATATAATTCCATTGCCACGGTAATGCTGCATGGTGCTTAATAAAATAATTTGCCAAATAATCTCTGAGATTATAAGCTGATGATGTTGGAGTCACTTGAAGATTTTGTGGAGCAGGTATTGATTCAGGAGTGAAGTCAGTTGTTTCGAAATTTTGTGGTTTATACTGAATACCTTCTCTGCTTCGTACGAAATTATGCAAAATACACACAGATTTTAATATTTGTAACTTTTTGCGGATCTCGACAACGCAACGTATAGGCCTGTCTAGAACGGCAAATTTCTCAGCCATCATTCCAAATGTACATTCAATTGTCTTTCTACCTCGACTCAGTCTATAATTAAGCACTCTTTTAATATTGTTCAAAGTTCGTTTTGGATATGGTCTCATCAGATAGCGTAATAATGGAAACGCCCCATCACCTACGAAATAGTAGGGAAATTCTTGTTCGTCGTTTGGTAATCTTGAAGGCGCGGGAATATTAGCAGTGTTTTCTAGCCATTGTTTGATAGCTGAAGCATGAAATATTCCACCATCACTATTTCTCCCAGCGTAGCCACATTCAATTAATGTAAATAACCCGTCCGCATCACTACATGCCATCAAGACAACAGAATGAAATGACTTGTAGTTAAAATTACTTGATCCTGAATTAGGGAATTTCTCTATTCGGATATGTTTTCCATCTAAGGAACCGATACAATTAGGCAAATTTCACAACAAACTATAACGCTCTGATATACTCTTCCATTTTCTTACATTAGGTTACATTACGTGACCATATTGACAAATTCAATTTTGGGAAGGAAGAAGAAGAGGAATACCCGTGAGTAGGATAAGTAGCTATAAGTTAAACCTAATCGAGTTAATAAAACCCAATTAAGTAAATTTGCATAACATATATACATAACCTAATTTAGAAAACTTTGTAAAATGTCTGACACAACCAAAAAAGCCGCCCCCTCCGCGTCTGCATGCTCCGTCTCTGTCCCTGCCAATGTACCCAGACGACCAAAGGTGCTCTCGGTAAGGTCAGTAGCGTCTAACTTACATAAGCGCATTCTAAAAAAAATGTTAAGTCTAGCGCGTCAGACGTGCTGCCGCCGACACAACATAGGGAGGAGTACCCCGATGTGCCCGTAGCTGCTCCCGAGGTAGAGTCCCGCTGCGTCGAAAGAGTACCATCGCCACCATGCTCACAAACGGTAAGTGAAACCTCTGTGCCGGTAACATCAGTGCCAGAGTCGAGCCCAGAACAATTAGCCGCAATAGAGAGAGTGGAGAACTGGAAACAGTGTGGAATATCACCTCCAAAAGTGTTAACCCCCCAACTACGCAAAAATAGCGGCTAAGCCAATCGTGCCAAAACCGAACCACACTCTTATCGTGACAACAGCGAATCCCACATCTCCCACGACTGCCGAAAAACTAATAGATAGGATAGCGGTAGCACTGGACACAAAAACGACCGGAGCAAGGGTTGACCGAATGCGCAAAGGTCGGAACAGGAAAGTTATCCTGAGTTGCAGCACAGAGGAAGACCTTGGTCTGGTTAGAAATCGTGTGCAGCAGGACAAAACATTAAAGGTGGAGACCGCGAAAGCGGGAAATCCACTAATCATCATTAGAGACGTCCTCTCTTACCACAAAGACAATGACATAGTAGAAAACCTTCTGGCGCAGAATAAACATCTGCTACAGGGGGTTAATTTGCAAGAGAGCGCGATTAGAGTTCGGTACAGGAAAAAGGCGCGTAACCAGCATGAGTGCCATCCAGTGATCGAGGTCTCACCTCGCATTCACAGAGCGTTTTTGGACGCCGAAAAGGTCTACATTGGGCTCCAGAGGAGACCAGTGGCAGACCACTCGCCTTTGGTGCAGTGCACCAAATGCCTAGGTTTCGGTCACACAAAGGCGATCTGCCGGGAAAGGGATGAATCTTGCAGTCATTGCGGAAAAGCGCACACCTGGACCCAATGCAAGGCAAGAAAAGAAGACCTGCCACCCAGATGCAAAACCTGCGCGGTTGCTCATCCCAACAGCCCCAACAGAGAACTCACTCACAACGCCTTTAGTAGCGAGCGAGCCCTGAAAGGGTAAAATGGGATGGCATAGCGCGGTCCCGAATAACTTTTTGCTAAGGGCACTCATGCGGAACGTGGCTCAGTTTCCCAAAGAGTAGGCGAACCAGGTTTGCGTTTCATCCAAGCAAACCTGCAGCGCTCCCAGAATGCAACGACAGAACTCCTGAAGGTTGCGAGAAAAAGGGGGGTTTCAGTTGCCCTTGTACAAGAACCCTATGTGGGAAATAAAGGCGCGATGAAACAATATCCTGGAACTCGCATTATTCAGTGCAGTTTAAATAGGCAAAAACCAGTTAAGGCAGCCATAATAGCCTTCGGCGACATGTTAGAGGTAATCCATGACCCTCAAATTGTTACCGAAACGGAAGCGGCTGTCCTATTGGTCGGCACAGGTCTGAAACTGGGATAGATTTCTGTCTACTTAGAAGGAGACCAAAAAGTCGACCGTAGGGGTCGATCAGCTCAGCAGGATCAAAGTATTCAGCGAAAAACTAGCTACAAAGGATCTTATTGTTGCCGGTGACGTGAATGCATGGTCCCACTGGTGGGGAAGCACATCTCAAAATGAGAGAGGAGAAGCCGTTAACTCTTTCTTCAACGAAATGGACTTGAATATTCTCAACTCCGGCGATACACCGACCTTCGAGATCGTCATGGAAGGCAAACTCTGCACAAGCGTAGTAGATGTAACAACGTGCAGTGTGTCTCTCCTGGGAAAAATCGAGGGATGGGAGGTTGACAAAAGTATTACAACATCGGACCACAACGCAATTACCTTCACTTTGCGACTAATTAAAGCTCTCGAACAACAGAGGCCAATAACAACACGCAAATACAACACCAAGAAGGCAAAGTGGTCAAACTTTATGTCACAGCTAAAATCTTCCCTTAAAGAAAGAAACATCTCGCCGGAGTCAGTGGAGAAATGTGAAAGTTCACTAGAACTCGAGTCGATGATTACGAGCTACACAGCTAGTATACATGAAGCCTGCGAACACACCATTCTATTGGCAAGCTCGCCGAAGGGAAATCCAACCCCCCCATGGTATACTAAAACGCTCGAAAATCTGAAGAAAGAAGTTCTCAGTAGAAAGAGACGGATCAGGAATGCCGCCCCTGACAGAGTTGAACTTGTAGTCGAACAGTATCAAAACGCTCGACAAGACTACAAGGATAAAGTCAATCAAGCCCAGACGGAAAGCTGGAAGGAGTTTTGCACAAATCAGGAGAAAGAAAGTATGTGGGACAAAATCTACAGAGTGATGAGAAACACTTCGACAAGACAGGAAGAAATACTCCTAAGAGACACCGAAGGGAACACTCTATCCCCACAGCTATCTGCAGAACTACTTGCCAAAACTTTCTATCCCTACGACTCTGAGAGCACAGACCACTTCTCCAAATTATAACGTCAGGTGGGAGCAGCCTGTATGTTGGGTCTCCAGCGCGCGCTGACTGCGGCGGCTCGTATGGACAAATAAGATAACAAACCGGTTTCTTACTGAACTAAAACGCATACGACTATCTTGGGTGCGCGCGCGCGCAGATATTTGCATTATTTATTGTAATTTTTTGGTTTTTGGTGTTTTTTTATAGACATATACATATAGTTCACTTTTTTAAGAAACATTTTGAGAACTAGTTGTCCTAGACAAACCTTGTTGAGGTTTTAAGGGCAAATTTATTCTTGTATACATGTATTAATTATTGTTTCCGAAATAAATTAAAAAAAAAACCGATGAAGGATCGCGCCTAGTTACCGCCTGACAGAAGACTTTTAAGTACTTTAGTCAGCCGGCAAAAGAAGCGTTCCTTCACTAATTTTTTAGTGTCATCTGCTGAAATACACAATGACTTTTTTTTTTACTGTGACTGTGACATACTGAGGTATTTGTAGGTTTCGTCTTCGGAGAGGTATCTGAGAGTTATGGTCTCGGAAAGTTGTAAATTCTCTATTATTATTTTTACTATTATAGTTATGAAACCAGTGTTATTATGGCACTTCTAAAAAAAGCTACGGCAATGTTAGGTCTAGTTTTTTTAACAGGTTTAGCTCATCTGTACAAACAATTTAATAGTGTTTTTTAAGCTAAATCTAGAGATGGTTATTGACCAATTTCGAATTAAATATATATGAATAAATATGCACCACGTTTTTTAATATATATGCTTGAATGAATGAGTATTCACCACATTTTTCGAAATATATGCTGAGCCCATGTTTATATTTTCTAGATTACTGAAGAAGACTACATATGTGAAGCATGCAGAGATCTTGCTATGCATGCAGTTAATCAGTCTTTACAACAAGATTCTGGAAGTGGTGAACAACATGCTGGAGCAAGTCAAAGAGGCCACACTCATGTGTGTCTCTTATGTGAATGTTCTACACTGCACAGGCAGAGTAATCAAATAGTCATGAGAGGCACCTACTGAGCTGCAGCACTCTATCATATCTATAATAGAGAGCAGACTAGCCCCACGACAGGTACACACAATTACTAATGGTCAAACTCAGTTACTCTGAATTACTTAATTGTTTCATGTTTTAAATGAATTCAATATCAAACTGTAATTTAAAAATATATCACCTACAGTGATTGCTTTTTGTTATAAAATAGCTTATCCTATTATGTGCAGTATAAATGTTTTATGGTCTTATTCCAAAAAACTAAGATAGTCCAGGTTTAAACCAGGACTAATTAATCCAGGGTTGATACGATATTAAACTTAGTACCAGGTATAAAATGTGTTCCTATTACAAAACTCAGACTATCCAAAGACTACTTAGTCCAATGTTAAGGCTAAGATAGTCCAAGGTTATACAGGCGAAACAAAGAAAAGGTTGTCATTAATTCACTCATGGAATGTTAAAATTCACTTTTTATACATAAACATGTATTCATTAGTCAAAAACTTAAGCAAATATTGGTGTGTAATTTAGTTACAATTTATTAAATCGGCCTAATTATCATTTATAGAAATATTTTTTGAATTGAATAATGAGAATTTACTTGTGGTGTCAAAAAAAACTCTGGCTATGACAAAAGAACAATGTCAATCGAATGTGGCGCGTAATTTGAGAAATAAAGTCACAGCGCGCGCCTTACATCAAGAAATTGAGAAGTTTAAATAAATCTTCCACTTCAGAAAATTTAAGTGCTTATTGTTTATTTACAATAACGCTGTTATAATATTGCTCTTGTTCGTTGTTTCTACTATTTAGTGGTTTCGTGTGGATTGGTAGTGTACAAAGTGGGGAACAATAGTATTTGAGATTTGCTTTAAAAATGGAGCAATAAAAGAAAAAACGAGGCGAAAATTGTTGTTGAGTTCTGAAGAGAAAGTAAGTTGTACAACATCCTTTAATGCAATAAATTTTACTATATCGATGGTTTTACTGGCATTGTCTGTAATCAAACATAATATCTTAAGTTGACTAATCCAAAATGTTATTTTTAATATAGGAAGTCCTGCGCCAGCTAATAGGGGAATCGAAAGATGTTATAGAAGACAAGTCCACTAAAACATCTGCTAATATGTTAAAAATGAAAGAGTGGAAGAATATATCGAATAAGTATGTATTTTTTGCTTGAATTCTCATTAGAAGTGAAATATTCTTTTCTTAATATACTCAGCATAATTATCTGTTTTTTAGATTCTATGAAATATGTGGAAAATTCCGGTCCTAAGGAGAATTGAAACTTGCTTGGAAAAGGATGAAATTGGCTGCCAAGTCCAACTTATCGTCATTTAGAAAACAACAAAATAAGACAGGGGGTGGAGCAAAACCACCATCACCATCACCCAAGGACTTGGAAATCATGGCGATTGCTCCACATGACTTTCATGTGGAAGTAAATAATTATGATAGTGATGCATTTGTAAGTAACATTTGTTATTTTGAAAAAGCTATATAATTGTTAATACACATGAAATTTACATGTAAATATTTTTTTATAATGTATAAATTCAGACCAATAGAAACTGTTTTGCCAGAAATATTGCATGCCTCTCGAAGAGGCCAGTTCGTTCGTATAACTTATAAAATGTTTTGTAATATCTTATCTTACCTGCAAACAGCAATAAAGATTTTTGTATTTTAGATATTAGAAACAGCTACAATAATTGAGCCAAATGTAGCGGCCACGCCTGGCTCAAGTAGCGAGGAAATACCAAAATTTAATGTTGAGCTGCCAGTGGAGAATTTCGAGGGGCCACGTGAGTAATAATAGTTGCATTTACTACTTGTTTTCTGTGATTCAGCCGAGTGTTGGTGACAAGAAATGTAAAGACAACTGGCCTATGATAGAGCTGTGGAACAAATTTTAATTCAAATCAGTGTAGCTAATTTGCCAATTTGAATGTTTACTAAGTTAATCACTTTATTTTACACAGAAAACTGCAACTTATTTAAAAACATTAAAAATACAAGAAATATTAACAAGAAGGCAAAGAGCATGAGAAAATTAAATAACAGGTATGTTGTAATGAATGAATGATGTAAATTATTTACTGCAAAATGCTACTATGCCTTGAAATAGTTAGACCAATACTAACTTTAAAGAAGAACAAATGATGGTAGTGGAACACAAATACAATATAGAAATCGCAAAATTACAAATAAAAAAAATACAACTGGAAATAAATCTATTAGAAAATAAATGTAAATAAGATCCTATTCAATATAATATGTTATAATTAAAGGCTGACACAACAGAAGTGTTAAAATTATTAACTCCTCAATGTTAATATGTCTATTACAATTGGCTTTCATACTTTGATACATAATTCAAGGTATGAATGTTTTTTTTTACATTTAACAAAATAAACTGTTTAGATATTTATGATATGTAAACACATGAATAAATGATCATTTAATCAGCATTCGCCTTATTAATTTAAATTTACTTACCTACCTTTCAAGTTCAAACTAAGAATGAATTTAATTACTAATGAATTATTCATTTTAGGACCAATGAAAGCCTGAACTTAGTTACAATTGAACATTGATTGAAAGTGAGTCTCAATGAAATGGCTCCTTCTAATGTTACCTCTAACTGTATCAGGAGTACGGGTATATACAGGAGCAAGTACATGGTACGGTGTCACAATATTTTCCTCACCAGGAAACAGGTCCTCCCTCATATCGATGGCAATGTTGTGGAGTACAGCAAAAGCAACAATTGTTTTCCTTGCTGTCTCAATATCCACAAATACTCAAAATTTTTAAATTTTTAATATTTGAATTTCAAATTTTTATCACTTCTAGGATAAATAATTCACACTAGATTAAAATGTTCATTCTATAATAATTATCATTAATAAAGATATTTTCGAATTGAATTGAATACCACCTTTAAAACACAATAACTACAAATGACGGTGGACTATAAGTTGAACACAAATACAATATTGAAATTGCAAAATTACGAATAAAAAAATTACAACTGGAAATAAGTCTATTAGGAAATAATGTAACTAATTAACTTATAGAACCAAAACAACAAATTTAATTACTAAATATCCTCACTAAATTTAATGATAAAAGTGGAATAAAACACATGAAAAAAACAGTACATCACAAGCGACAATTATATTCCTTGCTGTTTCTATATCCACAAATATTATCTTTAAGAGGCAACGGAATCTCTGCTTTAATAATACAAAACATCTCTCAATTCTGTTGCGAGTTTGTAAGTGACACCTGTTGTATCTCTCTTCAGTTGGTGATGTAGTGTTCAGCAGCGGAGTCAATAAATATGGAAGGCATGGATAGCCACTATCACCCAGTAATATTCCAGAGAATGCTCCACCTTCAAACCTTTGCATTAATCTACATTCTTGAAATATCCTGGAATCGTGTACAAGTACCACCTCGTCACAATGTCCATAATTTTCATATCGGCATCACAAACACCTTGTATATTAATGGAACAAAATCCTTTTCTATTGATAAATAATTGTCCCCCATCAGAGTTTACTTTTTTTACTCGGATGTGAGTACAGTCAATTACCCCTATTACTGTTGGGAAATTAGCGATAGCCCTGAATTTTCTCTTTAGAGCTTCCTCTTCATTTAATGTAGCAGGCATCTTAATAAAACGGTGAGACATACTTGCTAATATCCCTGCTACCTTTTTACAAGTTTTGCTCACTACTGGCTGAGATACTCCATGCAAATCAGCTGTATCGTCTTGAATCTGGAATTAAAACAACAATTTAAATGTAGTGAGTGCGTAAGTATGAGAAAATTAAATTTACCGAGCCTTTTTAAGACTTACTTCATGGCGAGCCCAGTTACGTAGAGCACATGCTAATTGAATTTCAGAACTAAGTGGGCATCCCCGAGGGTCACGCACCAGATCGTCACGTAAAACATCCACGATTTTTTCACCTATACGCTTCGTAAATCGATATTTGTATCGAAACTCTTCATCATTCAATTCGTTGACGAGGTCTGTCCGATCGCCGAGGTGTCTCTACCCTAAACACCATGTCTAAATCCTCTAAATCTATCATATCGATCATATTAATATCCATTTTTGCAAATTGCGAGAGTTGAAATTGTTAAATATGGAACAAACATATGTTGTCCTAACCTCAAAATGACAGTTCCGAAGTTAGACCTTAGTTAAACGAGGGGTCTCTATGATTTGGGGTGCGGGGTTCGGGAACCTCCGCGTGGTGCACCCCGGGCATCACACAACAACTTGCCCCGGCGGCATTTTGTTGTGTGATGGCTAATCTCGGACGAGACGGAAGGGCTTCTACACGTGACCCGAGAGGGCCGCGCGTAGAAGCCTACATGGTGCGGGGTTCCCTGGGAGCTGTCTGCTATGCAGAGAGCTCCCAGGTGGACCAAGGGGAGGAGAGGTGAGAGATCGGTGAGATGCTGTGCGTGGCGACATCTGGCGTTTTTCGCTGGATGTCGCGACGCACAGTAGCCAAATCTCAAGGTTCGGGGGTCGCCGAGGGGAGTGTCTGGCACGTGAGTCCGAGACCGCGCTGCTTAAGCCGCGTATAAATTAAGCGCGGCAAACCATCGAACATTGGTGCGCGCGGCGGCCGCGCTCTATGTAGACGGGACCGCCGCGCGCGGCGACGCGAACATTGCCGCGCTCGAACGTGCCGCGGGGCGATCCGCTCGCTGTCGGTTTTTTAGACCGCATCAAAGGAGCTTCAGTCGTTCGCTCGCGCGCAGTGGGGACGGTTGTAGTTTTGGTGATTTGGCTCGCGCGGCGAATACGTAAAAATGGACAACGAAAAGTGCCGTTTACTAATACAATTGTATAGCGCAAAAGAATTTTTGTGGAACAGCAAATCCTCCCAATACCACAATAAATCGTTGAGGTATGATGCGTGGGTAGAAATCAGTAAGAAAATGGATATACCTATTCCTGACTTGAAAAAAAAAATGACTACGCTTTTGGCGTCCTACAGAAGAGAAAAATCTAGAATAGCTAAAAGTTGTCGTACTGGTTCTGGTAAGTACCTATTTATTTTGCATTTACAACAAAAAATAAAACGCATTATTGTAATTACGTAAATAATTTTTATTTTTATTACAGCGACAAATGAAGTATACGTTTCGAAGTGGTTTGCGTTTGATGATTTTAATTTCATGAGGGATAAAGATCTACCCAATGAAACATTGGACACAATGTCTGAAAATGTGAGTACAAGTTTTAATATCTATTTTGCCAAGATATTGCACCATTGGTAACAAAGTGATGGGCTAGGTGTGAACGTATTTGTTGTGCAAAATTTCCCGCTCTTCTTGGGATATAGTTAAGAGGCAGTAGTGATGTAGGGGCAGTTTCATTTCTCCAAGTTCCAGGTATAATTTGCCCCTCGTTTCCTTCACTATCTATACATCCTTGCGGCGTGTACTGTGATCTTGTCAGAGTTCTTTTTCTCAAATAATTATGCAAATGTATTGTTGCTAAAACAATTTTAGTAGCAATCTTTGGTTGCAGTAACATAGGTTTGCGTAGAACTCTAAAAACTGAGCTCAGAATCCCGAATGCATTTTCCACACATCTACGTGCTCGAGATAACCTGTAATTAAAGATTCTTTCCTCAGAACCCCTTTCTAGATCTCCTGGAAATGGTTTCATAGTATATTCATTTAAAGCAAAAGCTTTGTCAGCTAGAATCACATACGGTACTTTGAAGGAATAGGGCACTTGAAGAATGGATGGAGGAGGAAGTCTCATAGATTTTTCTTCTAGTTTTTTGTATAAGTTTGTATTTTTGAAAATACCTCCATCAGATAGTCTACCTTGACAACCCACATTTACATACGTAAAACAATAGTCTGCATCGACTAAAGCTAGTAATACTAAACTAAAAAACTGTTTGTAGTTGAAAAATTCTGTGCCACTGTTTATAGGTGCTTGCAACACTACATGTTTGCCATCCAATGCACCTACTGCATGAGGAAAGTCCCATTTGTTTTCGAAATCGTGTGCTATCTGCAACCATTCTTCTTCTGAGTCCGGTACCTGCAACAATTAATTAAACATTCGTATTTTTTTTATAGTTGGCAACAGCACAAATAGCACAAAATAATGATACAGGACCAATTACACCTTCTGCTATGGAACAAGAAATAGAACCACCAAGTGACATTATGAACGCTCCAGATAATCTGAGAGTAAAGAAAAAGAAAAAGGTAAACGCTGAAGAAGATTCCCCTATGCTGAAAAAAGCATTTCAGGTTCTAACTGAATCCGCTGCATCATCTGCTGACCCATATTTTTCTTACGGCCAGCACATTGCTAATGAACTCCGTAAATATGATTCACGCACTTTAATTTACGTCAAGCAAGCGATTAACAATGTGATATTTGATGCTGACCTAGGAAAATATTCGAATTATGAGTATTGTACCCAAAATTATTCACAGTCACACTACACCTCAACGCCGTCTCCTCAGACTTCGACTCCGTCTTCTCAGATTCCAGACACTACTCCTACTGATGAACGTGAACCAACGCCATTGCCTATGGATGATTTTTTCCCCTAAATAATAATAAGAATTATATCAATAAATAAATATAATAATAAAAGAAAACTAGATATTTTATTTACTCACCTTTACCCAGTCTTTTAGTGCATCGCAAAGTGCATCACAAACTTCAGGAACAATTCTTGAAATTGACTGTTTTGATACTCGAAAAAGGTATTGCAGGCTAGTATACGAGTCTCCAGTTGCCAGAAATCTTAAAGTTATTGCTAATCTTTCAGTAACTGATATTGCCTCTCGAAATTGTGTGTTCATTTTCATAACACTTGGTTCTATTAATGATTTTATTAATTCGAACTCTGTAGTTGACACTCGCGTAAAATTTTTTATAGTGTTTGCAACGGCTTCATATCTTATGTCTTCCAGAAGTTTCGGGCCATATAGCGATCTATTTAGATATAATTTTTTCATCCACCAACGCCTTTTTCTTTTCTTTTTTTTACAAATAAGATGGTGAATCACAATGAAAGCGGCAGCCGCCCGACCACGCGCGTCCATACTCGCAGGTTTACAAGAGTGAACTGGTCTGTCTATCCGCCGCGGTTTGTTCGTGATGGATCGCCTGCCGCGCGCGCCTGCCACGTCCAACTAAATTTATATCTACATATTGGCTCGCGCGGCAAATGAACGTCAACTCTGGTCGAACATTGGCTCGCGCGGCTGCCGCGCTTAATTTATACGCACCTTAACAGGGCGCGGTCTCGGGCTTGCGATCCAGGCATGGTCGGCGGGAGGCCGGCCGCTAGACCCCCACCCAGGGGAGCTATACCAGGCAAATTTAGCACTTATAATTAAATGGAACGCAATTTAAAGGTATCTACCCAGGAGGGTCCCCGAAAGGGGGAATCCCTCCACGTCTCTAAAGAGACGTGCAGCCCCGCGTACTCTGGGGGGGGCAAAAATTGCTTACCAAAAACAAACGACGACCACGGCAAAAGCACAACGGACTCTGAAAGCACGCGACTTGGCATTGACGATGGAAAGAAGGAGGCGCGCGTTGTTTTAACGCGGACTACAGGGGACAATGACTCGGACACGTCCAGCGTCAAATCGGTGCTGATGGTGTCCGACTCATCGGAGGGGCGGTCTCGCAAGAGAGGCCTAGAGAGGGGCGAGACCTGTGGCAGCTCTTGCTCGGGCTCAGACGACACCTTGGAGGGCCCGACGGCGACCAAGGTCATTGCCCCCCGGAGAGGGAGAGGCAGGGGCAGGCCGCCTACTACTAGCGGCGAATTCGTCGGCTTGGCCAAATCGCGGGCCGAGCTCAGCCTCGCGAGGGCGGAAGAGCAGCGCCTGCTGCTCGAGGAGGAGCTCTCCGACGAGCAGCAGGCGAGGAGCGAGAGGGCGAGGTCCCTCTTCGCGAGGCGGCGGGAGGCCCCCGAGTTCGGCGGAGTTGACTCCGTCGAACTCGCCAGGGTGGTGAAGGACTCGGTGGCCACCATAACATCGGTGGCCACCAGGTCCGGAAACCTCAAGGGCACGTTCGTGCGCGCCTTGAAGGAGGCAGCAACTGCGGTTGATGCCTCCTTCAAGGAGCTCAACGAGCGTACGGCCACGGAGGAGGTGGCTCTCCTGAGGGAGGCCAATAAGAAGCTCATGTCGGAACTCGCTGAGATCCGACGTGAGCTCGCGGAGCTGAAAGCTGCACGGGAGAGACCGACTCCGGCCCCGGCAGCTACAGTTCCGCCCCCTCCCTTGGGACAATCGCCTCCTCTGGAGGACGTGATGCGGGCGGTCATGGTGCAGGTGGGCACCATGATCTCCGCCCGCTTTGCGGGGTTGGAGGAGCGGCTGCTCCCTCCACAGCGACTCAGGCCGCCTCTTGCGGCGGATAGGCGCAGGGAGGAGCCGCCGCCGGTGCCTAGCACCTCGACTGCTGCGTCCGGCTCTGCGCCTGCGCCAAAAAGGCGCAGGCGCAAAGCTGGGAGGCCACAGCCTCCACCACTGCCAGAGAATCTTCTTCTTGAAACCGCGACTGCGACTTCGCGACCGGCTCCCTCGTTGGAGACCTGGTCCGAAGTCGTCAGACGCGGTTCCAAGAAGAAGAAGAAGAAGAAGGCGGCGCAAGGGCCGCGGTCAACCCCGGCTAAGGCGAAGACCCCTAAACTCCGCCCCCCCCGTACTGCAGCGGTGGTCATCACGCTGCAGCCGGGAGCGGAGGAGAGGGGTCTCTCCTACGCCAGGGTGTTGGGGGAGGCCAGAGGTCGCATTGACCTCGCGGCCCTCAACCTCCCGCCCTTGAGAATGCGCACCACCATGACGGGGGCGCGCATTCTCGAGGTACCGGGAGAAGAACGAGAGGCCAAGGCTGACTGCCTGGCCTCAAAACTGAGAGAGGTATTCGGCAACTCCAAGGAGTTGACGGTGTCGCGCCCGACCCTCACCGCAGATTTGCGTGTGAGTGGTTTGGACGACTCCGTCGACTCCGAGGAGTTGACGAGAGCTCTGGCGCGGGCAGGAGGATGCCCAGCGCCAGAAATCAAGCTGGGGGACATAAGGCGGGGCCCAGGTGGCATGGGCACCGCCTTTGTCAGGTGTCCCGTCGTTGCCGCCAAGAAATTGGTGGCAAACGGCGGGCGCCTGTTGGTGGGTTGGGTGGCGGCGTCGGTCAAGCTCTTGGAAGCGAGACCACGCCGCTGCTTCCGCTGCCTTGCACTGGGCCACGTTCAAGCCCAGTGCAGGTCAGCAGTTGACCGCAGCGAAGAATGCTATCGCTGCGGTCAACTTGGCCACAAGGCCAAAGCTTGCTCGGCCGCCCCGCGCTGCTCCCTTTGTGCAGCAGCGGGAAGGCCTGCGGGGCACCTGTCGGGGACCAGCGCCTGTGCTGAGCCCCCATCAAAGACAGGTGCTCCCCGTCTGTCAGTCTGGCAGTCTACTGCGACCAGCTCCGGGTCGCAGCTGACCGGCTCCACTCCAGAGCAGCGAGGCAGCATGGAGGAAAGTTAGTATGGCGCCCATACTAACTTTCCTCCAGGCCAATATCAATCACTCCGCCCGTGCACAGGACCTTTTGCTCCAGTGCATGGCGGAGCGATTGATCACGGTGTGTGTGGTGGCCGAACCATACCGGGTCCCCCCCAGGTCGGACTGGGTCGGGGACCTGGATGGTCTGGTGGCAATCACCACACAGTCGCCGGCCCTCTCGCCCACTCTCGACAAAGTCACTAGGGGAAATGGCTTTGTCGCGACTGAGGTGGGA
This sequence comes from Ectropis crepuscularia, assembly GCA_963693475.1. Lineage (NCBI taxonomy): Eukaryota > Metazoa > Arthropoda > Insecta > Lepidoptera > Geometridae > Ectropis > Ectropis crepuscularia. The sequence goes on from OY856355.1 coordinate 27,436,558, forward strand.
GGCACAGTGGTGGTGGGGGTGTACTTTTCTCCCAACAGGGTCCTTGCCGAGTTCGAGAGATTTCTCGGCGAGGTAGGGACCCTGGTGGGACGGAGTCGCCCCCGCCCAGTCATCGTCCTCGGTGACCTCAACGCCAAATCTGTGGCGTGGGGGTCATCGATGACAGATGCAAAGGGGAGGGAGCTGGGGGAGTGGCTCGCGGAAGCGGGGCTCTGTGTCCTCAATAGAGGCACAGAGCACACGTGCGTGCGGCAATGGGGAGGGTCGGTGGTCGATGTGACCTTCGCCACCCCGGAGCTCGCACGCCGTGTCCACAACTGGAGGGTGCTGGTCGATGAGGAGACACTATCCGATCACCGCTACATATCGTTTAGTGTCTCCCCATCGACAGCGGACGGAGGACAGGGAGCCTCCCTGCCGGTGACGGGCCCGCGATGGGGGTTGAAGCGCCTGGACTTGGAGAAGCTGCAGGAGGCAGCCATTGTCCAGGCGTGGAACCCTGCTCTATCACCACCGGTAGACCTAGACGCGGAGGCCGATGCGCTGTGCATGGCGATGTCGCACGTTTGCGATGCCGCCATGCCCCGCGTAAAGGCCCTCCCAATGAAGCGTCAGGTCTACTGGTGGTCGGAGGAGATTGCGGAGCTCCGGCGGTGCTGCGTAGTGAGAAGGCGCCACTACCAGCACTACCGGCGGAGGAGGCTCCAGGAGCCGGCGGAGTTGGACGCCCGCTATGCCGCTTATAGAGCGGCGTCGCGGGCTCTCCGCACTGCCATCGCCGAGGCCAAGTCGGCATCGTGGAGCCAGCTGCTGGAGACACTGGACCGTGATCCGTGGGGGCGTCCCTACTTGTTGGCGAGGCGAAAGCTTCGCCCATGGACGCCTCCAGTCACCAGCATGCTGGAGCCACGATTCCTGCGGCGGGTGGTCGAGGGACTGTTCCCGGCTAGCCCGGGAACCGACTTTGTCCCTCCCACGGCGATGGTGGCGCGGACCGAAGACTCCGCCGAGGAGGAGGAGGGGGAGGAGGACGAGCTTCTCGACGTCTCCGAGGGAGAGTTGGGAGCCGCCGTCCTGAGAATGAGGGCCAAGGACACGGCGCCGGGGCCTGATGGCATACCCGGCCGTGCTTGGGCCCTCGCTCAGGACGCCCTCGGCCCTCGCCTCCGGGATCTCCTGAGTCGCTGCATGCGCGAAGGGAGATTCCCGAGGCGATGGAAGAGGGGGAAGCTCGTCCTCCTCCGGAAGGAGGGGCGGCCCGCGGACGAACCCTCGGGGTATCGTCCGATTGTGCTGCTTGACGAGGCGGGCAAGCTCTTGGAGCGTGTCATCGCTGCCCGCCTCGCCAAGCACCTCGAAAGGGTGGGCCCGAACTTGTCCGAAAGGCAGTTCGGGTTTCGTAGAGGTCGTTCGACAATCGACGCTATTCGTCTTGTCAACGACCTCTACGAGGGTGTATCCGGGGACGGGGTGTTGTTGGCGGTGTCGCTAGACATAGCAAACGCCTTCAACTCCCTGCCCTGGATCACCATAAAAGAGGCGCTGGGGTACCATAGAGTGCCCCGGTACCTGCGGCGCCTCCTTGGGGACTATCTCTCTGACAGAGAGATAGTCTACCCAAGAAGGGATGGGGAAGGTTCCAGCCCCATGTCACGAGGGGTTCCACAGGGGTCTGCTCTCGGGCCACCCCTGTGGAACCTCGGCTACGACTGGGTGCTGAGGTGCGGTAACTTGCCTGGCATCAGCTTAATCTGTTACGCTGATGACACGCTGGTTACCGCAAGGGGGGGGACCTTTCGCCAGGCGGCGATCCTGGCCACTGCGGGTGTAGCGGCCGTGGTGGCCAGGATTAGGAGTTTGGGCCTGGAGGTGGCGCTCCACAAGTCCGAGGCCATCTGCTTTCATGATGGCCCCAGACGAGCGCCACCTGCAGGCGCCAACATTGTGGTGGGTGGGGTTTCCATCCCTGTCAAGCCGACACTGAAATATCTCGGTGTCGTGCTTGACAGCAGATGGAACTGGGGGCCGCATCTGCGTCAACTAACCCCCAAGTTGACGCAGACTGCGGCGGCGTTGGGCCGTCTTCTGCCCAATATGGGAGGCGGTGGAGCGCGCTGCCGCCACCTTTACATGGCGGTGGTGCGCTCCATGGCCATGTACGGTGCTCCCATATGGGCAAGAAGGTTGGGCCGCGGGGAGGAGGCTCTCCTCCACAGCGCCCAGAGGGTGATGGCCGTGAGAGTGTGTCGGGGTTACCGCACACTCTCTCACGAGGTGGCATGCGTCCTTGCGGGATCGCTGCCTTGGTGCCTAGAGGCCGAGGTTTTATCCTCGGTCTACTGGCGCCTGGTGCGAGCCCAAGAGGACGAGCTGCGCCCTGCCCCACAGGAGGTGGTGCGGTGGCGCAGCGATGCCAGGGCCATCGCTCTGGGGAGGTGGAGAGAGCGGATTCTCTCTGGATCCACTCGGAGGGGGGCCGGCGCTCGACGGCTCCTCGAGGCGCTGCGGCCCATACTCACTGAGTGGGTCCAGAGAGACCATGGGGTACTCACCTTCCGGACTACACAAGTGCTCTCGGGACATGGATGTTTCGGGAGATACTTGTGTAGGGTTGCCGGAAGGGAAGAGACCCCGGTGTGCCACCGGTGCGGTTGCGAGGAAGACACCGCGCAACACGCACTGGAGGCATGCCCGGGGGAAGAGGACGCGCGACGTTCCCTAGTCGCGGTCCAGGGGGCAGATCTCTCATTGCCGACCATCTTACCCAAGATGCTCGACAATGAGAGATCATGGGAAGCTTTCGTCTCCTTCTGCGAGACTATTGTCTCGCGGAGGGAGACGGAGGAGCGAGAGAGGGAACTCGACCCTCTCGCTCCTCCTTGCAGGAGGAAGCGGACACGCGGGCGAGCCACTAGGGCTCGCACCCCGTCTCCGCTCGGAGGGCCTGGGCCATCGGGCACTGCCTGATGGCCCATTCTCCTCCCGAGGGGGGGACGCGGACTGCTATAGGTTTTCCAGCGCGTCCCAAGAGCCACAAAGCGGGGGTTCCGACCCCCCGCGAGGCGGGCCCGAAAGGGTGACATGGTGATGTCAGAGTTGCGCGAGCGAATGCGAAAGCGGTTCCGCAACTCTGACATAGCACCATTGTAGGGAAATTTTGTGACGGGGGTTTAGTTGGTATTGTGCCCTTCTGGCATCGAGTCCAACACTGTTCACTCGTGCGTAAATGCATTCCCCTACACAATAAAAAAAAAAAAAAAAAAAAAAAAAAAAAAAAGGGGTCTCTATGATTTATCTTTAGTAACATAAATAGTCCGTGGTTTAGAGTAAAACTTCGTTTTGTAATAACGTTTAGACTTAGACTTGGTTTAAACCTAGTTTAATCCCAGTACTATAATTAGTCCGTGTTTTGGAATAAGACGGTTAATGAATAAATGTTTGACGGTTTGGAATGTTCTTGTTAAGAGGTTGGATGAGAAATTGCCATCTTTAGTTTTAATTTTTTTTCACTAGAAGATAAACCATAATTTAACTAATTTTAAAAATATATTTTATATTTTAAAGGGACTGATCTAAGTGACTAATTATTAAAATATAACTAATTTTTCTGCTTAGGTACTACATTCTTATTTCGTTTAGAATGCTCTCTTTATATCTCCTGACCTGAAGTAACAGGCATATTTTTTTCTATCAATCAGTTGTGACGATTTCTCATATTTCTTTTAGGTTTTCAGCACTTAGTATTCTAATTATAGTGTCCATAATTTTCAAATTCACTTTTGTCCATGTTCTCACATTCATCCCGGGTCATCATCATTCAGCTGATTATGGTGTAAATCATTTTAATTTTTATCTTTCAGATCACTGAATCTGATCGTAAATGTCATGCATGCTGGTTACGCACACAGAGAGAAGCTAGATGTATTGCTGTAGTTGATTTAGATAGATCCCAGCACATTGAACCAGAAGAGATTCCATCTACGGAACCTATTTCTTCTGACCAATGTTCAATAGTGACAGAGGTTAATCTACCTGATTATAAAAGAGCAGCCAATAGAAACAGCCACTGTGTCTTTTCTCACTGTTCCAATATCAGATAAATTGAGAGCTATTATTTTAAGCAATCATCACTATTGCCTGCCTGATTTATGTAGAGCTTGCGATGTGCACTTGGAATGTAATAATATGTGGGAAATACTATATGAGTCAGAAAATAGCATTTCTACATTTTCTGTACAGCAGATACCACATGTATTTTCTTTTGTAAATGCATTTAATCCAACATTGGATTTTGAAAATATTGAAGAGATGGATGATCTAGTACTTGTGTATTGGATTGCTTACACAAAAGCCAAATTCCGAGCATTAGTTGAAGAAGTACCACGGATACAAAGTATCCGTAAAGGGTGCTTAGGACTAGCAATGCTTCTCCTGAAATCGAGAACTGGAGATTCTGATCATAGAATATCAACTTTTCGCACATTGGAGGTGTTAATGGACAAAGTCCGAGAGGTAGTACTTCAGGATTCTGTACCAAGAAATCTTGGAATCAATAATTTGACAAAGAAACAGCTAATGGAACATAATTTATGAATCCCAAATAATTATATGGAAATAACAATAACACAACTGTGATTTGTGATGGCACCTACATTTACATAAATAAAAGTTCAAATTATATGTTTCAAAAATACAGCTATTCCCTTCACAAATATACAAATCTCGTGAAACCATTTCTGATTGGTGCTTGTGATGGATAGATACATAGGTAATTGTTATGGACCATATAAAGCAACCACATCAGATGCTGACACAATGAAAAATCTCTTTACTGATGGTACTGCTTTAAGAATTTATTTTAGAGAAAATGATGTATTTATACTGGATAGGGGTTTCAGGGACAGTATAAGTTTTCTAGAAAGTTGTGGTGTGGTGAAAGAGAATCTGGCATACACGTTCTATAACCTGTATGCCAGATTCTCTTCTTGAAGGTGAGCGCCAACTGGCCGTTAATGGGCATTTAAAAAGATACTGTAAGTTATTAAGACAGGAATACTTTCATCAGTCTCTACCACACATGATGCAAAACTTCAAATTGGTTGCAGCTTTACTAAATAAGTTAGGTGTTTGTTTTCACAATAATATATATGCCAGTCAGATATTAGAAATAATAAGTGAAAGAAGACATTTAGAAAATAATTTGTCAGAGATGGTTCAATCATTAAATATGAATCGAAGGATATCCCAGTTTACTAATATTACTACAAGTAGTAATAATCTTTTATATTTTCCGACCCTAGAATATTCGGATCTAATTCTTTTCGCCCTGGGAACATATCAGATTAGACAAGCACGGTCTTATTACGGTGAACACGTACGTTTCACTGGCGGTTACAGAATAGAGGTCAGTAGTGAACAAATTGATTCTTCACTACATTCTCTTAGAGGCAGTGGTTTTACATCATTAATAAGAGGACGAATAAAATCACGTCATGTAACAAGACGACAATATTATGTATATGTTTTAATAGAAAACGAAATACCAGGTCGAAGCGGTACAGTAGAATACAATTGACAAGTAAGTGCTCCACTTTCTACCAATAACTATTTGGACAAATAATATGTCCAAAAGTAAGGACCATAATAGATACACAATTGGCTTGCGTTGAAGCCCACGCTAATCAGAGTAGGCTTAGAACATTTAAACGTCAAACATAAAACAAAACGAGGTAAAACCGGAGTAGGAAATTCGCGATTTTGTTTATTCGAATTTACGTTTTTCGTAAAAAGAGAGTTGACGTCCTGGTTTAGAACCGATCCCAGTGACGACCAGACGTCCGGGAGGGACGTCTAATCTCTTTCTACGATAAACGTAATTTCGAAATAAACTCAAGACTAGAAGACTTCGGTTCTACTTCAATCCCTAGTTTTGTCCGATGTATGTTCGATCGGACGAAATGAAATAGAACCGGAGTATGAAAGTCGCGAGTTTATTTCGAAATTACATTTTTCGTAGAGAGACAGTAGACGTCCCTGGCAGATAATGTAACACATAATTTAATTAAAATATTAATAAGATGCACATTATTTTATTTAACCATCATCATCTCAGCCAATAGACGCCCCCTACTGGGTATAGTATGTACCTATATTTTTAACCACTAAAATACGTTTTAGTCTGTTCCACCATTGAATAAGTTCCAGCTATTGACGCTAGATGAGTCTTTATTAAATTTCGCTTCTATTATTATTTAATTTTCAACAAGGGCAACTCTAAAGATTAAAAAAAAAAACATTTAAAAAGTACGGTCGTGAAGATTTTACGAAGTGCATTCTCTTTGGTGTTTACAATGTAAGTATTATTTAATTACTGTCCTTGTGGACTAGTATTACATATCAAAATGATCCTTAAGTGGGTGATAGACGGGCGAGCAAGTACGCGTACTTATGGCTCGACGACCTTTTTCGCTCGTGTGTCACCGTAAGTACGCGTACTTTAGAACCGCCGAGTAAGTTCGTCGGCGATCCAACCGGTTTGAAATCTTACTCGTAGCTCGTCTTGGCTCGTACGTGTGGCAGCACTGCGAGGCGCGAGCCGCCATTTTGTTTCGCCAGTCCGTGGACGCGCACGCTTGTTTAAATTGCAATTTTTGATAATTTTGATTCAGAAATTTCTCAAAATGTGTGATTTTCGAACTTATTCGCATGAACTGCTAACCGAATTTATAGAAGCTTTCCGAAATAACCCTTGTCTTTGGAAAATTAGAAGCAACGACTACAAAGACAAAAATTTGAAGCTTCAAGCATACAATAATTTATTATTAGAAATTATACGGAAGGTAGAAAGAGATGCTACGATTGAGAACGTCAAGAAAAAAATTAATTCATTAAGGGCTGGGTTCCGAAAAGAACATAAAAAAGTGCAAGATAGCAAGAAGACAGGTTCAGGAACTGACCAGGTATACGTACCAAAATTATGGTATTACAGTCAGCTTGAATTTCTCAAAGATCAAGGCCAAGGTAAGTTTAATTATTTATTAAAGAATTTCTCTATACACTATTATATTATACGTGCGTATTCTTTGTTATGCCTGTGCCTAAATTAGGTAGGTTCCTAAAATAGAGTACCTATTATAGCACTTTGTTTCATTACAATAATGACATTGTGATGTTGAACATTAAAACCAAAAGTTAATTTAGAGGGTTTTTATTTAATTACAGGTGAACCATCAACTGACAATATAGACAGCAGCGAACAGGAGACAGCTAATGATAATGAAAATACATTTGATGCTGAACATAGTGAAAATGATACCCAGGTAAAAATACTATTAATATATCATTCTTTGTTGCCATGACACTGCACCACTAGTATTAAAGTAGGTTTCATACTTTTCTCTGATATTTTTTGCATTTTGAGTGGGGTTACGACGATGTGTTTGTTGTAGTGACTGTAATTCTCCATTTTGTGGTCTCAGCCCCAATTCAATAGTTCCATTTTCGTGATTTTCACTATCAAAGTGCTGATGTGGACTGTAAACTTGTCTTACTTTTTCCTTAAAAAATTGTGCAATACACAACATGCCAAAACTATTTTGTTAATATTGTGCACACTGGTATTTATAGGCGATCGAAAAATGTGGAATCTTGCCGCCAGAATTCCAAAAAACATTTTCTATAATTCTTCTAGCCCTGCATACTCTATAATTGTATATCCTCTTACTTGAGCTAGCCTGTGATTGCCTTTGTAGGTACGGTTTCATAAAATCAGTCCTCAAAGCAAAAGCCTCGTCGCCAATAAATACATAAGGCAATTCTTCTGAATGTCCGCTTGGTTTTCTGGGGCTAGGAAGATTTAAGCGCTTGGAATTCAATCTTTGAAAGAATGTAGTTTTTTGTAATTCACCTCCATCAGAAATACGTCCATTTGTTCCAATATCTACATAAATAAATTCATAATTTGCATTTGCAATTCCCATAAGTACAATACTGTGATACCCTTTATAATTAAAAAAAAGTGAGCCGGCTCCGGCAGGAGGGACTATAGCTACATGTTTCCCATCGACGGCTCCTAAACAATTTGGAAATTGCCATGTACGCTCAAACTCTTCAGCAATTGCTAGCCATTCTTCTTCTGAACTCGGGAACTGTAACAAAAAAACCCATAATTCAGTATAAATGATATCATTTTTATTTACAGAGTACCATTTGCAACGTGTCATCACCCGCGACACCTGCAACATCTGCTGCTTCATCTGCACGTCGTAAGCGACACGGCAATGCCGCCATTGAAGACACAATATCGTTAATAGGTAAAAGATTACAAAACCCAGATGATGAATATGATGCTATAGGAAAAAATGTCGCAATTAAACTCCGCAACATGACTGCTATTCAACAAGGCATAGCTGAAAAGCTCATCAATGAAGTTATTTTTTTGGGACGGTTTGAAAAATTAACATTCAATACAAGTATACATAATCCAGTTCCAGTCCAGGTACCCCAAAGACCATTGATACACATGCCAGCTGTTCCAGTCCAGCTGCAAGAAACACAAGCATTTAACTTGACACAAGACTCGCAAACTATTAGTATCCCGGACACCCTGGTTGAATATTTAAACTTTAATAATAATAACTAAAAATAATCCTCTCTCTGCAGCCCTAACCACCGGTAGCTTGGGCCCTGCCCCGCTGCTGGCGGCTATCTAGGTTTAGGTTTTTATAATGTTTTTATGTTGTTTTTTGATGCATTTACTGATATTGTAAAAACCTAAATTTAAGAACAAGGATTAAATAACTAAAAATAAATAAAATAGTACGTTACATTTGTATATGTTCAAGAGTAAATTTATTTGTTAAGCATTAATGTTAATGTGCCATTGCAAAATAAAGTCTGATTATTTGTACTGAGTTATTTTATTTATAAAGTATGTAATAAATGATACATACCTTCAAATATGTTTTCAGTGCAGAGTAGATTGCGTCACATGTCTCAGGAATTATGTACCCCAATGACTGTCTTGATATCGCTGACGAATACATTACATCTTTATATGTTCCACCAGTTATCAAAAATCGTAATGTTGCACTTAAACGTTCATGCGGTGAAATAGCTTCTCGCATGCAAGTATCCTGTTTAGCTATAATTGGTGTGACTAAACACAAAAGTTCTTCATACACAGGCTCAGGCATTCTGAAATAATTCTGGAAATTTTCCTTCTCTTCACGTAACTCTCTTACTAAATTCACATGTGATAAACGCTCTCTTTTTGTAAGCCAGTTCTTAACCCACACTTTTCGCCTTCGTCTATTGTTTTTAGTTTTTAAAATGTAATACAATATAATTCCTAAATAACACAAAGCTTCTTCAGTGGACGCCATCGCGATACGGTATGAGTAAGTTGGCGCGTGTATCGCCGACGTCGAGCCAAGTAAGTTCGCGATCTTAAAAACCGCAGACTTCAAGTTCGTACGTCTATCACCACCTTTAGGATTAATGCTTTACGAATATCTATAGATATCTTACGTCTAATACGTGAAATAAGGATAAATCGTCATGGAAAACATCGGCGTATATGGACGCCATATTTACCTCAGGTTTTTCGTTATTTACTCTATTTTTTATTTATTAATGTATTGTAATAAGTTAATAATATCAATATAATTCCATTTATATATTTCTACGACTTGGATGTAACGAAGCTAATGTTCGTATGAAATTAATTAATGGGTAAACAATGTGTTTTACACTGCTGGTAATTAAATGTAATTTTGGTTTATTTTATTTAAGCTTACATAAATAATAACCTAGAGATGTTTCAAGTACAGTTTTGTGTTTTTGAGGTCTGACAATGAAAGTAATGATGGTAGTGCTGGACGTGGACGAGGAAGAGGCGAGGAAGACGCGTACGTGATTTTTTGTCATACAAAATTTAGAATATTTTCTAAATAGGTACATACGCATAAATATGTTTTATGCATTTCTTTCCGGGTTGTGTTTTTGATCCGGGTGGAGCGACAAGCTACCCGACGACACATTGTGGCTTTGTCAGCAGAGGAGCGGCAGGAGTTGGTGGCCCGGAAGCGTGCTGCACATTTAGAGCGGATGCTCATTCCGGGTGCACCACCGCGCTAACGGCAAACAAAGCACATAAGTTCTAATAATTGTATCAGATGCCAGCTGATGCGATATTTCCACACGTATTCATCTATTTATGAATAGTTTTTATATTATCGCTTTATTTTACAGAAGGACCTCACCAGAGCAAAGTCCTTCCACCATGTTTCATGGTAATATGATAACTTTATTCGTTTTCGTCTTTAATTACTTGTTTGTTTAATATTTGCTACATCTAAGTCTTTTCTTACAGAGGTTCGCCCGGCAGAGCGTGAGCCAGAGCCGTCGACGTCGTCTGGCCTGTCACGTGCTGTCGGTGAGATGATTATTTCTCGTTACCTTCTTCGTTCTTTTTCTTACAGAGCGCCGCCTAGCAGAGCGTGAGACAGAGCCGTCGACGTCGTCCGGCTTCTCTCGTGCTGTCGGTGAGATGACTATTTATCGTTGTGGTCTTTAATAATTGATAGTTTGTTTAGTATTTGCTACATGTAATCCTTTGTTACAGAGCGTCGCTCATTTGAAAATCGGAAGGATGCAGTAGACGAACCAAGTAAGTAATTTGCTGTTTGTCAGTATTGCAATCATAGTCAGTCACGATATAACTTTGTAATAAAAATATGTTTGTTACAGTCAATGAAGTGCCACTCAAGTGGCCTGTAGATGAAGATACATCTGAAGCTGACACCCTGCCTAACTCTCCGAGCAGCTCCCAAAGTAGGCCTTCGACTAGATACAACCTAAAAAAAATCTAAAAAGGCCTACAAAAAAAAATAATTGAGAGGAGCTGTTCGGAATCAGATTAGAGAAATATAAAAAAACTATTTTTTACATAATTATTTATTTATTTATTTGTCCCGATAGTCGTTTCGGCAAATGACCTTATACCAAAGAGCGTAGACCAACATCATAAGAGGCTCTCGCTAGACGGTTGTATTAAGGGTCGGATATAGAAGGCAGTGATCTTGGATACGGCACGCATTGTTCGTGGATTCCTGTCTCTATAGCTCCCACCACCGTTAGCTAGCGCCCCGTCCCGCAGCCGGTTTTTGATATATTGATTGTAAAAAAATTAAGATAAAAAGATAAATACCAGAATAATAAAAATTGTGTTTTCCGTGTGTAATTTATATCTACATATTAGGTAAAGAGTAAACAATAAGAGCGTAATAAAAAATATCTTTTGGGTGTTTGTGTCAGTATTTTTTGTGTCATGTGTTTATTTATATTTGTATAATAATTTAGTCATGTGTAGAAAATTTTAATAAGAGCGTAATTTTCACTGCATACAAAAACATATATGTTGCGAGCGTTTTTAGTTTACTTATTTATTAAAGTGTAAAAAAATTATGTTATTTCAATAATATCCGTAGCAGGTGGAATTTAGGTTAGTAATTGATATAAAATCTAGTTAGGTACACATTTAACTGTTCACACAATTTCAAATATTATAGATATGGCCAAAAAAATTAACCACCACAAAACAGAACTAGCCCGGTAACGATTGGGTACAAACAGATGTGTACACGCCATTAACCGGCCATCTTGCCGTCATTTCGCTAGCTGAGGAGGCATGAAAATTTGTAATCTTGGAATGGATCTTGTCGGCAAAGTAATAAAGAAGTACGCAGAAGCACATGAACGCAGGCTTCATCATCATGTGAATGTCGAGGCTATCCAGCTCCTTGATAACACGGACACAGTGAGAAGACTTGAAGAACAAAACCTTTTGAGTTAGTATAGTGCAGTGGCAGTGCAATATAATATAAAACAATTAAATGTGCTAAGTCAAGTGAAAGAAGTGACTTCCCCTTAACAGAGTCAATAAGAAAAGTGCTGATAGGCACCTTCTTATGTATAAACTATGTAGCAATTTAAGTTAGATGTAAATTACTTATTAGCCTAGACTTAATAAATTAGGCTAGATTGTAATAAGTATTAGGATCCAAGGTGACTTGATGAATAATGTTAGAAAAAAAAAAAATATTCCTTATAGTTTTTGCTGTTTTTACTTTGTTAGTTATATCTATTTTTGTTGGCAAAAACAGATTTGCTTCCATAAATATCTGTGAAGTGGCCGGACGGTTTAGAGTGGTCGAGCGCGGCGACACGGACGTTAGTTGGCCCGCAGTAGTCTTGTAAACCGTTTTTTTTTTATTATAATTGAATTGTCGTTACACTAGTGCTGTTTCAAGCATACGGTGTGTTTCACACCAGGTGTGTTGTCCGCACTGGCGTCGCTCGTGTGCACAGCCGTGCGGCTACTCACGCCTAGCGCGGTAAACACTCAGCGTGTTTTCCGTACTCGCGTTACTCGATACAACGCGAGTGCGGCTAGTCGCCACTGGCGTGTTATTTCAGCAAAAGCGCCTAGCATAAAAAAAACACCTAGCAGCTAATGTGACAAGCCAAGGCACATGAGAAAATTGCATGGAACAGTGCCCATTGAGCAATCGATAGGTGAAAATCCCCAAGTCCAAATCAGCCTACCAAGTTTTGCTACCTATGAATCACAGCCTATAGGAACAGATGGTGGACCTTCCCACAACCGTGTCAGTGCCTCCTTCTCTACATATTAATACAGCATCAGCGGCTCCTACTTCTCGTCAAACAGCACAGTCGACACACCTTTACGAGTAAGTAAATCCAAGCAGCTTGATGAACAACTCGTAAAATTTATTGTCAAAGGCTACCATTCGTTTGCCATAGTTGAAGAGGAGGAATTTCAAAAGATTTTTAAAACTATTTTGCCAACTTATACATTACCTTCCCGTAAAACAATATTATCCAGTTTAATACCTAAACTTTTTGAAACTACGAGGGATAAAATAATGCAACAGTTACAAACAGACGCCGATGCAATATGCTTGACAACCGACGGATGGACATCAATATCCAACACAAGTTTTCTAGCGCTGACAGTTCACTATATTGATCAAAATTCGATACTTAAATCGGTACTATTAGGTTGCACTGAATTTGACGAACGACACACAGCAGAAAATTTATCAAATTTTTTGATAACTGATGTTGTGACATGGGGAATTTCAAATAAGGTATCCGGAATAATAACCGACAATGCGGCAAATATTGTGGCAGCCGTTCATCTCACAAATTGGCGTCTATTTCCCTGTTTCGCTCACACGTTGAACCTTGTGGTTCAACACAGCTTAAATAAAATTAAGAAACAGTTGGAACAGACAAAAGCCATTGTTCAGTACTTTAAACACAGTTCATCAGCTGAAAGCAGACTGACAGCCATGCAAGCTTAGATGGAATTGCCTCCCCTCAAACTGAAGCAAAGCGTTGTCACCAGGTGGAATTAATTCCACGTACAACATGCTCGCAAAATTAAAATATAAATTAAATAGAAAATATCAACGTCCAATCCTCCGGCGTTAAGGTGTTGAGTCGCGGTTGTTCTATGGCCAACGTACTAACGACATCAGCTTTTATTTTGAGCAATGCGTTCAAGTTTAATTTTTTTTTATGATGTCAATGAAAAAATCAGTTCTGAAAAGTCGGTTTCTATGTCTAAAGTAATGGTGCTGGTAAAAATAATGAAAACGCATGTAGAGAATTGCCTTATAGAAAATGCTTCTTCTGCACAACCTGACGAATATGTTCAGTTACTAGTGACCCTTAGAGATCAGCTACACAACCGCATTGTAGATGGGTGTTTTTCAAATAAAATGTTTACGCGAATATTACGTGTCCTATGACTTTCGAGCTAATTCTGCAGGCTATTTATTTAAAACATTTTTTTTTTAAGTCTCAATACAACAAATTATTATATATATGTATATCTTTTCTTGTATATGTTTGCTTGTAATATCCATATTATCTTTGTACTAGTACTTACTCGTTTTACTATTTAAGTGTTTTATCGTTTTCTTTTTAACTGTATTTTTATTAAGTATGTTATATTTATAACTTGACACACGTTTTGGCATGACTGTAAGTGTGCAAGTAGTTGATAAATAAATAAATAAATAAGAGATGATGACGAAAAAGACTACAAAGCAGCAAATAAAAGGCACCGACAAGACTTAATCACGGAGTTCGAAAAAGAATTACCTACATTTAAAACGCATTATTTTAACTGGAAAGAACAGCAACGCCAGTATCGAGCTTGTGTCACTAACATGAAAGACGATGAAATAGGTATCTTATGTGATTTCTCTGAGAATTACGAATGTAAATACAACGAAGAAATTCAATCGATGCACTTTGGTGCATCCAAAAATTCCATCACTCTTCATTGTGGCGTGACCAACTGACTCGCAACTTTTAGAGGTGTATCCGTGCCGATTTCTGACCGTCTTGAGCTTTTGGGCGTTACATTAACATCTACGCTCAACTTTGGTTCTTATATCGAGTCCAAGGCTAAATTAGCTGCCAAAAAGCTAGGTGTCCTCTCAAAGGTGCGAAAGTACTTCAAGTCTGAGCAGTTGCTCACGTTATATCAAGCTCAAATTCGTTCTTGTATGGAGTACTGTTCGCATCTTTGGGATGGTTCGGCTAAGTATCAGCTGGAGGCCTTGGAATCGATCCAGAGACGTGCCAAAAGGCTCATAGGCAACGACACTCTTGTGCGAAAAAGACTACAAAGTCTTGAACATCGCCGAAAAGTTGCTAGTCTTTCGGTTTTTTATCGGATACACTTCGGAGAGTGTGCGACTGATTTACATGATCTAATACCACCTTGCCCTTTTTTCTATCGGAATGCTTGTAGCTCGAGAAAGCGACTTCGTTTCATGGTTGATGTTCCAAAGACGCGAACGAAGAGATTTGACTCTACTTTTGTGATAAGAACGTCTAGGCTGTGGAATGCGTTGCCTGAGTGGGTTTTCCCTGTTGATTACAATCTTTGTGTCTTCAAGTCGAGAGTGAATCGGTTTCTTCTAGGTAAACACGCTCCATCGTAGACCGCATCGTCGCTTAACATCAGGCGAGATGGCGGTCAAGTGTAAGCCTATAAAAGTTTAAAAAAAAAAACTCGGAAAAGAACGATTGCAATCGTTTGTCACAGTGTCAGACGATAATTGCCACGAACCTAATGCCATCTGGGCGCACCTTATGCCTGCTTTAAAACTAGTGAAAGAAGAATTTCCTAACACCAAAATAATTCACTTTTTTTCGGACGGTCAGTATCGGCAAAAGAAAAATTTCTATTTGCTCAATTTGTTTACGCAGAAATTGAAATTAGCGTATTCAACCTGGTCGTTTTCCGAAGCAGGGCATAGGAAAAGTATGGCGGATGGCATCGGAGGAACCGCGAAAAGACAAAAGAGTATCATATGGTCATGATATTACTAACGCGACTGAAGCGTGTCATATTTTGCAGAGCACTGAAATATGTTAAGTGCTTTTATGTGTCTGATGACGATGTTCAAAATTTTAAGAAACTGATCCCTGATGGCTTACGCTTGGTGCCTGGAACAATGCAATAGCACTAAGTAATTTCTGTCCAAGCTCATCAGATCCAGTACCGACAACTGAGTTGTTTCTGTGGTGAAATGCGTGGTTTGTGTCGTTGCCATCATCCCAACACGCATTTTGTGACGGATCAATTGGATCCATTTATCGAAGCATCAGAGATTTCGTTGCCTGCTGTTATGACAAATGAGCCATCTGTCGTTCCGCTGGTTGTCTGTCCAGATCCGGAGCCATTGGCTTTAAGCCCAAAACCATCCACATCACTAGTCCCACCAGTTTTTGAAGATCTTACAAACTGGCCCTCACCCATAGCTGTTGATGAAATGGATATTAAATGCGATGGAAATGATCTCAATGAATCTTTCGATGCACAAATTCTAGAAACTGATCTTTTGTCATTCTGAATGATGAATTCTGTGATCATTAGAAAATGTGTCCTCTACATTTGATGAATGTTCCTCTCTCGACATTAAAATTCCATAAGACATTCCGATAGTTGATTCTCCAAAGATAACTATATATAACGCTGAAGTTCCACAGACCGTTAAAAGAGTTAAAATCCATAAACCGTTTGATGATCAGATCCAGATAACACCACCTATTAAAAGAGTAAAACCCCTTAACTCTTGTGGAGTATCTTTTGATGACGAGGCCAACAAAAGAGCAATAAAGATATTAAATTGCCAAAAGTCGAGAAAGAGAACCAAACTAAGGGGAAAATTAATTCTTTATCATCTAGAACGTTCCCTTGTGTTATTTTTTGTAAAACTCGTCAACGATTCATTCTGCAAGAAATGGCAAACTGCATGGTATGCAAAAAATGGGTTTGCATGTCATGTAGTGAAACAACTTCGTTTGACTACATTTGTCCAAATTCGAACAGAACGGAACGGATTCGTAACGAAAAAAAAATTGGTTTTTGAAGTTACAAGTTCCTTTTAACGAATACTCTGCATCGCCGCCGCTGCCGTCGGTCGTCGTCGCGCACATTCGCCGAAGTGTGGCGGCAGGCAACGGCGCTGTCGTGTGGTGGGGGAGCGCACGAATCTAACTATGCCTACCCGAACGGGCAGACACGTGAGGGCAGACGTCGTTGCCGGACGCATGCGATTAGAGAAATTTGCGCTACAGAGAACTAGATTTTTCGATCCAGTCAAATTATTTTAATGTTTCGTATAATTTTGTAAGTAAGTATTTTTTAATGGTTAGGTCCTGTAAATTAATTTTGTATGTTATCACCTCTATTTTGTTTACCGTGTATTTCACTATAGTATTATATTTAATACTGGGATTTGAGTTTAAATATGTGTCATTTAGAGTAGAGGGCGCCAGTGGGATACCATTCACTTCTACCCGCCATCCCAAAAGAGTTTTAGAGGGGTTGGCGCTATAAGTAGATGGAGCTAAGCCGTTGAAGAGCATTCCTTTGTGAAATTTTGTATGGGAAAGATCGAACAGTTGTCAATATAAATTCTTACATTTATTCAATTGGTTTACTTTTGCTCAATTGATAATATCAGAAGTGCTATGAACACCACGCCTGGAAATCACAACGGTGATGAGAAATAATCGGAAAAGCAAGCGTCGCCCGCAGTTAGTTAAAAATGTTATTCTTGGATCAGTGGTTTCAGTAAGTGCGTAATGTACACGTGAGTAAGCAACAGTTTTATATTACGATTTACTTTGAAGAAACGATTTTAAAAATTGTTTTAACCTTGTTTTTGCATATCACCGACAAGTTAAAACTAATTATTATCTCGTTAGGGGGTACTGTAAAAAAACCTTCAATTCCGGGAACTGCAATCAGACCATTTCGTAGAATGAAACACCTTCGGTTTTTTTAAAGTTTGTGGATACTGTTTTATGAAACTTTATGAGAAATAGCTTATTTTGTGGAAGAGTTGTTGCGAGGCACAGCAACCATAGATAAAAAGTGTAAATCAGTTGGATATTGGTTTAAATATGTTTCAGGGAAACTGTTTGAAAAAGGTCATGCGTTTTAAAACATAATACAGTAATAGAAAGTGTTACATCTTTGATTTGAATTTGGTTACCATAGTTGGGTTACAAAGTGGTTATATTCAGTGCAGTTATAAGATACCCTTATGGGTGAAATTGGAAAGATTTTAGTCAGATGATGCCGAGCTATGTACGTTACCAATGAATTGTTTTGGTATTGTTTAAAAAAAATATGAAACCTTGAATAGGTACGATTAGTAGACTTGGAGATATATGTAATTGAAAGTCAAACCCAATCGAGCAGTGCAATGGCTCTAGGGTGTTGTCAGGTATTATGATTGATTGCTGATGAGTTAACGTTTGAATAACGTAGTGAAGTGCAATGGCTTCGATCCATTGACAAAGTAAGCGTTAGTGTGAAACCGTAATACCTTGGACATAAACTGACGTACCTAGTATCTGCCTAAAGGTTCGAGCATATTATGCCGGGCCGCAGCGGGGCGGGGCGGAGCGCAAAAATCGCTTCAATACAATTTGTATGAAATAACGCACACTGTGTCGGGCCGCAGCGGCTCGCATTATTGCGCGGCGGATTTCCGTCCGTGCGATGCGACCCGCGCCCCGCCCCGCTGCGCCCCGTCAACAGTGTGCTATAGCAAGCGGATTGTTGTGCACGCGCAAACGTGTTCATTAACATTTCACGACATTTTTTAGTATTTGCGTGTTCCTGTTCTTGTGGTTGTTCATAAAAATGAATGAAGAACTTTTGATTAACTTAGTTCAAGGATACAAAGAACTTTATGACCTACAAGATCCTCATTACGACGATCAACAAAGAAGAGATAATATTTGGAAGGAAATAGGGGACATAATGAAAGAATCTGGTAAGTACCACTGTCAAGTATTTATTTCTTATGTTATAACCATCATAACGCACTTGTATCGTGATGTACTGTAATCACATTTTTACACATTTTTTTACTACATAATTTAGACCAAGTAATCATTGATTTTAGACAGATTTCTGAGGAAATGTTTATTGCTGCCAACATCCATAGTGTGTCTTTCATTATTAGAGTAGGTATTACCACAGAGTATATATACCTACTACGTAAAGTATTACTTTATTAATGATGACAATAATAATGAACATAAGTAAGTAATAATAATAAATAAGATTTGTATAATTGTCGCGAAATTGTGGTTTAAGGTTTATTTTTAGGGTTCCGTACCTCAAAAAGGAAAAGCCGGCCAAGTGCGAGTCGGGCCCGCACAGAGACGATGACGACAGAGGCGACAAAATGAGTATTATTTAATTTTTTGGGTTCCGTATTATGTGTGGTACGAAAACCTTCATATGCGAGTCCAACTCGCACTTGGCCGGTTTTTTATAAGTAAGCGGGCAGTATCGAATAACCTTAGTGTCAAGATATTAGTTTCTTCGCATACCTCTTCTAATAACCCTTGACTGCCACTCAATGGTACCAGTTGGAGATACGAAATATCTTTTAAATTGATCACGGACACACATTGCGTCTAGTGCTGCATGGCCTCCAATATATGGCAAATCTGTTAGAGCTTCTGTTACCACATTTATCTGAGCCTCCTCTTCAGACCAGTAGCAAATGTCGTTTCGCAGTAAATTGTGCAAACAACAAGTGGCTAATATAATAACATTAACATGTTTTGGCAATAACGAAAAACGTCTTTCGTAAACTCTAAACTTTTTCACTAATAGCCCGAAAGCATTTTCGCTCACACGCCTAGCTCTGCTCAGCCTATAATTAAAAACTTTCTTGTCTTCGTCATTTGTCAACTGATTTGCTGGATATGGTCTCATCAAATGTCTGGTTAATGGAAAAGCTTCGTCTCCAACGATGACATGTGGTAACTTTATGTCTGTACCTGGTATTAAACGATCAGCAGGCAAATTAAACTGTCCATCGATTAAAGCTTTGCCAAAATTAGAGTTATTGAGTATTAGGCTATCAGAATTTTTACCCAAGGCACCAACATCGATGACTGTAAAACGGTAGTCCGCATCGACTAAGGGCGCGTACACATAGAACATCCGTTTTACAGGTCCGTTTAAACGTATATGTTATTAGCGTATGTAGTTGTATGAGCGAGTTCATACAGAATACAGTATTCCGGATCCAGTAAAAAATACTGATCCGACAAAATAAGCAGCAATCCGTTTTACAGGTCCGTTTAAACGTATATGTTATTAGCGTATGTAGTTGTATGAGCCAGTTCACACAGTATTCCGGATCCAGTAATACTATACTAATCCGTTTTATCGGATTGAAACCGCACGAGGCTTTGCACGGGGGTGCGCGGGGTGCGATGTGCTACACACAGCCGCCATTTGCCGGTTTCATTCCTAGAGTAGTGCACGTGTCCAGTGCTATCATAATCATAGCAAGCAAGGCGTTTGAAAAATATGTTGAGCAAGAAGTTTTGATAAATTGTGTTGAAAGTAGACCAGTTCTTTGGGACAAAACACTGGAGATTTATAAAGATAAAATTGCAAAAACCGCAGCTTGGCGCGAAATATGCGGTATTCTAAAGGAGGATTTTGAAGCTATGGAACAAAAAGAAAGACAAGAATTTGGTAAGTATTTATTTTATATTGTAATGGAGACATTGTTTTTTATTTTAAATAGCTTCATTCTGCCAAGAAACTGACCCAGATTCGGACACGAAATAGTTTTCGAATTCCGTTCGAACTGAATTTGCAGTTCGACCACCTCGTAGCGTTTCATCATCAGGAAATTTGTATTGTATTGTAGTTCTATTGAAATGAAATGCTTCAGATTCGGATGTGTTGCCATCCTTTAAGCCCTCTTTTTCCCTTACAAAGTTGTGTAGAACGGTACATGCCTTAACTATCCATATAGCTGTTCTTTTGTTGACGTCTAGAGGCCGGTGGAATACTCTCCACTTATTAGCAAGAATACCAAATGCACATTCAACGTATCGTCTAGCTCTGGTCAAACGATAGTTATATATTCGCTTATTTACGTCTAAATGCGTCCCGCTAAATGGCCTCATTAAATTTTCGTGTAAACCGAAACCTTCATCGCCGATTATGACGTAGGGAACTCTCGTTTCTGAGCCTGTTATTAATGGGCAAGGTTCTGGTATTTGTAAACTGCCATCTAGCATCATTTTCCAAAATGTCGACTCCTTGAATATTGATGAATCGCATTCTTTTCCATACGACCCAATACTAACATATAGAAAACGATAGTCAGAGTCTACGATCGCTAATAATATGATGGAAAAAAAGTCTTTGTAATTTAGGTACATTGAGCCACTTTTTGCTGGTTTTCGAAGTCTGATGTGTTTACCGTCCACTGCTCCTAAACAGTGGGGAAAATTTGCTTTTGTGTCGAATCCATTTGATATATGCTCCCATTCACTCACTGTTGTAGGAAGTCGCATAAACTCGTCATTCAAGTTGTTCCATATGCATCGTGTAACTTCCTTAATAATGTTGCTTATAGTTGACAAACCGACACGAAAGACGTAATAAAGTTCTTGAAATGTACACCCAGACGCTGCATACCTAAAAAAAAAAAATTAATCAATTACTATATTATTACACATATATTGACTTCCCATACAAAGTAACGTTAGTGACTGTAAGGGTTTAGTTTTAGTTAATTTTGTCTATTACTGATTATGTATATGTCTATGTTTCGTAGAGGTACTTCTCTATGGTCAGACTATTAAAGATGGCTTGATGAATAAGTCTTGTTTTATTATAAAACTATAAAATATTATAGTGACCAACAAATTTTGTATGGAAAGTCGAAATTTTTATGAGAGTTTTTAGCAAAGTCGTAAATCAAAACTCATACTTATATATATAGTACATAAATAAAATAAAATTAAACTGAACTGAACTAAATTATAAAATTACCTAATTAAAATAAATTGATTTAAACATTAGTAATACTTTTTTGCTTCCCATTATTTACTGACCGATTAGTTCTTGCACTGTCAATTTGACTTATCCACTGACCAATATGGTAATTAATTACTGACAAGTCTATTCTACCTTCTTATTCGCCTTTCACTTACTAAGCTATTGACAACCATCTTATATTATTATTTACTTGCTTCAGGAAAATATGTTATAAAAAAATGGAATTCGACTAGAGATGCCTGGATACGAACATTGAGTGAGAAAAAGAAATTGAAGAAATCTGGAGCTGCTGCCTCAAATACCAAGCCTTACAAATATCACAATCAAATGTTATTTTTGAAAAAAGTTGTCACCCCAGGTGATACACACGAGAACGTCCCTGCTAATGACAACATCACGGAAACAGTAGAAAGTAATAAAGACAACGAAGATGAACCTGATCAGATTACGGAACAAAGTGGTAGTGACAGACAAAAGGAAAGACAAAATTTAGCCCCGCCGCAACGCAAGGCAATCAAAAGAAATGTGAATGAAGTAGACGCCAAAATGATTGAATACATGAATGATCAGTTAAAAAAAAGTAAAAATGAGTTTGAAGATCCCAATTTATCGTTCTTCAAAGGTATTTTGCCGCAACTGGCTTCACTTAATGGCGATCAAATTTTAGAATTTCAGTCTGGAGTGATAAACCTTTTACAAAATATTAAAAGTAGAAGATATGGTCAGTCAAACTACGAGTGGCCTCCACATTCACAAAGTTCTAGCACTCCTCACTACCACACCCAAGGTTATTTTAGTAGGCCACATCATCTTGACTCTACACCATCAGTAGAAGGTTCGCCATCAGTAGAATCTACATTCAGCCAGGAGTCAGACTTGCCAGATCTGTCTATGTTTTGAAATAAATCTTCATTTTTGTAAACCTTTTTGTCATTTTAAATTTTAATTGATAATAATAAAAATTAAAGTTCTTACCTTAAAAATATCGCTAGTTTTACTTCAGGGCACAAGCTTTTCCTCCAGTTTGTGTCTTTCTTTTTTAAATCCTTTTCTAATCGTTTAAGAAGGTCATCAAAAGTAGACGTCGTCATTCGGAAATAAGTAAAAAATTTAGATTCGTCTTCTTTCAGCTGACGCACAACAGCACCACGACAAAATCTTTGCCTTAATAGTGGATGTATCCAATAACGCCGGGGCTTCCTCCGCCGCAGACGACGATAGTACCAATACAACACGACAACGTCCATTCTCGTAGAAAGTAGGCGATACACTGAAGAACGAAAGTCCAGTAGCGTCGGATCTGTTAAAATCGGTCCTGTAAATGCTGTGTGAATATTACCTCCAGTAGCGTCGGATCTGTTAAAATCGGTCCTGTAAATGCTGTGTGAATATTACCTCCAGTAGCGACGGATCAGTTAAAAAGGATCCTGTAAAACGGATGTTCTATGTGTACGCGCCCTAAGGCCAATAAAACTATAGTAAACGTTTTTTTGTAAGAAAAATAAAGGGAGCCGCTATTCGGTGGTGCTTCAATAATAACATGCTTTCCATCCAGTGCCCCAATGCAATTTGGAAAGTTCCATTGCCTTCTAAAACGCTGTTCTTTACGTTTCCAGTCTGCTTCTGTCGGTACAGGCATGACATTGGGTAACAACTTCTTAAATATGGCTGTACATGCCTCGTAAATAATTTGTCTAACAGTTGATTCACCAAGTCGAAAAGAAGTGGCTAATGACTTCATTGAATTTCCTGTTGCCAAATATCTGAAACATAAAAAGCAATTTGGTTCAAACATCTTACGTCTTTTGGCCGATCATTACATTTATGCAAGCCAATGAGGTTATGTTCCATGGTGTCCTTTAATGGCATGATTCTTCTTCTTCTTAGAGGCTACACTCTTGCCAGAGTGGTTGTGGTCGTCATTTCAGAGTTGGCCTTCACAGTACGTCGCCACTCCTCTCTAACTGCAGCCTTTCTGGTACATTAGTGTAATGCCATGGTTATCAGCCTATATATGCCGCATGTTTTAACTTTATTAATACCTATATTTTTTCTTCCACAGATAAAACTTGCAGAGACAGATGGAGACGTATAAGAGATAATTACAGACGCGCTAAAAAGTTGAGGAAAACAAAAAGTGGACAAGCTGCTACAAATATGAAGAAACCAAAATATGAAGATTTATTGTCATTTCTTATCCCCTATATTAGCAACGAGGATGAAACTTTTTCAAATTTTCCACCAAATAATGTTTCCCAAGACTCAAGTAATGAGGATAATAGTATTTTAAACGATATTCATAGAAGTGATAGCCCTGGTTCAAGTGCTGGTACTTCACAAAGCACTATAAGAAATCGTCGTGTTTCTTCAGAAGACAGTTCACCTCGTCCTTATAAAAGAAATTCTAGAACTTTAAATACTCCACCACAGCTTTCACCAATACACACGTTATTGCAAGAGTATTTAGAAAAAAAATACACGGCCAAGAAAAATGAACCTGACAAAATTGTTGACTTTTTCACGAACTTGGGGGAAACTGTTTCAAATTTTCCGGAAGATGTACAAATTCGTGTAAAACGTGAAGTTTTTAAAATAGTTACCGATGCAGAAGAGTTGGTTTTCAGGGAGAAGTCTAAACCACAATATGTATTACAATTATCTCAAGAGAGCACACCACCCATAATCGTTAATTTAAACGATGTTGATGTACAACCTCCAAACCAAATAATACCACCAACTTCAACAAATGTGAATCCAAATGATATTGACACACAGAAAGAGATTGCTCTTGATCTTGACGATGACGCATTAAATGCTTTTTTAAATTCTAAATGGAAAAAAATGGAAAATGAAAAAGAAATGGAAGATGTTGATTAAGAATAGTTTTATTAGAGTTTAAGATAGAAAGATTTTTGTTCTGTGATTTTGTGATAATATAATATTGACATTATGTATACCGCTTTTTTTTCTTTAAAATGAAAATATACCCTAACTAGCGCCGCTGCTAACTATTAAAAAGACACAAGATCCTAACGTACGACCTCACTAACAATTTAAGATACAATTTACACAGGATTAAATGGGAGGAAAAAAGGATAATTAATAATCACTAAGTATGCTATAGTGAAACTTACCTTAACCTTCCTATACTCGCGCGTTGGTCTGTGAGACCGACGAAACACATTTTCGTAATTATTTTTATGCAGGTAAATCCTAAGAAGTTGAGTTCCTTGCTAGCTGCCGGATTTGTGGCTAACTTCGTTTTAGTGCACGCCGCGCGTTCGGGCGAAACACACGTGTTGTAGCACTCGTCACCAATCGGTCCACGAGACCGACGCGAGTATAGGTGTAACTTTTTGTGTAAGTATTAATATAATTTATTTCGTGCATTTGTATATTTTTTGCGGACTTTGATTACTTTATAAAGTATATATAGTAAAATATATGTATGTATGTTGCTCTATATTATATTTTGACCAATTTTATCATTCTTTTTTAGGTTTTAATCCATATCAAAATGGACGATGATCACATCAGATTGTTGCTGGAAGAATTAAGTTCTAGCTCAAGCTATGAAGACGAAAATGACAGTGAGGTGGAAGATAACGTGGAGGTACAAGAAGAGACATATGATACCGAGCAAGACGATGACAATGACGAGATATCTGAGGAAGAACATAATGAACGATCCCATGATTTTTACTTAGGAAAAGATGGACAGACAAGGTGGAATAAATCTCCTGCCTCAAACCCAACTAGGCGACGTGCTAGAAATATAGTTACTCAACTTCCAGGCGCTAGAGGAGAAGCTAGAAATTTGAAGGAACCAGGTGAGCTGTGGCGGCTTTTTTTTTCGGAGGGCACTATCAGCCTGATAGTAAAGTACACTAATGAACAAATTAATCGCATGAAGCATAATTTCACAAGAGAGAGAGACTGCGCCGATACAGACAATATTGAAATTGAAGCTTTTTTAGGCCTTTTACTATTTGCTGGAGTCAGAAGGAACGCTCGTCTAAATGCCAAAGATTTTTTCAGAACTGACGGGTCATCCCCGGAGATATTTCGTTTGACTATGGGATTATCCAGGTTCTTTCTATTGATGCGTTGTCTCAGATTTGACAGTAAAGATACACGAGAAGAGAGAATACAACTGGATAAACTGGCACCTATTAGAGAGTTGTTTGATATAGTTGTGGGAACGTTCAAAAAATATTACAGCGTGTCTCAGTATGTTACAATTGACGAGAAGTTAGAGGCTTTTAGAGGACGTTGTAACTTTCGCCAGTACATTCCATCAAAACCCAACAAATACGGAATCAAAATTTATGCGTTGACAGATGCCAAAATGTTTTATACCCATACCATGGAAGTTTATGTTGGGAAGCAACCAGACGGTCCATACCAAGTTGATAACTCCGCTTTGGCTTTGGTTTTGCGATTGAGTGAAAATATTCACAATACTGGGCGTAATATCACATGTGATAACTTCTTCACTAGTATTCCATTGATAGATAAGCTTGAGTCTCAACACAAATTGACAGTTATTGGGACAATTCGTAAAAACAAACGAGAATTGCCTAAAAATTTCACGGAAATACGAGGAAGAGCCGAAAAATCTAGTTTATTCGGGCACCGTGGCAATTGCAGTCTTGTATCCTATGTACCAAAAAAAGGCAAAAATGTCCTTCTCGTATCCAGCATGCACGATGATGCCCAGATCAATGAAGATACAGGTAAACCGGAAATTATAATGGACTACAATAGAACCAAAGGTGGAGTAGATACCGTAGACAAAATGTGTGAGACTTACAACGTCGCACGTGGGACAAATAGATGGCCAATGGTGATATTTTATAGCCTAATGAATGTAGCGGGTATAAATACGTTTATAATATACCTGCAGAATAACCCTAACAAGAAAATTAGCCGTCGAGTCTTCCTTGAAGCCTTAGCATACGATTTGATCAATCCGCAACTTAGACGACGGGCTCTCATTTCATCCTTGCCGAGAAGCATAAGACTCAGGCTCACCGAAATATGCAAATTAGATGGACCCGAGTCTGCAGCAACATCTTACAATAATAAAGTAGGTCGTTGTGGATACTGCTCTTCGAAAAAAAACCGCAAGACACGTTACAACTGTGCCACCTGCAAAAAATACTTTTGTTTGGAGCATGCTGTAACCGTATGCCCTGATTGCTATGGCGAGGCTCAAAATTAAGTCAAACATAGATAAATATGTTTATTGATATGTTTGTTGTTATTAATAAGAAGTTTAATTTGTTTTTAAAAAGAAGTTAAGATTTTATTTTAATTTTTTAGTACTTAAGAAAATAATCTCAAATTTTAAGACTGATTTGTGATAAAACTATAAGTTGGTAAAATAATTAATAAAATAACTTTTAGTTATACTGTTTTGTTTCATTACATCCTAAACTTTAAAATAATAGTAATACTTTATGTGTTTCTTGTTAAAAAAAATATGTTGTAGGGGTACAAACTATCGGTCTGTGACACCGTGCGCGAGTATAGGTGTTACAAAAATTGGCGCGAGTATAGGAAGGTTAAACACACCACAAGCCGCTCTTCTGGTCCGATAGGCTCACGAAAACTTGTAGTTTTTTTTTGCAGATCCTCCTTTATTATTTCAAGTAATTGAAAATATCGATCAGGAGTCATCCGAAAATATCCCCAAAACTTGTTTTTGTCTGCTAAAAGATCGGGAAAAAGATGATGGTATTCGCCAAATATCTTTCTCTTGGAACAAATGGGATGTATCCATATTTTACGTTTTCTCTTTTGTCTATGCTGTTCTTCTTCTAACAGCAGGCAAAAAAACGAAAGTTCTTCGTCAGAGCTATCCATTACGTACAGTTGCACGCAAATTCCGGCAGTACACTGTACTCAAAATCCGTCAACGCAATGCGACCCGGCCCGTCACAAATGTGCTAGGTACGCATTTTGCGATGCGCTGCGGCCCGCTCCGCCCCGCTGCGGCCCGGCATAATGTGCTCAAACCTTAAGAGTGTAACTGCTAGAGAAAGCATTAAGAGTGAACATAATGAACTTTGACTTTGACTATGACTTTAATGCCGCGTATCTAGAGTTACCAGGCGGCAGCTAGGGAAAGGTGTATGTTTGAGATTTATGGAGAATGTGGGTAATGTAGTGACGTACCTCGAGTTGCGACAGTGAGACAGCGCAACTGCTTGGGAAAGCTATTCATTACTCATCTTAAGTAGATTTATGGAGAATGTAGTAATGTAATGACGTACCTTGAGTTGCGACAATGTGACAGCGCAACTGCTTGGGAAAGTTACTCATCTTAAGTGGATAATACTGGAAGAGTAAAATCAACTTTGATAAAATGAATAAATTGTGTATTTTGTTCACAGCAACTACACCAGACTGTGACACTGCCAAGGTTGGCAGCGTGCGCAGGAGGGCCGTGTTATCACCTCTATTTTGTTTACCGTGTATTTCACTATAGTATTATATTTAATACTGGGATTTGAGTTTAAATATGTGTCATTTAGAGTAGAGGGCGCCAGTGGGATACCATTCACTTCTACCCGCCATCCCAAAAGAGTTTTAGAGGGGTTGGCGCTATAAGTAGATGGAGCTAAGCCGTTGAAGAGCATTCCTTTGTGAAATTTTGTATGGGAAAGATCGAACAGTTGTCAATATAAATTCTTACATTTATTCAATTGGTTTACTTTTGCTCAATTGATAATATGTATGTACATACTTAATATTTCGGGATCTTTTAGTTCATAGTTTCCGTTATTTAAAAAAAAACGATTTGCTTTTATTTCTTTGTTGAATTAATCTAATAGGTCGTAGTAGGTGTAAAACTAACCTAACCTACTTACCTTCTACTCTTTTTATGCATTGGTTGTAAATAAGTATTGATAATTTAATTTCTTAGTTTCTTTTTTCCATTTAAACGTGACTGTTCGGAATAGAATGACGAATGACGTAACAATGTATTTTGCTAACTTGTAGAAAAGGGTAATTATGGTCTATGGCCGGGCGCGGCCAATGTTCTTCGATCTACCTACTTTATTTGATTGAGTGCATTGTTCGGACGGCTCCGAGACAGTCTGCATTGTACTTTGGTCGACAGCGCAGGGTCTATTATTGAATTGTCGTCTCGGTATTCGACAGCGCGGACGTGTGCATTGTACTTTGGTTGACACGACATTCCGGGAGTGTTTTATTGAAGTTGTCGATTCGGAAGTCGACTGCGCCGGGCGCAATTAACTTGTGAACAATTATTCTTTCGCGCGGACGCGAGAGATATTTTGTGGTTTTGTGGAAAGACGCCGGGCGTCGACACTGAACGTTGGTTACTGGATTGCTGTGTTCAACTGTTCGGACGGAGGCCGACTCGGACAACCTGACAAGTATCGTACATATATTTAAGTTTATATTATAAAATTAGATACACGGGGAACCTGGGGTAGTTCTTGAGGGAAGTTTAGGTTATACACCCTTATCAGAGGAGGCTGGTTAGAAAAGGTACCGTGTTCTAGTGTATAATTTTTAGTGTTAAAACGCCCCAGTCGTTTACATACTGGGTGGTAGCAGAGACCTAGATTTAAGTTAAATTCATCTCGGGTAACCACTGCCGGTCAGATCGCGACGGAATTCCAGGCTGACCGGGGCTTATCCAAAACAGTGACTTAACACATCGCCGTGCGGTGAGTGGATCATTTTTACTACGTATAGACCTCTCAGCAGACCCAAGCTCGCCAAGTCTTGGATACCGAGCGTCACGCGCCTCAAAGAGCTGCTGAGACCTCTCAGCAGCTCCCAAGCTGGCCAAATCTTAGATGCTGAGCGTCAAGCTTCGTACATAGCCGCAGAGACCTCCGAAGAAACACGAAGACGACGTTCAATTAATTCCGAGCGGCAAGCAGAAAGGAGACGTACGTTTACGATGAATACGTGGGAGGCATTTGCCAATACTGCTTTTGATTATGATTCGTTAATTGATTACTTTAATCATCGATTAGTCTTCATAGGTAGAATGGCTAATAAATGCAGACACTGTGAGGCACTCAAGTGGAAGGAAGAGACCCCAGGTATGTGCCGTTCTGGAGGCAAAGTATCGGTACCAACGCTTGGTGACCCCGACCAGCCACTCAAATCCTTACTTCTATATGACAGCAATGAATCTCGGCGATTTTTAAACATAATAAGAAATTACAATTCTTGTTTCAAATGACATCATTTGGTGTGGGTAATGAGGTCTCTTGGACATAAGGGACCAATAAATTTTCCTAGGTACTTTCTGCCACTCAATGGAATACATAAGTACCTTATACCTACTGTAAACAGATATATTTTAATTTTTTAAATATACCTACTCTCTTTTAACCAAATGCTACCCAAATCTATACCGTTCTTTTAATATAATCCATAATATTCAAATTAAAAGTACGCAGACGAAGTCGCGGGTACCGGCTAGTATATTATAAATGCGAGATTAATTGTCTGAAAAAAAAAACAATTGAAAAATGCTTCCTTTTTTAAAAGTTGTTTTTGAAAGAAAATCTAACTTCCTCTTCAGAGGTCGCAGAGCCACAGTGCCCGGGCAGAGTTGCTTCGGCCAGAAAGCCCACTCCCTGAGCTGGTCGTGGACCCGGAATTGAAGTATTTTAAAAGTTGTTTTTGAAAGAAAATCTAACTTCCTCTTCAGAGGTCGCAGAGCCACAGTGCTCGGCCAGAGTTTCTTCGGCCAGAAAGCCCACTCCCTGAGCTGGTCGTGGACCCGGAATTGAAGTATTTTAAAAGTTGTTTTTGAAAGAAAATCTAACTTCCTCTTCAGAGGTCGCAGAGCCACAGTGCCCGGGCAGAGTTTCTTCGGCCAGAAAGCTCACTCCCTGAGCTGGTCGTGGACCCGGAATTGAAGTATTTTAAAAGTTGTTTTTGAAAGAAAATCTAACTTCCTCTTCAGAGGTCGCAGAGCCACAGTGCCCGGGCAGTTTCTTCGGCCAGAAAGCCCACTCCCTGAGCTGGTCGTGGACCCGGAATTGAAGTATTTTAAAAGTTGTTTTTGAAAGAAAATCTAACTTCTTCTTCAGAGGTCGCAGAGCCACAGTGCCCCGGGCAGAGTTTCTTCGCCCAGAAAGCCCACTCCCTGAGCTGGTCGTGGAGCCGGAACCTGTGAAGGTGGACTTCGAAGTGACTCCGGCCTTCCACAAGATGCGGGCGAGGAAGGATGAGGAGGAGGAGGATGGATGATCATCCAGACGCTGAGAGTGTCTCCACCGATGATTCCTTTGCCGGCAGTGGTAAGTCATCTAAAATATGAATACGTAAATACTTTGTACCCCTTTTTAATAGAATAATGTGCCGGACTGGGTCGAAAATAAACGATTATAATTAGTCAGTTAGATCATGAATAATAATGGGGCACGTATTTTTTGTTTTATCAAAATATTAAAAATAGACAAAGATATTGATCATCAAACTTCCAGAGTGGAGAGTCGTGACGTCACTTGTGGCTAATAATTGTACACACAAGTGACGTCACGCGAACCTTCTAAGCCCTGTATCTTTGTTATTTTTTGTTCAAAGCAAAAACACGTGTACAATATTTTTTAGCTATCGAACTGACGGACTTTTCGAGTTTTTTTAAGGATTGTACCCTTAAAGAAACTAATTAGCGCGGACGGAGCCGTAGGAAAGCCATACTAATCCAGTCAGGAAACGAGACGATGATACGGAGGGTCGGTGGGGTCTTGCGTACGAGGTACGGGGACTGTATGAATCTCGAACAATGTTTTTTGTACGAGATTTTGATAATATGGCCATATTCAATTTAATTTATTTATTCGAACCATTTATTCAAAATAACACGTGGTAACGTCACTTACAATAACATCATACATAAATAATAATCTGTGTAGGGTGGATGATCCAGTAATGGACAAGACCCCAGTAATGGACACTTTTTTCCTATTTTCAAAGAAAACAAGCCTTCCACATTGACATTTTGGTGTGGCAACACTTAATCATATAGAACGGACCTCCTATTCGCCTCACAATATACGTCAGTGCGATCTGTCATTTTGTTTCATGATGGCGAAGTAAACATTAGACCAAGTTAGTGCTTCTCCAAAAAAATCCTATTTTACTAATGTAATCGTCAAGAAGGTGAGTAAATTTTTTTATCCGTTTTTTCTTTGTTATGTATTGTAATTGAATTCTAATGATATTTTAAAGTTTTGTAATGAAATGAGAGATATTATTATTTGTAATTCTTCCCGCTTATTATCATGCATTTTTTTTTATAGCCGGTGTCATTTACTGGTTCTGGCATACAGACTTTACCCGGTTATCGACACATGTCCATAATTATTTTCTTAGTAACATCTTGAGTTTGCACACCAATTTAACATCTTTTTCCATGCAGTGTAAGTATATTTCTAAACCAAACAAATTGGAGCCCATGTACCAGTAAAGAACACAGTGTCGATCACTGGATCCAGTGAGTGTCCATTACTGGTTTTTATGTCTTCTTTCAGGTGGCTTTCAAAAGAACAAGGAGAAATTTTGGTTAGGTGGCTCTTAGCTCTAGCTGCAAAACATGCTCCAACCATAGATGCTGCTTTGAGAATCATTATACAATCTCCATTCAAAAGAAACCTTTTTTGGCCGGAAAACGAGCACGGCAAAAAGAAAACAAGGACTAAGAGAGAAAAAATACTATCAGCAGTAACAAGCCAAGCTTGGAAACAATACCACGAAAAGGAAGAAATAGAAAAGAAGAAGATAGAACAAGAAAATACCGACAGAGTAAAGATAAAACAAGAAAATATAATTTGAAGGAGCAAACTGCTGTAGAAAGAAAAAATAAAACAAAAATAATAAGGAAAGGAAGTGTAAATCAGATTAAAAAAAACTAAGAAGAAAAAAAATATCTTATGATGATTCTACTTCAGAAGACTCAAATTTAGAGATCAAACATGCTGAAAGTGCCGATAGACATGTAGAAGAAATTTATGAAGATCTTTCAGAAGGAGAAGAAAAACATTGGGGCTGTATTTAAACAATAAAAAAAACAAATAAAACGCAATTCAAACCTCTGATTCAGAAATGGATGTTCCTTTGATGAAACTAAATACTTGCCTGCCACATAACAGCACAGTGACACGCAGCTATTGAAACATGAAGAGTCCAAATCATTACCTAGCACTGCACTGCGCTCGTCACCCAGAGATCTAAGTTGTTATATCTCTAAGCCCTGTAATTTCTCTGGAAACATTGCCCTTCAAACCGGAACACAGTAATGTTTTCCTATTACTGCTTGGCGGTAGAATAACTGGCAAAGGTGTGGTACTTCCACAGGCGGACTCTGCTAAGAGTCCTACCACTATTGTATAATGAATTACCATAATAATTATTGTATGACAGTGCCTGTTTTAATTTCAATTAAAATATTAGTGTAAATTAAACTATTTCATTTATTTATCTCCTAAATACTATTTATATTTGCCATAATTATGTTTATGTTCATTGTCCATGACTGGATGTCCATAACTGGGTAACGTCCATCACTGGGTATGGACAACTGGATCCTAGGTGTCCATAACTGGTGATTTTAGTTTTTTCTATATATTATCAATTTTCTAACAATTCATTATAAATACTTCAATTGTAAATCATTGTGCTGATTCTTGAGAATATTGCTTGTTATTTTCACTAATTACTGCTGATCTGAGTTTTGTACTTTTTTTTTTATTGATTTTTATTTTGAACACTGTCCTAAAAGTGTCCATTATTGGTGCCTTCACCCTACTTATTAAAATAATACCAAAGAAAAATGTGAAAAAAAAAATGCTGTAAAGGGTCCTAAAACTATTGAGTTACGTAAAATAATAGATACGAAACGTTAATGTGAGTTTGTTTAAGAAATGTACATAAGCATTCATTATTTGGATAATTTGTTTTTCTACCATGACACAGCCTTTTTATAGCCGCACCTAATCATTTAGGTGCAGCTATCTCCATATATGTATAAATGTAATACCAAATAAATTATGAATACGTACATTTCAGATGGGACCGATGAATTACATCCAGAGCCATTGCCACCTCCTTCCTTTCCTTTGCCTTCACTCCTGACCTTGTGCGCACCCCAACTCTAAGCCCAACCCATCCAACAGATGTTTATTTTACTCTATTCGTTAATTGTTATGTTTATTTATGAAGAGGTATAAAACATACTAACTTTACTTAAATTAATAATGTAAAGTTGCTTGTAAGGGTCCGTTCACACAGACCGGCTCGGAGAGCATCGGCGCGTATTGTTTTTCTCACACAGACCGGATCGTATACGCTTGAAGTTGGTCGGACCGGAGCCGCCAACTATTCACACAGACCGGCTGGAAGCGAGCTAACGAGACAGAGCATGCAATCCGACGAGAAAAGAACGCGATCGGAGCCGGTCAGCTTTACACCAAGCGCGTTCAAGAATGCTTAATGACAAAAGCAGTGCAGATGCAAAAATAAACCTTACTTACTACATTTCATTTCAACGACAACTGCATTTCACTTCTCGTTGGTCAATCTTCAGCACTAAAAACACTTCACCAAAGACACGTTGACATTACGCTGGATTTTATAAATTTTCTTTGGAGGTATCACAACAGTGGGCACTGGTTGATTTTGTCACAGTGCCACCACCAAAGCGAGCGATCGAAATATAAAATAGGCTGTTGGAAGAGGCAACGATGCTCCGGCAGATAGAGGAGCGGTGACTAGCGATAGGAGAAAACGGCTAGAGTGGCTGATGTCTGGAATAGAGACCTTGGTCAGGTTTATGAGGCACCCGCCGCTCTTGCTGCCATCGCCGGCGTTCTCCGCAAATAAACACAGTTACATCCACAAATCCATGCGCCAATCTGCTTTACAAAACCTATGCATTGGTATAGACATTGAAGGTTTAACAGTGGAGAATGTGAAAAACAAAATAAAAAGTATTCGTTCTACATACTACCTGGAACCAAATGAGATTAAGTAAGAAGTCATCCACATCTAGCGCTAGTGGTAATGTTACCAACCCAAATTGAAATAATTCGCCGAATTTAATTCATTAATTAAAAATGCGATGTTGAAGCGTAAAAAACAAACACATAAATGTTTAAACGTATGTATTCTTAAATATTTTCTTTATTTATTAGCATATATGCTAAACTAAAATGAGCAGGACACGTCTGTCGTATGCCAGACCAGCTATGGGCAAAAACTACCACTGACTGGGTCCCGGAAAGTAAACGGCCACCAAGTCGGCCCAGAAAGAGGTGGAAAGATGAGTTTAACGCCCACAACAAGGATTGGTCCACAATAGCTCTCGATAGAGACCAATGGCGGGAGGAAAGAGAGGCTTTTGCTCAACTTTGGGACAATATAGGCTAATATAATAATATGTTAAAATACACTTTAACTTTATATAACTTTTTGAATATGCAATACAGGTTACAACGGACTGCCGACTTAAAAAAAAAATCCTATGTATTTGTTCGCTGATTGCAGACTTATTATAAATTAACATATTTTATGAGTAGGTACTTTGTCTACTATTATAAACTTCCTTATTTCTGAGAGCACAATACCGACTGTGGTGCAATTAAGTTAATAAATGTTGGGGGTTCAAGTGGCACGCACCCGTTACTTCAGTGTTATATGTACTTCCATGGGCACGCTTGTGTTGTTTCTATTTAGAATGCATTGAGATTATATTTCATAGTTCAAGCTATAACCTTTTTGTTATTTGATGCAATGTCAAAGATAAGGAATTAACTTAGGTCTATTAATGTTATTGTTCTTTTATGTATCCATTGATATACGGATGCGATCTTGAAAATTAGTCAAGATACACATCTTCGAGATCTTAAGGTTATGAAATGACTGAATGAATTAAAAGGAACGAGGCAGATGACTCTTGTCACCTAGAATTTGCGTATATCTTATTGGATTGTTTGTAAAGTCACATTGGATTGTAATCAATTTAACAGAACTTAAAACCCGACTCACTCTTAGCAAAGATCAGAAAATAGCTTAGTCTCTTACAATCTACATAACACCGATAAAACTTCATATTAAAATTCGTGAACGTTATCTTTCCTCTTTTTCGCGGTAAAACTTAAAGCATACAATCGAGTGTATTTCCTAGCTGACCCCACAGTAGTTATAGCTTGCACTCGGGTGACAAGCGGGTCACTCTGGAGAGACAGTCTGTGCTTCTATCACGTTTCGTCTGGCGGAATCACAGCTTTAAGGAGAAGAAGTTTAGACCCTACACCTGAGTTCTTCCCAATTTTCAGTTGTTTCTTATCTTACCAGCAGAACCTCATTCCAGTACCTTTTTATTCGAGAGGAAAGAGTAAGTTAAAGTTCAATAATTTCTAAAGATCTTAAAACTCAAAATAGTCCAGTCCCAGAACAAACCGTCACAACGGAATAATTCCAAATTTTGATTCAGTCAAAGATACTTTGTATAGAGCAAGAAAAAAGCAATTATGTACACGCTACAATTTTCAAGACTTTAGAGATAGTTGTGATGCCACGAAGATTAACACAAACTTTTTATTAATAGAAGGCGGTTCTACAAATCTACTCACTTCATGGGGAATTCGGTGGTAATCCGATTATCGTTCCCTTAGTATTCGCTCTGTTACCTAACAAACAAGAAACAACATAAATATGAAAGATTATTTATGCTACTTCGTCAGCACTTGCCATAAATGAACCCAGAACATTTTCAGTGATTTTGAAATGGCATCAATTGAATGCTTCAGAAAGTATTTCCTTGTGTAACAGTACACGAGTGTTTTTTCCATGACGCTCAAACTTTACGTAAAAACGTAAAGAAGGCAATGTATGTAATACCAAAGAACAGAAAGAAACAATAGAAAGAAACAAAAATAAAGAACCATCCTGTTTCTTCAGATTAAATAAAATCGTTGGATCTAATAAGCCACTTTTACCTATCTCTCGGCACTACGCGAAAGTAGTCGATAAGCGATTAGTTGCATAGGACTTTCCAAAATTCGCCAGCCCGCTGTAACCTGTATTGAATTGAAAATATGACTTTCTTGGTATAACCAAGCAGAAAACAACCACCAACCATGGCGTCGCGTCGTTGAGTAATGTGGTGCGCCGTTGTCATGTCTGTGGAAGAGCGCGCAATGAAAATACCAGAAAGTCGTGCACAGAATGCAATAAGTTCATCTGTAGGGATCATTGAAAAATAATGTGTCTTTCCTGCGCCAAAAATGTTATTAATAATTGAGCTTTAGTTAGAAAAAGATACAAGATTTCAGTTTGAGCAGAATATGTGATTTTGTACTTATTTAGAAAAGCTTTTTTTTACTGATAACATAGAGGCTGTGATTAAGTTTTGTTGATTTTCTGTAATTAAAAAACCTGTACTTATTATACTTATTTACTACTATTTATAAATCATAGTACTCAAATAAGAATTACCTAATTGTTTTCTTTTAAAAAAAATGAAATGTACAGACATTTCACCAATAACAAACGGTGGTTGAAACTAGCGAACGTATCTCTAGTCTCTGACACAACAACACAATTTTGTAATAACCTAGTTTCAGAGATGAATAAAAGTATAATTGAAGCATTATTAAAGTGATGTTTTGTCGAAAAATGTTTGTAACACATTAGTGAACCACAAATAACACCAAAGTTATCGCTTTAAAGGGAACCAAAAATGTCTACGAGGTAGGTCACGCTCAGGCTAAACCATGTGTTACTGAAATGTACACAACAAAACTACCTATGTTTATTTACATAAAAGCTACACAACACTTCAGCTTACTTAAATTTGTTGAAATCGTGGGATAATACTTCTAGCTATAGGGCTAGCATCTACGAGAGAGGTTTGATAAGTCAGTGACTTTTTGAATTTCCCGCGCAGTTATTCCAAATGCAACAGTGCTGCCGTCAACTGTAATCTATTAGTGGGCAACTGTCAAATTTTGAGCAAGCTACGTCATGCAGTTGACCAGTTGGTGTTTGATAGCCATTCAAAGCAGACAACCTCGTAAATTTTTACGAAAATGGAAAAAAGTGAATTTCTGTGCTGATTAAGCATTACTTTTTACGTAAAAAAACATCACTGACACTAAGGAAAAGCTTGATAAATAATACGGGAACTCGATACCATCAATTTCAATGGTAATAAAGAAGTGGTTTACAGAGTTCCGTTGTGGTCGTACCAGCACTAGTGACGCCGAACGTCCAGGTCGCCCAAAAGAAGTGATTATCACGCCGGAAATCGTCGATAAAATCCATGAAATGATATTGGATGATCGGAGAATGAAAGTGCGTGAGTTAGCTCATGCTGTAGGTATCTCAACTGAACGGGTACATCATATTTTACACGAATATTTGGACATGAGAAAACTCTCCGCGAGATGGGTGCCGCGATTGCTCACACTCGACCACAAGCGCAATCGTGTGACAACTTGAAAAGAGTGTTTAGCGATGTTCAGCCGTAATCCGGACGACTTTTTGCGCCGTTTTGTTACTGTGGACGAAACATGGATCCATCACAACACGCCAGACACAAGGAACAATCGAAACAGTGGGTTTTTCGGGGTGAACGTGGACCAAAGAAGGCCAAACAGAGTCTGTCAGCCAACAAGGTCATGGCCACAGTTTTTTGGGATGCACGCGGTGTCAGTCACATTGATTACCTCGAGAAAGGTAAAACGATCACCGGCGAATATTATTCAAAGCTTTTGGACAGATTCGACGTTGACTTGAATCAAAAACAGCCGCATTTGGCGAAGAAGAAAGTGCTGTTCCATCAAGACAATGCACGTGTGCACACTTGTTTAGTCACGATGGCCAAAATTCACGAATTGAGATACGAACTGCTACCCCTTCCAGCATATTCTCCAGATTTAGCCCCCTGCGACTATTATCTGTTTCCAAACCTAAAGAAATGGCTGGGTGATAAGAGATTTGAGTATAATGAAGAAGTCATTACCGAAACAAACGCGTATTTTGAGAGCCTTGAGAAAACCGATTATTTGGAGGGAATAAAAAAATTAGAAATACGCTGGACTAAATGTATCGAGCTAAAAGGTGATTATATAGAAAAATAAAACGTCTATTTGCCGCAAAAAAAATGTTTTATTAAAAGTCACGGACTTATTAAAAACCGCCTTCGTATCTAGTCGCGTTATGGTATAGACCATATGAGTAGGAGTGGGAGTAGGAGTGGACCATAAGATAAGATACATTTATTCAGTTCACAAGTTCACCATAGGAGTGGGAAATCCGTGATAAAGTTGTGTGCATCACAACAGATAATGGAGCCAACGTAGTAAAAATGGCTAGACTGTTAGGAGTACGTAGCATGCCTTGTTTTGCACACACCTTAAATTTGGTTGTAAATGATTCCTTAAACATTCCTGAATTAATAAACTTGGTAGAAAAGTGTAAAAAAATTGTTAAACATTTCAAAAAATCTAATACTACTACACTAACACTCCGCAAAGAACAAAAGGAGAGAAATCCTGATGTAGAACCTTTCCTTCCTTCCACTCGACACCACCAAAACGACACCATCCGTGGTGTCGTATGGAATCTCTGGTCCATACGACACCACCGACTAATAGTGAGGTTACCTACATACAAAGTTGTTGATATGAAAACTCCAATTAAGTTCAAGCAGTTTCATTAATGAGGTATGGCATTTGATAAAGTTTATATTTATCTGTCACTCAAATGGTCATCTTGACATTGTTACCGGTAAGATTTCGCGAGTCTATATTAGCGGATTACTATTATGATGGTACTCGCATATTGGTGTTTTGTCCCAAACGTTGTCGTGTAACGATTTGTAAAATCACTGAGTATTTCGTTGATGGAACTTTTGCAGTCTGCCCGACTCCCTTCCAACAAATTTACAATATTCTTGGTGACATAGGCAGCACTTTTGAAGAAACAAAAGTGGTACCACTTATCAGTGCATTTATGACTAATCGAACACAGAAAAGCTATGAGTTATTATTCCACATGATTCAATCACAATTACCAGAATTTAAACCTTATAAAGTACATTGTGACTATGAGTCCGCAGCAATTAACGCTATAAAAGAAGAATATCCAAATGTAATAATAAAAGGCTGCTATTATCACTGGTGCAAGAATATTAGTAAAAATGCCAAAAAGTTTAAAAATAATGAAACCAAACCGGAAAAAAGAATTGTTTCTCTAACAGCGGCCTTACCGCTCTTGCCACCACAACGTACTTCAGAAGGATGGGAGTATATCAAACCCCAAATTTATAGAATTAATAATATAAACATGACCAGATTTATATGTTACATCGAAAATTATTGGTTAAAAATTCACTCCCCAGATCTTTTTAGCGTATATGGTGAAAGACATCGTACCGATAATGTATCCGAAGGTTTTCATTCGAAACTAATAAAGGGAATAAACAAGACAACAGTTACTTTGACCAGAACCATGAATAAAATGAATAAATACTTAGGTATGGAAGCTTTAGAACAAAAAAGGAAGAGTAAATACATTGTGGATGATGACTTTATACTTGATGTTCAAATGCAATTAATCAATGGTTATATCACTGTGGCCAAGGCTTTAGATGAACTCAGATAGAGGTTTTTTTAAACAGAGTATTACATCTTCGGGTAAATCGGAGTAGAAACTTTTTTAATGTTTCCATAATGCTAGCACATGACACTAAAGAATATAAGTATGTCACTGTGGCGTTTCTGAATTCAGTTGTTTTCTGTTTTGTTCACTTTGCTATTACTATTGTATTTAGAAATATATAAATACTTAATAACATAATTTAGAAAGTATGGAGAGTCAATCAATTTTGAGTTTTCAACCTAAATACCAACTCTCGCCCGATGATGTGTTTGAAATGCAATGATACTCAAGAGTATGTTGTAGAGTGTAGAGATGACGACGTCACACCAGACATTTATACGTCCGTGAAAACGCAAACGGAACAAAATATGAAGGATAATTGTACCCAAACGGACCATTTGAGTGATGCTCAGATTGTATTAAATACAGCAAAATTGTTGGCTGAAAGTTTTTTTCCCGGAAAAGACACACTAAAAGAAAAGTTCATTAAGGCCTATTACAAGCACGTAACAACAATTGTGGACACGCTGCAAGACTAGTTTTCCGGTCCGTTCTTTAATACCTACATATCTACTTACTTCACTGAAATAAAAAAATTATATTTCATAAACTCTGTTTTATTAATTATCGTTTAACTATAGATAACTTGAAATAATAACTTCGGGGTCGGATCAATGTATGTGATGTTGTCTGATATTTATTTATTTATTTTAATGAACTGGGAGCTGTTAGTCAAAAACACGCGTTTCTGGACATCACTAGGGTGGTGTCGTATGGACTAGAGATTCCATACGACACCACGGATGGTGTCGTTTTGGTGGTGTCGAGTGGAAGGAAGGGAACCTTTACAATTACTACAGGAAGTTCCAACTCGTTGGAATAGCCTTTATTATATGATAAAAATAATTTTAAAGTTAATTGATAGTATAACCGCCGCACAGAGAAAACTGCCTCAAGGACCTCAAATAATTAGCCCAGAAGAAGAAAAACTATTACAAGATATGGTGCTTTTGCTGGATATATTTGAGCAAGCAACCCAAATGATAAGCGGAGACCAGTATCCAACCTCTACTTTGATTATACCTATTATTTACGGGCTATTCGATAACATTCAAAGTTTGGGTCCCAGAATTTCTACAGCGGTAGGTGAAATATTTTTACAAACATTGAGAAACTGTATGAATTATCGCTTATTGGAATACGAATCTCGATCTGTTTGTCGAATTACTACTACCTACTTAAGAGAATCCAACATTTTTGGAATTGATAATATACATTCGAAATTTCACGAATACATATTTATAAGAATTCAAGATTCTAGGAAGGACAACCCAGGGGATTTGCTTGTATTTTTTGTAGTTGGACTAATGATACAGTGATGTATCATTTGTACAACTAGTTGAACTACTCAGTTAGACTACTGTATCAGACCACTTGAGGATACAAATTACAGATGGCCATCAAGGACAGAAATACGGTCGTGGTGGGCACTTTGAGCTGGGAGGAGGCGACTTAAAAAATAGCAAATAGGACGGAAAGCACCAGAATTAGGTTGAAATGTTGCCTACTCCGTATTTTGTTGACATGGACTATGATTTCCTGCTTTCCCCAAATGAAGGATTTGCAAAATGGAGACTGTTTAAAAACAATACAGAGCCTATGCTGTGGTTCAGTATCGTTGCCTAGCCTTGGGTACCAAAATAACAACTAAATGCAATATATCTCTAACCGTTAAACCAGGGTTGGAAAAAATCATGATTTTTTGAAAAAATCGTAATTAATCATGATTTTTTTGATTTTTTTCATTTTATTTATCTATATTTCTGCGCAAAACGGAACGCGCCCTTTGACATGTGAATGTCAAGCAAAAGGGAAGTCCCCGCGCAGTGTTTTGTACATTTCGCTTGCAAATCTTACTACAATTACAATCTTACTTCATTCCTTCAGCTTAGTTTACTTTTGTTATTTCTGTGCTGTGGTGCGTGCATAACCAATTTATTATAAATAAAATGCCTCGCCAAAGAGATGGGATTTGGGAACATTTCACTGAAAAAAGCACTAACCAAAACTGGCTGTCGGGCTATATGCCACAAATATAAAAAAGAAATTCAAGGTCTGGTTGCGAGAATGAAAATACATTACGAAAAGTGCAAAAATAATATTCCAGAATCTAATGACGATGTTGAAGTTGTAGGTAAGTAATTAAAGTTATTATTTATAAACTAAAATTAGTTTTTTTATTCAAATATTATAATAATGATATTGATTTCTCAGATTTAAACGACCCTAGTCTTTAACTTAATTATAATTTCTAAATCTGATTTTTTTACTTTGATTTCTGGAAAGAAAGTGAAATTAAACATTTTTGATTAAATCATTGATTTTTATTGAAAAAATCATTTGATTTAAATCGTGATTTAAATCATGATTTAAATCAAAATGATTTAATTGTGCCAACCCTGCATTAAACCCACTTAAATTAATAAATAACAGTTTGTGACACTGATTTGTTCACTGTACATATCTCCACTTACTAGGTCTACTGAGTTTTAAAAATGACTAAATTTACAGTTTGTCTATCTACTAGGCCCACTGTTTCTCTACCTATCTGGTCTAGGTGGATTGAATTGACATTACAAAACAATGGTATCCTCGCGCTACCGGAAGGCTCCAAATTCTACTTGGCTTTCATCAAACTACCAGCAATAAATGAAAGTTTGAAAAATATCAGTCATCTTATTATCACACTTAACATCGAAGGAAATCATCCTGAGATCGCTGAAGATCAACATAATTGCCAGTAATCATTTCAATTTACATTGATCATGTTCCAGTCAACGGACTAACTTCAATAAAAGAAAATAATAACTGTCTGAGACACCTCTTTATTAGATAACACTTGTCGAAGCTCGACATGTACACATATTGCAGCAGGAATGCTCTCTAGAAAGTTATTCATATTAGCAAACAATCCAATGGTTGGATCCAGATAAACAATAACAGTTTGGACTGAAGAAAGCCACAAGCTCACATATCTTTTCCACTAATCCATATGTCAATACCAATTCCCATGTATTAGGAGACGAACCCAAAAATTACATCAATACCGACTGTATAAGCAGCCTCCTAAATCTTTCCACTGCTGGGACCCGCGGACTTATCTCGCGAGGAGAGTCAAGGCATAATCAACCAAGCTGGCCAACTAAGGGTTGGTAGATCACAAATGACCTAGAAAAATTCTAAATACATGTCAGTTTCCTCACAATATTTGTTTCTTCATCGTTTTCAAATTCGAAAAGACAGTGGTGCACATGGGATTTGAACTCGGATCTCCTGATCTGTAGTTAACTCATTTTTTTTCTTATGGCTTCCATTCGTGCATGTAGTGCTCTAAAACAATAGTGTTGAGCGAATCAGTTCTAGAGACAGTGAAACAAATGGCGCAGGTATTATTTGATGAGCTATCGACAAGATTTATTTGTTATATCGAGGATATAATATCTTTGCAGACAGTACACTCTTAGATCCTTGAGAATCACTCATATGGGTGAGCATGTTCCAATTTAAACAAATAGTTGTTCATGTAACTCTACAACGTCAAGCTGACAATGATACTGATACAGAAAAGGAAGAGCATCCACAACAAAAGCATGCATAGCATCCGAGACGGTTCTAACCAACAAACAAGTAAATTTTCCCTTCCACAACACTTTTGGGTCTACTTGTTTTTCAGCCTCTATTCTATAACATGGTTTATAATTTATATGGTTAAAATGGACTACTATATTTTTGCCACATTGTTTTATTTTCCCTTAGTATCCATCTACCATCACACAATGCACTATCACAATAAAAACCTGTACAACAGTAGCTTATAAAAATAATTACACTGTTTAGCCACTAGCCACTGGTTTTGAAACAATACTATTTTTAAAACCTTTGATTCTTTCGGGAGGATGACATCATTAGGTTAGGTACACTAGGGGAACCTTAGGCCTTCATGTCACAATCTAGGCGACTACTAGGACAAACACAGATGGAAAGACAATGTTTGTCACATTATTCACAAAATTAAGAAGACCAGAAGACCTTCACATGTGTTTATAACTCAGATCGAAACGACGCACCTAGAAAACTGAATATTTTCTTACTA
This sequence comes from Ectropis crepuscularia, assembly GCA_963693475.1. Lineage (NCBI taxonomy): Eukaryota > Metazoa > Arthropoda > Insecta > Lepidoptera > Geometridae > Ectropis > Ectropis crepuscularia. The sequence continues at coordinate 27,480,828 of OY856355.1, forward strand.
TCCAATAGAAATAGAAGTTTAAGAAAATAAATATAATAAATCCAAGTTTGGACTTTGAACGACAGAAATTAGAAAATGGAGCACAAGAGCACAACAAACGATGATCAACAAATCACGAAAATTCTTGTCCAAAACTGCGAAGGAATAAAAATTGGAAACAATGAGCCACTGACGGATAACCATAACTATTAATTTAACCACAGTTTAAAGAAATACTATTTGATTTAATAGACTGTGATATAACTATATAACAATATCCTAATAATTTAACTCATAGAATCCAGGACAGTGAGTAATATTGTTCTGTGATCCAGGATTCCACTAGACGTGGGCGTTGAATGAACGAACAGTTCATTTCAACTGTTTACTAAGCATGAACGGATAGACTAGTTTACAGTTCTCCGGTAAACTAGTCGAAGAATGAACTATACGACTATACGCGTAATCAAGCAAGCAGTCGACAACAGTCTCCTATTGTCGACTTGTCGATGCTTTTTAACAAAGGGCGATGCAACGTGTGCGAGAGAGACAAAAATACTGACGAGAGACGAGAGTCACTATGGCGCATTGAGATGAATTTTGTTGTACATTGCGCGCATAAACATATAAGAGTAAAATACATTCATACTAAACGTTCGATGAATTGCAAAACTGAATATCCTACCGGAACAAGTATAAACTTGTTTATTTCACCAAGTAAACGCTTTAAAATCAAAATAGTTTCTAATGCCATATAAAAAGGTGCATATTTCTTTGAAACTTCTTGTGGTTTTGAATTGTTTTTATTTTTGTTTACATATTTTTTTTAGTTTCGAGTGAAATACGTTACGCGTAGGTAATGTAACTTGAAATTCGTTTAGAAAATTTACGTATCGTACTTGTATAATTGTAATTTGTAAATAAAACCGTAAAATAAGTGTAAATTAGTGAACTGTAAAATAGTAAAGTGTAAATAATAAATAACTACATATACATAATGTACATTTTTTAAATCTCATCAATCTATACGATGTTGGTTGTGCAATACTACGTTTAACCTGCCAGTCCTAAGCTTGGACAAAGTATGAAGGGAAATTCATTTCAAAATATTTTTTTTACATTAAAATCGGTACGTAAATTTAATCAGTTGATTCTGATCCTAGTCTATTCTAAGCGTTTATTACGTATACCAATAAACATAAACGATTAAACGTAATCATCTATTCCGTTCATGGAGTAAACTAGTCGAACATTAAACGGTTTCTTAGACTAGTTCACTGTCGACGGTAGACGGTCTCGTTCACGTCGACGACAAAACCGTCAACGACCCACCTCTAGATTCCACCATTTCCACCAATACAGTAAAACAAACACAAAGTGCAAGGCTCTGCTCTGCAAGGCCACAGAGTAAGTTTTGGAGTAAGTAATCACCGCGAGTTGCCGCGAGGCGTCGAGGCCACAGACCACAGAACAAAATGCCACAGACTAAGTAGAGAGATGTCGCGTTGTCGAGGCGTTTGGCTCTGCCAGCAGTGTTGCCAACGGTTAACCAAGCAATCCACTAGATTCAACTCTTAAAACCACCAGGGTAGCGATTCTGAAACCATTCGGTTGCATCCGACACGGAATCTTGGTAGCGATTCTGAAACCATTCGGTTGCATCCGACACGGAATCTCATCTCTCGGTCTTTGTCTTATCTGTTTAGCATGACAAAGACCGAGAGATGAGATTCCGTGTCGGATGCAACCGAATGGTTTCAGAATCGCTACTCTTATCTCTCGGTCTCTGTCAAAGACCCAGAAATGAGATTCCGTGTCGGATGCAACCGAATGGTTTCAGAATCGCTACCCTGATATGACAAAGACCGAGAGATGACATTCCGTGTCGGATGCAACCGAATGGTTTCAGAATCGCTACCCTGAAAACCACTAACAAAATATGGTCCGATACTCATAAACACCAAATTTTCCACTAAACAAATTTATTTTAGGAAAAAAGAAGAGCTTAGTATTTTTTTTATTAAAATGTAACAAATAAATATTAATCAGTAAATCAACATACCTTTTTTGTAGGTAAGTTACAAAGGACTAGCGAGTAAATCACCATAAAAGTTAGTAACATTAATTAAATTGGACATCAAAAATTAACAAACATAAAAAAATATTACAGCAGCTGTTCTAAAATAATCCATCTTTATCAGACTAATAATTTTTGTCTGCACTCATAAAGATAATGTAGGAACAACACAATTTGCAAAAAATAGGCTTAATTTTTATTATCTAAGTAAATAATTGTAAATATTTTTTTATTTATGGTACGATCATCTGATTAATAAAATTGACAACACTGGTCACGGGCAGTTTTTACGCGTCACTTCCTTTTTATATTTTTCTCACAATGAGGCATTTTCCGACGAGACAAAGAGATATGGGTAGCGATTCTGAAACCATTCGGTTGTATCCGACACGGAATCTCATCTCTCGGTCTTTGTCATGCTAAACAGATAAGACAAAGACCGAGAGACGAGATTCCGTGTCGGATGCAACCGAATGGTTTCATAATCGCTACCATGGTTTAATAAAACGATAATAGGAGGCGCTTGTAGGTCTTTCAGTTTGTTGTCAAAAGCGGTAGGCATAATGGGACTCGATTCATTAAATATGCGAAAGCACGACTTCTAGTAATAAATAATAAACTACTTTATCCATGTACGCATTTTATTCCAATGAAAACTATATCAAAACATCCAAATTTCAAAACAAATTCGTAAACCTGATGAAAGACAAAATATATATTTTTTTAATTTATTCTTGGCTATGGATACTAATCCTTAAGCCGAGAGAGTATCTCTCTACTTAGTCTGTGGATAAAATATTGTCGTATCAGTGTTGCTATTTACATCTTTGAATTTTCCTTCTACTTTAGCTTAGTTGGTGTCTATTGGATCGGGAGTTCTAAAGACTTTTACTGAAAATGGATTGTGATCAGTAACGGTTTTTGAGTACATTATAAACTTAATTGGCTATTTTTATTCCCAATATTTTAAGAGTTTAACACAAAAGGTAAGAAGAAAAATTGTTTTAGTATGAAATTCCTTCATGTATTTAGGGTTTTTTTTTATAGAAGGTAGACATACCAAACTAATCAGCTGAGCTAAAAACTCTACAATTTTAAATTATCACAAATAATTTAGATTCAATTTTTTCCTTGAAAATGGGGAGGGGTTTCGTTGTGATTACACTTTTGAAAGTCTATGGTACAGAGGACTTTTTGGCGGGAAGTCGAAAGAAGCGGGCGTTTATAAAATTAGTAAATTTTAATTTTGCTATTTTCTGCGGTTTTTTAGTTGATTATTGCGGGGCAATAACAACGTCGTGAGCGTTGCTAGCAACGGGGAGGGCCCCGTCGTTACAGCAGACAATAAGAAGAGAAAACTAGCAAAACCATCAACGAACAATGATGGTTACAAAATATTCCAGAAACCCCTTTACAAGAGGCTATTTCCTGAAAATCACAGTGGGGACTGCGTGGTTTACGTTGAATCAACAGAACAAGAAAAAGTTGGTAATAAATACCCTATAATATTGACAAATTTATTCATTGAAAATGTTAAAGGCATTATAGGTGGCTACCGAATAAATGCTTATAAGGTTGGCGTCACTTTTAAAAATCCAGCTCCAGCTAACAATTTCTTAAAGATGGATAGGTTCCTGAGCAGATAAAAGTTGAAAGCTTTCATTCCTGCTTACATGACTGAAGTTATAGGAGTCATCAGGCATATTCCACTGACAATGTCTAATGAAGAAATCTACAAAAATATAACTTGTGATGCTGATGTTGTCTCAATCAAACGCTTTATGCAAAAAGTAGAAGGAAAGCTGACTCCTCTTGGAACAGTGGCGGTAACTTTTGCAGCTACTACATTACCGCAGTATGTATCCATCAAGATATTCAGATACCACGTACAGAAATACTTTGCACCACTCATGCAATGCTATCGTTGCCTTCGATTCAACCACTCGGCTTAGAACTGCAGAACAGAGCAGGTGTGCTCATCTTGGGCAGGACGGCACTCCTACAAAAAATGTGATGTAGAAGAGATAATGTGTGCCAATTGTTCTGGCAATCATCTTGCTGTGTCAAAAAACTGTCCTGTTAAGCAGGAAAAAATAGAAGAGAAGAAAATTAAACAACAACAAAAGATGTCTTATGCCAATGTGGTAAGTCTGCCACAAATCTCCGATAGTACCTCCTTCCCAGATCTAGGACCAAATCCGAGACAAAAGACCCTCCAAGCTCTCAATGCCAAACAAATTGTTGATAACGATGTAATTATAAATGCCCTTGTGAAGTCCATTGTCGCCCTTGCCAATAGCAAAAATGAACCCATTACAAATAAAAGAATTAAATAAATTTTATTGTCAAATTTAATTTAATTTGATTATATGGACATATATACACGTATAGCACAATTTAATATTCAAAGTTTACATAGTAAAAAAAATTGGTTGCCTGTAAAGTCGGTATACGGGCGAAAGTTTTACGTGACAACGACTTTGAGTGGTAAAATAATTTTACTAAAATAAACTACCTTCACATTATCACTACACAAGCGTTTTACAATTAACTGGCAACGTGTAAACTTGTATGCAGGCGCCTAAGCGAATCGGCGACTCGGGCATGGTTAGCCCGCCTAAGAGCGAGAGAGACAGACATAAAAAGTGAAAGGCACGCGTCCCTCTCACTCGCTCTCATTGTGAGCGCATAACGTGAGCAGAGCGTAACGCAGTTTCTTGAAGTGTCACCCGGCAAACCAATTTATAAGACGTTGTCACGTCAAAAACGCTATTGTTAAAGTTTTTAACTGAACAAAATGTAGATATATGTTTACTAAATGAAACATGGCTTAAGAAAAACAGTAAAATTCCAAATTTTCCATCCTATAATATGATTCACAAACTGTCTGTAAATGAACATAATGGGGTAGCTATATTAATTAAACAAAATTTTAAATTTAAAGTTGTTCATACCTCATTTTACGAACCAATTCCGAACATTTGCTTCGCATTTGATACATCACTGGGTAAATTACACGTGTTGTGTATATATTGTCCTCCAAACAGCGAATTTACTAAATTTAATACTAATAAATTAAAAAAAGTTCTCACAGAAACTCCTAAACCATGTATCATAATGGGAGACTTCAATGCCCATCACATATTATTTGGTTGTCAAAAAAATAGCAGTAGAGGTAATGCTTTGTACAATCTCATAGATGAGTTTGACTAGTGTGTTTTAAATAATGGTAATCATACTACTATTAAATATCGAAACAGGAATTTTTCAGCAATTGATTTAGCCTTAGTAAGTTGCTCCTTAGCTCCTCTCTGTGAATGGCAAGTTCACGATGATCCAATGGGTAGTTATCATTTTCCGACTCTACTGGATGTAAATGTGAGGCCATCGGTGTATGCTGTTCGTTCTGTAGAAGAAAAATATTTGTACAATAAAGCAGACTGGTGTAAAATAAAACTTTATCTGAAACCTATTTTTCACAATTAGATTTGGTAAATTCTGATCCAGTTGAATTATACAATATTTTTATAAATATCTTGTATAAAATCAGAGATGAATCTATTCCTATTCAAAAATTTAATCACACTCCAAAAGCGCTGAGAAAACCAGCTCCATGGTGGAACACACTATGTGAGGATGCAGTTCATAAGTCGAAAAAAGCTCTCAAGATATATTATCACTCTCCAACAATTTCTAATTTTATTAATTATAAGCGTCTTGATGCTGAAAAGAAAAAGATATTAAATGAGGAACGGGGAAAATCATGGCATGAACTGTGTACTTCTTTCAACAGAATGACACCAGTTACTAGAATATGAAACTATGTTAAAAATTCAAAAGGGTTAACAGTAATTGTAGTAACAGATCTCTAAATGATGAATGGGTACCAAGTTTTCTAGAAAAATTAGCAGATTCAACATCAACAGATTTTACCACTTTGAATATTTTAGACAGGTCTGACAATAGTGTGTCATTCTTAAATGAGCCTTATACACTGAACTAGCTGTTACCCGCGACTTCGTCCGCGCGAAATAAATACTAAGATAACTCAGGCAGTACGTTACATTTACATTTACGGTTACTAAAAACAGCTTATAATAAAACAACTATATACTATTTCAAAAAAATCGTTTCAGTTGATTAGATCTGAAAGCGTAGATTCATACATTCAGCCGCCATTTCAACTCTTATTTCACTTGTACAGTTCTAAATTACAAAATTGCAAAACAAACATTCGTTCGCTGCGTGTCAAGTATCTATAAGTATTCAGAGTTTCATGATTTTGTCTTCAACGGTTGGGAAATTTCATATTGACATTCATCCCCCATTTCAACCCCAATTTCACCCCCGTTCAGTTTGAAATTACAGAATTACTAAAACAAGCATTATTTTACTTCGTGTCAAGTGCCTATATACAGAGTTTCATTGTTTTATCTGCAACAGTTGGGAACTTCCATATTGACATGCATCCCCCATTTCAACCTTAATTTCACCCCCGTACAGTTTCAAATTACAAAATTACTAAACCAAACATTATTTTACTTCGTGTCAAGTGCCTATATACAAAGTTTCATGGTCTTATCTTCAACGGTTGGGACGTTCCATATTGACATTAATCCCCCATTTCAACCCCAATTTTACCCCCATACAGTTTGAAATTACAAAATTACTAAAACAAACATTATTTTGCTTCGTGTCAAGTACCTATATACAGAGTTTCATGGTTTTATCTGCAACGGTTGGGAACTTCCATATTGACATTCATCCCCATTTCAACCCCAATTTCACCCCCGTACAGTTTGAAATTACGAAATTGATAGAACAAACATTCGATTGTTTCGTATCAAGTGTCTATATACAGAGTTTCATGGTTTTATCTTCAACGGTTGGGAATTTCCATAATATATTGACATTCATCCTCCATTTCAACCCCAATTTCACCCCCGTTAAGTTTGAAATTACGAAATTGCTAGAATAAACAGTCGTTAGCTTCGTGTCAAGTGCATATATACCGAGTTTCATGGTTTTATCTTCAACGCTTGGGAACTTCCATATTGACATTCATCCCCCATTTCAACCCCAATTTTACCCCCGTACAGTTTGAAATTACGAAATTGCTAGATTTGTTTCCTTCGTGTCAAGTGCCTATATACAGAGTTTCATGGTTTTATCTGCAACGGTTGGGTACTTCCATATTGACATTCATCCCCCATTTCAACCCCAATTTCAACCCCATACAGTTTAAAATTACAAAATTGATAGAACAAACATTTAATTGCTTCGTATCAAGCGTCTAGATACAAAATTTGATAACTTTGAAAACGACGAATTTTCATAAAATCATTCATCCCTTGTTTTACCCTCTTAGGGGTTGAATTTCGCAAAACCCCGTCTTAGCGAGCGCTTACGTGCTAAAAGGAATCTCCATGCAAAATTTCAGACTCCTAGCATTTGTAGTTTCTGAGATTCCTTGATGAGTGACCTTTCGCTTTTATATATATAGATGAGCTTCGTATTTCTCTAGATAGTCGGAGGGATACTACACCAGGTATGGATAACATTCCATATAAACTCATTAAACATTTACATTCAAATGCTCTGAACATTTTATTAGCAATTTATAACAGACTTTGGAATGCATCAGTTATTCCTGAATCATGGAAGACTCAATGTGTAATACCAATGTTAAAACCTAATAAGCCTGCAAATAATTCGACATCGTACAGACCTAGATCTTTGTCATCCTGTCTGGGTAAACTTTTCGAAAACATGTTAAAATTACGTTTAGATTATTTTGTTGAAACTAACTCTAAAATACCTAGCACACAATTTGGATTCAGAAAGGGTAAAAGTTGCTCTGAAAGTTTTGTATCATTAATCTCAATTAAAAAAAAAACAAAGCTCAGCCACTCTAATGTGATCTGCGTCTTTCTTGATGTAAAAGGTGCTTTCGACAATGTCAACATTAAGAGCCTTCTTCTAGCTTTGTATGAGTTAGGTCTGCCAACTAAAATACTGAAATGGATATTTAATTTTCTGAATAACAGAACCTTGTATGTTAAGTTTAATAATAAGTTACATGGATCAAAATCCGTCAGTAAAGGAACTATGCAAGGAGCTATCTTATCTCCTCTTATGTATAATCTATATACATCTCAAATATTAAAGTATGTTGACACTTCACATGTCAACATTTTACAATTTGCTGATGATTTACTTTTATACTCTGAAAGTCAAGTCAAGTCCAGAGAAATTACAGGGCTTAGAGACATAATATCTTAGATCTCTGGGTGACGAGCGCAGTGCAGTGCTAGGTAATGATTTGGACTATCATGTTTCAATAGCTGCGTGTTACTGTGCTGTTATGTGGCAGGCATGTTGCTTACCATCAGGCACATGACCTGCTCGTCTCGTCACTCTATGCTATAAAAAAAATAAAAAAAAAATAAATATGGCTGTAAATCACTTAAATACTGCACTGCTGCAGCTACACCACTATTACAACAATGTATTAAAATTAGATATTAGTTCTGATAAAAGTTCTGTTATTGTTTTTAGTAAAGATCCTTGTGCACAATCTCTAGTTAAAATTAAATTCAAATCATTCCTGTAAGTAATCAACATAAATTTTTAGAAGTAATCATAGATAATAAGTTAAAATTTGAAGAGCATATTAAGTATATTTGCAGCAATGCAATGAAAAGTTTTAATGTTTTAAGATGTTTAGCTGGTACATTTTGGGGCTCTGATCCTAAAACCTTGATCATGCTGTATAAAAGTATAGTAAGAAGCCATTTTGACTATAGTAGTTTAGCTTATATGAATGCAAGTAGTACCTTATTACGAAAACTTGATGTAATACAAAATATGGCTTTAAGAATTATTAGCGGAGCTATGCGTTCCACCCCTATTAATTCTATGGAAATTGAAAACTGTATACCTCCTTTAATCCTGAGACGTTTACTTTTGGCTGATAGATTTTGTTTAAAAGAGTTATCTTCCAATAATGCTATAGTGCTGAATAATGTTTTATGTCATCCACAGATATCACAATCAGTTGAAATACTTAGTTTATCAGCCACATCTCTTGTTTCGGGAGTTTTGCCTGAAATCACAGCAATAATGTCACTTTTAAAAAAATATATCAGTAAAAACATTTCTTTACATGATATCTGGCCAACATATAAATGTCTATATAATGCCTTGACTAATTGCTTAAGTATAGATTGTCATTTAGATGTAATAAATAACAAATTTGACTTTCTAGAATTCTTAAACAGTAAACCAGACTTTTATATTGTATATACAGATGGTTCTAAAAGTGATGAAGTGATGAAGTGGTTAAATCAGCATGTTATGATCCACAAATGAATAAAACCCACTGTGTAAAGTTAGATAATAATTGCAGTGTATTTACTGCAGAAGGATATGCAATCTTAACCGCTTTAACATTTGTAAATAACTCTGTAAGTAATGTAAATATACTAATAGTAAGTGATTCCAAAAGTGTCCTGTCTGCTTTGAACAATAGTAATTTTTCGTATAATTTAAATTATATTGTATATAGTATTAGGGAACTGATAGAAACAGTTAGTAAATCAAAGCATGTAGAATTTGTATGGGTTCCTTCCCAATGTGGCATTCATGGCAATGAAACAGTAGATTCTGCTACTCGGCAAGAGCATGATTTGGATCACTCAGATATATTAAAAGTGCCTTTCACAGAGTATTATTGTGCAATTAAAAAGGATTTACTCAGAATTTGGAAAGAATATTGGCACATTACAACAGAATATAAGAGAAAATGGTATGCAGAAATACAGAAAGACTTACCTACTACTCCTTGGTACAACAAATTGTGGCAGAAAGTTTATTACAGTTATAAATCGCCTGCGATTTGGACATTGTTTGGTTCCAGCTCATTTGCACAGATTTAATATAGTGCCAGAAGATAACTGTTCATATTGTTCCCGACCGCATGCTGATATAAACCATATAATTTTTGATTGTCCACATTTCAATTTACAACGATTAATTTTAGCCAGTGACATTAGTGACATAGCAGCTCAGAACTCAATTAGCGTTCCCCGCCGCATTGAGGATTTGCTAAGGAGTGAAGTTTTTTATAAATCCGTTTAAAAGTTTATTTTGAATACTGTTAGGGAGATTTAGTTAAATTTGATATTTTTAATTCCAAAGATTTAGTTTAATATTTTTAATTCTCATTTATGTAAATATTTTTAATAAGACTTCGACTGAAGGACTCAGTATCCATGGTCATGAATAAAAAATTAAAAAAAAATCTATGGTACAGACAGATCTTGCCAAATCTACACTACGCCATCTAGTGCGGTGGAACTATTTTTGTCTCGTCGGAAACCCTCTCATTGAGGCGTTTTCCGACGAGACAAAAAGATATGGTTCATTAAAACGATAATAGGAGGCGCTTCTAGGTCTTTCGGTTTGTTGGCAAAAGCGGTAGGCATAATTGGACTCAATTCATTTTTAAGTGGTGGGCAGAGCCTTTATTAACAAAACTAAAATACAATGAGAACTACAACTACGCTACATACCTAACAACTACTTACACTAAGCACACCTGAATTATCCATAGACCAATGAAGGTCTACAGATAATCAAGATGTTCAAGCCCACTCAATTCATTAAATTTGCGAAAGCACGACTTCTAGTAATAAGTAATAAACTACTATATCCATGTACGCACTTTATTCGAATGAAAACTATATCAAAACATCCAAATTAAATTATCACAAATAATTTAGATTCGATTTTTTCCTTGAAAATGGGGAGAATTGTTTCGTTGTGATTACACTTTCGCTTAGAGTAAGGAATACACTTTCGAGAGTCTATGGGTAGAGACAGATCTTGCCAAATCTACACTACGCCATCTAGTGCTTACGGTGGAACTATTTTTGTCTCGTTGGAAACCCTCTCATTGAATAGCTATAAAGTTCAGGGTAGCGATTCTGAAACCATTCGGTTGCATCCGACACGGAATCGCATCTCTCGGTCTTTGTCTTATCTGTTTAGCATGACAAAGACCGAGAGATGAGATTCCGTGTCGGATGCAACCGAATGGTTTCAGAATCGCTACCCAAATTACTTACATTTTAGTCAGAAAACGTTTGAACGGGAAAAAGAAATGGGCTGTATTTAGGGGTTTCCCGACAATTATTCTATTTTTTTCGCCGTAAGAACCATCCATGGGCTTCAAGGAACATTTATAAAGAAATTGGGCAAATTGGTCAACCTGGGAAAGTTACCAACACATATTGCGATACATTTTTGTATTATAGATAGAAGAGAAGATAAATGTCTGTAGTATTATCAAAATCTCGTACAAACTTTTACAAACATCGACTCGTCCTCGTACCTCGTATGCCATGCCAGACCCCAAATCTTGTATTTGAATGAGTAACCTCGTACGTTTGGCAACCCTGGCTAAGTGCTGTAAAATTGAGCAATGGCGAAACTAGAAAAATTGACAATGACAATACATGAAAGTTAGAGACGAGAATTTTAAAGGAGATGAATCGATGTATCGATCGATAAATCCCCTCTTCTGTACAATACTCCTTTTACTGGCCCCTATGTCCGTGTTTGACGTCCTATCACTTACCGTGACATTGGCGGAATTGTGAGACTAACCCACATAGAGCCACTAATTTAAAAAAAATTGGCAGTCATAGGAACTGCCGATAGAAGTGAAAACTTGCTGTTGCCCAGGTACTGGTACCTAGGGGCAAACGCAACTCTTTTATATTTCTGTTGTCCTGGTGTCTGGAGATAAACGCTGGGCTGTTGGAGGTAGGTAATCGAAACTCTTTACTGTTTCTGTTGCCCTGGTACCTACCTGGCCGTTTTTACCGAGTTTACCCGAAGATTTCATATCCGATCCGATCCATTATCATATCCAAGCGTGACGATTGATGAATCCATTTCACAGCCCACGAAAATTCTGTCTATAGCGCGCCTAAAGAAGTTTTCACTTCAAAAAAAAAGTATCGATCGCGTTATAGTTTAGTCATTCGTTCGTCGTCATGCTCTTGTCTTCGGAAACACTACAAACATAAATAACGAACGGCTTTCGCAGTTGTAGATTTACCAATAGGATGAGTGGGCTGGAACCTAGGGCGGCAGATTATAGGATGAGGAAAATTTTGAAAAAAATGTTGGTAGTCCTAGGGACTGCCAACTGCCGATTGAACAATCTGGGTAGCGATTCTGAAACCATGCGGTTGCATCCGACACGGAATCTCATCTCTCGGTCTTTGTCTAATCTGTTTAGCATGACAAAGACCGAGAGATGAGATTCCGTGTCGGATGCAACCGAATGGTTTCAGGACGTCTACTCTGTTTCGACGAAAACGAAATTTCGAAAAAAAACTTGCGACTTTACTAATCTCGTTCTACTTCGCTTCGTCCGATACAACAGTGTTTGACGTTTAAATGTTCTAAGCATACTCTAATTAGAGTAGGCTTAGAACATTTAAACGGACAAAACGACGGATCGAAGTAAAATCGGAGTTGGAAAATCACGAGTTTATTTCGAAATTACGTTTTCGTTGAATTAGAGTAGACGTCCAGAATCGCTACCCTGTATTTGGTGAGCCAAAAAAAGTTTTCACTTCAAAAAAGTTTATGATTTTGTAATTGTTGACGGATTTTTTGGCAAAATTGCAAGTGTGGTATAATGCCATGAAAATATGGTAAAGACGCAATTTTAGTATATTGACATTAATATATAATAGAAGAGAATAACATGTTTTTGAAGATCAGTATTTAGTATATACACTTACGATCTTCATCTTATACATAATATTTAGCTTGGAACTATTCTATCTAGTATTCTAAAACTCTAATTTGATTTTCCTAAAATCGGCTCACATCGATTCATTGATGACAAGTAATCGTGGCCCTGACCCCTGACTGCCTCCGCATTTTTGTCCATCCCTATTCCAATTGGTCCGGCAATCAAAGCTTGCAGAATGGCCTTTTTTAACAATATTTTATAGAACATTTCCTCTGATTAATTACCTAGTTGTACCGAAAAACCAGTATATCTTTTTTCCAGTTTCCAGTACATATATTAAATAAAACATGGATCTTCACAGACCAGTGCCTAATAAGGTCTGTAAAAAATCGCTTACACTGCTGTTCTTACAGTTTTCCGCAACGAATAGTCTATTAATTACTTTTCCTTTTTATATTTCCATGTACAGACTTACGAAGAATTGTCTGCAGACGAAAAATTGAGGTAAGTCTAGATATAAAAGTACACGTAAGTATCTACTTAAACTGTGGCTTATTGAACAGTGATAAGTGATATCAGATGTTTCGATGTAAAAATGTTTACATACCTGGTCATAAAAAATATCAATAAGCATGTCATTATTTCCTGATTTTCTTGGAGTTAATATTTCCATCACACATTGGCTTTATGTCTAGCTTTAAATATGGCTAGGTTCGTTTTATCATGGACACCAATTCAAATTTTCAAATTAGTCATGGGTATAATATCTTCCAGTTAGGACTTAGGCTACTTATTTGTTAAAATATAGTTCAAACTGGAACTGTGTAGGTATAACCACTGGGTTGTTACTAGCAGTGTATAGAAACAAAATACTTTGGTAAGAGGGAAAATAAATCAGTCCATTGACAATGACAAAACTAGCAAATAATTAATAAATAGTGATAGTGAGATCATCAATGAATTAATTTTTTCATTATTCATAATTGTTGTAAATGCAATGGCTTGACATTTGTTTCATGATAATTTATTTTTGACAAATGTTACACGCAAATGAAATCCCACTTATATTATTAATGTCAATGTTTGGATATTTGGATGTTTGTTGCTCAATCACATTCACATGAATTTGGAGCAGTTAGATTATAATCTGAAAGAACACAGAGGCTACTTTTTATCCTGAAAAAATACAGAAATGGAACCTATGCGGGTCAAACCGTGGGGTACTGCTAGTCATTTATGTAATTCACCCGCAGTGACCCACAGATTTACCTGTATAGCTTACTGTACAGCAGACTAATCTATCTGTGTTCCGAATTTCAACCAGATCTGTTCAGACGTTCCAACGAGCTTGTGGAACAAACATTCAAACATTGATGTAGAGATATGCACATGTATTTATTTACTAACATACAAACTTTAGCCTTTATAATTGTAGTGCGATAGATTGATTGTATTGCTTTGTAAATTATTATATTTGTATGATTATATCAATGTCCACATTAACGTTTCTATGTCGATTCTAATGGTTTGGAAGAAAAGCATTTAGATATAATATCACCCTTTGTTTCATTAGTTATTAAAATGTTTTTTTTTTTAAATAAAGAGTGACGAAACAAGCAGGATATTTGCCTGGTGGTAAGCAACATGCCTGCCACATAACACCACAGTGACACGCAGCTATTGGAACATGAAGAGTCCAAATCATTACCTAGCACTGCACTGCGCTCTTCACCCAGAGATCTAAGATGTTATATCTCTAAGCCCTGTTATTTCACTGGAAACATTGCCCTTCAAACCGGAACACAGTAATGTTTGCACATTACTGCTTGGCAGTAGAATAACTGGCAAAGGTGTGGTACTTCCCCAGGCGGACTCTGCTAAGAGTCCTACCACTAGAATGTGTCATTATGTAGACATACTGATGTTACTGTGTTGTGTTTTGAAGGGCAATGTTTCCAGAGAAATTACGGGGCTTAGAGACATTACATCGTAGATCTCTGGGTGACGAGCACAGTGCAGTGCTAGGTAATGATTTGGACTCTTCATGTTTCAATTTCAATAGCTGTGTCACTGTGCTGTGAAGTGGCATGTTGCTTACCATCAGGCACATGTCCTGCTCGTCTCATCACTCTTTATTAATAAAAAAAACTTTATTTTGTCTATGTTGCCCATGAACAGCCCACAGTGGTGGTCCAGTTGTGGTTTTGTGGATGACACATAACTTCGAAAGATTCAAAGTACATGTCGGTTTCCTCACGATGTTTTCCTTCGCCGTTTTAAATTAGGGGCATTACGCATGTGACTTCGAAAAAACAGTGGAGTGCATGTGTTTTGTTGTAACTTCCTGTTGTCCAATATCCAATATTATCTACTCTACGCTATATTCAATGTTAAGAAATGTTACGGCCTAGGATGTATCACACTGACATAGAATGTACCTGTTACTATGATTTTGTGTTATCTAATTGTGCTATTCTCAGAGTTTCTCTGAAAGATCACGTCTGAAACAACATAAACATGATACTGAATGGATTTTATAACCGATCACATAAGGAACTTGTACAGATTAAAGGAGCATAAGGCCCAATTTTCACGACGCGGTTTCAAACCGCGCCGCGCGACGGTTTTGTTTCAATACTCACGAGACCGCAGGTTTTCGCGGTTTCTGCTCCGGAAAGCTACTGCGCAAGAATCGCGCGCAGCCACGCGGACGTCGCGCGGCGTAAACCGTGTCGTGTGTATTGAATTCAATTTTATATGGAAATCTGCCGAGCCCGCGCGCGGGCGCGGTTGGCAGCCGCGCCGTGAAAACCGGCTCTAAGAGAGACAGTCGGCGTCATAAGTCCCAGCTGTCCCACACACCATCACTGCCAAACACTGCACATCACATTCTCAGCAACAGAGTGGTTTACAACTAGGCAACGTGTTCCGCCTGAGAATGTTATTTCAGCAAAGTCATTAGACTCATTCAAGAACAGATTGGACAAATGGATAGTGAAAGACAAAATCATTTATACGACAATTACCTATAATTTGTTATTTCAACACTGATATATATGTAGGCATATCAGCTAATGCTGCTCGCCTATTATTAAATAAATAAATAAAAAAAGTTTTAAATCAGTCCAGTAGTTTCTCAGATTAGCAGATTCAATCAAATAATCTCTAAATATAATAATAAATAATGTGAAGTAACCTTGAGAAGACATAATTGACATTGTTGTTCCCTGTAAAATACATGATATATTTTTCCAAGTGTTTATGTCACAGTAAAGGGTTTACTATCTGTAATTACTTTTCTATTTATAATACTGCAAATATTATTGTTAACTTCAACTATTGTCAGTGTACAGATGGTACATAGGTTTTATTCAATATACTTTATTTATTTATGACAAGCTGGCTGCATATGCTAATACATTATTCAAATATTTACGGACTAAAGGACATTCAATACAGGGAGACCTCAGACCTCATACCTAACTTAGTATGATACATGATAAGCAAATTTAGAAATTAAATTGTTAATTTCTAAATTTGCTTATTCGTCCGTCCATCCGTCCATCCGTCCATCCGTACGTCCGTCCGTCCGTCCGTCCGTCCGTCCGTCCGTCCGTCCGTCCGTCCGTCCGTCCGTCCGTCCGTCACCAGGCTGTATCACCTTGTCGTTAAAATCGGAAGGTAAAATCAAAATTTTAGTAGAAACTTATGACAGCCTGTCTGTGGAAACTGCCATGGTTTATGTATACG
This sequence comes from Ectropis crepuscularia, assembly GCA_963693475.1. Classification (NCBI taxonomy): domain Eukaryota; kingdom Metazoa; phylum Arthropoda; class Insecta; order Lepidoptera; family Geometridae; genus Ectropis; species Ectropis crepuscularia. The sequence continues at coordinate 27,497,408 of OY856355.1, forward strand.
GAATTCAAATAAAGCCAAAGAGGTTTTCGCCGTTTATTTGCTAATGGTACGGAACCCTTCGTGCGGGAGTCCTACTCGCACTTGGCCACTTTTATTTATGATATTGTTTTAATATTTCTTTTATAATAAAAATATTAAATACTAGCCGCGCACCGCGGTTTTACTTGCGTAGTTCCCGTTTCTGTTGTTTTCCCGGGATAAAAGGTAGACTAGTGATAGTCTAAACTTCAGCCCATTCCATTCATACATTATGACGTGATTTAGCAACAAACGTCCAAATATTGACACAATATTAATTATTAATAGGATATATACGATAGTTATTAGGACATTACAAGCAGTAATTTGCAAACATTACTTTGTTCCGGTTTGAAGGGCACTGTTTCCAGAGAAATTACTGGGCTTAGAGATATAACATCTTAGATCTCTGGGTGACGAGCGCAGTGCAGTGCTAGGTAATGATTTGGACTCTTCATGTTCCAATAGCTGAGTGTCACTGTGCCGTTATGTGGCAGGCATGTTGCATACCATCAGGCACATGTCCTGCTCGTCTCTTCACTCCTTATAAAAAAAAAAAAATAGGATACTAATTTGAACAATAAAGGACTTGTGAACAATAAAGAATTTTCATTCATTCATACTATTTTAAATGTATAGTAATTGTATGCTCCTTTTATTTTTTTCACAAATTTTAAATGTAAATTGTACATATATTTATGAATAAAGTGGTTTGACAGACACACAAACAAGAACACTTTATTACGCACACCAGAAAAATACCTAATTATAACTAGTGCCATAAATGGCGGCCTTATCGCCAATAGCGATTTCTTTCAGCTAACCATTAGTGGCAAAAAACACACAATGAAGAAATTGAGTGAAGATGGAGATATGGAATACATCACTGTGTTAAGGTTTGAAGGGCAATATTTCTAGCTCAGTTCTTGATTTATTTTGTCGTTATTCTTCATAGCTACGTAAACGGAGACGTGTTGTAAACCGCGGTATAAAATTATAGTCTAGATAAATTGGTTCATCAGGGAATAGTTATAAAACATCATAAGTCTCAGGGTCACAAGGTAATAATTTGGATTCTTCACATTCCAATGTCAAATGTTCAATGTCAAATGTTCAGTGTCAAACGTTCAATGTCAAAGTGTCATTGTGTTGTTATGGGCAGGCATGTTGCTTACCATCCGGTATATGTTCTGGTCATCTTGCCACACCATACTATAAAAAAAAATGGTGTGTGCTCAAGATCGCACGGCAAAAGTGAGAACTAAAATGAGAAATAACTATTGAATAATCTTAATAACAAAAATAAGAACGATGATATGTAAATGAATATAGTAAACGACAGAGACAGCTGACAGACAACAGCAGCTGACTAATCTTTCTCGCTCTTTCTTTCACTTAAGAAGGTGACGATGAGCTTCATTCACAATCTACGAGAAATTCTGTGTGTGGTGCCAAAAGTGTATCCAAAAGAAGTTTCCACTTCAAAAATAATAAAATTAATAATAATAGTTTAAAAAAACTAAAAAACACGCTTTCTGCCACCTTGGAACGGCCGCTAAGTTGTATTTAGGTTACGTGATTTTTTTTTTGTATCCCATTCAGCAAACCTTTTCATATATATCATAATAAAAGCGTGTTAAAAAAGCTGTCACTCAGTGTTTGTCATCTGCAGGTATGATCACCAGAAGCTACACGAGCTCCACCGGGGCCACGAGTCCATGCACACCACCATGGTCATGATCCTGATTGTGACCCTCATCGTGGCACAGGTCATCGTAGTGGAATGGAAGAAGAGGCATTATAAATCTTATGCTGTAAGTAATCTTCATTTTATACTATGAGTAGCAGCCCGTTCTAGCTTCACTTGGGTATTGCCATATGTTATAATAGTATATTATGATATAAGTGCGCTAAGTTGATCATTACAGCCGAAGCGTTATTGCTAGCTCGAGCCCTAGGCGAGAGCTATAATAACCAGAGGCTGTAATTATCAAAACGAACGTATGTCATACGACGTTTTATAACATATTTGCGAGGAAATAAATAAAACTCTGACGACATTTTCAAATAAAAACATTCAACACAGCAAAAAAAAGGGCGTGGGATAATTTATACTTGTTCACAGATTAGCAATGCCTTTTTTTTAAGGAACGGCACAAAACCTGCCGTTATGCGATTAGTAATAAAGTTAATTAATATTTTTGTGTTTTGTTACAGATAAATTGTTGTAGTTTATCGTCGAAATTAATTAAATAATTCTTTATTATATTTTACCTCTCAAAGTTAATTTTATTCATAAAATGTTGTCCACTTTTCTGACATAAAAACTCTTTACTAAGATTTAAAAAGGTACCGTTCGTTTTAGACGGAGCATTTTGAAACCATGCGTTTTACATTATACATACATTACCGCACAAGTACGTAATGAGATACATTACGATACAGAAATTGGTGCAATAGACCCTTTACAAGCAAATATGTTATAAATTGTACTAAATTATTATTTTCTTATTCTTATATTTAAAAGCCCTACACCTCACTACATTAGAAGAGAGATGGTTATGAAGAGACTTGATCGAAACATTTAAAATACTGAATGAATTTTATAACGTCCCTCACATAAGGAACCTGTACAGACTAAAGGATCATAAGAGAGACAGTCGACGTCATAAGTCCCAGTTGTCCCACGCACCATCACTGACAAACACTGCACATCACATCCTCAGCAACAGAGTGGTTTAGAACTGGAACAGGCTGCCTGAGGATGTTACTTCAGCAAAGTCATTAAACTCTTTCAAGAACAGATTAGACAAATGTATAGTTAAAGACGAAATCATTTTAACAGATAATTACCTATAATTTGTTATTTCAACACTGAGATATAGGCATATCAGCTTATGCTGCTCGCCTATTATTCAATAAATAAATAAATATAAAGACTATTAATCGAAATAAAAACTATCCTATCTCTCAAGTAGCATCAATACTCACTGGGTGCAAATTTGATTAAAATTGGTTAAGTATGTTTCAGTCTAACGTGGACAAATTATTTGGAGGGTTATTGGTAATCAGCCTTTTAAGTACATTAAAATGTCAACTTCCGATACAAAATAAAAAAAGTGTATTTGCCAGGTATAAAAACATCGAATTCTTCGTAGCAAGAGCGCGCGCTGTACAATAAAAACTAGAAAAAATTTGGCAGTCATAGGAACCGCCGCGCCGCGCCGATAGAAGTGAAAACTTGTTACTTAGAATATGATAGCTCACTTTGGAAGCTACGCGGGTGAAGCCGCAGGGTGTGGCCATTAGTATGGCCATCTAGATCATCCGAGTTTACCCTATGATTTCTTTAATTTACGAACGTGAAGCTCATGCTCAATTCAAAGCCCATGGAAAATCTGTATGTGGTGCGCCAAAAGAAGTTTTCACTTTAAAATAGTGTATTTGCCCAGTCTAAAAACACAAAACTCTTCGTAGCAAGAGTGCGCGCACTCTTTAACGCTCAATAGAGCTAGAAAGGTCAACGAAATCTAGAAAAAAAATAAAATTGGCAGTCACAGGAACTACCGATAGAAGTGAAAACTTATAACTCAGAATTTGATATCTTACCTTGGAAACTACACGGCTGTAACCGAAGGCCGTGGCCTGGCCATCGTGGCATGGCAATCTAAATTGATGCAGGCTGATCACCAGGAACCATGTACATTATTTGTTTTGATTTCAGTTGTCCCACTGCTGGGCAAAGGTCTCCCCCAATTCCGTCGAAAGTGGTCGACTGGCCGATGGTGTACACTCTGTAGAAACCCTGGCCACAGAATAAATATTAGTACAGAAGCCTCACTTACCAAAAACAATTATATAAATAGCGACTCTTGCTGGGACACAACAAAGTTCAATTCAGCTCGCATTAGCGCTCAATATCTGTCGTGATTTTCAACTCTCTCATCTAACGCGTAACTAACGCGGAGGGTTTACAACATATCTAATAACAATATGCGCGGGAAACGTTTTGCGCGAGCGCTCAGCCGTGCGTCCGACAACCGACTGTCACTTGTTTCCTGGAAGGAACGGTCTAGCGGTAGGCTAAAACCGCGCGACCTTGAGTGAGTGAGGATGCACTGCCCTGGCCCACCGATCGGGGTGCATTCTGGTCACATGACCCGCCCACTCCCATTGGCAGACCTGAATCCTACATCTGTTACACCTGTAATGGAACGCAGTATGGTGTTGCGAATATGGAACGCAGTATTTTAGGAGTTAAAAGACAATTTTAACTCCTAAAATACTGCGTTCCATTGCTCACTGGCAAACTCCATTAACCATGTACATTAAGATTACTATTAGACTCAATACCCATTTCAACTCCCATTCCCAGTGCTGGGATTTGGGGCCATAATCCACCACGCTGGCCCGGTGCAGGTTGGTGGATGACACATGACTTCGATAGATTCTAGGTACATGTCGGTTTCCTCACGATGTTTCCTTCGCCGTTTTAAGTTAATACCGGCATTCGTATATGACGTTGAAAAGACGGCGGTGCGCGTGGGATTTGAACCCGAGGTCTCCGGGTCGGCAGGCGCCGTTCTCCCGACTAGACCAGCCGTAACTTAGTACCACAGTATAAAGAAATACTACCAGTAGTTCATCGCCTTTGATCTCGTAAGAAACGCCGATAATGTCTAGACACGGATGGGATTGTCGCAAACAAAAAAAACATGACACCGAAATAAAATGAAAACATACGGAAGACGTCGGCCCTGAGCTGCGTTCCGGCAATACTAACATTATAATGTAGGCAACGCAGGAGCGCGCTTCCAGCGTAACACCCCGCACGTCCCGCACGATTGCCCCGTCTAGACGATTTCGTCGAACGACTGTATGCACGGCCGGATTTAAAGTAAAAGTATGGAGGCCCCGGACCGGAGCTTCGTTGGGGATGTTGAAAATACCCCGAAGTGTCTGTTGTGGAGGCCCCCCGTTTGTGGAGGCCCCGGGGCGTATATCCCGTTTGCCCTCCCTTCAATCTGGCCTGACTGTATGATTTAATAGACTGTGGTTGTACCAAATTACAAATAAATTCCAACTTTCGTGAATATTCGTTGAATTTGTTGACTTATGTAGATAAGAGTTCACTGGGAACACAAACCATGACAATAATTTTTATTGTGTTCTGTGATTTCCAGTTCTTCACAATGTTGGCCATGTGGTCGATCCCGGTGCTGATGAGCGCTCGCAACCACTGGTGGAGGTTCATCATCATCTGGAGCATCTTCACTCTCCTCACACTGCTCGTCATCAGGAAGTCCAGCGTCAGGCCCATGTCGGTGACGACACCTCGGTGAGACCTCACATCATATCTCATTATCCTACTATAGTAAATAATAAACATTGGTGGACATTTCACACACTACACCATCTGACCCCAAACTAAGCAAAGCTTGTACTATGGAAGCCAGATAGCTGATATAATACTTATAAATTTTTAAATACATACTTATATGTATACTTCGAAAACCTCTTTGCGACAATACAAATATTTGTACTCTTATTCATCACACAAAATATAAAATAATTAAATATTAATAATAAATATATTCGGTTAAGTATCAGCTTGAGGCTCTAGAATCGATATTGTGGCGTGCTAAAAGGCTTATAGGCAAATAGAGTCCAGTCCGAAAAAGACTAAAAAGTCTTGAACATCGCCGCAAAATTGCTAGCTTATCTGGTTTTTATCGGATACACTTCAGAGAGTGAGCACCTGATCTGCATGATCTAATACCACCTGCCCTTTTTTGTATCGGACTTCTCATAGCTCGAAGAAGCGGCAGCGTTTCATGGTTGATATTCCAAAGACACGGACGAAGAGGTTTGACTCTACTTTTGTGATAAGAACGTCTAGACTGTGGAATTAGTTGCCTGAGTGGGGTTTTCCAGTTAGGTATAATGTTGTCTTCAAATCGAGAGTGAATCGGTTTCTTCTAGGTAAACACGGACCATCGTAGACCGCATCTTCGCTTAACATCAGGCGAGATCGCGGTCAAGTGTATACATATAAAAGTAAAAAAGAAAAAAATGTACTGGGGATCGAATTCACGTCTCACGGCTTCGCAGACAGACTTACCACCAACTAAGCCACCAGGCCAGCCAAATATACTAGCAGTGCCCCGCGATTTCACCTGCGTAGTTCCCGATCTTGTTATTTTTCCGGGATATAAAGTAGCCTGTGTGTGTGTGTTATGCCAAACTATTATTATCTATGTGTTCTGTAGTAGTAACTGGTAATTGTTTGCAGAGTGTGAGAGAAGTGCCACACCTTTGCCAGTTATTCAACCGCCAACCATAAATGTGTTCCGGTTTGGGCGGCATCATTACCAGAAAATTATAGGACATAGAGATAATAATAGTACATTATGATATAAGTGCGCTAAGTTGATAATTACAGCCGAGGCGATATTGCTGATAATTAGCAGAGGCTGTAATTATCAAAGCGCACGTATGTCATACGACGTTTTATAACACATTCGCGAGGAAATAAATAAAACTCTGTCGACATTTTCAAATAAAAACAATACAGCGAAAAAAAAGCGGCGCGGAATAATTTTTAATTGTTCAATGTTCACAGATTAGCAATGCGCTCGCATCGCCACCTTTTTTTTTTTTATGTACGGCACAGAACCATGCTGTATGCCATTAGTAATAAAGTAAATTAATATTATTAAGTTTTAATTTATGGTAAAGTTAATTAAATGAACGAAGTAAATAATTCTTTATTATATTTTACCTCTCAAAGTTAATTTTATTCATAAAATGTTGACCGTTTTTCTGACATTAAAACTCTTTACTAAGATTTAAAAAGGTACCGTTCGTTGTAGACGGAGCATATTGAAACCGTGCGTTTTACATTATACATTACCGCACAAGTACGTAATGAGATACATTACGATACAGACATTGGTGCAATAGGAGACCCTTTACGAGCAAATGTGTTATGAAACATCTTACTATCTCGTGGTGATGAGAGCACTGCAGTGCTATATAATGATCTGAACTCTTCATGTTCTGATTGCGTGTCATTGTGCTGTTATAGCGCACGTATATTATACGACGTTTTATTACATATTTTAGGGGAAATAAAACTAGAATATTTTTTAAAGAATAAATTTTATCTCCCAAAGTTAATTTTATTCATAAAATCTTGTCCACTTTCCTTACATAAAAACTGCTAAGATCTAAAAAAGTACCATTCGTTTTAGACGGAGCGTATTGATAATTCGTGCGTTTTACATTACATTACCGCACAAGTACGTAATGAGACATTCCGATATTGAAATTGGTGCAATTTGAGACCCTTTACTTGCAAATAAGTATACAATATACGCAAATGTGTTAAAAAAACTTACAAATTTTCATGCATCCTTCCAATAGTTTTTTGCTAAAAAGAGTATCAAAAATAGGTACTTACTTATATACATTTCGCATTTATTAAATTAGTGTAATAAAATTAAAACTTTGGTATCATATTTCAGGTTGGTCTACAAGTGGTTCTACCTGATATACAAGATGTCCTGCTCCATCGGAGTGGTGGGCTACGTCATTATGATGCTGACCTTCTTCGGAGTGAACCTGGTGTTCGGGGCCAAGCCGCAGACCTGGATGGACGTGGGGCTCATGATGCTATTCTACGGACTCTACTTTGGAGTATTAGGGAGGGATGTTGCTGAGTACTGTGCAGATAAAATGGCAGCTTCTATTGGGGTGAGTAAAAAACTTGTTTGAAACTCTTTGCTTAGGTTAGGTTTGGGTTTCGGGTCCGGTGCCTCAGCGTTAATCCAAAAATCCGTTAGGTAGTAGGGCCACCTATCGCCAGCTACTTAGGTCAGTTAGAAAAAAAGTATACTTTATTAGCCTATGAAATATATTTTCTCCTGCAATTAATGTATATCAAAATATTTTTGTGGTGATAGAGTTTATTTAAACTCCCCTTAAAACTAAGGAAATTTTGTTGTCGGGTAACCCTCATTGCTCAGCCACGCCCTCCTGACAATGTCATCCAAGTGCCAATTGGCACAGTGTCTGGGTATTTCTATGTATAACAAGTATGTAAGCAGCGCCCCGCGGTGTTACCCGCGAAGTTCCCGTTCCCGTTGTTCCCGTTGTGTTTCCGGGATAAAAAGAACACATGTTCTTCCAGACGATAATCTATGTGTTCCGTTCATCTGTTAGGACGTGATTGAGCAACAGACATCCAAACATCCAAATATCCAAACATCCATACATTGACATTTATAATATTAGTAGGATTATATCAGCTATTTGGCCGCCAAATTACAAGCAAACTACAAGCTTTGCTTAGTTTGGAGTCAGATGGTGTTGTGTGTGAATTGTTCACCAATATTTATTTATTATTATTTAAATAGATCCTTGTAGCACTATAGGTTATTTAAAAAAAAAAAACTAATTTTAGTTAAGTGTAAGTTCTTTTTAGTTAAGTGGAATAAAGAGTTAATCTATCTATCTATCTATCTAATTTGCTGAAGTGAAAACTTCTTTTGGACGCGCCACAGACAAGATTTTTCGTGGGCTGTGAATTGAATTCTAGCGTTACGCTCGGGAATGATGAGAATCTTCGGGTAAACTCGGGACCATGGTCATCGGTCGTCTAGAAATGCGTCAGCATGCTCATGGCTACGCCTTCCGGTTACACCCGCGTAGTTTCCAAAGTGAGCTACCAAATTCTGAGTTATAAGTTTTCACTTCTATCGGCAGTTCCTATGACTGCCAATTTTGACTGGCCTCGTGGTTTAGTTGGTAGTGGCTCTGCTCTGTTGGTAGTGCAAATATTTGTGTGATGAATACAAATGTTTGCACTGTGTCTGGATGTTTCTATGTATAATAAGTATGTATTTAAAACTATATAAGTTCTAGCGGCCCATTCCGGCTGCGCTCGGATATTGTCATTTAAAGACTATTCATCGAAATAAAAAACTATCCTATCTCTCAAGTTGGACCAGACTGCTCGCGGTGTGCCAATTTAATTTAAAATCGGTTAAGTAGTTTAGGAATCCATCGCGGACAAACATCGTGACAGGAGATTTATATATATTAAGCTTATATCAGCTCTCTGGCCGCCATCATACAAGCTTTGCTTAGTTTGGGGTCAGATGGTGTTGTGTGTGAATTGTCCACCAATATTTATTTATTATTATTTATTTATTTGTTTGGTTTTTCCAGTCGCCATGCCTATTGTTATGTTCGGTGTTTCAGTACTACACCAAGGAGGGTATCCCGACGCGGCAGCTCGAGTCCAACGTGTGCGCCGTGTGCGGCTGCCAGCTGCTCGTCGACGTCAACGAGGAGGGCGTGCTGGGTGAGGGACTGTTTACTTATACACAGATAGATCGCCAGAGAGAGAGAGGGCGCTACTGAGCCAAGAACAACATCAGCTCTGGGTAATTTGTGTATTTAAAAATAAAATCAGTGCCTTAAAACCTGTACAACTAAATATAACTGACATATAAACAACTGATTTACAACATAATATCGGGGATACAGTGAAATAATAAGGCAACTGCCCATAAATTGACCTTATGCCCATGACTGGCCTCGTGGGTTAGTTGGTAGTAGCTCTGCCTGCGAAGCCGAGGGTCGTGGGTTCGATTCCCACCCAGTGCAAATATTTGTGTGATGAATTCAAATGTTTGCACTGTGTCTGGGTGTTTCTATGTATAATAAGTATGTATTTAAAACTATATAAGTATTATATCAGCTATCTGGCCGCCATCACACAAGCTTTGCTTAGTTTGGGGTCAGATGGTGTTGTGTGTGAATTGTCCAGCAATATTTATTTATTTAAATAGTGAAAATCATTGACAGTGAAACCATCAGCTACTGTCATCTTATGTGAACTATTTACAATATATATATATATATATATATATATATATATATATATGTCTTATAACCTAAACCTGTACTAGATGACTCAGCAATTATTATCGACAAATTAAATTAATGCACCATCTGTTGAAAATACGTTGTACTGGTAACATACGAAACATTTTAGTCAGTCGATCAGTTGTAAAATTTGGAATAGTGACATGATCATTTGGGACATTTGACACACTAAACACTGAGTCAAAATAATGATTTAGATATAGATAGATATGATATAGATAGATTTACTATCTAAATCTTTACCATCTGAATCACATTTACAGTTTTTTACGGCCTTCTAAAAAAAAGGGGTATAGTAAGGTAGACGCTGATGGCAGTCTGTCTGTCTGTAGACACAACAGACAGTCTGGTCATAGAATAGATAATACAGATAGAAGACAATTTTCTTTGAGAATACGACTATGATGCTGTGTTGCTGTGTTATTTAGGTACCAAATTTTTCATCTGTTAACAGAAACAAGAATAACAGATTTTTTATTTCATAAGAATTTCTATAATATACTAGGATTGAATCGTTTTTCTACTGTGTTTTGATAAGTTCACAATTTACAAAATCACTAGAGTGTTACCAATTTAGTGGATTTATTTACTAAGATTGCTGCAATTCAGATTTCTTGGCGAGTGATTATTTTTTAGCGTTCAAACGACGCAAAAAAAAGAAAAAGGTTCTGTATTAGACTATATTATGTAGTTTTATGTGCGTCTATGGATATGTCCGTCAATAGTGAACACTGAATATATGGTTTCAGTACAGTTCAGGTACTTATTTAAGATATCGTAACAGCCGTGTCAATAAACAAGTAAGAGGATACATTGACAGCTGTTGGTTATAAAAACCGACAAAAAAGGAAAGAGGTTAGTTAGGAGGAGAGGAAAGACTGCATGTACTTTTATGTACGTTCAGAAATACTAAACCTATAGTTCCATTTGATAGCAGACTAGACTTTTTTGATTATTTGTAAATCGTCGATATATTTCATCGGTATATGGATAATTCAGTTATGCTTAGTAAATTTAGTGTAGTTTAGGTTTGATATAGAGACTCACTAAAGGTCTATTAACTGGTTTTTGTAACAGGCGTGTCAATAAACAACTGACTGGAAAAATTGAGTACTATGTAATAATAACTACAATTATTTATATGCTAATAATAAAGTTTTAACCGAAAATACAAAAACTGACATCAATTTAAAATTAAACAGACACTAGACTACATTTTATAATTTCTGTGATATCTACAATAGCGTCGTCCAGTTAAATTAAATTCAAGTTATTTTTGTTGTAATTGCGAAAACTGCCACACCGATTTTAATCCAAAATCGCATGGAACTGGAATGGAAACCTTGGAACAATAATCTTATCAAACAATAAAAAAGATCTAGCAAAATCTTTTCACAATATTGGCGAAGCTATACCGTAACATTCATACAAAAAATAAAAATGTATTTAAGAACTTCCTCCTTTTTCAAAGTCCGTTAAAAATAAAACTTCTTAAGTTATTTTAAGCTTTGACTTTGGCTCTTATGTTTGACTTATACAGCTTCACTTGTTCTACTTCTAGTTTTTTATGTCAGGCGTTATACTTTAATTTTATAGTGTGCTTTGAATATAGATACACTATCACTACACTATTCGCAACATTTAAAATTTTATGCGTTCCTTCAAACAAATGTGAATATTATGTAATTCGCCATTTGACAGGAAATAAGTGATTCTTGAAGCAATTCGGAAAAAAATTAAATCCGGAACTGGCAACACAAACCGGCCATTCGGCTCATTCTGCCGATTTGTTTGCATTTCGCGCGTACCTATAAGTATATAGTTTCATGTTCACAAACTTTAATTTGAGTTGCAAAACCATATTAAAATAAATACTTGTACTGTTCGCTGCCGTATTAGATGTGAATACCTAATTCGTGTGTGCATTGTAACTTAGTGTATGATTGAGTGAACTGTATTACAATGCGCGTTATACGTAGATTACAAAATGCAACCAACGCATGCACGTAATTTTATCTAATTCAATGTTTTGTGATTTACAACGAAATAGGTCAGTGTGTGTGGAGTGATTAATATTTGGTCAGAACAAAGTTTTTTCCTTGGGTAAGTCTCAAATGTGTACCTACTAAAAACCAATAGGTAGGTAATACTTTTTACTTTTTTGGTTTGAATTTTCTCCCTTCTGATTTAAAAAGTTATATTTGCATTAAAGATCCAACACTCGGTAAGATTGTAGGCCACTTAACACTGGCAGGTGAGCTCACGGGTCACATCTAACTATTTCATAAAATAATTCAGTAACCCTAGCCGACACGCACACATGCGTAAATATGTGCGAACAACATCTGCGTTGTTGTGTGGAGAGTAGGTAAGTCGACTGCACGGTTTGTATGAGTTTAGGCCGAGTGTCCAGGGTGTGGTCTGGTGCACCAAAGCTTTCAAAAGGATGGTTTAATTTTGATGCGGTTTTTTGATTTGAAATTCAGTGTCTTTGCGGTGGTTCTTAGTAATGTTTGATTAATATGAGTTTAAAACGTCCGCCTGCATAAAATAGTGGACCAAAGATCTTTTCACAACCTACTTCAATATGGATATCAAATGAAAGGGAAAGTAGTAGAATTCTATAACAAATTCTATCAAATCCACGTTATCAGGTGGAAATCTAAATATTTAATTATGTTCTTGTTATATTTAAACACTAGCTGTGCCCCGCGGTTTCACCCGCGTCTATTTGAGGAAAATCCATACTAAAATATCCATTGCTGGCCACTTTATTACGTTTTACGGAACCCTAAAAATACGTAAATAAGCAACAATGCATTGTTGTAGAACAAATTTGATTACTTCAAATGACACAAACTTCAAATGTAGACACGCGCCGTCACAGACTTCAGCGACCAAAGAGAATTTAAATTCACGGAACTAAAGCTCTCGAAGAGAAATATTTTTCCCCGTTTTCTTTACATTCTTCACTCATACTCCGTACCTATTGATAGTAGCGTAATGTTATATACCCTATAGCCTGCCTCGATAAATGGAGTATCCAACAAAAAAATAATCTTTCGTATCGGTCCAGTAGTTTCCGAGATCCTAGCGTTCAAACAAACAAACAAACAACCAAACAAACTCTTCAGCTTTATAATATTTATAGATACATACTATCATATTTTTCACATTTGTAGAAGTTTTTGAGCTTGTTCATGAAATTTCCAACCACTACCTCTAATGATGGTGTACGTCCTTTGTGATCTATCTTTCTACCAAGAAATTTTAATTTTTTATTAAGTAAATAAGAACAAACGATTTAAGCAATCGATTCAAACTTCGAAAACTTGGTTCCAAAGCAATGAAAAACTTACTTGTTTTGGTTTGCAAGTTGCAACCTATACGATACGCACGACGTTAATTCTGTTTTGTTTCTCACTCTTATTATTATGCAACTCAGTTTTTATTTCTTTCACGCTATACCGCGACTTGATACTTCTTTAATTATGGACTAGTGTTGGCATTCAGTCTCATACAGTGATTACTAACTCGTGATTGAGAACTCATTTCGTTCCAAATGAAACAGTTTTACCGGACAACTGTTCCCAATCATTCGGATTGGGATTGGCGTTCACGGGCCTGTAGGTAGTCTATAAGCAGTCCCCGAGACGACAAGTTTTTGGGATATGTATTGAGTTTTCAAGTTCAAATTCATGTAAAGTTATGGATGTACGTACATTTTTGTTTGTATGTCTTATGTGTATATTTATTTGTAGTGTTTGAAATTGTTTAAATTTTAAATATGTTATGTCATTGTTAAGCGCAATACACATTGAGCCCGCCGGGCCGCCGACATATTTATGTCGGCGGTTTAGTTGGCGGCTTCACTTATTTGAAGTCGTAAAATTTGGTCGGCGTCATGTCGGCGGCTTGAGATAAGATGAGAAAAATACAAGCACGTCACTACAGGTCGAGCGTCGCCGGGCAACTGAGCGCAGGCGTACCCAAGCCGCCAACTTGTCGGCGGGTAACACGCGCAGGCGCATGTTGCCGACATGATCCTGGGTCCATGTCCATGTTCATGGGTTGTGTCGGCGGCCCGGCGGGCTCAGTGTGGTTTGCGCTTTATATGCTGTAAATATAAATATTGGTGGACAATTTAAAAAAATAATAATGATGTGATTAATAATGAATCTTTTTTGTATTTTGCATTTTGACTGTATGTGCGTGTTGGCTACGCTGCGCTGTAAGCACATACCAGCAATTGAAATTAATAAATAAATACATGCCCTTAAAAAGATGTAGGCTGAGTACCAGTAACCCTGTATATCATCAGCCCACCCTTTTTTTTTCGAGAATAGGAGTGAACAAAGAAACAGTGTTTCTATACAGCTCTTCACTTTTTATTTCTTTAAAAATAGTATTACTTATTTATTGTGTGTATTTTCATTGTCAAATTTATATGAAAACCAATGACTGAACCGCGCTCCCGAAATACTAAAATAGCAATGTTGGCAATGGCGTGAGCGCGCTTCCCGCGTCTCGATGGCTTCGTTCAATAACTATGTGTTTTAATAGACTGTGCTAATATGTCGAGCTCTGTCAACAAGTTTAGTCATTTGACGGATGGCTTCGTTTCGTACACGATCCCTCAGAGAAACAGTTGGCATTTTTTGGAACAATCTCTAAAGAGGTGATGCCATTAACCGGTCCCGGAGTTACGAACTCGTTCACCACCGTTCAAACGGTCGCCTCCAGGCTCGGGTCCGTGATCTTTGTCATTACAATTCTCTTTTTTTTACATTTTTCTTGGATTAGGAGAAGAAGAGGCAAATAGGGGGGAGTTGGGTATATTTTAAACCTAACTCTAGTGCTCGTCTGTAGAGCCGATCACTACCGATTGTGATTCCGCTAGTAATCGACTCGACATCGTCATTAGCCTAAGCCGCCTTCTCCTGGCCTGCACTGCGGCAGCATTTCCGATGGCCGTCTGTAGGTTGAACTCTCGTATGGTCTTCGGTGATGTAGCCAACGCTCGCCGTACGAACCGACCGATGACTTTATGCTATCTTTGTTGCAGAGAACACGTACAAGTTGACGTGCGGCCACGTGTTCCACGAGTGGTGCATCCGCGGCTGGTGCATCGTCGGCAAGAAGCAGACCTGCCCCTACTGCCGCGAGCGCGTCGACCTCAAGCGCATGTTCACCAACCCGTATCCTTTGATAACTTTATAACACGGCCGTCCTGGACGATAGGTAGTCCTCATGGCGGCTCTGACCTGACTTAGAATGAGGATAGGTAGTCCTCATAGAGGTTCTGAGCCGACTTAGAAAATAGCAAAATCGGACGAACTACACTGGAATTAGGTTGAAAATGTTCCCTACTCTCCCCTATTTTCCTTTTTTCTCCTAATCCGGACTTTACAACCATCCTAGAGCATAGGCACCCTTCATGGACGCTCTGACCTGACTGAGAAACGAGCAAGTTAGGTTGAAAATTTGCTCCCTTATTTTCTGTTAAACCAAGATTACCATCTATACTACCATTCTAGAGCATAAGCAGGCGTCATGGAGGGTTTGAGGCGAGTTAGAAAATATCAAAATCGGACTAAAGAGCATTAGAATTAGGTTGAAAATGTTCCCTACTCCCTTTTCTTCTCATAATTCAAGATGTGAAAATAAGAACCCAACTGACAGAGGTCACAGATTCTGGGGGTGCAATAGTTCTGTGGAGTTACTAAATTAAAAAAAAACTTAATAACGTCTACTTGAGAAAGTTGTGGAGATTTTAATAGGTAGTGGGGACACCAACAATCTGTGGTGTTGAATCCAAAGTACCCGGCACGGTGGATGTTGGGTAAATGCATTTCTCCCGCACAAAAAAAAGCTACCGCTTTTTTTTTTGTCAGCCAATTTTTAAATTATTTATATGGATCGTTTACTTTATTCGAAAAGGTGTAACACAAGAATGTTTCTCCTTCCCAATATTCACATACACAATTTCCTTAGCAGTACTCTCAGTTGGGACCGTCCCCACATAATGTACGGTCAACTATTGGACTGGATCCGGTGGCTGGTGGCCTGGCAGCCTCTCATCCTGTTCCTGGCTCAGGGCATCAACTGGCTCTTCGGGCTCGAGTGATCGACCACACCTCCAGTGATCAGGCATAACAACGTACCCAAGTGATCATATACAAGAACAAATGCAAGCGGTCACATAATAACATACTCGAAAGTGATCAAATACAAAAAGCAGTGATGACAAATAAGACCATAAGTGAAGTGATCGCTAACATCAAGTAGTGGTCATACACAAAATCAGGTGCAAGTGATCATAAAATATGTACTAGAAAAAACGCAAGTGGTTACATGTAGGAAAAACAACATACTCAAATGTGATCATATACCATAAGCAGTGATTACTATTGTTTGTGATTTATAGTGAAGTGATTACTTACATAACATACTGGTTTAAAGTCAAAGTTCTTTATTCATTAAGTCTATACAAGAATGGACATATACAAAACAAACAAGTGATCATATACAACAAGCAGTGATCATACAAGACCACAGTAAAGTGGTCATATATATCGAGCAGTGGTCACATAAAAGAACATACTCAAGTAATCATGTCAAATGATCACTACTAGCAGTGATCTTACAAGACCACAATTAAATTACCATGGACATCAAGAAGTAGTCACCGACCATAACAAATGCAAGTGATCATATACAACTGGCAGTGATCATACAAGATCACAGTTAAATGGTGACTTACATCAATCGGAGGTCATTTACAAAATAACAGGTTCAAGTGATTATAGACAATAACCAGTGATCACATCACTCTGAAATGATAATTTACGTGAAGCGGAGATCACTTAAAATACTAAAGTGATTATATAAAAGCAGTGACATTTAATTAGCAAAGATTATTTACAAGATCGGTCCCAAGTTAGTCTCGATGTGTGATCAACTGTGACCATCTCGTACCACAGATGACCATAGTTGGGTCCTGATTTACAACTGAATCTGAAAGATTAATTATCCGGATTGACAAATCCTCGTCTCTGTCATTCTAGAGGTAAGCGTCCACAGGCCGGCATATGTTCTTGTATGAGTTTTTATACAAGGCAAACCAAAATCCGTTGCGTGCGATGCGGGCATGTGGACGCTTATCTTAAACGAGTAAGACAAAGCGTTTTGGTTCCATGTTGAAATCAATCCGATTGAGTTGTGAATCAGGGTAGTGGTGGTTTGAAGTAATTTGACATTAGAAAGCCTTTTAAAACATTTGTCCATCTTAACAGAAGAAGTCCTACTATCTTATCCTACTAATATTATAAATGTCAATGTTTGGATACTTGGATGTTTGTTGTCCAATCACGTCGTAACGCATGAAGAGATGGGGTTGAAATTCGGAACACAGTTAGATTATAGTTTGGAAGAGCACAGGCTACTTTTTATCCCGGAAAAATAACGGGAACGGAAACTATGTGGGTAAAACCGTAAAGCGCTGCTAGTTCTTAATACAACTACATTAGTACTATTGACTGCTACAAATTTGCTATGGTTAAATAGTGGAGCAATTACCCGATATTACGATACTGTTTCATGTAACATGTTAACGGATACACAAAAAAGTTAGTTGAAAGGAGTTTACACAAAAGTTTCTAATCATAGACATATGTACATAGAGTTACATCAAGTACTTATGTAATTATTTACTTATTAAGTATCTCTACCTTCTTCAATTCCAGCGACATTTGACTGAGTCGAATAAAAAAATATTCATGTAAAAATTCAGTTAAATTGGGAACTTCTTTTTTTTGAAGTCCGTTAAAATAATTATTTGCTATATTATTATCTCACAAAGCGACGCGCGTCTAACTTTTGGTGAGCAAGTGTAAAAACACTAAGTGCGTGTGCGTGAAAACGAATAACATGTTGTAGTGACAGCATCTACGGTCACCCACACATGTGCAGTGTGTTTCTGAGCCTCGTTAGCACAAGCGAAGCTCGCGTCGCTTCGTGGGATAAAAGTGTACTATACCGTTAAACATCATTACATAGTTTACGAAATGGACTGAAATATTTTAGATAGCTTTCTAAGTTTAACAATAAAATCATCTTATAACTGCAGGTGACAAGCGCAGTGCACTATAGTTTAAGTAAGCTATTTATTTTATGGTCTTCATGTATAAATAGCTACAAGGAAATGTGCTGTTATGGGTTCGTTGCTAACCATCAGGGGGGTGTATTGCTTGTCTAATAGTCACATACTTTAATGAGATGGCATGATAAATGAGTGACCTATACTCGGTAGTGGAAAAGGGATGACTGTGGATGATGATGATGATGATGTGAGAATAGGTAATGGGGGGTGTCTATTAATGACGTGAGGTGTTTTTTTTTTTATAGTAAAGAGTGACTAGACGAGCGGGACATGTGCCTGATGGTAAGCAATATGCCTGCCACATAACAGGACAGTGACAGCTAACGAATCATGAAGAGAGTCAGAGATCTAAGATATATCTCTAGGCCCTGTAATTTTACTGGAAAAATTGCCTTTCAAACCGGAACACATTTTAGAGATTGTTTGACCCCCCCACCCCATAGTATCTAGATGCTCCCATAGTATCTAGATAGTGTTGTGTGAAAAAAATTCTACCAATGTTTATCTCAAATGCGAACTGACAATGTTTAAGCAAATCTTTTAATGAATTAAATTCGATTTCTTGCAATTTGACTTTGTTGGAAAAAACAAATGTGTTATTTGTAGATAATTATGTAGGACTCTTTGCAATGTGTGCCTGTGTAGTTTTTTGTGCAACACCTTTGCCAGTTAATTTACTGTCAAGCAGTAATGAACTTACACCTACTTAACTTACTTACCATTTGAAGGACAATGTTTCCCGTGGAATTACAAGGCATATATAGAGATAAAACTCTCCGGGCGACGAGTCTAATGCAGTGCTAGGTAATTATTTAGACTCTTCATGTTCCAATAGCTGCGTGTCACTGTCCGGCAGGTGTGTTGCTTGCCATCAGGCACATGTCCTGGTCGTCTCGTCACTCTATACTATCAGATTCTTTTGGTGTGTTATCTATCTATATCTCTGTAAAAAAAATGGTTGTCTGTAAAGTCGGTTTACTGACGATAGTTTAACGTGACAACGTCTTAAGAAAATACTGATTGTGTTAAGCGCCATCTCTGGGTACATCATTGTACTAGCACAAGTTCTTTAACTTCATATCGTCGCTTTTCTAAAACATGGACAGACTCCTTGAACGTAATACACATTTCACTCACTAGATGGTGCGAAAAGAAATAAGGCGAGGTAACGGTGGTAAATATTATCTATTCTATGGCGGTAACGTTACATGACGTCATGTTTTGCGGGCGTGCAGCCGGCTTCATCGAATTATAAGACGTTATCACGTCAAAAACACCCATTTACCAAAAGTGACATTAGATAAAATTCGACCCTTGAACTCCTGACGTAATGGACGCCCCATACTGCTAATTACAGTAGTTAATTAGTTGATGTGATTATTATGTATTGAACAAAGTATTAGTTATAAGGCCTTTTGTTCCGTGAGGCCGGAAATTGATTGCAATGATAGACTTGACTCTAGGCCATCTCTCATAAGGACAAGGTCCTATATTATAGGTAAATCCTTACATCATTTTCCTTGATAAATATATTTTTTTAAAGTACAGATTGTCACCATCACTACCTTATAGCGGTGAAGGAAAACAACTCGAGTAAACATGTTCCACGAATCTTACGAACTTATGCGTCATATGCCGACTTAGCGTGGTGGGTTATGGCCTTGACTCCTCCCCTTGTGCGAGAAGCCTCTGAGGCGAAAGTTGCCTGCTTATAGTCTAGATTTAGTTCTATGTAACTGTTTAAATGCAGCATGGATTCATCATATAGGATGAATAGTAACCTTAAATGTGTTCTTGTGGGAGATAGCCCGAGTCCCAGCAGTGGGAACATGAACTGGGATGTTATGGTTATGTTAACAGGCAGGGGAATGAGTCATTTAATATATTACTAGTTCTTAAATGTTGACAAATGATCTGTCTCACTGCAATCACTACCGAAAACTGTGTATAGTGAGTGCATGTCAACGCAGTGGTATTGTTATGTTGTTGGTGGGTTTTCACTAGATTGTATAGTTTATTACCAAAAATGGATCATTCTGGAACATTCCATTTTGTGACTGGATTTTGTACCAAATTTGTTTTACAGAAGTAACATTTGATACGAAACAAATGCTAGTACTGTCTGTCTATATGTTTGTTTCGAAACAAATGTGTTACTACTATAAAATAGGTATAAAATCCAGTCACAAAATGTTAAAATGTACCGGTTCATATTCATATTTGGTGAAATGAGAAGTGAGATACCCCTCGGTATTAATATTTTTGTGGAAACGCCCGGATAGATATTGTTGTGTTCTGACGTGTGGATAGTTCAAGCGTACTATTTGAAGCTTATTTTTAAAATGCAAATTGACCTGTAAAAGATATTTCTGAATTTCACTGTAAGTGTTTCATTTTTAAATAAATACACGGGTAACTTAAGTTTTCATCTACGTATAATATGACTCTATGAAAGATTCTATCTTTTCGATAGATCTACCAAAGATTCGTTTAAGCACTGTCTACAGGTCAGAACTTGGGTGAGATCTAGCCAGGTGGAGAGGCCGAGGCTGGCAAATGAATTTAACATGTGTTTAAGTGGCAACCCTAATTAATTAAATACCGGCTTTGTGTGTCTGCCGTTTGGAATCACATAATGATTTTCATAGCATATCGCGTAGCGTGAAAACTAAAGTTGCGAATTTACCTGTAAAAGATAGTTCTAAATTTCACCGTAAGTGGCGCCAATGTTTCATTTTGTCTATTTTTTGTTCGCAAAAATAAAAGGGCTGGTTTGAAATTTGAGAAAATACCCCCTATAATGTAACTAGGATCGAAATTGAAATCAATATCAATCAATCAATTAAAACTTAATTATGAAATCATAATTATCATTAAATAGTTAAATTTCTCAATCAATTCCATAAAGTGTTTTGAATCCTTTACGGTTACATCATAACATTTAGTTTCAAAATGGGCCTTTTATTTATTTTTTTACACAATAATGTGGTTGTTAATTATCAATAAATTAACTGGTTACAGACGTGTGATATGATCGGTCCATCCCGACTTCAGTTTCAACCGCAAATTGCGGTCCTTTTTTAGAGGAGTCTGTGCAATAAACCGCGCTTCGTTTGACATAGAGTAGATAGATGAACTCTTTATTGCACTTAACAAGTAACAAAAAGTTACAAAAACTGAATGAAATAAAGCAACAATTGGCGACCTTATCGCTAAAAGGGATCTCTTCCATCACACGTATTATTTTATCACATGCGACTAAACCGTTAATGAATACTTAAATTAAAAATTGTTTAGAATAATTTGTGAGGTGTACAAAGGACAAGGGAGTGACCACACTTATCTATGTAGAATGGAATCCAGTTTTTAGGTGGAATTATAGATAAAAACATTACACAAGAAATTTAAGACATAAAATGAATTTCAGAATATTATGTAATGATTGATAGAAGAGAGGCCTATGTATACTCAACAGTGGGATAGAGAAGGCTGTGGATGATGATGGTGGATAATGTGGATATTTACAGGTTAAAAAAACAATAAGTAAAGTGAAACAACCAACGGTCCTATCGCTGGCAGCAATTACTTAGGGTGGAGATTATTAGTATTAAAATTCAAGTAAAAGAAGTCCAATTATATGTTTGACAAACATATAATTGTTCCATTTTCATGAAAATCAGTTTTAAATACAAGTTATTATCAGTTTATGATTTGATAAAAGAACGGTTAAGTGAATATGTGTACATTTCATTAAAATCAGTTAAGCTTATTACAGCGCAAAGAGAATCTAAGAAATACATAAACTTTCACACTTATAGTGATGTTAAAATAAGAACATTTTGTAAATAAATAAATATTTAATTAATCACAGTAAGTATGGTCACTTCCTCAAACAAACGAATTCCGTTATTAATTTATTTAATGCTAGAAGTGTTTATGATATTTTGCGTAGTTTATAGTGACGGGACGAATCACTGTTTAGCTCTGCACTGCGCTCGTCACCCTGAGATATAAGATGATTTATATCTATGCCCTGTAATTTTACTGGAAACGTTATCCTTCAAACCGGAATACAGTAATATTTGGCGGTAGAATAACTGACAAATGTGTACTTCTTCAGGTGGACTCGGCTAATGTACAAATATAGTATGCAAGCGTTACTGTATCTAGGAACTAGCTGGGCCAGCGCGCGTTGCTACGCCACCTATCGAACATTGGTCGTACTAACTCGGATTTAGAACAAATTTGATTAGCAAAGGTTTATGACACAATGTTAAAAGATAGACATGCTGTCACGGACTTCACCGCACATGTAACCAAAGCAAGAGATAATATATTTTCCCGTTTTTGTAACATTCATGCTCTGCGCCTATTGATAGTAGCGTTATGTTGAATAGCCTTTATAGCCTTCCTCGATAAATAGACTATCCAACCGATAAATAATCTTTCAATTCGGAGTTCCCTAGATCTTAGCGTTCAAACTGACAATGTCTGCAGCTGTTAATATTAGTAAATTAGTATAGATTACAGAGCAAAAGGATCGTCTTATGTCTCTTGGTGTCGAGCTCAGTGCAATGCTGGGCAGTTATTTGGACTCTACATATTCAAATAGCTGCGTAGTACTATGAGCGAGCAGATCATTTACCACCAGCCGTATGTCTTGCTCGTCTCGTTACTCTGTATCTTGAGAAAAATAAAAAAGCCCGTCTAAATGCTATTATATAAGTTGTAAAGTATATTCAAATAAGTGTTTGCTTTTGTTGTTAGCTAGAATGATTTACTGAAGTACATTCACTGATATATCAGAGACGCTGTGGGTTCGGAGTGCGTACTCTGCAGGCGAGATCACACTGAACAGAAAACAATGCGTTGAATTGTAGTAAACAGTATGTGACGGTTCACAATATTTCGATAAAATCGTTAGAGAGATTGCATTCGTCGATGTTTATAATATAACGGTGACATAGACAAAACACAGGACGAATTAATCACGATTTTAATTGTTTTGTTACCTCGGCGTTTCGGCAGCGTTACAAACGCTGTGACCATAGCGGTAATTATACTTAGGTCTAATAGTATACAGGGTTTCTGGTAATCAGCCTGCATCCGTTTAAGGGCATGTTCTGTATATTTAAACAAACAACTTTTGTTCTACAACTTTCGTTAAAACTTAATAGATAACCCAAAAAATTTGTATTTGTTGCCCTTTTTTGTTCTGTTTAGCGACATTTTAGTGTTTATTCACTTCGGTACATCATTTTTTGCGCGTTAAAAAGCGTACGCGCTCTCGTTACGAATTGTTACGAAGAGTTCGATACTTTTAGACCGTGAAAATGCACTTTTTATTTATTTTGTAAACGAAAAAAAAAACATTTATTTTTTAAAACTGTAGAACAAAAGTTGACGTATTGAATGTACCTAACATCCCCTTAAAAGGATGCAGGCTGATTACCAATAACCCTGTATATCGTAATTATGTCGTGTATTTTGTTTACAGTATGTACTCGCCGAGTACAGGAAGATTAATATAGGAAATAACATTAAAACACGCCCATGAATAGCGCTTTCCTTAATGACGTCTTCCTAAGGTCTCTAGCAGACGGCGTATTTTAAACGCACCTACGCAGATGACGCGCGTATACGCTCTTCAAACGAGATACGAACGCAACCTTGTAACCTAAGCACATGGAGCGACCATGAACCGCACATCTACTTCGCGTATACGTGCAGACAGTGGTTTAGACGCGCTGCAGTAGCGTGTGTCTTCCGCGTTTTGATCAAATACTCCTCGTCAGTTGTACAATGACGTACCTCCTCTGCCCATTTGTATGCGCTTCAAACGACTTTCGAACGCGCTTCACGCGGGCGTTTGTATCGCGTTTTTTAATCTATCGAACGAATCCGCTTCGGTGGCGACGAATAAGCGCCTCGTCTACGCGTTTGCAATACGCCGTGTGCTAGGGCACTAAATACCTAAATAGCGCGTCTGAATAACACGTACTGTGTTTTGTACATACGGCTTAGCACTGTGTAATGTGTTGTTTCTAGAAGTTGTGTGTAGTATGTTCTCGCTTGCAGAGTTGCCTTCCTATCGCGTCACTAAATCTGCGTCGGCTTTGTTATTGTTGTCCATAATATCAGGCGAAAAAAAAAGAAAGCGATATCAAAGCCAGGACAGTTGTACGCCCTTATTACACTTGGCTAAATTTAGTGACTTAATTCAGAAGCAAGTCGCCTGAAATCAGGAGCAAATTTAGAAGGAAGCAATCATCGATTCTGAATTTAATATGCTAGCTCAGTGAGTACTTTACATACAATACACTTATGCCCGAGCTACACGAGGTTAGTATTTCAAGCTAGGATAGCAAGCTAGTACCTACTTCTAGCTTCATGTAGACTTCGTGTTTCGCGACTAAATTTAGCCAAGTGTAATAAGCTTTTTAGTTAGGCGATAGACCCTCAGTGTTGTCTGTAATAGATGCTTTGACGACACGGGTTGTGTTCTATTGAATCGCCTTTTGAAACCTTTTGAACGCCAGAGTCACCTGTAAGTGACAAGCGCTAGCGAGCCCTGTACGCCAACGACGTCTATAGGTGACAAAAAAACGGACTATACCAAAACATCGTGTGTTAGATATCAAATGGTGACAACACATTTTTTTTTTAATTTTGACTTATTTCGTACGCTTGGCGTCCAGGGCACGGAAATGCAATTTAGTCCTGGCGGTCAAAAGGTTAAGAAGCTAATATTTATGTAAGAAATGAGTGTAAATGTGGTGTTTGTAATTATTTGTACATAAGATTAATTAAATGTAAGTATGTGAAATATATTGAATTATTTGTTTACGTTGTGTTTTCTTTGAACATATATTAGTTATTCCATCGGAAATAATATTTGAATGTAGGTCTCAGTCAAACTAAACTACTCAAAGACGTAGGTAGGCTGACCCTGGCACAATGATGTTCAATACTCTTTTATTGATAACGAATAATAAAAATAACGGATCATATAAAAATTAATCACAATTATAATTGTGCTCTGCTTATTTGTGTCTAAGCTTATTTGATGAAATGATAACTGTTGGTACCTATCATTCAGCATATTCTCACCGATAAAAAATAAAGGATGCGCAAATATTTCAAGTTCAGACGAATATGTTTAATTTGTGGCGCGTAGGTACCTAATGACTATTAGGTACTTACTTATTTTAGGTGAAATGCTTGTTATAAATCAGCTCCAAAGGAGGTGAACTTGGCGAAGCCCGGACGGATGACGAATAATGAGATTGATTTCATGATTGCTGACAAATGGTGTATTTTCAGAGATGTTTCAGTGATATCTCGGTTTGTTACCGAAAGCGATCACAGGCTTGCTCGACGCTCGACGCACCCTGAATGTCCATTATTGGTCAATGATTGACCCCCTGATTATCTAAACAGACAATAGGGCTGCCCAAGCATTGTTTTTACTAGGTATAGGTATGGAGAATTGGAAATATATTATGATAAATGATGATGGATTAATTTAGGTACAATGCGACCAACCAATAATTTTGAGAACACTTTTACAACATACGCTCTATCTTAGACATCATCAGGCGAGATGGCGGTCAAGCTATATTACATTCTCTTTGGTCAAGCGTAAGCCTATATTTGGGAAAATAACTTTGGAAATTCTTCGCACTAAGCATAGATACTGTTTCTGCTAATTAAAAAAGATTGTAATTAAAATATCGGAAACTTGAGTCTGCGCGTTCCATTTTCCAACCGCTATCAAATTCGTAACACTTTCAAAAATGTCGTAAAACCACCAAACGTCACAAAAAACAATGTAGACGAAAATACTTTTTTTAGATTAATGTAACTTTTAGTGTTCAAATTTTATAGTAAATTATTGTGGTAACAAAATGTTCGCGACACCCCTGCGGTGCTACGGACACATCAAAAATATTAATGGTGTGCTGGCAATCGGATCTAGTAGCCTCGAAAATTTGGGACGAAAAGTAGTCTTTGGAATCGGTATGTAAATATATATATACTGTTCGGGCGTTTTGTAATGAAGCCTGCAGTAGCATAACACTATCTCAGCGGGCTACTCACGGCTCACGGTGTCTTCTTGCGCGTTATATAGGTAGGTATACCTATCAAGAGAAGAGTCAATGCACCCCTCTCGGCCAATGAGATATCACGCGCGCGTTCCCCGTACCTACTATGCGATGCTCCTACTTCCTACTAATATCATTAATGCAAACGTTTCGATGTACCTATACTCCTCAATCATCCCAGAACCTCTGAACGGATCGGATTGATATTTGGAATACAGGTTATAGGTAGTCTGGAATAACACGGTTAACATGGTTTTTATTTGTAAAGGGAACGGAAACATGAATTCCTATATTTATTCGATTGAATTCCTGTTGAGTGTTTAAAAATTATTATGCTGTTGTGGACAGACATTATGCTTACCATCAGGCTCGTGTCTTGCTATAACTATTAAATAATAATCAGCAACGATTAGGTATCAAGTAGAAACCGGAAAAACAAACCCCCGTGGGGTGTATCCTGAAGTGAACTATGCAGAATTAACAAAAAATATGTAGGTACCTACCTATATTTGACACGCGCCGATTTTGAAATTGCTTGTAACTTTTGTTAAAAACTTTGTTATATCTGGAGTTATTTTTCGATATTACGTTTTCATAGAAAGAGAGTAGACGTCCAGGATTGTAGATAACGTAGCTTAAAACGTTTTAGGTCGCGGGCGGTGCGCGTCCGACAAGGGCAAGGACAAGGATTGCTGCAAGGAGGATCCGCAGACCGCGGGCCGGTGCGTGGAGCCGTGGCCGAAGACCGAGCCCGTGACGAAGACCCCCTGGCGCACCGAGTGCTCCCGCGAGCCCCAGCCGCCCAACTATGACCCTTACCGCATCAAGGTCCCTGAGGTCGTGGTGCCACCACTCCCGCCCAGTAATGCCAAGGTAAGAACATCCACATCACGGTCTCCGATATTGCAGATGTCTATCCGATCGATCGATCTGGGTAGCGATTCTAAATGCAATCCGAATGGTTCGGAATCGGAATGACAATCCCTGAATGCTAAACAGATAAGACAAAGACCGAGAGATTCCGTGTCGGATCCAACCGAATGGATTTAGAATCGCTACCCTGATCGATGATCCGATATTGAAGGTGACGGTTATCTCGTATGCTCTCGGTGAAGTTTGGTTGATCATCTCAGAAATATAGATCCATAGTATGGGGGTATCGTGGCCTTTTTGAGGCATCAACCTTAGTTCTTAGAGATCCTTAGCTTGTGAGATAGGTGCACTACCACTGCACTGAATGATAGGTGCACTACCACTGCACTGAATCAAACAGTTCGTCAGGTTATATAATAATCTGTGCTATCTGAAAAATAATACCTTTTAGGGTTCCGTAAAACGTAAAAACGGAACCCTTATAGATTCGTCATGTCTGTCTGTCTGTCTGTCTGTCTGTCCGTCCGTATGTCACAGCCACTTTTTGCCGAAACTATGAAAACTACACTGTTGAAACTTGGTAAGTAGATGTATTCTGTGAACCGCATTAAGATTTTTACAAAAGTTTTTAAAAAAAACAAAAATTAGGGGTGCCTCCCATACTGAGAACTGAAGCTCAAATTTTTTTTTTTCATCAAACCTACACCTGTGGGGTGTCTATCGATAGGTCTTCAAAAATGATGTTGAGGTTTCTAACATAATTTTTGTCTACACTGAATAACTTGCGCGAGAGACGCTTCCAAAGTGGTAAAATGTGTGTCCCCCCCCCCCCCCTCTAACTTCTAAAGTAAGAGAATGAAAAAACTAAAAAAAATATATGATGTACATTACCATAAAAACTACCAACGAAAATTAGTTTGAACTCGATCTGATGAGCAGTTTTTTTTTAGTACGTCATAAATACACTATTATTAAAACTTCGATCAAAGTTACAACGAATTACAAGAACTATGTGTACTATGTATATTATGTTACTTGCTGGAACGGAACCCTTCATGGGCGAGTCCAACTCGCACTTGGCTACTTTATTTTATTTATTTTTACCGTCGCCATAATCTGTCCGGGCTAACCAGCCTTCTTTTACAATGTAGTTCAATGATGCTGTGCAAATTGGTAGCTCTAGCTGGCTGTATTTCGGACTATGGATTATACTTGCATACTGGTAATTTAGATTCGTATGAGTCATAGTCTAGCTGGTTCTACCTGAACACACCAATAGGGAAATAGTGCCTGTAAAGAACGTGTGTGTAAGAAAATACTTACTCAATACTTACTCAATCAATCTCAATAAAGGCTGATTTTGAATGGATGTAGACTTTTTTTATTATAATTATTTTGTAAAAGTAATGTTCTGAAGCTACCGTACGCTGACCACATAAGTATTATTTAAACATTTATTTATAATATTAAGTTTAGACGCTTTGAAAATTGTTTATTACATTTTTTTCGTAGAACCGGAGAATTTCCCCTAACATCGTTTCTCGTACGACCTGTTAAAGTGCGTTAGGCGAATCACCCGAGCGTCGCGTCGCGAATGAAGGTCTAGTGAAATCCAGCTTGTGCTTTGTTCATCAGTGGAGGCTGCTGACGAGCAACGAGGGTCGTGACCTGCCGCAGGTGCCCGCCCAGGGGCCTCTGA
This sequence comes from Ectropis crepuscularia, assembly GCA_963693475.1. Classification (NCBI taxonomy): domain Eukaryota; kingdom Metazoa; phylum Arthropoda; class Insecta; order Lepidoptera; family Geometridae; genus Ectropis; species Ectropis crepuscularia. The sequence continues at coordinate 27,526,218 of OY856355.1, forward strand.
GTCAGGGACCTTACGGGTCCGCAAGCGTGGAACAGCATTCCCGCCAAAAGCAGGAGGCGCCAGTTCCGCAAGAGGAGGAACAAGACGAGAGCTTTGCGGCCAAACTGAAGGGCTTCTTCGACAAAGTTTTGGGTCGAGGAAAGAGCGGCGATCTCATGGTCCGACTGTAGCCGCCGTGGCCCGCCCGTTGGTACAGCGCTGTTGCACTCTGCAAGTTCTGACGTGCGCTTTGTCGACAGGAGGCGAGCGAAGGCGACATGTTCTACCAGCAGATGCATCAGCCCGTCGCGCCGCAAGACTTTATGTACAGCTCGCCCGTCGTGCACCCCGACTACTGGAGAGGGAAAACTATCAAAAGAGTGTCGAACGTAGAGAAAGAAGTCCTCCCGAAACTGGGGTACCACGGGATAAAGAGGCTTAAGTACGCGTTCCACGAGCCCTGGCGACCTCTGGACCGGCTCGCGTTACTCCAGCAGGCCGAGAGAGACGACGGCCTGGGACCCGACACCCAACAGGAAGCTGAAGGGACGGAAGAAGGGGAACATGCCGAGAGAGCCGCGGGGAAAGAGAGATAACATGCATGCGGTGATATTTAAGGAAATCTCTTCTATCGTCCAAAAATAAATGTGTTGGAAAGTCGCAAACTTTGTTTTTAATTTGTTTGTAGACGCATCTATTGAAATATATTCAAGGAATATGATAACTGAATGTAGGATATGAAAATGGGGCGATGTATATGAATAGTTAACTTTCAAAGATACCCAACTCCATTATAACTTAAAACTAAAACTTGTTGTTCTGCAACCTGCATTGATAATGTTTTTGTAAACTGTGAATACATTCATTCTGAAGTCCTAGATTGTTTGCGTTCGGACCATAGGGGCTTGAGCATTTCTCTTCCTGCCTGTATGAAAAGGGCGGAAGAGAAAGTGCTTGTTAGACCCATTACATTGTCCCGTGTGTCAGCTTTAAATACCGCGATATCTAATCATTTTTCGAACAATTTTTTCGACATGACTATTGATGATCCTAATCGTAATTATTCTGAGTTTTTTAAAATGCTGAGTACACATTATAATAATATTTTTCATACCAAATTAATTAATATTAACGCAAAACCGAAGTTTGCCGAATGGGCAACACCAGGACTTATTAAAAGTCGAAACAATCTTTACAATTTATATAAACTAAAGACATACTGCAACGACGATGCAACAAAAGTCTATGTTAAGAGGTATTCAAATATTTTTAGAAATTTGTGTATTCGAGCAAAAGCAATATTCATTCGGGATCAAATTAAAAACTCCAACAACGTGATAAAAAGCACGTGGAAGATAATAAACAAGGAGTCTGGTAAAACCAAAAGTCGTGAAATGATGCGCGCAGTTCGGGTTGGCGAAAATGTCACTACAAAAAAATCGGACATTGTAGATGCTTTCAGGGCTTATTTTGCTGATATTCCCTTAGAGACAACTGGTGATGTCGGAAGGACACACCTGCGCTGGTTCACTTTTATTTTGTTTCGTTTAGTGGACTGTAGGTAAATGCGCGGTTTTTATTTGTATCTGCGAGGGATATCTCTGTCTAGCTGGAAATGGAAAGAAAGGTGGGAAACAGAAAGACACTGACCGTGCACCAGCTCGCGCTATCGGAACCTTGTCCCGACGTCTCGTTCTTCAGTCCAGGGGGAACCTTCACAGACACTTCACAAATATATATGGTTAACGTTTTTGGTTAGATTTAAATTAATTATTTTTAGCGTAAGACGGCATCCCGTGCGCACGATTGGATATTTTAATTGCGAGTGGTGCGGAACGAAGACAAAGGATAGGAGGTGACAGGAGTGAACAGAGATATCCACTCGAGCGGCATTTTTAAATTTCCTATATTATATTTTAATTAGCGGCGCGAACATCCTCCCGGCCTTGATGATACGTAGTATTATCAAAAGTAAAGAAAGAAAATTTATATTAAGTACAAGCTATAACTAAACTTATGTTATTTGCATTATATTATTTATTGAGATATGATGATGCTGAATTATTGAGAAGGTAAAGGGCAAAGTTTTACAATAGCCCGTTTAAATGTGCTAGTAGCGGTTTTAACCAAAGCAACGCGAACTCTACCATCTCGACCCGGATAAACCTCCTTAATTATGCCTATCGGCCAATGGAGAGGAGCAACATCATCCTGATGTATTAGCACGATGGTACCGACTTTCACATTGCTCGTATCATTGAGCCATTTTTGTCTTACTTGCAAATTGTTCAAATATTCCAGGTGCCATCGCTTCCAATAGCTATTAACCATTTGGTCGAGCAACTCTTTACGACAACGCAAAGTTTTCGTTTCCTCGGAAACAGGTGCGGTAGGCAAGTAAGTCAAAGGTGAAGCCATTATAAAATGAGCGGGAGTCAGAGGCTCCGGATAAGGGTCCTCGGACAAGACGCAAAGCGGTCGCGAATTTAAAATTGTTTCAATCTGAGTCAGAACTGTTAAAAGTTCTTCATAGGTGAGTAGTTGACTACCTATCACGCGGTACAAATGAAGTTTGATGCTTCTAATATTAGATTCCCATAAACCTCCGAAATGTGGAGCTCGGGGTGGCATCATTTGCCATTGAATGCGGTGATCCAGAAGCAATTCATTTAATTGAGTTTTAGCTCCGACAAAATTTGTTCCATTGTCGGAATACATATGAGAAACAGGACCACGCCTGGAGATAAAGCGCTTAAATGCAGAGATGAATGCGTCTGTAGACAGATCAGTTGCGAGTTCGATATGAACTGCTTTGGTAACCAAGCAAATGAACAAACATATGTATGACTTTAAGCTATGTTGTCCTCTACGTCTACAGAGAGTAATGTTTATTGGGCCTGCGTAGTCCACGCCGGTATGTACGAAGGCTTTAGTCTCTTGAACGCGATAAGAGGGCAGATCTGCCATTTTCGTATTAAGATGTGATGGCGAATTCCTAAAACAGGTATTGCATGCGTGAATGCGTTGTCGAATCACGTTACGTGATGACAAAATCCAATATTTTTGTCGCAATAAGGAAGATAAGACATTGGCACCGGTGTGACAATGAATGCGGTGACAGTAATCGATCAACAGGTGAGTGATATGGTCATGTTTAGGCAACAACGCGGGATGTTTCGCTTCGTATGGTAAGTTACTATTAGCAAGTCTACCTCCGACTCTTATTATTCCGTGGTGATCAATGAACAAATCAAGTTTCTTCAGCGATGCGGAAATAGCTTTATTAGCTTTTAAATCTCGAATTAGTTGAGCAAAATGAGTACGTTGCACGTCAAGAATCAAATATCTTTCAGCTAGAGAAATCTGATGAGCGTTTAAGTGCTGATTACGCGGTGTCAGCTTTACGAATTTAAGAACGTACGTAATAATGCGTAGAATTTTATTCCATGATGAGTATTTTGCAGCGATACTACCAAGCAAGCCGGGCTCCGCAGGGCGCGTAGTTGAGCATACTAATGTTCTACTTTTAAATTCCGGTAAAGTCTCGCAAGAGTCGGGTACGAACGGTGAAATAGGCCATCCGGACACTGGAGCGCAGAGCCACGAAGGGCCTTGCCACCATAGAGGATGGGACAACAGCTGATCAGGTAAAAGACCTCGTGACAGACAGTCACTCGGGTTTTCGGTGCCACTAACATGGTAGAAATGACGCGAGTCAAGATTTTCTTGGCATATCGCGACGCGGTTGCTAACATAGATATCCCATCTATGTGGTGAGGAATTAATCCACGAGAGCGCTATTTTAGAGTCTGAAAACGCGTATATATTATCAATTTTAATGCGAGCACTGTAAGTCTCATTTACCAAGCGAACAAGTTTCGACATTAACACAGCGGCGCATAGTTCGAGCCTAGCCAAAGACACAACTTTAACGGGTGCTACCTTGGATTTGGCGCATATTAAATTGACACGAACGTTTCCCATACTGTCAGTGACATGAAGGTACACGACACAACCGTAGGCCTTCATACTTGCATCGGCGAAAGCGACGATATTGGTAGTGCAACCGGGGTGCACACCTACGTGACGCGATATTTCACACTCAGAGAGAAGAGGTAATTGCTCTATGTATTTTTGAAACAAAGATCGTATGTCGTCTGGCAAAGGATCATCCCAACCGACCTTGAGAAGCCATAACTCTTTCATTATGAGTTTTGCATGAAGTATGACAGGAGCGGCAAATCCGAGAACGTCGTATAAACGAGCGATACTGGAAAGAACGGTACGTTTAGTATACGCTTCTTTGTTAGCGGAAATTAAAAAGGTGAATATGTCTGAAGCAGGAAGCCATTTCAGACCCAACACTTTGATATTATCATTATTCGAGAATTCAATCGCAGAGCGACTTGATGGCGGAACCGAAGCGAGAAGCTCGGGCGAATTGCTGGCCCATTTGGTTAAATGAAAACCACCAGTATTGAATAACTCGATGAGTTCTTGGGATAAGACCTTGGCTTCGTCCACGGTAGGGACAGAAGTAGTTAGGTCGTCCATGTATAATTCATGCGAAGCGACTTCTGACGCACGAGGGTACTTGTCGCGTTCATCGAGCGCTAGCTGTCGCACAGTGCGCATAGCCAGGTAAGGACTACATTTCAATCCAAAAGCGACTCGATTGAACTGGAACTCTTTGATAGGTTCAGAAGAGTTTAAACGAAATAGTATCTTTTGATACTTGCGGTGCTCAGGTTGCAGCAAAATCCTGAGATACATTTGTTTTATATCGGCGGCCAACGCCACAGAAAATAAGCGGAAATTAAGTAACAGGATAAAAATATCAGACTGAAGATTAGGTCCCGTGTGAAGAATGTCATTAAGTGAAACGCCATTATGACATTTAGCACTAGCATCAAGAACAACACGAAGTTTTGTTGTCTCTTTGTCACGTCGAACAACAGCGTGATGCGGAATGAAGTATCCTTGAGAGTAGTCATCACTGCTAGGTGGAACCTCAGATAGATATCCTTTATCTATGTAGTCTTGGATAACTTCATTGTAGCTAGCACGTAGCTCGGGATCCTGGAGTTTACGCTCTAAAGAAAGTAAGCGGCGAAGCGCGACTGAACGAGAGTCACCTAGCTCGGAGGGATCTCGACTGAAAGGCAAAGCGGTGCAATATCGACCATTAGAGTCGCGTGAAATAGTGGAGGTATAAAACTCCTCACATTGAGTTTCTTCAGGACTCATAAAATCCTGGGCGGGAATTTCTTCAGACTCCCAAAACTTATTTAAAGTTTTATCGAGCGAGTCCTCAAAGCGGTCGGATACCTTTTCATCACTAGTGCATGTGTGGAAAGTCGCGGAAGCAAGATTTAAAAAAGAAGAAGCGGGTATGTCATTATTATTTTTATTATTTGACGCGGTGGGTACATCACCCATTAAAATATATCCAAACACGGTTTCAATAGCGGGCGGCGCGGGTGGAGCGACCACCCTGCCGCCTAGCAACAAGAAAGGAAACAGCTGAGCGCCGAGGATCAACTCGACCTCACCCGGGATATGCCACAAAGGATCAGCAAGAGGTAAGTTAGTTAGATGTTGCACTATCTTAGTATCAACATAGTCATGAGGCATACGATCAGTAATGCTATCAACAACCAAAGCGGTAATTTTATAAGAGTATTTGTTATCGTTGGAGCTCACAAGCAAAGACACGTATCCACGAACGGGTTGTGAGACGGAGCCAATGCCTTTAATAAATGAATTTGAAAGAGATATAGGTTTTAACTTTAGCTGTTTACAACATGCAGAGGTAATTAAATTATTTTGTGATGCACTATCAATTAAACATCTCGCCGAAACATGTTGATTACCATTATTTAAAATGTTAACTTGTGCGGTCGAAAGTAAAATAGTTGTACGTGGACGTTTATATTCGTTTCCGCGAGCGTGAGCGCAGAGCGATACATTTTCATTTCCCGACGGGAGCGCGGGAGCAGGCGTAGCGGGGGGCGCGGGGCGCGCGGGAGCGGGGCTCGCCGGCGGCGCGTCGTGGCCGCCACGATTATAATCATTATTACTCAAATGCAGTAAGGTATGATGCGACTTTCTACACGATTTACATGTAAAAGTAGATTTACACTGAGAAACAGTGTGCAACAAACTTAAGCAATTAACACAAGCTCGTTTTGATTTTATAAATTCAAAGCGACCCTTAGCCGGCAGTGACTTAAAAGTGGGACACTTATAAAGTTGTTGATGATCAGTTTTATTACATAACGAACATGATTCGGTACCATCACTATTGTTCGTTAAGAACGTTTGTGTATTAATATTACGCGCGCGATTCGATTTCGCATTATTAGGGTGCACGTCTACCGGGGCGGGAGGGGCGGTTAGCGTTTGGAGCGGTGCGATCTAATATTTTGACCTGACCTTTACAAAAATCGATGAAATCCTTATAAGATGGAATTGGTTTTTCTCTTACAAATATTTCAAACGCTTGAGCAGTAGACGCGTCTATTTTACGTGTTGCCATAGTAAGCATAATGAAATCTTTTAAATCTATAATTTTTAACTGTTCCAAAGCGGAGACAGCTGCGTTAAATGTTTCAACAAACGTATTTAATGAAGCGGAATTATTAACTGCGGGTTTAATATTAAATAGAATAGACATGTAATGACACCCTAATGACCTTACGTCTTGGTACTTTTGTACTAAACTTTCCCAAATGGATAGGTAGTTATCACCTGAGGGAATAACTCCTGCAATTATTTTCAAAGCGGACCCAGTTAGTTTACCGGTTAAATATTGCATTCTCTGAGCATTAGATAAGGATTCATTTAAATGTATATTTGCTTTAAAGGATTCATAAAACACGGGCCAATTTTCAATTTTCCCGTCAAAAGAAGGAATTTGTATCGGCGGAAGTTTGATAGGTGTGAACGTGCCTTTATTTTCCCTGGCCGCTTCTACCGCGATGCGGGAAGGAGGCGAGTTCTCGACTACTTGGGAACGCACTCTTTGTATGCGAGTGTAAATATCTTCAAACGCATTTAAAGATTTATAATCAGGCACGAACAATTCGTCACCCATATAACCTAGCTCATTAACTAAATCTAGATTCGAAATGAAATCATTTCGGATAACAGACAATGTTTCTGAATCTGCCATAAATGTTTCCGTGGAACGAAGATTTGCGGTAGCTATATTTATATTTCTAGCTACATCGTAAATATTAGTTAATCGCGCGAATATAGCATTATTTTTAGCTTTCAAAGTTGAAATCTTAGCTGCCATTCTGAGCGATTGAACAAAATGCAAGCAAAATTATTATTATAAATATCAATCTAGGTAAACAATTATCAAAGAGAGGCGGTTTGTTAGTAACTACACAAAGAACTGTAGGTTTACTGATACGAGTGAATGCGAGTATGTAGGTATACTAATTCAAAAGGTAAGCAAAAAGCGGTTAATATAAGGATGTAGGTATACCCAAAGAATTACTGTAGCCTACGTAATAGAATGATTAGAAAATGTTGTTGCAAAAAATTGGTTCGTGAACTGGGGAATCGAACCCACTACCACGGTTATGCGGGCGGGCTTGGTGATAGCTGGAGCAATGACGGCAATCAATGTCTTGCCTTTATAAAACTTTTCATACAAAATTAAATCAAATTATCGAACATCCGTTATTTCACAATAATTGTATTACTTAAAATATAATCAAAATATCTTTTTGAATATACTGTACATAATACAGATCATTATACGTGTTTTGCTAATAATTCTAAACTCCGTGTGAAATAAACTCAAGAAGAAATCACATTCATGATTTACCTAATAAACACCTACAAGTTACCAGTGTGCCACCAACTTTATTTATTCTAGCGTATTGTTCTCTGACTGCACACTGATAATAACCGATAAGAAGGTCGGTTCAACTTTTGTTACCAATATGTTTCAAATGTACCCTACTTTCATTGAGAAAAAATATATGACAAGTAACAAATGAAACGTGTATAAATTACACTATATGAGTGGTAAGTTATAAAAATATGTGCAGAAACTACTTTTGTAATAGGCTAATTCAGTACCAAACTATAGCGTAGGTACAAAAAATTAAAAATCAATGAAATCGAACATAAAACCTAATGAATAAATGAATGCTCGGGACAGTCAATTTTTACACTGTATTAGCGGGCAGGTATTAAAACCTTACTTAATAATGTTTCTAGGTACTACTATTAGCGAGTAAGAAACAATTATAAGATTAATGGGACCTAGGTAAGTATGGCTTATACCTAGGTAGGCAAGTCTTTTCGAATCGAAATGGTATATTATAATAGCGATGCGGTATAAATATTTTATGTATTACTAACACGATTGGCGTGCGGTAAAAAGATATTAATCGACCAACAAGTACGTCGATATTATGCGCGTTGGCAATGGGATGCGTCCGAGTAATACAAAAAGGCGGGTAACAATTCTCCGTTTAAGTTTCAAGTTTAGTTATATTGTAAGAATTTTAGCAAGAATTATTTATGAATGCGGGTTGACAATACGTAAAATCAAAGTAAGTAGCTAATACGGCTCGAAGTGACCAGAACTGGTGATGTCGGAAGGACACACCTGCGCTGGTTCACTTTTATTTTGTTTCGTTTAGTGGACTGTAGGTAAATGCGCGGTTTTTATTTGTATCTGCGAGGGATATCTCTGTCTAGCTGGAAATGGAAAGAAAGGTGGGAAACAGAAAGACACTGACCGTGCACCAGCTCGCGCTATCGGAACCTTGTCCCGACGTCTCGTTCTTCAGTCCAGGGGGAACCTTCACAGACACTTCACAAATATATATGGTTAACGTTTTTGGTTAGATTTAAATTAATTATTTTTAGCGTAAGACGGCATCCCGTGCGCACGATTGGATATTTTAATTGCGAGTGGTGCGGAACGAAGACAAAGGATAGGAGGTGACAGGAGTGAACAGAGATATCCACTCGAGCGGCATTTTTAAATTTCCTATATTATATTTTAATTAGCGGCGCGAACAACAACTAAACACCTAACTTCGTCTCCCTCTCTTGCAGAGGAAATGTTGACAGAAAATGTTGATTGTCCTTCATCTACATTTGAGTTTCATCATGTTACTGCCACTGCAATACTAAAAACGTTCAAAGACATTAAAGTTAAGAATACATAGGACTTATGGGGATTATCTGTTAAGGTACTTGAGGGGATAATTAATAACATTGCCCCATATTTAGCAGAATTATTTAACGAATGTATCAAAAATGGCACATTTCCTGACATGATGAAGTATAGTAAAGTGATACCCTTGTTTAAATCTGGAGACAAAAACGAACTTGGAAACTACAGACCCATCTCGGTTTTGCCCTGCATCAGCAAAATATTCGAGAAACTAGTTCTCAAGCAACTTTTGTCTTACTTTAATATTAATAACCTTTTACATAGTAACCAATTTGGATTTACAAAAGGACGTTCCACTACCGATGCAGGTATTGAACTAACCAATTATATATTGAAAGCCTGGGAAGACCATCATGACGTTCTAGGAGTATTTTGTGACTTATCAAAAGCTTTCGACTGTGTTCATCATGAAACTCTTTTGAAGAAACTGCAGTTCTATGGGGTATCGAAACCAGCTCTACATTTTATTTCTTCATATCTTAAAGACCGTGTACAGATAGTCGATGTTGACGGTGTGCAATCAAATGAGTCGCCTATAAGAATGGGTGTACCACAAGGTTCCATACTTGGACCTTTCCTGTTTCTTATTTACATAAATGATCTACCTTTCATGATTAAGAAACATAAAAATATAGAAATAGTTATGTTCGCCGATGATACATCACTTCTATTCAAAGTGAAGAGAGGAATAAACGATTTCACAGAAATTAACGTAATTTTAGACATTGCGTACAAATGGTTTGATGCAAATAATCTAGTACTTAATCCAACTAAAACGAAATGTATAAAATTCTCACTCTGCAATGTAATGTGCGATAAACTTGATATAAGACTGAAAGATGAACTCATCGAACCTGTACAATCTACTCGATTTCTGGGTATTTCAGTAGATTCAAAGCTTCAATGGGGTCCTCACATAGAGACACTGGCTGACCGACTTAGTTCAGCTGCCCACGCTGTTCGTCAAATTAAAAAAATATCGGACGTCACAACAGCTAGGCTTGTTTATTTTGGCTATTTTCATAGCATTGTGTCCTACGCGATTTTATTATGGGGTTCAGCTGCGGACAGAAACTCAGTTTTCATATTGCAAAAGAGAGCAATCCGTGGTCTATATAATTTATCAGCTAGAGATTCAGTACGGGAGATTTTCAAAACTATAAACATATTAACAGTCCCTTCATTGTATATTTATGAATGTATAATGTATGTAAGAAAAAATCGAAGTCGACTGAAGAAACTAACTGATCTGAATCCAAAAGCGCACCATAAGCACAAAATTGTATTTCCTAAGTGCAGACTTCAGAAAACAAATAACTCTTTCAAATGTAATGGTATTCGCTTCTATAATGCAATCCCTGCACAAGTCGAAGGTCTTAATGAAACAAAGTTTAAAAATGAAATAAAAAGCTACCTATTGAGCAAGGCATATCTTATATATAAAATTCTCGTGTCACAGTGTTTGTTTCCTTACTCCTCCGAAACGGCTTTACTGATTTTAACCAAAATTTATATGCATATTCTGTAGGTATGAGAATCGGCTACTAGCTATTTTTCATACCTTTATTTATATGGCAAAACAACGTTTGCGGGGTCAGCTAGTTATAATATAGATGACTTTGTTAAAGATAGTAACGTATGGAAGAGAACTGTGTTGAAACTAGAATCTTGTAATAAGGTAAAGTAATAGATTTATAAAACTTTTGATGGAACATTGTACTCATGTAGTATCTGTATACTGTATGTATTAATTATTTGTTATTTTGTCTTTGACAAAGCCTTTTTACAGCTGCATTTGATTGACGAGGCTCCTTTACAGCTTTATTCATTTTGACATTGTTATTTTATCTTATTATGTACACGGATTCTTATGCCTTTTTGTTAATGACGTTACCAAGTGTTCTTATGAATTTATGGTTCGAATAAATGAATTGAATTGAATTGAAAACAAAGAAACGAACGATCCAAGATTCATGGACATTATTGGGTATTTTGTAGTGTTTAGAGTAATACTTTTCAAGTTTAACTTTTCCCGCGATAAAATGTAGCCTATATGTGTGATCTATTTCAGAATTTAATCTGCGTTTCAAATATAAGACCCGTGTAAATGGTCCGACGTGATTGAGCAAAATACCTTTCACATCGATATTATTAGTAAGACTAAAACAATCCAAGCAGTTACAAATTACCGAAGTTTCATATTTTTAATAACTTTTATAGCAAATCAAAATAAATTAAATTATAAAAAATCAAAAGGTTAGGTGTATGGAGATAGCCAAGTTTGAAATTTAACGAATCATATTTATCCTCGTATAGGTAAACCAACAGATTGGTCTAGTATAAGCTAGACATAGCTAAGCTAAACCTAACTATTATACTTTTCGTGAATATGGGCAGGTACCATCAGTCTGTACCTGCAGATATTCACAACACTACAACAATACTTTCTATACAACAACAATTTTTATATAATATTTTCTCAAATTGTTCTATTACGTCATGTTCCAATTGAACAAATGGGACCTATCGACGATGCATGATGAACATCTGGAAACTGACAGGTTTCCAGAATCTTTGCAGGCGGGATTCGTGTATACGACCCTACGCTCGTGTGATTGGACTTTCTCACCACTATGCCACCTCGGCTACACGTACACCGTCTACATACTACATACCCTTAGGGTCGAAACTGCGAGACGCGGGCGCGGGCGTGGTTCCATACAGAAGTGGTACGTCGCGGGCCGGCGGCCCGAACTGACGGGCCCTGGACGTCTACTCTATTTTTACGAAAACGTAATTTCGAAAAAAAAGTCGCGACTAACCTTCTCTCGTTCTACTTCGTTTAAATGTTCTAAGCATACTCTAATTAGAGTAGGCTTTAAACGGACGGACGGAAAATCGGAGTTGGAAAGTCGCGAGCTTATTTCGAAATTACGTTTTCGTAGAACGAGAGTGGACGTCCTGACGGTATTTAGAAACTGCGACTGAAGTTGTCAATTGTCGTGGTGGTAATTTTTTGTAGTGGTGATTCCCTTTGCAAAGTCTGGGAAAGTACCACAGCTTAGACATGCTGACCGTTTAAAACGTTACGGTGTGTCATGGAGATATAATTTTTGTATAAAAAAAAACATGGTAGTTAAGATTAACTAGTTGATTTGTGGTGACTTTTAGTAAAAATGGTCACTTACGTAACATATGTAACGTTTTAGGGAGAGTGAGGGGAGGGGTGCAAGAAGTGACGATATCTTACGAGGGAGGAGGAGGGGTATAAAATCTTCAAAAATTGCGTTCCGTAATACTTAAACGGTCCCTTGCGAACGAGACCACGCACGCGCGGCGCGCGGGTGTACGCGCGGGTACACGCGACGGCTATTCGTCGCGAGCGTCCGCTTAACGTAGTTTCGGCCCTCTAGTCTTTGATATTATGTTTTTAAGACGTATGGTCCAGTAAATGGGTAAGCATTGTGCACCAATATGAAAGTTCTATCAATAATCCCGTATCTATGCATGATTGATTGAGACTCCTTTTTAAAATAACAATACACTACTAACCAGGACGAAACGTATTTACAGCCGAGAGCCGATGAGCCTACGGTTTTTTAATCTTTCATATTTTCCAAGACATCCATTTTAATGAAATGCTGTCTGAACAATATTGATCTACTTTAAATGTACAACGTATATACCTAACTAGCGGTCCGCCCCGGCTTCTCGAGAGGTAATCATAATCATAATTATTTTTATTCACAAGAAAATATTACATGTCTCAAGATGAATGAAAGAAGATGTACACTTCAATAATAAAAATTACACAAAATGTTCAATTACTTAAACAAATAAATTAAAATGTCAGACAATAATTAATTAAAAAAATAAAAAACCATGTCAATAATTATTTAAAATGCGATAGGTACATGTATAATGTATAAAATATGTATGTACAACCTTTAGCACTCAATGATCACGCACATATCCAACAGTGAAATAATGTTTGATATCGCTCCATTAGTTCCCAAGATTAGCGCATTCAAACTTTAATAACCATCTTTCAACTTTGTAATATATACCCATAGCTGGGCACCGTTAATCAAATAGTTAACTTCGTTAAACGTTAAAGCGTTACATTTCGTAAGAATTAACGGAAGTTAACGTTAATCGTTAATCCGTTAATATGCGTATTAGATTTTTATATCGTTGCGTTAGTGAACTTATAAAACCTGTTGGTTTAGGTTCTGGAAGTTAACAAGTTAGGAAAAAACCAAATACTTGTAGAGTTTAATTTTATTATTGAAGTGAAAACTTCTTTATGCGCGCCGAGATAGATTTTTCGTGGGCTGTGAATTGAACTCTAGCGTCACGCTCGGGTATAATAAGAAATCTTCGGGTAAACTCGGGACCATGGCTATTGGCCATCTAGAAATGCGTCAGCCAATGGGAAATGCTGAAAGGGCGTGGCCTGGACACCATGGCATGGCCATCTATAAATGCATCAGCCAATAGGAAATGCTGGTGCTTTTCTAGATGGCCATGCCATGATGACCAGGCCACGCCCTCCGGTTACACCCGTGTAGTTTCCAAGGTAAGCTATCAAATTCTGAGTTATAAGGTTTCACTTCTATCGGCAGTTTCTATGACTGCCAATTTTTTTTATGTAATTTAATTTAATGTGTAATTTAATCGTCGGGCATAATACGCATATCTATTTCCCCTCATGAACATTAACATGTCGAAGTTCTCGTCTGAAAGCGAGGCTCGCTTTGGTGATAAAATGTCTTTACCCGTGGATAGCAGACGTTCAACTGCAGCGTTTGAGGGCTGTTTTCCAAATTTCAACCCAATCCTTTCCCGTTCCCAGACGTTCTGACGTGATGAAACAACAAAGATTACAACATCCAAAAATTGCCATTTATAATATTAGTAAGATGTTAAACACTGGAGTTTTCATTGTATACCTCCATTTCTTCATTCTTATACATTGATTTGTTCATTTTATTTAACTTTTTTTTGGTTAGTTGAAATGAACTACCACCGATTTTATTAAAAGAAAGTTACAATACAAATAAACGATCGAAAAAGTATGATTGAATTTATCGGGGAGTTCCCCACTAGCTATGGATTACTATTATCTACTTGGTTTACTAGGGATGTGTGAAATATTCAACTAAATTGTAAACGCCAGTCAAATTCGAGTATGTCTATGCTCAATTTTTTTGCCAAAAAGAACTCGAGATTATCGGAAATATGACTTATGATAACAAAATTTATTTGTTTTCATATAACGTCAACCGATCATGCCACAGGCTAAAATGACGCCTTAATCCTGCCAAAATTGCAGGAACCCGCCACATATGGTCACACAGCGCCCAGCACTTTTCGTTTCATACTTGTCTGAACCTGGACGTCTACTCTGTTTCTACGAAAACGAAATTTCGTCAAAAAACTCGCGACTTTTCTACTCTCGTTCTACTTCGTTTCGTCCGATACAACATTATTTGACGTTTAAATGTTCTAAGCATACTCTAATTAGAGTAGGCTTAAAACATTTAAACGGACAAAACGACGGATCGAAGTGGAAAAGCGCGAGTTTTTTTTCGAAATTACGTTTTCGTTGAATTAGAGTAGACGTCCTGTTCTTTGCGCCGCGCCGAGGCGCCGTGCGGTAAATAGTAAGCATTGGATTAACGATTAACGGACTTTTGCATAATTAACGGAAGTTAACATGTCCGTTAACATTTTTAAAAGTTAACTTAAAAGTTAATCCGTTAATCAACATGTTAACTTCGTTAATTAACGGATTAACGAGTTAATGCCCAGCTATGTTTATACCTAATGTATTTTTGGATAGTCAATAATCTGTAGGTACTGAATAAAATAGCTTGGTAAATGACTATTTTGCTGTACCTAGATATGGTAGCTGTATGTTATCTTTACAAGCTAAATAAGTTAAAATTAAAAATCATTTATTTTAGATCACTGCACTCATAAATTATACATTTACCTAACAATAAAACCATGTCAAAAAAATAGACTTAATTTTGAAACAAAAATAAAAATTACAAAGTCAAAATAAATACAAAAATACAAATAAGGTACATTTTTAGGGTTCCGTAAAACGGAACCCTTATAGATTCGTCATGTCTGTCTGTCTGTCTGTCTGTCTGTCTGTCCGTCCGTATGTCACAGCCACTTTTTGCCGAAACTATGAGAACTACACTGTTGAAACTTGGTAAGTAGATGTATTCTGTGAACCGCATTAAGGTTTTTACAAAAGTTTTAAAAAAAAACAAAAATTAGGGATGCCCCCCATACTGAGAACTGAAGCTCAAAAATTTTTTTTTCATCAAACCTACACGTGTGGGGTGTCTATCGATAGGTCTTAAAAAATGATGTTGAGGTTTCCAATATAATTTTTATCTACACTGAATAACTTGCGCGAGAGCCGCTTCCAAAGTGGTAAAATGTGTGTCCCCCCCCCTCTAACTTCTAAAGTAAGAGAATGAAAAAACTAAAAAAAATATATGATGTACATTACCATGAAAACTACCAACGAAAATTAGTTTGAACTCGATCTGATGAGTAGTTTTTTTTTAGTACGTCATAAATACACTATTATTAAAACTTCGATCAAAGTTACAACGAACTACAAGAACTATGTGTACTATGTATATTATGTTACTTGCTGGAACGGAACCCTTCATGGGCGAGTCCAACTCGCACTTGGCTACTTTATTTTAATTATTGTTTGCATGTAAGATACTTCAAGTTACTACAAAACATTTTAAAACAAACTGACCTGTTCGTCAGGCATGTAATAGGCATGTCTCCATGTCTGGCAAAACAGTTTCTATTGGTCTGAATTTATACAATAATAAAAATAAGAGTCAGCTGATAAAAGTCTTCTTCTTTTGTATTTAGCTTTTAATCGTTTGAAGTATCGTATTATGTGTCATCTGATGCTTCATAATGTCATTAACTTTATTTACGACTCGAGCACTGCTCAATGTCTCTCGCACCTAAAGCACCTACCTACAGCACGCGTGGTGGCACGCCACTTGGTGATTGCAGGCGGCGATCGAGTGCGCCAAGATCAAGGGCCCGTGCAGCGGCAACAAGGCGCCGGACCCGCCGCCCTGCCCGCCGCCGCCGCGCGTGCCCTTCAACTGGAGCTACATCATCGTCACCACCGTGTTCCTCGCCGCCATGGGGATCGTGAGTTACCTCAACAATATTATTATTATCCAACAGTAACAACATGTACCTAGAATCTTTCGAAGTCATGTGTCATTCACCAACCCGCACTGGGCCAGCGATGGTGGATTATGGCCTTAATTCTCTCCTTGCGAGAGAAGGCCCCGAGTCCCAGCAGTGGGAATATTTACTGGGCTGTTAATGATGATGATGAACAACAGTGACTGATCAACAGTCCTGACCGCCCTAGGCTGGGATGTGTTAAGCCGTAACGAGAAAGACAAGCTTAGCAGGTACATTGAATTGGATTATATCAATTGTAGTCCCGAGAGTTTTGTCGACAAACT
This sequence comes from Ectropis crepuscularia, assembly GCA_963693475.1. Classification (NCBI taxonomy): domain Eukaryota; kingdom Metazoa; phylum Arthropoda; class Insecta; order Lepidoptera; family Geometridae; genus Ectropis; species Ectropis crepuscularia. The sequence continues at coordinate 27,542,940 of OY856355.1, forward strand.
GCCTTATAGCGACAAGTCTCGGCTAACATCTCAAGAGACTTTCGCTAGACGGTTGGATTAAGGGCCAGATGCAGAATGCGGTCATCCTCGACACAGCGCGCATAGTCAGGAGGTTCCTCACTGTGCAGCCCTAACCACCGGTAGCTTGGGCCCTGCCCCGCTGCTGGTGGCACTCTTTTAAGCTTTTTATATGTTAAAATTTTTATAGTTCATGTAAAATACTTAAAAATTAGGAGAAATTAATAAATGACTGAATAATAAAATAATACATTTTAAATTTAATAAAAAACTAAAATATTTTGGCCTTACTTACCAAATTTAACTCAAAGTTTTAGCTCATAGTCCGGTCTTGAGAACGAAAGAAACGGGGCCTCGCTGATGCCACTTTGCCCACGTCTTCAATAGTCCATCCGACGCTACTAAGCACAGATCACTAAATCACGAAAAGACTGACCTCGTCTTCTCGTGACCACGGCGGTTGTAACGCTGCCGAAACGTCGAGGTAATTAAATAATAATTTAGATCGTGATTAAGTCCTCCGTAAATTACGGACGGTAATGTTTACCTCATGAAGGTGTTAACGCGCTTTTCTTTATAGCATGGTAGAGGTAGCTTATGACTCCCACATCAACTCGCTTAAATTCCCACTGCTGAGACACGGGTCTCTTCCTAACTAAGTAGGGAGGTGACCTTTGGCCTAACCAAAGGTCACCAAGCTGGCGAAGATAAAAAAATAGATATTTCCCTATGACAAATTTTGCAGGAGAATTGTTTATTAACGTGTTCGTTTAAAATTTTCGCATTTAAAAAGAACACAAATGGGCACACGCAAAAAACTATGTGAAGAGCCAGCATCATTTGTTCGTACAATTTTCTTTGCCAAAATTAATGTGGTAAAAATATTTTCTTTTCTCTGAAAAACGAAACTGACTTGGTTGAGCAATTAATAAAATATATCATCGGCATATCAATTTTATTATTTTCCTTCAATAATTTAATTCCATTATTCAATTCATATCATAATCAATAATCGAATAGAAATCTAAAACAAATAATACAAAAAGTGTTCGTCATTAATCTAAAAGAACCCACCGCGAACAGCACCCGGTGCAAAAGTGCCCATTATACTGGCCGTATTGCCTCGCTGGATTGCCATGGGCAGCCTTTGCATCAGGTACGAGCCGGCGCGGGAGTCCCCCGACTTGTCGCGTAGTCTATGCCCCAACTCGCTCACCAAACTTTTCGCCTCAGTTCCCCAACTGCCCAAAGTCTCCACAGCAAATGGGTCAATTTTCCTTCATATAAAAAATACACCGACAAAATTACCATTCGGGAAGTCGTTTAAAAAGAATTATCAAAATCGGTGCACCCTGTCCAAAGTCATAGAATAGATAATATAGATATATAGCCAAAGTTAAAATTCTAAGGTACTTAGGTACCTTAGAATCAAAACTAAAAAAATCACGACTGCCTATTGCCTATTGCCTATTGCACAGTGGTACGCAGCTATTAGAATGTGGAGAATCAAAATGACTGCCTACCAGGTATATGTAGAGGTATAAGCTCTCTGCCCTGTTTATGCTTTGCCTTGTGGTTTCTTAAAATATTGCCCTTTTTACCGGAACTAAGTAATTATTGCACATCACTGCTTAGTGGCAGAATAATTGGTAAAGGTGTGGTAATTTCCCAGGTGGACTAGGCAGAGTACCACCACTACAAAGATTTCGAATTCTTCGAATAGAAAAATAACTAAATTCAAATGTTATTTTACATACAAGTAAGTAGATAAGTAAGTAAGGACAGCAAAATTTATTTAGGACTTAATGTGAGAGGTTTTGGGATCAAGTCGTAACTACTAATCTTATAGGTACTTAAATAAATTACTCAATTATCATACTTTCAAATTGATATTAATGGTTTAATCCGTTTGTTTGCAGTTGTACAAATTAATCCTGATGCAACAAGAATGGAATAAAATGCCTGAAAATAAAGCTGTGTGTAAGTTCAATACAATCATATTTTTACAGCATGCATGCGTCACGCGGTGTAACCCGCGGCTTATTTATCACGATAAAAAACAATTCAATTTCATAAGAAGCTGTTACTACGTCATCTAAATAAATGCAAGATTGTTTTTGTTGAAATTTCATAAACCGCCGCACTGATTTCGATAAAATTTATATGTTACCATCTCTGAACTATAATCTACCAAACACAAAAGTAATCATCAAAATTGATTCACAATTGGCGGTTCTATCGCGTAACACACATGTATACAACCGAATTGAGAACTCATTTCTTGAAGTCTGTTAAAAATTCACATTTAAGTATTATCTATTCTATGGTAAGAGTACAAACACACAAATTTAAGCTTTTATGAAATTAGCGTTTTTGTTATGTTGTAGGGCGGCCGCGGCGTAAGGTGAAACGGCCTTACCACGACGCGGACCTACCCGCGTGCGTGCAGTATCTCATCGTGGGCACCGGCGCCGCGGGCTGGGCCGCCTACCACGCCATCATGGAACACGACAAAACTGCCAAGGTAGCCTGGACCAGGATGGGCCATTACGAACTCGCGAGGCCACCATCGTTGACCATCACAAACTGTGAAGGACCATCATGGGCCACGATAAACTGTCAAGGTACAAGGTCACCATCATGGACCATTACAAACTGTGAAGGTAACCATCACGAACTATCATGGGTCATGATAAACTGTAAAGGTAACCATCCTGGATCATCAAGGACCATGACGAACTGCCAAGGTAACCATCCTGACTATCATGAAGCATGAAAAACTTTGAAGGTAGCCATCCTGGATTATCTTGGATCATGATAAATTCTCAAGGTGACCATCTGGTCCATCATGGGCCATGTCAAAATGTGAGGGTAACCATACTGGATTAGTATGGACTATTACTTAAACACATACCTAAATACATATTACAAAAGTGCGTTAAAAAAAACTAATTAGGCTGTTAGTCAGATTGAAAAAAAAATTTTAGGTAGGTACACATATTTTTTCCTTTTGTTTCACAAATAAAAAATTACAAAGATACAGTGCTTAGAAGTTTCAAGTGACGTCACTTGTGGGTACAATTTTTACCCACAAGTGACGTCACGACTCTAGAAATTTGACGATCTATATCTTTGTCGATTTTTTTATAATTTGACAAAACAAAAATACGTGTCCCATATTTTTCCATGATCTAGCTGACGGACCAATGGGGTGTTTTCAAGATGCAAAAAGACCTGTCAAATGCAGTTCCCATATTCACCATAGATGGCGCCAATGTTTTATTTTTAAAGAAATTTCTCAAAAACCAACACTGGTGCCTTATTTGGCAAAATTAAGAACTATGTTTGACAAGTCAATGTGCATCTGTAAAACGCCTCATTAGAATGGTTTATTTTGAGCCAGTCTTCATCATTTTCATTGTTGGCAGGCAATGACTTCAAAGGAAAGACGTGGCTTACTGAACTTGTTTGGCATTTTAATGGCCAGCAAAAACTCGTTCACTCCCTCCCGCGCACTGACCGCTGTGTGATCGCATGTCCCTATTTTATCGCACCTTTGGCCATGCCCTTATTTGTTTTTTTTTTATAAATAGTGACGAGACGAGCAGGACATGTGCCTGATGGTAAGCAACATGCCTGCCACATACCAGCACAGTGACACGCAGCTATTGGAACATGAAGAGTCCAAATCATTACCTAGCACTGCACTGCGCTCGTCACCCAGAGATCTCTAAGCCCTGTAATTTTTCTGGAAACATTGCCCTTCAAACCGAAACACAGTAATGTTTGCACATAACTGTTTGGCGGTAGAATAACTGGCAAAGGTGTGGTATTTCCCCAGGCGGACTCTGCTAAGAGTCCTACTACTACAAAAGTGTATAAGTAAGTAATAAGTGTAAGTGTATGTTGGCAGGTGTTCTTCGTGACCAAGGAGGACTTCATGCCGTACCGGCGGCCGCCGATGTCCAAGCACATGTGGTGGAACAGGGAGCCGCCTAATGTCATGACGCTCAACTACGTCGAAGGCGGGAGGAAATTCAGGTGACACGCAGATACTGTTCGAACTAGAGATACTTTTGAAAAAAAATACAATTTAAGGGGCAAGTTCGCGCTGAAACCGCGACACGAGACCGCGACGGGAGACCGCGACGGGAGACCGCGACGGGAGACCGCGACCGGAGACCGAATTTCATAGGCACCAGTTGCCGCCGCGACCAGCAGAAGACCGCGACACGTGTCTGCCGACTCGTGTCGCGGTCTCCTGCCGCGGTCTCGGTCTCGTTTTGCGGTTGCGCCGCGAACCGCTGCCTTTACACATCGCATCGTGAATATAAAACAAAAGTAAGAAAGACCATATTTATAAATAGTTTATTCATTTTCAAAGTTAAAAAAATGTCATTGTTAATTATAGTATTGGCATGGTGACTAAAAAAACCAATCACTCCGTCATTTAGATTATTAAAAATAATTTAACAAAAAAAAGAACCAACAGTGAATTAAAAAGTAAAAAATAAATCTCTTTACCACAAAGTAGAACGTATTTTGATTAATTTGAACAGACATGATTAAATAAGTATTTAACAATTCTGAAGTCGGTGCCAAGTAAAACAACTACAGCCTGCTGTAGCTAACATTACAGTCCCACCATCTTATCTGTTCAGTTGACAGCGTCGCTAGTGGAGAATTTGGTATTGCCATATAAGAAATTCACCAAGAAACAAAGGTAATTAAAACATGTCTTGCAAGTCAGTCTATAGATATCATTAAAATTTAAGAAACTACAATATCAATCATACAAAGCCTAACTAACGTAGTATAGATTCAATATGGCTTAATTATAATTACCAGCTTCGATCACATCGTCACTTACCATCAGGTGAGATAGTGATCAAACAGGTCAAAATTTGCGACAGGCTCACAAATAAATAAATATAACATATAGCTATGAATCTTATTAACTACATAAATAAACAATAATGCGGCACAATAGGATTTTATTTATATTTTATAAAAATAATTGTGGTCATGGTCTCTGAGCTCAAGCGGCCGCACTCCAGGAATTCCGGTCGATGTTCCTGAACCATCTGCTGATTCCCACAATTCATCTTCGGAGTCACTCGAATCGCTTTCACTGTCACTCTGTAATTGAATGATAAAAGGTTCATCTAAATACGCATCTTTTTGTCTGTATTCATTTTCAATTTTTTTTACATGATCGCAATGGTTTTTCCACTCTGCCTGTGTGATTTTGCGGAATGCATCTTCAATCAATTGAGGCATATGTGCACTTGATTTTCCGATATTTTTCTCTGCTACATTCCTCTTCATCGAGCTCCATATCATTTCAATTGGATTCAAATCACAATGATAAGGAGGCAATCGAAGAATGTCATGACCATGGCTTTTCAATATGTTGTCAATTTCATATTCAGGTGTAGGTTTATTTCTTTTTATTAACTCGTAAAGCTGAGGCTTTGTCATTTGTTCGTAAAACTCGACCTTATTTTCTACCAGCCACTTTTGCATATCAGCTTTAGTGTGGTTTGAGTTAGGACACCTATTTACGCAAATACTATGATATGGCGCATTATCCATCACAATAAGTGTGGGTTGACGCAGATTTGGCAGTAATTTTTCAAGAACCCATTTTTTGAAATTACTATTGTTCATCTCGTCATGGTAGTCCCCACTTTTTGTATTTGATTTGAAAACGAGAAGGGCATTTTCGACAAAACCTTCTTGTCCGCCAGCATGAACAATGATCCACCTATTTCCTTTCGAAACTGGTTCCAAATCGCCGTCAACTTCAGGACCTTGCCAACATTTGCCAGTTGAGTGAGACGAGTGTATGTAAGTTTCATCTAAATAAACAACAGGCTTTTTTTCTCCTCGCTCATTTTCCTTAATTTTATGTAGATAGGATGCCCGCCAGGCAACTACGTCGTTGCGTTCACACAGCACTTTTCTATTCGATTTTGTTTTTTTAAAACGAAACTCTATTTTGTGGAGCAATTTTCGAAGAGTTTCACGTTTTGCTTGAAAATTTATGTCTTCCCTGAGAACAGTCAGTAACTTTGGTAAGGTCGGAATTTCTTTTTTTACTGAATAAAACTCATGTATCTTTCTTCTTATAACACCAATGTCAAAATCATCAATATCCAGTTTCCCTGTTTTTCTTTCCCTTTTCTTGCCAGGGGTAGAAATTTTTGAATTAGTTTCTTGAGCCTGTTTTTCTTCATTGATTAATTTGTAGACAAACCGTTCTGAAACACCTGTAACAAAAAGAACAATTTAATATTTTATAGGTTTTTTTAATGAACAACCATAAAATAAAATACAGCAACCGCTTTAAAAAGTTAACATTACTTTCAGATTGTTTCCGACCAATCAGGATAAATAATAAACAAAATTTTGACTACGAAATCGATTTCGAAATAATTACTGTGTGGACCGACCACCTAAAAAGTATACCTTTCAACAAAAAAAAAACAAATTTAAATCAATCCACAATAATAATTGACGGAGATGTCGGTGAACATACATAAAAAAACATGCAATCGAACATAGCAATAACATAGCAGGATAATTATTATCCTGTTTTTTAAAGTCGGTTAAAATATACTCAGGTGGCAATTTTATTTGAATATGTTTAGCTTATTTTATATATTTTAAAATATAATCACCAGCTATAAAAATGTTTTTTTTTTTAAATGAGTGATTAAAATTTCCATATCTGGCTACACTGACCTGTCGCGGCAGCAACGCGTTCATTCAGCTTTTCAAATGGTATTAATGGAGCTTGGAGGCGTTTCTCTTCTTTCATAAAAAATAAAACTTTTAAAATAATTAGCCGTGCATCACTTTTGAGAGGTTTCGGCATTTTATTTGCTTTTTTCACAATGAAATCAATAAAATAACACGGGAGCACTCGCACTAGACATCAACTGACAGTGGAATGACGTTTAGAAAATGGCGGCTGACGCGGCTGTAGTTCCCATTTCGCCCACCTGAACAGTTAAGTTGGTGGCACTGTAGTAGAGTAGTAAATCGAACTGACATTTGGAACATAGACAAGTTGTTGGGGACATATGTATGATAGACAGAAAGGTTGTTGCAACATTTACTTGGCAATACGGTCGAATTGAGAAACCTACTTTTTTTTAAAGTCGGTTAAAAAGTACCGCCTATTTTTTTCTTTTGTTATTTTGTCACAAACAAGAAATAACGAAGATATAGTAGTACTTCGAATTGTGTCGTCACGTCTGTATATATTTTTTATGTTAGAAGTGACGTCACAACCTCCCACTCCAGAAGTTTAATGATCTAGGTATATCTTTCGTCGATTTTTAATAATTTGGTAAAATAAAAATAGGTGTCCCATATTTTTCCACAATCTACCAGACGAATTTAAAATAATTAATTAGAATGCCATATTTTTGACCTAGTCTTCATCCCAATTATTGTATAGATATGCGTTTATTTTTGTAGTGTAAACATGTTAATAATCAAATACTCTTGTACATGTCAAATACTACAAGTACTTGTTACGTTTTTTTTTGTGTACTTTTGTAATTGATTTTGTGGTCGTGTCATTTAAAACAGCGAGCGAAATGGCCGTCATGTGCAACCTGTTTTCAATAATAAAAAATTGGCAGTCATAGGAACTGCCGATAGATGTGAAATTTACAACTCAGAATTTGATAGCTCACTTAGGAAACTACGCGGGTGAAACCGGACCGTGGTCATGGAGTTTACGTGAAGATTTCTTTCATTCCCGAGCGTGATGCTTGTGGTTGGTCTATTCACGTCCGCAAAAAATCTGTCCGTAGTGCGCCAAAAAAAGTTTTCACTATTCACTATTTAAAAATAATTGGCAGTCATAGGAACTGCCGATAGAAGTGAAAACTTATAACTTAGAATTTGAAGCCTACTTTGGAAACTACACGGGTGTACCGGATGGCGTGGCCTGACCATCATGGCATGACCATCTAGAAATGCGTTAGCATTTTCTATTGGCTCACGCATTTCTAGATGGTCGTGCCGTGATGGTTAGACCCCGCCCTTTCAGCATTTCCCATTGGCTGACGCATTTCTAGAAGGCCAATGGGCGTGGCCCCGAATTTATCCGAAGATTTCATATCCAATCCGATCCATTATCGTATCCAAGCGTGACGATTGATGAATCCATTTCACAGCCCACGAAAATTCTGCCTATAGCGCGCCTAAAGAAGTTTTCACTTCAAAAAAAAAAAACGTTAAACTTTGTTCCAGTATGCTGTACACCGAGTGTCGCAAGTTTATGCACCCGGTGGAGTTTTACCGCAAGAAGACGGGCCCCGCCGTGTCCATCGCGACCGGCTGGTGCGTGCTGCGAGTCGACGCGGACGACCACGTGGCCTGGGTCAAGACCATGTGCGGCGAGCAACCCATCTACTACGAGCGATGCCTGCTGGCGCCCGGTACACACAAACACTCTACTTAAACTACGGATAGAGTTAGAACAAAGGAAAGCACGGGTCTGGAAACAGTTTACCTATACTTTGCCAGTTATTCTACCGCCGCCAAGTGGTTCCTACCACTTAGCCTCATCTACCTCTTAGCAGAGTCCGCCTGGGGAAGTACCACACCTTTGCCAGTTATTCTACCGCCAAGCAGAAAGTAAAGTAAGTAAAGTAAAGATTTATTTGCGTGGTATGGTTACATTGGTTACAATGGTCTATCTGGTCTTGGAAATATGGCCTTTTAATTTTATTTTGGTGCCACGTCTTTTTTGTTTGCGACAACACTACCCGTGTCTAGACATTATCGGCGTTTCTCTCAAGATCAAAGGTGATGAGCTACTAATAGTATTTCTTTATACTGTGGTATTAATAGTACTGTGCTAATGTATACAATTTGTATGCTCTTTCTTTTGTTTTTATTTTTTATTTATTGACGTGTTAATTGTACCTTTATGAATAAAGTATTTTGACTTTACTAAATAAACGTTGTTCGTGATTCAGGTGCAAAGCCGAAGAATCTGAGCGTGTTCCAGTCCGCCCCGAAGGCGGTGCGGGAGAAGGTGTCGACGCTGCGCACCGTGCGGCAGCTGGAGAAGGCGTTCCGGAAGGTGCGGGAGGCCAAGCACGTGGTGGTGCTCGGGGGGGGGCTGCTGGGGACCGAGCTCGCCTGGCACCTGGGGAAGATGAGTGAGTACCACCTGGGGAACATGAGGGAGTGACACCTGGGGAACATGAGGGAGTGACACCTGGGGAAGATGAGTGAGTACCACCTGGGGAACATGAGGGAGTACCACCTGGGGAAGATGAGGGAGTGACACCTGGGGAAGATGAGGGGGTGACACCTGGGGAAGATGAGTGAGTGACACCTGGGCAAGATGAGTGAGTGACACCTGGGCTATATGAGTGAGTAACACCTGGGCAAGATGAGGGAAGGACACCTGGGCAAGATGAGTGAGTGACACCTGGGCAAGATGAGTGAGTGACACCTGGGCAAGATGAGTGAGTGACACCTGGGCTATATGAGTGAGTAACACCTGGGCAAGATGAGGGAAGGACACCTGGGCAAGATGAGTGAGTGACACCTGGGCAAGATGAGTGAGTGACACCTGGGCAAGATGAGTGAAGGACACCTGGGCAAGATGAGTGAGTGACACCTGGGCAAGATGAGTGAAGGACACCTGGGCAAGATGAGTGAGTGACACCTGGGCAAGATGAGTGAGTGACACCTGGGCTATATGAGTGAGTAACACCTGGGCAAGATGAGCGAGTGACACCTGGGCAAGATGAGTGAAGGACACCTGGGCAAGATGAGTGAGTGACACCTGGGCAAGATGAGTGAGTGACACCTGGGCGAGATGAGTGAGTGACAACCTGGACAAGATGAGTGAGTGACACAGGACACACACACTCCCCACACGACAAGGTAGCCCACTGGTACCTCGGGAAGATATACTGGTACACTACAGGCCCATGAACAAATGAGCCATCAGGAGACCTATACAGGATAATAGAAGGGTACAAAGTAATAAAATTCAGCACTATGCCGTCACTTGTAAGCTGTCCAACTGAGTGCAGTTGAAGAGGGAGGGTTGCAACCCTCGATCATTTCTCCTTGTCGCATATTTTTTGTATTTGATTTTCATACGTCCCGTGATGTCCAGACGAGGTGGTGGAGCGCGAGGAGGACGAGCCTCCGATCCAGATCGTGCACATGTACAAGGACCGCGGCATCCTGGCCGGCGTCCTGCCCGGCTACCTCGGCGAGTGGGCGGCCGAGCACGTCGGCTGCGAACACGTCAAGATCATGCCGAGCAGTAAGCTAATATGCTTCACCACTGTATAAGTTTGTGGTACGACTCTTGGCAGAGTCCGCCTGGGGAAGTACCACACCTTTGTTATTCTACCGCCAAGCAGTAATATGCAAACATTACTGTGTTCCGGTTTGAAGGGCAATATTTCCAGAGAAATTACAGGGCTTAGAGATTTAACATCTTAGATCTTTGGGTGACGAGCGCAGTGCAGTGCTTGGTAACGATTTGGACTCTTCGTGTGACAATAGCTGCGTGTCACTGTGCTGTTATGTGGCAGGCATGTTGCTTACCATCGGGCACATGGCCTGCTCGTCTCGTCACTCTTTAACGAAAAATATCTGCCCTGTTTCCAGCGCAAGTGTACGACGCGTTCTTGACGAAAGACGGGCGGCTCGAGCTGACTCTCTCCAACGGGTCCTCGTTGATCACGGACTATGTGAGTTACTCTACTTTATATTAAGACTAGCGGTCCGCCCCGGCTTCGCCCGCGGTACTTAATATGTAGCTTGTATGTGTATTCAGGTTTATAATATTAGTACAATATTAGTACAGATGAGTGGTATATTTCTCTAGGTATCAGGTAGACTGGCTGTATACTGTTTTCAGACGAAATAACGATTGATTCAAAAATATAATAATATATGGCGCCTACTTGACGTCTAAAGGTGGCAGTTCGCGCCGAGACCGCGACAGGAGACCGCGACCGGAGGCCGCGACAGCCACTTGACATTAGAGCGTTGTATGGGCGCCAGTTCGCGTCGAGACCGCAATTGCGGTCTCGACGCGAACTGGCGCCCATACAACGCTCTAATGTCAAGTGGCTGTCGCGGCCTCCGGTCGCGGTCTCCTGTCGCGGTCTCGGCGCGAACTTGCACCTGAACATTATTTTAACATATTTCTAAAATATCAAATAGTAATTGAAAGTATCTGCATGAGATTATTTGTATGAATTAATTACATTTCGTGTAATTTTTAATATTGAAGTGTACATCTTCTATCATTCATCTTGTGACATGTAATATTATTTTATGAATAAAAATTATTATGATTATCAAATGCCATTCAGGTTAAGTGATAAATATTTTGACAAAATACATTCATAGTCGTGTAATAGTCCGATGCTCCATGATGACGTGTCCGCAGGTGCTGGTGGCGGTGGGGGCGGAGCCGCGAGAGGAGTTGGCACAACCCTCGTTTCTGGAGCTCGACAACATTAACGGCGGCTTCCTCGTCAACACCGAGCTCAAGGCGCGCACACACCTCTACGTTGTACGTACACACTCACACACTCACAACCCTATGGGTCTGATTCAACTAGTTGAATCAGAACGTGAATACTTCGTTCAATGAACGTCCGATCTGCTAGAGTCTACTCTAAAGTTATTTTTGTAGTTTAGAATTGGTAGGACCTTTGTCGATTCTACCGCCAAGCAGGACAGCAAATATCACTATGTTTCGGTTTGAAGATACAATGTTTCCAGAGAAACTACAGGGCATTGAGATTAATCAACTAATATCTTGTTGAGTGACAAGCTCCGTGCAGTGCTAGGCGATGATTTGAACTCTTAATGTTCCAATAGTTGCGTGACACTGTGCTGTTATGGGCAGGCATATTCCTTACATCAGGCACATGTGAGAGTGCGTATCGAGAATAAATCGGTTTCTTCTAGGTAACGCTACATCGTAGATGGCGTTGTTGATTAACATCAGACGAGATGGCGGTCAAATGTAAACCTATAAAAGTTAAAAAGTCACATGTCCTGCTCGTCTCGTCACACTATAGGTACTAGAAAGAAAGTTGATAGTAGGAGAGAGGCTTCTTAAACCCATCAGTTAGAGATAAAACAACTTAGACCTCTGGGTGGCGAGCTAGTACAGTCGAGGTAGACATAAAACTAGCCTGAAATAGAAAAAAATCCGGGGAGCGATTTTTTTTTATGAAACGTCGGAGAGGGTTGTTTGAAGTATAAATTTCGATTTTCTAACTAATCCCGGTAGAGGGTTCGCCACCATCTTGTTTTAAAGTTTTTGTGAAATAACTCGTTCATTTTCAACTTTAGAGCAAAAATGATGGTCACCAAAATTGTTGGAAATTTAATTTCTCACAAGTTTGCTTCATATAGTTTTTACGCTAGGATCAATATCTGCAGAGTTATACTATCAAGTTTATCAAAAAAATCGTAATGGGTGCAATTTTATTTTCTTCAACTTTAGTTCTCGCACATTTTTTACTTATTTTATTTTTAGTATTTGTTGTTACAGCGGCAATAGAAATACATCATCTGTGAAAATTTCAACTGTCTAGCTATCACCGTTCTTGAGATACAGTCTGCTGACAGACGGACGGACGGACGGACGGATGGACAGCCAAGTCTCAGTAATAGGGTTCCGTTTTTACCCTTTGGGTACGGAACCCTAAAAAGTGCCAGAAGCGAAGTTGAAGAAAATAAAATTCCACCCATTACGATTTTTTTGATAAACTTGATAGTATAACTCTGCAAATATTGATCCTAGCGTAAAACCTATATGAAGCAAACTTGTGAGAAATTAAATTTCCAACAATTTTGGTGACCATCATTTTTGCTCTAAAGTTGAAAATGAACGAGTTATTTCACAAAAACTTTAAAACAAGATGGCGGCGAACCCTCTACCGAGATTAGTTAGAAAATCGAGATTTATACTTCCAACAACCCTCCCCGACGTTTCATAAAAAAAAATCGCTCCCCGGAATTTTTTCTATTTCAATGTCTGCCCCGACCGTGCTAAGCGCAGTGCAGTGCTAGGTAATGATTTTCACTCTTCAAATTCCAATAGCTGCGTGTCACTATGCTGTTGTCATGTGGTAGGCATGTTGCTTACCATCAGGCACATGTCCTGCTCGTCTCGTCATTCTTTAATAGCAAAAAAGTTATGTAAAGAAGGCTGCGGGCGATATTGATGCGGGATGGCCGTGTTGTAGGCGGGCGACGCGGCGAGCATATACTCGCAGTGGCACGGCAAGCGCCTGCGCATGGAACACGTGGATAACGCGGAGGAGCAGGGCAGCATCGCCGGCGCCAACATGACCGGCTTCTGGACGCCCAGCAACATGGAGCCGCACTTTCGGCTCCAGCTGGGGGAGACGCTCGACATGGAGGTTAGTGGCAGCTGATAAAGATTACTAGTAGTAAGTGAACAGTGGTAAGTGGAGATCAGTATGTAGAAAGTTAGTAGTAGTAAAGTGGAGACCAGTATGTAGGATGTCCAGGTTAGTAGTAGCTAATGGAGATCAGTACATATAATATTTTATGATGTGGAGGTCTGTAGGACCACATGGAGGTTAGTACATGTGATGTGGTGGTTAATAAGACCAAATGGTGATCAGTACATAGAATGCCCAGGTTAGTTGTAGCAAATGGAGATCAGTCAGATCAGAGAGACACTGAGCCGGGAAGATGCGACTTAGAAAACAGCAAAATCGGAATAAAGAGCACTAGAATTTTAACGATAATATTACTTTCTCCCATTTCTTTTTCTTCTCTTAGTCCTAGATATATGTAAAAAAATTAAAACGAATGACAAAGGTCACGGACCCCGGAGCCTGTGGAGTTGCTAGATTGAAAAATAAATAAAAAGTAGTAGCAAATGGAGATCAGTGCATATAATACGATATAGAAGTCTGTAGGATCACATGGAGGTTAATACATGTGATGTGGAGGTTAGTAATACCAAATAGTGATCAGTCCATATGACGTAGAGATTAGTAGGAATAGAGTCTATTCAATAGACGGAGGTCAGTATAGGCTGCCTCAGCCACCTGATCGGGCGCTTTCACATAGCGATGGTAACGATATCGAGGGATTCATTTTGCCCCGCTACTCACCAGCCAGGTCCAACCTCTGTGTTGGAGTATAATAGCATAATTTCAAGTTTGCTATCCCTATTATAGTTACCCAGAATTTGCTGCTGGCTCTAGGAATAGAACATTTAGTGGGCTGTTTATGTTAAGTACCTGGGTCACCGAGCTTTGCTCGGTTTAAATACTAAAAATACTTAGATACTCTTAGGTTTTCTTAAAAAAAAAAGAATACTTGAAAAAAAAAAGAGAAGTCGTCTGGATTCGAACCCGCAGCTATTAATTCGTGACCGCCACGAACGCCCCACTTCCCGTCTGAGCCAATTATGCTGTCGTGTCACGCGGCGAAATTTACTTTCGCATTCTAATGTCTAATGTGACAGTTTTTCATTGTCTAAAAACGCGCATAATATGCGTTTTTTTAAATGAAACCTAGTTAGATGGATACATACACACTTTCATGAAAATCGTTCGAGCCGTTTCCGAGATTCAGATTCTAATGTATATCAGTTGAAAAAACCGGGGATCTACCGGCTAACCTCGTATATGATCTCCAGGATTGACGGGACCACAATCCCTTACAGTGAATCGGTCAAGAATCTTGGGTTAATTTTTGATAGTACTTTGAGTTGGGAACCTCACTTGGAGTCGATCAGCTGTAAATTGTTTGCGTCTGGTGGGTCTCTAAGGCGAGTGCGTAACTTTTTACCTACTTTTGCTACTTTTGCTACTTTACTTTTGCTACTAAGGTTGCTCTTGCTCAATCCCTTCTTCTCCCTATCCTTGACTACGCTGACTCCTGCTATCTTGACCTCACGGAAAGCCAGCTAGATAAACTTGAGCGACTCCAAAATTACTGTATTAGATTTATATTTGGCTTGCGCAAGTATGATCATGTGTCTCAATTTCGTACACAGCTCAAGTGGCTCCCCATTCGCCTTCGACGGAATGCTCATGTGCTTTCGTTGCTCTACAGTGTGCTTTTCAACCCCGCTGCCCCCCGCTACCTTAAAGATTGTTTCACCTTTTGGAGCAGCTCTCAGACACGTACTCTGAGGCCTACATATAACCTGGTACTTCAAGCACCCTCTGTGCGCAGTGAAAAGTTTTTTGGCAAATCTTTTGCATTCCAAGCAGTACAATTGTGGAACTCCTTGCCTGTGGAAATCAGGGAAGCTCCTTCGCTTGCTGTATTCAAAGAACATGTGAAAAGCCTTTATTTGACCAAGTCAAGGAGCTGAAGTCGCTCTGTGAGTCACTGCTGCTTTTCAATGAAAATACTCTTGTTACTCTTTTATTCATTGGTATCGTGTATGTATTAATATATCATATAATGTTATTTATGTATTAGAATGTATCATTATTAGAATGTATGTTTATCATTATGGTTGTCAACGAATAGTATTAATTGGTATTACACAAAGTGTACTCTTTGTTTGTGAACTCCCGCCTTCCTTTATTTTTTTTTAATCCCTTTCCATACAACGGTTGCCTGGAAGAGATCGCTTTTAGCGATAAGGTCGCCAATTGTTTCTAAATTTTTAGGTTATGTTTTCTGTTTCTGTTTAAGTTTTGTTTTTAATTTAGTGCAATAAAGAGTTTATCTATCTATCTATCTATCTAACCAAAACTGTCTTAGCTTTGATGTTGCCCTCTTTTTTCTTTTCGCTTGAATAGATAGCGACAGATATAGCAAAGCTAGTTAGTTTTTGTAGTGGTAGGACTCTTGGCAGAGTCCGCCTGGGGAAGGGCCACACCTTTGCCAGTATTCTACCGCCAAGCAGTAATGTGCAAACATTACTGTGTTCCGGTTTGAAGGGCAATGTTTCCAGAGAAATTACAGGGCTTAGAGATATAACAACTTAGATCTCTAGGCGATGAGCGCAGTGCAGTTCTATGTTATGATTTGGACTCTTCATGTTCCAATAGCTACGTGTCACTGTGCTGTTAAGTGGCAGGCATGTTGCTTACCATCAGGTACATGTCCTGCTCGTCTCGTCATTCTTTATTTTAAAAAATTGGCAGTCATAGGAACTGCCGATAGAAGTGAAAATTTATTACTCAGAATTTGATAGCTTACTTTGGAAACTACACGGGTGTAACAAGAGGGTTTGGCCTGGTCATCATGGCATGACCATCTAAAAATGTACCAGTATTTCCCATTGGCTGACGCATTTCTAGATGGCCATGCCATGATGGGCAGGCTACGCTCTTTTAGCATTTCCCATTGGATGACGCATTTCTAGATAGCCAATGGCTATGGTCCCGAGTTTACCCGAAGATTTCTTATCATATCCGAGCGTGACGCTAGAATTAATTTCATAGCCCACGAAAAATCTGTCTAGGCGCGCCAAAAGAAGTTTTCACTTCAAAAAAGCTTAACCCGATTTAGTTAGGCGGTGGAAGGGCTGCGGCCGGTCCACTCTCGAGTTGTTACCAAGATGCACCGTTGTCGCAGGTGGTGGGTGAGGTGGGCGCCTGCATGCCGACCATCGCGCTGTTCAAGCCGTGCTCGGGCGAGGAGGAAGGCGACGGCGCCGGCGACCAGAAGTCAGCCGCCTCCAAGAAGCCGCAGGCCAAACCTTGCTTCAAGCAGTACGTGCACTACATACTAGCTCTACAAATACACCTACAATGTTACACAAGTTCAATATAACTTAGACGTACCGACACCAATACGAACATTACATAGTTCGCATGCGATGGCACATACTAGCTCTACAAATACACCTACAATGTTACACAAATTCAATATAACTTGGACGTACCGACACCAATACGAACATTACATAGTTCGCATGCGATGGCGTAAGACGGCATACAAATTTACAATATTTTTTTATTATGGCCTTACACTTGACCGCCATCTCGCCTGATTTTAAGCGACGAAGCGGTTTATGATGGAGCGTGCTTACCTAGAAGAACCCGATTCACTCTCGATTCGAAGACACAAATATTGTAACCATCGAGAGAAACGGAGTCCGGTAACGCATTCCACAGCCCACAGCATAATAGCCTCGGCTAAACATTCTTATCACAAGAGTGGAATCAAACGTCTTCGTTAGTCTTTGGAAAGTCAACAATGGAACGATGTCGCATTTTCGAGCTACGAGGTAAAAAAATTACAATTATTAGATGATGCACGTTAGTTGCACAGTGTTTCCGATTCAAATCCGATAAGCTAGCTATGTTGCGCCATGTTGATGCAATACGTTGAAGTCTTTGTTTTTCTTTTTGGCATGTCCCTTGATCCATTTCGGAGCCTCTAGATGTTGCTTAGCCCATCCATCCCAAAGGTGCGAACAGTACTCCATACAAGAGCGAATCTGTGCTTGATATAACGTGAACAACTGTTCAGACTTGAAGTACCTTCGCACCACCATTTGGGGACCGAGTCACCTTCGTCCGTGGGGAAGCACCTATATATTGAAACCTCACACGTGGTCCCTGGGTGGTGCTAATCAGGTGACAAATTACCGGTGGTAGGCTTCGGCCGTGGTTGGTGACCACCCACTAGACTAAGTCACGACGCCAAGCGGCCTAGCCGTGTTCCGTCGTGTTGTCTAGCGACACCATTAGGGGAAAACGGGTCAGAACAGTTGCTGCACAACTGCAAGACCGGTCTGTCACACACCAATACTGTACATCGGGAAGCTAGTCATGGAGGGTAGCGGGATCCGAGGCACGGTTGCCGCGACCGACCGCAGATAGTTGGGGGCCCAAGTAGTGAGCTAGCCACTCATGAAAGGCTGCCCGCCATCTAGCGAAAAATCCCGGGATGCGCTATCCTGCCGGTTGGCGACCGGATGACAAGGCCAGATAGACATCCCCGGGGGGGCTCGGGCGTCCCCGCAGTCTCCAGGCTAGCTCCCCACTGGTGTATTCGTGTTGTGTGTTGTGACCAATGGTCAGTAGTGTGCGGCCTCGTTCTACTGCCGTTTTTCCACCGATTCTCTCCGATACTCAAATATGAAAAAAGTCAACAAAAGAAACAAGTTTAAAGAGCGGCTGCACGCCTTGTCGGTAAAAGTGCACCTCACTAATATTCGAGGTCTGCACTCCAATCTCTCAGCAGTCCACCATCACCTCGAGACTGAGCAGCCGACACTCTTGTTTCTTACGGAGACGCAGATAGGTTGTCCGTCGGACGTGGCGTACCTAACGTATCCAGGCTATACCCTGGAGCACAAATTCCGGCCTCGTGCTGGAGTGTGCATGTACGCCCGAGACGACATCTGCTGTCGGCGTCTCCGTAACCTTGAGGACACTAGATTTTCTGTTCTTTGGGCACTGATGGACACAGGCATAGATAAAATTATCTACGCCTGTGTGTATCGGTCGCACAGCGGAGATCTGGAGACGACTAGGCTCACAGAATATTTAAGTGAGGCGGCGGACGCGGCTCAACAGAAGTACCCTTCGGCTCAATTAGTGTTTCTGGGGGATTTCAACGGCCATCATAAGGAATGGCTGTACCCATACCGGGACACTGACCACGCTGGGCAGGAAACGAGAAAGCTAGCTTTATCGTTAGACCTAACCCAGCTGGTCCAAGAGGCCACAAGAGTACCCGACGTTGAGTCGCATACACCTTATTGCTTAGACCTTCTGCTGACAACTGATCCAGACCGTTATTCGGTGGCGGTGTCTTCGCCGTTAGGCAGCTCCGACCACTGTCTGGTGAAATCTGTATCTGTCTACCATCCGCCTGATCCCAGCCCTAGAGGCAACCGGCGGTTGTGGCGATACAAGTCAGCAGATTGGGACGAGATGCGTTCTTTCTTTGCGTCTTACCCATGGGAGTCATTGTGCTTCGCTTCTGGTGATCCCTCAGTCTGCGCAGATGCTGTGACTAATGTAATACAAACGGCTATGGAATATTTCATTCCATACTCCGACATCCCATTATCCAGCAAAGCTCGCCCTTGGTTTGGTTCTCAATGTAAAAGTGCTGAAGCACTTAAACATGAGGCCTACCTAGCCTGGGTTGATGCTCGACAGCGTAAGGCAAGGGACATACACCAGAAGAAGAAAGCGTTCAACAAGGCTGCTAAGGCATGCAAAAAGGTTCTGCAGAGGGCTCGTTTTGACCACATTAGTCGAATAGGGAATAAACTGGCTTCGTACCCTGCGGGCAGCAAAGCGTTTTGGTCCCTAGCTAAATCGGTCGAATCGAACTTCTCCCGCTCCTCACTACCTCCAATGCTGAAACCTGATGGGACACTGGCTCACACTGCAACGGAGAAAGCAAACTTGTTTGTTACTCAGTTTGCAGAATCTTCGCGTCTAGATGCTGGTAGCGCGACACCTCCTACTCCACCTGGCTGTTCGACTTTTATGTCAGAGATACGCATTCGGCAAAAGGAGGTTCGTAAAGTGTTACGCAATCTGGACGTGAATAAAGCCAGTGGCCCAGATGGTATTCCTGCTCTAGTATTGAAGGCTTGTGCGCCTGAGTTGTCACCAATACTGACGCGCCTATACAGACTCTCTCTCCAAACTGGGCTAGTACCGAAGTCTTGGAAGCTTGCTAATGTGCAACCTGTGCCCAAAAAGGGTAGTCGTGCTGACCCTGTCAACTACAGGCCCATCTCGGTCACGTCCATACTCTGCAAGACTATGGAACGTGTCTTAAACCACAGGCTCCTGACGTACCTAGAATCGAACGACCTCCTCAGTGACCAGCAATACGGGTTTCGCTGAAACCGGTCCACCGGGGATATTCTAGCGTACGTCACTCACATCTGGAGTGAAGCTATTGAGAAACACGGGGAAGCACTTGCAGTCTCCCTGGATATCTCAAAGGCTTTTGACAGGGTTTGGCATGATGGCCTTATAAGCAAGCTTTCTAGTTATGGTTTGTCTCCTGGGTTCATTGCGTGGATATCGGACTTCCTGAGGGATCGATCCATACGAGTCGTCATTGATGGCTGCTCGTCGGATCAAATGGCTATCAATGCCGGAGTCCCTCAAGGGTCGGTACTCTCTGCGACGCTCTTCCTGCTACATATTAACGATCTGTTGAAGCCCGGTATATATGGGTACGCAGACGATAGCACCGTCGTAGAGAGTTACATGTCTAGCGCGAGAGCCACTGGGCCGCAAACTCTGGTACAGAGAGAGAGTCTGATCGAACGTTTGAGCTTGACCCTTGAGGCGGTGTCTAAATGGGGCGATGCCAATCTGGTCAAGTTCAACGAGAATAAAACGCAGGCGTGTCTGTTTTCCGCTAAAAGGAGTCCCTTCCAACTGACTCCAACTTTTAGAGGTGTATCCGTGCCGGTTTCTGACCGTCTTGAGCTTTTGGGCGTTACTTTGACCTCTACGCTCAACTTTGGCTCGTATATCGAGTCCAAGGCCAAACTTGCTGCCAAAAAACTAGGTGTCCTCTCAAAGGTGCGAAGGTACTTCAAGTCTGAACAGTTGCTTACATTATATCAAGCACAGATTCGCTCCTGTATGGAGTACTGTTCGCACCTTTGGGATGGATCGGCTAAGTATCAGCTGGAGGCTCTGGAATCGATCGAGAGACGTGCCAAAAGGCTCATAGGTAACGACACTCTTGTGCGAAAAAGACTTCAAAGTCTTGAACATCGCCGAAAAATTGCTAGCCTATCGGTTTTTTATCGGATACACTTCGGAGAGTGTGCGACTGATTTGCATGATCTGATACCACCTTGTCCTTTTTTCTATCGGAATGCTCGTAGCTCGAAAAAGCGACATCGTTTCATGGTTGATGTTCCAAAGACACGAACGAAGAGATTTGACTCTACTTTTGTGATAAGAACGTCTAGGCTGTGGAATACATTGCCTGAGTGGGTTTTCCCCGATGGTTACAATCTTTGTGTCTTCAAATCGAGAGTGAATCGGTTATTTCTAGGTAAACACGTTCCATCGTAGACCGCATCGTCGTTTAACATCAGGCGAGATGGCGGTCAAGTGTAAACCTATAGAAGTTAAAAAAAAAAAAAAAAACCAGTCATTGTAGTGTGCGTGTGCATTCATAGGTAATTAGTGTGTACCGATAACACTCAAACATTGACGGAAGCTTGCACACATATACTATAAACGGTTAGGAGGAATAGTGGGGCGCGTCTTCGTGGATTGCACTATCTGTAATAGATTAGCGGTATTGAAACTACAAATGCGACAAGGAGAAATGATCGAGGGTTGCAACCTCCCCCTCTTCGACTGTACTTAGTTGGACAGCTTACAAGTGACGGCATAGTGCTGAATCTTATTACTTTATACCCTTCTATCATCCTACATAGGTCTCCTGGTGGTTCATTTACTACGTACATTTTGTTCACGGGCCTGTAGTCTATAGGTATAAAGTCAAAGTTATGTATTTATAAATGTACACTTTACTCTTTAATTTTTTTCAATCAATAAAATGAAAACAAAAGAAACAGCATACAAATTGGATATTTTTCAAAGTTTGAAATTAACATTTCTTAACTGTATGTACTATAATATTAATCGTATAGAAAACTGTCAAGCATTATATTTGTATTACAATTTCAATTAACATTATAATTTTTTTACACTTTTATAAGAACTTTGCCATCACTCTCTAAAAACTCACTGTAACTATAAAAAGTCTATAGGTAATTGTATTTTGTACATATGTCGACAGGTCTGAGGAGTTCAGACATAAATACAAGCGCGGCATACTGTTCTACCTGCGCGATGAAACCATCGTCGGGATCGTGTTCTGGAACGTGCCGGCCGTAGAAGACCGCAAGATGGTCGCCACGGAGGTAAGTGCCTACACTTACTACCACAGAATTAAGAAATACTACCAGTGGGTAATCGCCTTGAGCTTGAAAATCTAGCCTCGTATAGCTAAGGCATTAAGGTC
Organism: Ectropis crepuscularia; assembly: GCA_963693475.1. Classification (NCBI taxonomy): domain Eukaryota; kingdom Metazoa; phylum Arthropoda; class Insecta; order Lepidoptera; family Geometridae; genus Ectropis; species Ectropis crepuscularia. The sequence continues at coordinate 27,564,966 of OY856355.1, forward strand.
CGTTCACACACACCGGCTCCGAGAGGAGAGCAGATTATTATCACGTTGATAAACTGAGTTTTTAGTAAGGTTTATTTTTGCATGTGCACTGATTTTTCATTAAGAATGCTTGAACGTACTTGGTGTGAAATGATAAGAGGAGCTGACCGGCTCCGATCGCGTACTTTTTCTCGTTCGCGCAGCCGTTCACTCCGATTGCGTGCTCTTTCTGGCTCGCTGGCTTCCAGCCGGTCTATGTGAAATAGATAATAGTTGGCGACTCCGCTCCGAGCAATTCGCGTATACGATCAGGGCAGGCGCGGTCCTAGCCTCGAATTTGGGGGGGGGGGGGGGGTCACCAGTACGCAGCCTCAGATTTTGGGGGGGGGGGGGGGGGGGCGAGTAGAAATACAATAAATCGAGTAAAAAAGACTTTACTAGTAGCGCCCCACGATTTTACCCGCGTTGTTGACGCTCCAGTTGTTTTCCCGCGTTTAATATGTACTACTAGACATTTTGTTTTTTTTTTAGATTGTTAATCCAATGTACATGGGACACTCAGAAAGTTTTGAAAAATTAAAAAACTAACTTGTATGAAGCGTCTGAACCAATTTTCAAAACATTTTTTCCAGTCCTCCGCAGACACCTCTTCCACGGCCTTCTCAAATGCAGTTAGCGCGTCTACCGGCGATGAAAACTGTATCCCTTTGAGCTGATTTTTAATTTTAGGGAATAAAAAAAATCACACGGAGCTAAATCAGGACTGTAAGGAGGGTGCCTCAAGACTCTGACCTGTGTGGAGTCCAGGAAGTCCCTCGTTTTGATCGCAGAGTGCGCAGGCGCGTTGTCGTGGTGAACAAGGACCCCGCGGAGCCCGGTGTTCGGTCGCTTGTTTTTCATTGCAGAAAAAACTTCTGGCAAGCATTTTATGCTGGACCATTCGGCGTTGATAGGTACTGCTTTGGTTTCGAAGTGGAATTTAAATTAGGTACCCCGTCAAAGTGAAGAAACTAGCGATAAAAATTTTCCTTGCGCTCCTCGATCGCTTCACTTTCGTAGCAACACCTACGTTCATTTTGAAACAGCTAAACTGTCGACTGCTTTATTTCTGGATCGTATTGATAAATCCAGGATTCGTCACCTGTCACAATGTCGTAAACGCGCCGTGACGAGCCTGCATCAAATTTTTTTATCATATTACGGCACCAATCCACACGAGCCTGCTTCTGAGCTTAGGTGAGGTTGTGCGGCACCCAGTGGGAAACTATCCTCCTTACGCGAAGGTGCTCGTGCAAAATCTTGTGAACACTTCCTGAACCAATCTGCATAGTATACTGAATCTCTTCGTACGTAATGCGTTTGTTTTCTTGAATTACATTACTGCGTGTGTGGTGACACTTTCTTCGGTGACAGCCGTCGTAGGACGACCACTCTTTTTTTCATCCCCCAAAGTAAAACGACCGCGTTTGAACTCGCTATACCAGCGGGAGATGGTTGTTTTTGAAGGTCCTTCATCCATAAAACAAATTCGAAGCCGATCAAATGACTCGTCAGTTTTTAAGCCACATTTGAAATCGTAAAAAATCATAGCACGAAAATGTTCTCGACGCAGATCCATTCTTTAAAAACAAAAAAAAAAAATTGGCTCTCAAAAAAATGCAAAGGGAAATTTGAAAATCAAACAGTTGTATTTATACTTTTAAATAATCGAAGTTTTCAAAATAATTACAAGTGTCTTATAGGTACATAAAAACTTTTTTTGCAAAACTTTCTGAGTGGCCTTGTATATGATTTTGGGGGGGGGGGGGGGGGGGTCATGTCCCCCGTGACCCCCCCCCCCCTGGAGCCGCGCATGGATCAGGGAGTCTACCGTCTAACTAAAACCGTCTTAACTTTAACATCGCTCTCTTTTGACTGACCTTGTGGCTTAGTGGTTAGTAGCTCTGTCTGCAAAACCGAGGGTCGTGGGTTCGATTCTCACCCAGTGCAAATATTTGTGTGATGAATTCAAATGTTTGCATTGTGTCTCTGTGTGTCTATGTATAATAAGTATGTATTTAAAAACTATAAAAGTATTATATCAGCTATCTGGCCGCCATCGTACAGGCTTTGCTTAGTTTGGGGTCAGATGGTGTTGTGTGTGAATTGTCCACCAATATTTATTTATTTGTCCACCAATGTTTATTTATTTATTTTAGTTTCACTTGAAATTATAAGAGCCATTGGCTATGGCGACTGCTTCTGTTTTTGAAGTGAAAACTTCTTTTGGCGGCGCCTAGACAGATTTTTCGTGGGGTGTGAATTGAATTCTAGCGTCACGCTCGTCAAGTTTTCCCTTCTATCGGCAGTTCCTCTGACTGGCAATTTTTTTAATGTGTATCATGTAAGTAAAGTGTTGTGGACCGTCGATCCGCAGATCCTGCGCGCGGCTCCGTCGTACAAGGACATCAACCTGCTGGCCGAGCTACTAGGGTTCCAGGACGCGGAGTGCGCGGACTACGTGCCGCCGGAGAAACGCATCGAGGCCGGGCCCTGCATCAAGAAGTACGTACCGACGACGCGACGCGACGCGACATGACGCGACGCGACACGACACGACACGACACGACACGACACGACACGACACGACACGACACGACACGACACGACACGACACGACACGACAAGACACGACGCGACGCGACGCGACGCGACACGACACGACACGACACGACACGACACGACACACAACAACACACAACAATATGCTTATGAAGACCGCAATAGCAAATCCAAAACCGATTTAGGCGGTAGAAGGCCCGGATTAGCCTGTTAGCTATTTATTTTCTCACCTAGGTACGTTTCCCCTGTCACATACAAATCACCCTTTCAAATTCACGGTTTTTCGTAAGCGCGGCATATTTACGCAACGTACACCCCACGAATTTACGGCTGATCTAGTCGGGAGAACGGCGTCTGCCGATCCGGAGACCCCGGGTTCAAATCCCACACGCACCACTGTCTTTTCGGAGTCATCGACATGTACCTAGAATCTTTCGAAGTCATGTGTCATCCACCAATCCGCACTGGGCCAGCGTGGTGGATTATGGCCTTAACTCTCTTCTTGCCAGAGAAGGCCCGAGTTCCAGCAGTAGGAACATTTAGGGGGCTGTTGATGATGACCCCACGAATAAAGAGCTTTTACTGTACTAATGTTGAGTGGCGGTGGTGTAAATAAGAATAAGAATAAGGTGGCGGTATGTATGTCGTGGGTGATGGGTTGTGCACAGACGTTCAGCTTGATTAGGGTTAGAGGCTGTTATATCTTTTACGAATTATAGAGTATATTTTTATACATATAGAATGCTTTACTTCTGTGGGATTTTTCTGATTGTGTCCCATTTAATGAATTCACGGGTAATTCGGGTGTGATGTTGTTAGTCCAGTCCGACTCGACTTTCAGCCGCATCAGGCGGCCTTTTAAACCTTTTTTCCGGCGGACAAAAATATGCTCGAGTCTTGAATGAGTTAGATACAGCCGCTACCTTTCATAATTTTCCTAATCAATTTGTCCCTAAAACCGTCGCTTTAACGTGCGTTAAAAGTGTTTTAGAAGTGCAATTGTTTGTTTCAGCTGGCGCGTATTCTGAATAGACCCGAGGCAGCCACCACGCAACGTGGACACATGAGTATTGTGCCGCTTCCGATTGTCAGCATGGCTCACGTGCTCAGTCAGTTAAATAAATATTCCGTGATTCAAAGTTTGTTTTAATCTTGGTTTTGTTATTTTGGGGCTAGTAAGTTACGGCTATTCTAGGAGTTACAGCTGGTCTAGTCGGGAGACCGACATCTGCCGATCCGGAGACCCCGGGTTCAAAACCACGCGCACCACTGTCTTTTCTAAGTCATGTGCTCAATGTTAAAACGGTGAAGGAAAACATCGTGAGGAAACCGACATGTCTAGGTACATCAATCTTTCGAAGTCATGTGGCATCCACCAACCCGCACTGGGCCTGCGTGGTGGATTATGGTCTTGACGCTCCTTGCGAGAGGAGGCCCCGAGTCCCAGTAATAGGAATTTTGGCTTATAGTGTAGAGGGACGGGACGAGCAGGATTTGTGACGGATGGTAAGCAAAGCGTCTGCTTATAACCAAGGGCTTTGACTCCAGAGAGGGGGAGGTCTGTCAAATAGTCGTGGTCAAGTTAGAAGACCGACCGACAAGTGCGTGGCGTGCGTTTTAATGAGTGGTCCACGTAGGTTCTGGAGTAGGCCTGGTGAAAGTCCTGCCTCATGTCCCCTCGTGGAGTCGCCCTTGCTTATAACAGTAGTGTCCGCAGCTGTTGACAATGACCGAAGACAAAACCTTTATTGTGACGAAAACTTAATAGCGATATTTCAGTCACACACACACACGCATACACACACACCCTATCTCTCTCTCACACACACCCTCTCTCTCTCTCACACACACACGATCACGGCACAGGCACATCCACAGAAATCTAAATAATAAGGTACTAGAAGTCGCATGACCGCGTGACATTGTCGCCGCACAGGTGACTTGTAGGCCACCAGTGCTCGAATTGTAGTTTAGTCTTGTTCGAACCGGCAGGCGTGAATTATCTTTAAAAACTTGTGTTATGCAGCATACACAACTGTGGAAGTTCTTCCACAACTTGCAATTATACCAATAATGAGATTACATTTCACCGATAGGTATTTTATTTTATTTTAATTGTATTTTTAATAAAATAAACGGAGCCCAATGATTCACTATGATAGTTATAAATTTTTGGTGTGATCGTCATTTTGCATACCATTGCTGCATACATTAATTAACATCTAAAGTGGTACAAGCATAAACAGCAATGTAATGTAAAATTAAAGATATCGTCATAACCTCTAATCTTCCATGGTACAACCGCAGGTAGCGATTGTGAGTTAGTGCTGTGACGGTCCAATTTTACTTTCCCAAAAATAAACGATGAAAATTTTATTTTAAATTTTACATAGTTTTATCGATAAAGTAACATAATAAATCGATAAAAAAATTGTACGCAATTAACATTACACCCGTACGTACAATCTTTTAATTCGCGGTAAACATTACTTCATAATTCATTAATTATTAACAAAAGTATATACATACTGGCTATAACGCGCGATTGTTCGTCCTTGCAAAATAAATATTAAGATAACTGAGGCAGTATTTATCTATTGTAAGCTTTTATTTTTAAGACTTTATTAGTTTTCATACAAAATCAGCGAGCAACACGGAAGGGAGTAGGCATACACAGCGTTTCCCCTCTGTCAAAGTACAAGTCCGCGTGGACCATGGAGTTTGATAATATAAAAATTTTACCTTCCAATAAAATTTGTATTATGCTTCCAATGACGTCCGAAGTCCATTATGAGAGAGTACGTCGCTTTCTTCAGCTTACCTGGTCGTCAAATGTCGCTACTTCCGCTACCTAGACGCGCCTCAAGCGCCATCTATCCTTACAGTCTGCAACTAAACCATCTTCCAAAGACAAGCCACCATTTTCGTCATTGTTCGGCTCATAATGGTATTATAGCACCAGGAAGACATTACTGGGACTTCGGACGTCATTGGAAGCATAATACAAATTTTATTGGAAGGTAAAATTTTTATATTATGCGTTCCGTTTGACGTCCGAAGTCCATTATGAGAGATTTGTTTGTTATCTCCTGGTGGCTTGTAGGTATTTTGATAGAATCAATTTAAAACGCAACAATGTGATAGAATCTAAAATGTTGTAAACTTAGATATTCGTAAGGTAAGGTGTGAGATACCTAGGTATAAAACAATATAATTTTCTTTGTGTCAATGAATCAGGATGCTAATATTGAAACAAATATATTACTAAGATAATATGTCTGTTATACTATTATTTATTTCATTTAGAAAGTTTTCCTAATAGGTACTACATTCTAGTTGCAAATTAACTTAATTAAGCAAGTAGTAGGCACATCACAAATATGCTAATTTTCTAAGCAGTTCAAAGCGTTCTCGACGCCGATCTGCAAGTTTCCACTGGTGCATGAATACCAGCATTAGCTAAAAGTTTCTTTATCTAATCACCAAACATCGTTGCTGTAGCTGACCTTATAGGGCTTGTAGTTGCTACGAACAATTTAGTCATATAGCCCCAGAGTCGCTTGTGTCTTGTTTACTGAAGTGAAAACTTCCAACTAGATACAACTTAAGATAGAAGTTATCGATACGAGGATATGTATGTCCGTCTGCGAATCGAAAACGGGTTACAATGTACAACCAATACGGTGGTGTTTTTTATAAAATTTTAACTTACGGTATGTAAGTAAATAAGATCATGAACTCTAAGAGCTAAAGATAGTAATAAAATAGGTGCAGTATGTCTGGATACCTGATAATTATTTAATCAAAATTCTTGCATACCGATTTGGTAATTTACGAGGACCCGTTTGCCAAAGAAATAATCTTTTAATATAAGTCTTACTCTTACTAATGGCTTATTTGTTATTTTGATAGCAGATATCGTTTCTCAAGTAGTGCAATAACCGATTTATGAACACGAATCGTTCGGTAGGAGAAATCCTCAGAGATGAAGAACCGAGATAGACTTGTAGGTTCCGGTAAACAAAATTAATATAATTTACTTGGTAAAAACTTTACTCATCTACTCCGAATGGAGGCATACGTTTTAATGGCGACTGTCTCGAATATGACAGCAATAACTGTCTCTCCTGCGACTCCCACGTACTTGTCCAGACATCCCACCCGAAATAGCCAGGAAAGCCAGGCTTCTAGATGTATCTGGCTGACGTATGCTCGTGGTAGCATTTTTGAAGTACCCACCAGCATCTTTTTCAGATATTTGAGCTTCACAAAACTTCTCACGGCACGCTTCTTCAGATCTGGTCTCCAAAAGCGTTCCATTTTAGTGCTACTAAGATCTATTGAGCTGGGGCAGAATGAAGGTGATCCAGTACTCACAGTATTAGGCTGGATGGTGAAAATAGCCACGTAAGTCGGTAATGTCAGCTAAACGCGTCGTGGAAGCAGGCGCTGCAGTCTGACAAGTCTAGCGAAATTAAGCTTTCTATAACTTGTCCTATCAGTAACGCAAACAGATCTAGGTCTAGTTTGCCCTAAATATTAAACAATGTTGAAATAAATATCAACGATGTTGAAAAGACATTAGGAGGCGGTGCATTTTCAAGAGACGTGATCGCCTTCTGTATCGTTCGGCCTGGAAGAGGGTGCGGACGAAGCACGATGTCTCAATGTCTCAATGTCCACAGCTGTCCAGTCAAATGTAAAAATGTTCATGTGATCGTATTCTTGTCTCATTCGTTATGTAGCCAAAGACTGTTTCACCGTCTTTCTAAAGAATCAATGTTGGGTTTCGAAGTTCATCTCTCCGGTAGATATAAAGGCTATTACTGCCTACATTTCTGTAAGATCGCAATGCTAGGAGTATATTGTCCAATGTTGTTAATTTTTTCATGTCTTTGTTCACGAGGGCTCCCCATTGAATGCCCCACGCGTCGGTGATGACGTGGTTCGTGGTAATTATTCGGGGATGGATTATTGAAACACCTCGTATCTCGTACTGTATGTACCTCTTCTGAATACTGGACCGTGCGATGGCACAGTTCCGATTTTGCTGCTGCGTCGTTGCAGTAACCGGCAATGCAACCTTCCCCGGTGGGTGATGAAGGATTGCAAGTTGAGATATCCCAATAGGCCTGGGCCTGTTTTTGGGTTCCAACTACAGCCAGGTGAGTCGTGCTCTTCTGAATACTGGACCGTGCGATGGCAGAGTTCCGATTTTGCTGCTGCGTCGTTGCAGTAACCGGCAATGCAACCTTCCCCGGTGGGTGATGAAGGATTGCAAGTTGAGATATCCCAATAGGTCTGGGCCCGTTTTGGGTTCCAACTACAGCCAGGTGCGAGTCGTGCTTGGAACATTTTTTGAATTCGTTGTTTACTGTACGAGAATAGGAACTTGGCATTGTACTTGGTGTCGCATACAGCTTTCAGAAAATCGAATTCATTGTATACTGTATGATGGTAGGAACTTGGCATTGTATTTGGTGTCCCATACCGCTTTCAGAAAATCGAATTCGTTGTAGACTGTATGAGGGTAGGAACATGGCATTGTATTTGGTGTCCCATACCGCTTCCAGAAAATCGGTAGACCTTGTCAGTGTTATTACCGATTTCTGCATATTGATACACCAACCCAGGCTGATCTATACGCCGGTCGGCTTTTTCTCACTGATTTGGATATTACGGACAGGGAGAGATAAAACACGGTATTATTTATAGCGGCTGGCTCCTAAGACTTTCAACTGAATTAAATTCTGAATTTCGGTTGAAATTGTCCTGTTAGTTTGACACTTTGCTAAAACATCCAACGTTAGAAACTCGTGGTGGTGTTCTGTTGACTGATTCTGCGATCTTAATATATTACTAGGCTTATTGATTCGGGTGGCTTGAAAAGGGCCCAAATTTTTCAAAAATGACAGACAGCCTAAAGCTTCTTCTCTGTTGTACATTGCCCCCTCTTGTTTGACAACGTATTTCTTTTGAAATTATAAGAATTGCAGTTATATATTTGGTTTTATAGTCGCCGTTTTGTTTGATCTAGAAACAACTTTGGGTTGGCAGAGCTCTGGATTTTGTCAATATGAGTATGTATGTCCATAACTAGGGTCAAACCTATACTTGCACGAAGAAGGTAGTTCATAATGAAATAAAATAATTATTCATGTTTAAAACTGTGCACAGGTTAGTATTTTACCATTACATAACGTAAGCCCCTCACCAACTGCTCCCACTGCCGGTAATCCGCGACTTCTCCCCCCGCACGGACAGAGAGATAGAGAGTCAAGGCCACAATCCACCATGCCAGCTGAGCGCAGATTGGCGGATGATGCACGCCTCGGAAGGGTTTCCGGAACATGTGTAGATTTCCTCCCGATGCTCTCCACCACCGTTCCAAATTAACGGCGTTACGAGCATGCTTTCGAAAAGACAGTGGCGTGCGTGGGATTCGAAACAGGGGCTCGGCAGTCAACGATACATTTTCATTTCACACCAGTACTCGAATATAGTCGTATGTGTGCGTTTCCACTTTATCAACGCTTAAGAAGTCAATTGTAATATACGCATACACCCAAATATATCACACAACGTCTATTGAGCATCATTCCGAAGTTTAGTTATCACATAGGTTTTCTGAGACACGGTTTTAATCGAAACCATCACTAAATAATTGATTTCCTTTTTTATAAATTGAAGGTGCATTTAGCTAAATATCCGCAGATAAAAACCAGTCTACTTTAATATATAAAGTAGAATTTATGGCATTATATTGAGACAAGAAGGCATTCCATTCGTGAACAGCGAAAAGGAGTAAAATTTTCCTCTCGACTATCGTTGCTCCTCATAATCAATAATTCTATTAACTCGGTACAAACCGATACGTACTTGATATTCGCTTTCTCAAAAACTACCCGCATCTAATTTATGCAGATTTAAAAATGGTTCCTAAGATAGTGAACTATTCACAAAATCGAACTGTGTGAATATTAATGTTAATGTTAAAATCAGGCACGGCTACCTGCATATTTTGAAAGTATGTGTACACTTTCGCAAAAATTTGCCAATAAAATATTATTCAAATGACTCACCAACAGTTGCTAGGTCAAACCTTTTGTCCAGATCACATGTTCTGGTGCATTTTTGGCGTTGCTCGATAGTGGTTCTTGATCCGAGGAGCAATTCAACCAAGTGTTTTCGCTAAAACTAGTATTTTCCAAAAGGCGCGCTATACACATCACCACTCATTTTCACTTTTTTGGTAGCAGAAGCCAAACTAAACAATTAGAATTTTACTTTCTACTTCAATCTCGAAAGTTAATATCAATAAATATATTGCGACTAAACTTTTGAAACTATTATTCAGTTTTTTGTAACGACCATGTGCTCGGTTCGAAAAACAACGCAACAATGACGAAAATGGTGGCTTGTCTTTGGAAGATGGTTTAGTTGCAGACTGTAAGGATAGATGGCGCTTGAGGCGCGTCTAGGTAGCGGAAGTAGCGACATTTGACGACCAGGTAAGCTGAAGAAAGCGACGTACTCTCTCATAATGGACTTCGGACGTCAAACGGAACGCATAATATACTGTGGCGTGGAATACACTGAGGGCGGGGCTAGATTTGTGAATGGTGCTTTATTTTTTATGTGTTAGTGATTTGGCTGTGTGAGTATGGTCGGGAATGGATCGGTACAGGTATGTTTTGTATGTAATAGTGCGGCTTTACGCTAGTGTGCAACTTTCCCCTCCCGCAAGAAATGACAGAAAGATTTGAACAATAATTTTTAGCAAAGGCTACTTCCCTTCCGTGCTTGCGCGGAAGATCGAGTTGCTCGATGTACAAAATATACAACAACCTTTGTTCTTCAACTATACCTAAGCCCATGTGGTGTCAGAATTACATAGTTCAGTTTTCGAAACAATAGTATACCCCATGTGACTCACTTATTTTATAGGTAGGCATATTGACTTTGTTGTAGTGTAATACACCTAATTAATGAAATCAATAATAACCTTTATCGAATGTTAAAATTAAACCGTACTTTGAAATATCGATATGTTTTAATTTTTGTCAAGCACTAGCGTATATGTGAAAAATTGATAATTTTTCAATGTATTAATAGGTTCACTGATAAGCGTTTATGGATGTGTGTGGTCCAATCACAGACCCAGGTTGATAATGTGCAGCTATTGCTGTGTGAGTGGAGCTCTGTTTGAATACTACGCGCATGTAGTAGTGATCGCGGGGGTAGGGGAAATGTGGCGACAAGCGTTTTGCAAGTAATTTGAGAGTTATGCCATTTCTATTACCTTATTATTTAGATTTCTGTGGGCACATCAAACGATAACCAAAATCAAAAGATTTTTTCGTCAAGATCGTTTTTCGTTCGGCGTTGCAATGAAAGTGAAAAGAAAAGACACAATTTACTCTGATCCAAATGTATTATAAAGGTAAGTAATATATTTAACTAGAGGTTTATTTAATAATTTTCCTACATCTTTGGCAAATACGAAGTCTAGGTGGTTGAATTTAGCCCAGGAGGTGGCGGGCCGGATGTCCACGCGAGGGTTGGTCATCTTCAGCTCCTTGGCTAGCCGCATCACTTGCTGCAAACAAAGAGAACTGCTCTTAGAAAAAACTAAGTTCGGTAGAAGGTAGGCTACATGAGGCCAATTGCCGCAGGTCGCTTTATAAAAAAGGCTAACAAACATGATAAACAAATTAAAACTAATAGAATAAACAAAGAAAATAGTTTTCAAATTAACTTTTAACAGCACATTTTTTTCATAGGAACTGCCGATAGAAGTGAAAACTTATAACTCACAATTTCATAGGTCACTTTGGAAACTACACGGGTGTAACCGGAGGGCGTGGCCTGGCCACCATGGCATGGCCATCTAGAAATGTGTGAGAGATGGCCAGGCCACGCCCTTTCAGCATTTTCCATTGGCTGACGCATTTCTAGATAGCCAATGGCCATGGTCCCGAGTTTACCCGAAGATTTCTTATCATACCCGAGCGTGACGCTAGAATTTAATTCACACCCCACGAAAATTTTGTCTAGGCGCGCCTAAAGAAGTTTTCACTTCAAACAATAACTGTACATGCTACCATCTCGTAGTATACTTACAGACTTCTCGGTGAGTTGGTCGTTCTCTCCGTACAGAAGTGAGACGGGCACTTTCACATTGGCTAAGTTGTACGGCTTCACGGCGCCCCACAGACCGTCCTCCCAGGAGGTGAACACGCCTGGAGTAAAGATTGCATACATTAATAAAAGACTAAGAATAGGGTACAATCCTCAAAAAAATTAATTAGTCCGTCAGTTAGATTGCTAAAAAATATTGTACACGGTATTTTTTTCTTTTGTTTCACAAACAAAAAATTACGAAGATACAGGGCTTAGAAGTTCACGCGCAACTTCTACTCACTCGTGAGTACGATTTTTACTCACGAGTGACGTCGCGACCACCCACTCTCGAAGTTTGATGTTCTATATCTTTGTCGATTTTTAATATTTTGAAAAAACAAAAAATACGTGTCCCATATTTTTCCATGATCTAGCTGACGGACTAATTAGAATAGTGAATTTTTGACCCAGTCCGGTACCCTATTATTTTTTGCCATATTGTGTTTACAAAGATCTTAAGTAGTACATACAGTGTGGCCAATTCAATTAAGAATAGATTTTTAAGTCTTGCATGGTCTTATGTTTGACCGTCATCTTATCTGCTGTTGCCGGCGTATTTTGGATCAGGTGCGCTGGTGATGGTGTATGGTGGATGTAATGAAGGCGGTAGAAAAACGTTAAACAGGTCCCTCGCTTTCTGCGTCGGAAATCTCCCATGGTGTATGGGGTGGGGAACACCCCCGGGTGTTCAAGCCCACTCTCTAGAGGTGTACGTGAGTTGCATGAGCTGGTCCTAAGCTCTTAACTTCCGCCACAGATCATCTAGGTATTCATTTTACCCTTTTGTTGTAATTTTTAGTGGGATCCGCGCTCAACGCTTCCATAATTCTTGTTTAAGTAAATTCCATAAGTACCGTAAAGGTTTAGTATGCTCTCAGTCTCGATGCTATTAGAAAAATACAATGTCTTCGAGACTAGAGTGAATAATACCTCATGGACAAGCGTGTCATATTTTAGATAGATGTTTACTTTTTCTTCACACATTCTCCTTGGGAGACTGGGATCCTAGGTACGACCACCACCCTACCACCTAGTCTATACTAATATTATAAAGAAGTAAAGTTTGTGTGTTTGTTAAATTGTAAGGGGTAATCTCGGGATCTACTGAACCGATTTTAAAAATTTTTTCACCAATAGAAAGCCACATTATTGCTGAGTGTCATAGGCTCCGAGCAAAGCCGGAACGGGCCGCTAGTTACAAATATTTGTGTATTCATCACACAAATATTTGTACTCTGCCCGGGTGTTTTCTTAGGTACATAATTATAATAAGCTAAAGCGTTCATTTCAGAGTTGGGGCGCAGGCTCAGGGAGAATACGGGTGACTCCCGTTTCAGCTTGTTCCTGGAGCAAAGGTTGGTCATTGCCATCCAACGCGGGAACGCAGCCAGCATCATGGGCACCTTTGCGCCGGGAACGGTTCGCGATGGGTTATTTGGGGAGTAGTTTTTAGTTAAGAATTTACATGTTACAAGTAGTTTACAGTTTTTAGTAAATAAACTAAATTATTTAGAAAAAATAAGTATGTATTCAATTTTTTAAAGTATTATATCAGCTTACAAGCGTCCCTTAGTTTGGGGTTAGATGGTGTTGAGCAATGCAATGTAATGTATCTAGTGAATACGTACTGGTGAGAGCTATTTTCCCGAAATGTTCTAGTTGTCTCCACGACGCAGGCTGGAACCGGGCCATGGCCGCGCCCATCAACTCCTGGGAACAAAATATTATGTTCAAGAAACAATCGGAACAGAGTTATCGCAACAAGGTAGTACTTGTAGTGGTAGGACTCTTGGCAGACTCCGCCTGGGGAACGACCACACCTTTGCCAGATATTCTACCGCCAAGCAGTAATGTGCAAACATTACTGTGTTCCTGGATTAAGGACAATGTTTCCAGACAAATTACAGGGCTTAGAGATATAACAACTTAGATTTCTGGGTGACGAGCGCAGTCCAGTGCTAGGTAATGATTTGGACTCTTCATGATCCAATAGCTGCGTGTCACTGTGCTGTTATGTGGCAGGCATGTTGCTTACCATCAGGCACATAACCTGCTCGTCTCGTCACTCTTTATGTGAAAAAAAACATAGAAGCAAAAAAAAACAAGGTATACTTACAATAGGGCTGCTGATTACTGTATACAATAGCTGAATAGCTGATAAGCTATGTAAGCCCTATTGTATTTGTATTGTTCAACAATTAGAAATAAAAACTGTTATGGCGTCTGCTACTTTGGTGTACTATACTGTTTTTACCGTGTACATTTATGGTGTAATTAATGTATTATGTCATTATACTGTGAGGATTAACACCAGACAAATGCAATCTTTATGCTGCAAAAAAGCTAATAGCGCAAAATACATGTTGGATCCACGGATTTTTTTTTTTTTATAGCATAGAGTGACGAGACGAGCAGGTCATGTGCCTGATGGTAAGCAACATGCCTGCCACATAACAGCACAGTAACACGCAGCTATTGGAACATGATAGTCCAAATCATTACCTACCTAGCACTGCACTGCGCTCGTCACCCAGAGATCTAAGATATTATGTTTCTAAGCCCTGCAATTTCTCTGGAATCATTGCCCTTCAAGCCGGAACACAGTAATGTTTGCACATTACTGCTTGGCGGTAGAATAACTGGCAAAGGTGTGGTACTTCCCCAGGCGGACTCTGCTAAGAGTCCTACCACTAGAATGTGTCATTATGTAGACATACTGATGTTACTGTGTTGTGTTTTGAAGGGCAATGTTTCCAGAGAAATTACGGGGCTTAGAGACATTACATCGTAGATCTCTGGGTGACGAGCGCAGTGCGGTAGCACCGCACTATACCGTAGTACCTAGCAGGTAATGATTTGGACTCTTGGAATATTTGGCAAAGGTGTCGTACTTCCCCAGGCGGACTCTGCTAATAGTCCTACCACTACTAAAAATCATCATCATTAAGCTAGGTGGACCACTAGAATTACATTCACACCCCACAAAAAATCTGTCTAGGCGCGCCAAAAGAAGTTTTCACTTCAAAAACATAGAATCCAGTACTCACATTGTCGTTCTGTTCGTAGTCCTCTCCCACGATGGAGTAGATGAGCGAGAGGCACATGTCCTCGCGCGGGTCGCGCGTCGAACACACAGAGCCGAACACGAACTCTAGCACGGGCTGGCCCACCGTGGCCGCCACCATGCCCTGCGACCGCATCGTGCGCTGGAAACACATACATTAAATAAAACCTGTTATTCCTACAAATAAATGTCAATGTTTGGATCTTTGTTGCTCAATCACGTCGTAGCGTATGACCGGATCGGGAATACTCCGATGTGGGGACACAGATTATAGTTTAGATGTCTAGAACAACATAGGTTTCTTCTTATCTCGACAAAATAACAGGAACACATAATCACGCGGGTAAAACCACGCAAATCGGTTTGCACAGATTGATCGCTATGATCTATCGTTACGTGTGTGGCTGGCTTTACACACAACTCACCGGAACATCGACCATCCCCAGAAGCAGATTAGCCAGCGTCTTCATATTATCCAAGTAGACAGCCGGCGCGAGCGCCACGAAGGTCACGATCTTGTCATTGTACTCTGGTCGCTGGGCCATCATGGTGAAGAAGGAGGTCGTGCCCATGGAGTACCCCACGTAGAGCAGCTTGGGTAGACCAGTCACCTCCAGCACCTTGTCGATCATGGCGGGAACGTCGTACTTGCCGTGCTCGTGGAAACTAGAATAAGTAAGTAAACACTAAAAATAGATTCTTTTTTTAATAGCAAAGAGTGACAAGACGAGATGGCATGTGCCTGATGGTAAGCAACAAGCCTGCCCATAATAGCACAGTGACACGCAGCTATTGGAACACTGAAAAGTCCAAATCAGTCTACCTAGCACCGCCCTACGCTCGTCAGCCGGAGATATAATTATCTCTTATCCCAGTTATTTCTTTGGAAACATTCGGAACAC
The DNA here is from genome assembly GCA_963693475.1 of Ectropis crepuscularia. NCBI lineage: Eukaryota > Metazoa > Arthropoda > Insecta > Lepidoptera > Geometridae > Ectropis > Ectropis crepuscularia. The sequence goes on from OY856355.1 coordinate 27,580,695, forward strand.
AGTAATGCTTGCCCACTACTGAAACTGTACTGATGGAGATTTTAAGGCAGTTGGGGAATACTATTATACTTCACATATACATATATCCGTGGGTAAATTTTGCGGATCTGAATTATCGAATAGTGTATTAACAAAAACTATCCCTACAAAGAAGCGTTTGTAACACAACCCATCCCACAATTAACGATGAACGTCTTAAAATAAATTAGTACCTATTTTCTAAAATAATGCAAAAACATGTTACGAGGCCGCTCGCAGGTGGTGGATGCTGGCGATGGCGATAATAAATCAGACCCATTGTCTTCATCTATGGGAGTACCGCAGGGTTCGTCAGTTTCAAACATCATGTTTTCTCTCCTATTGAATGATCTCCCTGACGCCGTAAAGGGGGCAGACATATTCATGTATGCGGATGATGTGGCTGCCATAGTAACCGCCCTTTCAATAGAGGAATTGGAAGATAAATTAAATACTATAATTAATGAATTAAACACGTGGTTTTGTGCCAACGGTTTTATGTTAAACTCAAAAAAGACTCATTTTATTCACTTTTGTCTGTCGGGCCACTATACAAAACCGCTAAAAGTCTTGCTTGACGGCGCACAGAGGGGTATTTGAGACATCTAGCTGGCCAAAATTATTTATCGCTCTTAATCAATTAGAAATGGTTCAGTATCTCATAAAACCTTAAATACAAGTGTATAAATACTCTTAACCTTCAGTTACAGGACAAATTCATACATTAAATTTGAATAAAGAGACAAAAAGATGCGGTAGAAAAAAAGCGTAGTTTTGTATAAGAAAATATATTTTATAACACAAAATAATGTATAGATATAATTATAATAAACAACTATCGCAAAACAAATTTAAAAACTTAAAATATAAATAATAATTAGGCATAACTTTCTTCACATATTAACATTTCTAGTGTTTCCTTCATAAAATGATTTTGTTTTATTTTTTTAACAATTCTTCTTGATGCAAGTAGGGGATCTGATGTTAACAACAATCTATTCAAAACATCTGTATTACATTCTAATCTGCTGAATTTTCTTGCAAAGTTTTGCCTGTATAAACGAAAATGTTTATTTCTTGCTTCTGCTGCTTCTTCAGATAATTGTCCTATTGGTAAAAGTGCATCTTCTATTACAGTAGCCCCATGCATTAAGATTTTATGCATAGTAGGCGTCATATTATGTCTACCATATAAACTAACATAAAGTGCGGCAGTATCTGTAGTAAATTTTTTGAATTTTTCTGCGTCTATTTTGTACCCACATGAAATGCACTCAAGAATCACTTTGATTTTTTTGATAAAATTTATATCTAGACCTGTAATTTCAGCTGCCAACTCTGGATTTTCAAAAAATCTTCGACTGGTATTTCCGTCATTTGTATTGCCAAATCCAGCTTTAGGAAAATCTACCCGAAGACCTAGTTTATTTTTAAATTCGTTTTGAATTTTTTCTTTGTTTTTTTGTATTAGCAGTTTGTCTGCTTCAGATTTTGGTGGCAAATCTTGCACACCGAGCTTGTAGGCAATATGTAATAAATTTTCAAATAGCCGAATTCTGGCATGTAAAGTAGATAAGCCGAACTTCAATGTATCTGTATTAACTACATTTGTTTTATTCAAATCGTTAAAATCTTTTGATGTTGCTCCACATATGTAACATCTCATTGTAGATTTTGTACCAGTTGCCGCGTTGCACACTTTTGCATCTATCATTGTTAGCATCATTTTGGTTTTAACAACATATGATCTTCCACCGATTGTTACTGATATAGGTTCTAATTTTTTAGCTGCGGCTTCCACATTGTTGATTTCGTCGTTCGTTATATCAACTGTTTCCTTTAAAAATCGTATACGGATAGGTCTACAGTAGCGGGGTGATGATGGAGTTGTGTTATGCCATAATATTTTATTTTTTTCCCCATACACTAAGCGTAGAGGCACAAATGAACTTTGAAAAATGTGCGAGTCGCATCCGCTATCATTTTCAAACTTTTGTTTGAACTGAGCCTGTTGTGAGCCATCACAACCCCATTTACAGATCATTTGAAGATCTCTCTCATTATCGCTAAGGGTTTTCAAAACGTCTTCTAAGTGAATAAGTAATCTTTCGGCAGTATGATTCATTATTCCTTGTAAATTCACTTCGGCACAGGTTTCGGTTACGCTAAAAAATTCATTGGAAGGATAACATTGTTTCTTATACAGCTGCAAAACTGAATAGCATGGAAGATTTCCTGTGGTTTGTCTGATCCTTTCATATTGGGACCTAGAAAGATTCGCATCTACAAACATTGCCAGCGCTTCTTCTGGTTTGATATGCTTAACATGTGCCATGTCACAGTCTACTGACTTCCGGTATTCCTTAGCGCGGTCCCTATTTTCAGAAATCTCTTTCAAAATATTTGAAGCACTTCTATTGCCCTGGGCTCGCAATTCCATTTGAGCTGCATAAATTATTTTCTCAGGGCTATCCGACAAACGTATTGTCTCAGTTTTACGTCTTTTGCCTCGTTCACTAGTCTCTTCAAACGGTTTAGCGGGTCTACCTGCTCTTGTGGGTATTAGAGGTAATTCAAAAGTCCCATTCAGCCATTTTTCGTTGGTTTTTTCAAATAGATCACTTCTATATTTTGCTGCTACCCATCGATGCTTCATTTCTGATTTCATGCGTGCAAAATTACGCTTTATGTCCTTTATTTGTTCTTCCGAGTACGACTTACGTGAAATCAAATAATTTTCAACATATTCTAATTGGTCGTTAAATTGAGATCATTTTGTGATCTCATTAGACCAAATATCTCCTTGCGAGTCATTAAAGTACTTCCAGATGGTCCTGAAATATTAAAAACTAAATTAAATCAAAATTTCATTTTTTTTACATTTTTAAGTACGATATCTAAAATCGCTCCAGATGACGGAGTAGGAATTAGTAGGAACCAATTTTTTACTTTTTTAAAAGTAGAAAGTCTATATATTACGAATATATAAAAATTATAGCCGGGTAATGCCGGGAACTAAAACAAAAAGCCTCGTAAAACTAAATTTTCTTGAAAAAAATAGGGAATTAAACCGGTATTTTTTCAAATGACGAAAAATAATATAATCCCGTCACAAAATTAAATATTTTAAATATGTAAAATAATTCACTTACCAGCAGTTTCAGAATCCATAGCCAATTTTGGATTATTCACAACACAACATAAACTAAAAAATAGTTAAAATTGAGTTTTAAAGCACGAATATTGAAAATAAACAACCGCTTCGAGCAATGTCTCAGTTTCAACTGACTATATCTTGTTCAATTTGGGGTGGGTAAAAAAAATAACAATAGGGTTGGGTCGCCCAACTACCTGGCTCTTCTAGGAATGCATTTTTTTTTACCTGAGCGTAATTCTGAGAAATGTAATTTTGGCCAGCTAGATGTCTCAAATACCCCTCTGTGCGGCGTCCGGATTGAGCAGGTACAAAATACAACATTTCTGGGGTTCGAGATTGACCGCTGCATGACTTGGGAACACCACATCGACAAGATGTGTGCTAAAGTAAGCAGTGCGTGCTTTGCACTAAGACGGGTGTCCCGAGTGGTGTCTGCGGATGTGTCTCGTTCGTGTTACTTCGCCACGGTGCATTCTCGGTTACAGTACGGCGCCGAACTATACGCGCGCGCTGCCGACTGGGAACGTGCGTTCCGCGCCCAAAAACGTGCCGTACGTGCCATCGTGGGTGTGTCGCAATGCACATCCGTTAGACCATATTTCAAAGAGCTTGGCATACTTACGTTGCCTGCAATCTTGATCTACCAAGTGGCTGTGTATGTCAGAAATAACTTAGACTCATACAACACACGAGGAGAGAGACATTCTTGCAATATACGCAACGCTGACAAGCTGGATAGTATACCACACTCCCTCACAAGATCGGAAAAGCTGACTCACATTATGGGACCGGAAGTTTATAACACTCTTCCTAAAATAGTTAAATCAGCCCCAAGTTTGGGCAGCTTCAAGAACCGATTAAAAAGCTGGCTTATCGATCAAACTTTTTATAGTTACAGCGATTTTTTAAAGAGTGATGGTAAACTTACAATAAAATTGTAAAAATAATGACATTATTCATTACAATTGTAATAAATACATATTATATTTTAATGGTTGACACTTATTTGTACGATACTCATTATCGTACAATAAAATGTTAAATTTAAACTTTAAAAATGTATACTCCTTGTATGCTCTTTTTTTGTTTTTAAAATTGACGTGTAAATTGTACATTTATGAATAAAGAACTTTGACTTTGACTTAAACTATGTTAGTAAAGTTGTTGGAAGTACCTGTATTCCCAAAAGGCTTGGTCGTTTTTGGTGAGGTTCAAATGTGACGAGTAGATGGTGCCGCGGAGGTTTCCTAGCCAGACATCGTACCCAGCATCGGCCAGAAGATACGCTGCAACAGTAAAGTAAACTTTGAGGATTAGCGAAAAACAGGGATACGGCATTTATATACTATTTTTTTGAAGTGAAAGCTTATTTTGGCACAGCACAGACAGATTTTTCGTGGGCTGTGACTTGAATTCTAAAGGTACAAGTTCGCGCCGCGACCGCGACGCGAGACCGCGACCGGAGACCGCGACAGACACTTGACACTATGGAATTGTATGAGCGCCAGTTCGCGTCGAGACTGCGACAGAAGACCGAGACAGGTCGCGGTCGCGGTCTCGGCGCGAACTGACGCCCTTAACTACCTTAACATCACGCTCGGCAATGATGAGAAAGCTTCGGGTTAACTAGGGGCCATGGCCATTGGCCATCTAGAAATGCGTCAGCATTTCTCATTGCATGCTCCTTGCTCATGGCCATGCCCTCCAGTTTCAATTGTTTATAGTATTGAGTGACGAGACGAGCAGGACATGTGGACCTGCAACATAATATCACAGTGACACGCAGCTATTGGAACACGAAGTGTCCAAATCATTACTTAGCACTGCACTACGCTCGTCACCCAGAGATATAAGATCTTTCAACTCTATGCCCTATAGTTTCACTGGAAAAAATGTCCTTCGAACCGAAACACAGTAAAAACAAAAGTCCAGACGGACTGTAAAGAATCCTACCACTACTAAATACTAGACCGAATGGGGTCGATACGATAAAATAAAAAAAATCATGAAATCCCCAACAAAGGAGAAAGTACTATAGGTGCCTAATAGCTTTTAGCACGTATAACTTTCAAATTTAGTCTTGTCTTTTACCATCGACTGTGTGAACTATCCGCTGCTAAGTAGACCCTGCCAGTCGGAGCCAGGGTCGCAGTTGGAGAAACCTGTGGGGTTTTGGTCGGCAGGGGCACTGTTTTTAGTGGAGTCGTGCCCAGTGAGGTATGGTGAGAGGGATGAAAGGTAGAAAGATAGCTACCTACGTTGCTGTGTGCTGTCTCATGATGTGATGAGGTGTTGTCTTTCTTCCTAAGCTCCCTTACCGATGCTCCTCTCCGGCCCCATGATGACGAAGTCTCCGCAGCTGCCAAGGAGGTTGAGAGGCAGAAAAAAAGCTACCTTTGTTGCTGTGTGCTGTCTCATGAGGTGACGAGTCTGAGACTGTCTTTCTTCCTAAACTTCTTTACCGATGCTCCTCTCCGGTCCCATGATGACGAAGTCCCCACTGCTGCCGAGGATGATGAGAGGCAGAAGGATTGCTACGTTGCTGTGTGCTGTCTCATGATGTGATGAGGTGTTGTCTTCCCTCCTAAGCTTCCTTACCGATGCTCCTCTCCCGTCCTATGATGACGAAGTCCCCACTGCTGCGGAGGAGGATGAGAAGCAGAAAGATAGCTACGTTGTTACTGTGTGCTGTCTCATGATGTGATGAGGTGTTGTCATTCTTCCTAAGCTTTCTTACCGATGCTCCTCTCCGGCCCCATGATGACGAAGTCCCCGCTGCTACCGAGGAGGCCGTGCTGGATGAAGACCGCCCTCTTCCCCTTCCCCCCCGCGTCGGTCCGCCGCGCCGAGCGCCTGCCTGCCGGGATGCGGTGCAGCTGGAGGGAGTACCCGTCGGCCGTGGTGACGCGGTGCTTCTCGTTGGGGTACCCTGCTGCGGAGATCAGCTTTGGCTGGGGACAAACATTTCAACTTTTAGACAACCATTAGTGGACACCGTGGTGGACACATGGTGAAAATCAAACGGATTTATCTGAATATTCTTTCTTGTATAAAGGAGAAAAGAAAATGCGCATATTGGTGATGTGAACTCACAAGATTTTAAATTTCCAAAAAAAACGTCTAAAGTTTCTAACTATAAGCTTGACCAGTAAAATACTACACATTATAGATAATAAATTTCGAATCTAAGAAGACCGTCTTCGTAAAATAGAAAATTTCATTTTTTCTCACAACTCTCTCAATGTGGGTATCAAATGAAGGGCTTGACTAATTACTTGTAGAATACCATAATACAACACATTTAAAACCAAGGTAATCGGCAGTAATACCCCGTTTACATTATTCCAGTCCAGCAACCGAATCCAGCGCTGGATTGCTTATTGGAATAATGGAAACCGGCACTGGAAAGCATCAACCCAGTGCCAATGCATTCCAGTGCCTGTTTACAATATTCCAGCAAGCAATCCAACGCTGGATTCGGTCGCTGGACTGGAATCATGTAAACGGGGTATCAAACAAAAATTTTAAATTTTAGTCTTGTTCTAGGTCGTAGTCGCCATCGTAGACCGGGGTGCTCACTTTACATTAGGAGACAAGATGGTTAAAAGTTAGTTAATACCTTGCAATAAAATTAAAAATCAATAAAATAAATAATTTGATAATTTGTATACTCTTATGAGATCACATTAACACTTTGTAAGGTTGGCGTAATCTTTGTTGTAGATTGTAAGCTACAATGTCCTGCTATTTTCCTCATATACTGCTAATATAGCAATTAAATAAATCTCAGTGATTATTCATGCTTTTATTAATGCTTTGCGATCAGGTTATCAAACAGAGTATTGGTACTTAATGGAAAACTATGGGTTTATGGGCTTGTTTGTGGGTTGCCATGAACTTAATATTTGATTCTATATCTCTACATACACTGTATGTAATGCTGTACTAGACCTTACGTACGGTCTCTAGGCAGCCAAGTACCAATCGCTACGTGAATATGTTACACTCAAAGAGTTTACATATGTATAGGTAATATGGATAGAGTTAGAACAAACGATTGACACCGAAAGCTCCTGTCTTGTCGCTCTTGTAGAAATGTCATACTTTTGTCGCGGCACATCACTATGTCGCCATAGCTAACATACACCTCATCTACTTACGATTGGTACAAAGGAACCGTGCGGGAAAACTTCATCTATTTTTGACGTGATAACGTCTTATAATTCGATGAAGCCGGCTGCTCGCCCGCAAAACTGTAACGTTCCGCCGTTACCGTTAGTTCGTCTTCCGTGCCATGCGGACGAAGCTGAGCGCTGAGGGCGCCACCCGCCGAGTCGAGCGGTATCACTACTCGCGCTATCAGCGTACTGATTTCTTAAGACGTTGTCACGTTCTATCGTCAGTAAACCGACTTTACAGACAACCATTTTTTTTACTTATTCTTTATCTAAGGTTAAACCCCGGTTTGAAAAAGATTTCAATGTCTTGAAAATCGCTGCAAAGTTGCAAGTTGCTAGCTTCTCAATTTTTATCTGATGTATTTCGGAAACTGTGGAGCTGATGCGTATGGTCTAATAATTGCCCTTTCTCCTATCGGGCTACTCGTAGCTCATAAAAGCGACACCGTTTCATGGATAACAGTGAATTATGGCATTGACTCTCGCCTAGCGAGAGAAGACCCAGAGTCCCAGCATTGGGAACATCTAGTGGGCTGCTTATGCCACAGATGATTGCTTGAGTAAGTCTTAACCACAATAAACAAGTTGAAAAAAAAAACAATAAAACAGATACAATATTTTCTTCCTTCTATACACAGGTATATATTATTTAAAGTTAAAATAGAGTTAATTGAAAAACTATTAGAATACCACGATTAATAATTTTAATGAAGTTTGTAAAAAGTTAAGTCATGTGTTTGTCTTTTCCAGATGCGCCACTTCAACACATCGCTAATAATATATGAGCTAAAGAGCGCGCACGCTGTTGTAACGAATTGTTACGAAGATTTCGATACGTTTAGACCGGGCCAATACACTTCTTTTTTATTTTGTATGGAATTTTTTTACGGATTTCCAAAGAGTTTAGGACAAAAGTTGGCGTATTCTATGTACTTAACATCCCCTAAAAAGGAGGTAATGGCTGATTACCAAGAACCCTGTAGAGTAGGATAGGATTTCTGTAAGTCGTTGTATAACTAACAGACAGTTTGGTAGTGGTAGGACTCTTAGCAGAGTCCGCCTGGGGAAGTACCACACCTTTGCCAGTTATTCTACCGCTAAGCAGGAATGTGCAAACATTACTGTGTTCCGGTTTGAAGGGTAATGTTTCCAGAGAAATTACTGGGCTTAGAGATATAACAACTTAGATGTTGGGTGGCGAGCGCAGTGCGGTGCTAGGTAATGATTTGGACTCTTCATGTTCCAATAGCTGCGTGTCACTGTGCTGTTATGTGGCAGGTATGTTACTTATCATCAGGCACATGTCCAGCTCGTCTCGTCAATCTTTATTTAAAAATAAAAAGACACTAGATAAGCATACGCAGCTCATTAAATATTCTCAACTGCTGGGACTCGGGATCTTCTCACACAAGGAGAGAGTCATGGCTGTAGTCCACCACGACAGCCCGCGCGATGTTAGATTACACATAACCTCGAAAGATTTTAGGAACATATCGTTTTCCTCACGATTTTTCGGCACCGGTTTTTAAGTTACTCACTACGCTATTTCGTACATGACTTCGAAAAGACAGTGGTGCGCGTGGGATTCGAACCCGGGGCGCCGGGTCGGCATTCGCCGTTCTCGCGACTAGACCAGTCGTAACTTCTACGGGCATTAGGTAACTTTGGTTTATTAAATCGTGGTTGGATATCTTCGTGCTTCGACATACAGTGGCACAGACTAATTAAACAGCAATTACTGAGACAGGGTAATTATCTAGCTGATGTGATAACACATCGACACCAAACATGGGCAGCCTCATTAAAGAATTAGGTTTTAAGGTCTATGTCAGCCAGCGATTCTCGCGTAGTAATGAACATTTCGCATTCCATATTTGCAGATAAATTGAATTCTTACTCATGGCCTGATGGCATTGATTCTATTTTATTTAGCACAAGACCTGAGAGAGTCTATACGAGTGTATTGATGTTTACTTACTTTTGTGTGAAATGTCCACCAATATTTAATTATTTATCAAAGAGCGGAGGTCCATCCCGACTCCCGACTCCATCAAATCAAGGCGAATACAAAATAATAATAATATGTTTTGATAGACATTTCACGCACAACACAATTTGACTCCAAATTAAGCAAAGCTTAAACCATGGTACCAGATAGCTGATATATAATACTTACCCATCCCACTAATATTATAAATGTCAAAGTATGGATGTTTGGATGTTTGTTGCTCAATCACGCCGTAACTTAAGGACAGTTCAGGTTGAAATTTGAAATACAGTTAGATTACAGTCTGGACAAACACATAGGCTACTTTTATCCCGGGGAAATAACGGGAACGACGGGAACGAGAAGTACGCGGGTAAAACCGCGGGCCACTGCTAGTATGACATAGTTATGTATAGTTGTAAATACATACTTATTTTGCATAGAAACACCCACGACACATCACACAAATATTTACACTAGGCAGACTTACCACCAACTAAGCCATGAGGCCAGTTCATAGTGGTGTCTTCAAGTTCGATTAAAAAAAAATAATGGCGTGCTTAATTTTAAGAAACATTTTGATCGCAGTACGTTACTAGATAAGGGTTTAGATTCTCCACGGCACTGTATAATTATGTGCAGACCTGTTGCTTACCATCAGTCACACGTCTCGCTCGTCCTATCCTCCATTATTTACAACAAACACTAATGCTTCTAATCAGCCGTCTTGAGCTTTTGGGTGTTACTTTCACCTCTACGCTCAACTTTGGCTCGTATATCGAGCCCAAGGCTAAACTTGCTGCCAAAAAACTAGGTGTCCTCTCAAAGGTGCGAAGGTATTTCAGTTGCTTACATTATATCAAGCACAGATTCGCTCCTGTATGGAGTACTGTTCGCACCTTTGGGATGGTGCGGCTAAGTATCAGCTGGAAACTCTGGAATCGATCGAGAAACGTGCCAAAAGGCTCATAGGCAACAACACTTTTGTGCGAATAAAAGACTTCAAAGTCTTGAACATCGCCGTAAAATTGCTAGTCTATCGGTTTTTTATCGGATGCACTTCGGAGAGTGTGCGACTGATTTACATGATCTAATACCACCTTGTCCTTTTTTCTATCGGAATGCTCGTAGCTCGAAAAAGCGACATTGTTTCATGGTTGATGTTCCAAAGACACGAACGAAGAGATTTGACTCTACTTTTGTGATAAGAACGTCTAGGCTGTGGAATACGTTGCCTGAGTGGGTTTTTCCCGTTGGTTACAATCTTTGTGTCTTCAAATCGCGAGTGAATCGTTTTTTTCTAGGTAAACACGCTTTATCGTAGACTGCATCGTCGCTTAACATCAGCCGAGATGGCGGTCAAGTGTAAAAAAAGTCTATAAAAGTTAAAAAATAATCTAAGGCGTTGGTAAAGGTATTTGCCGATTTGCGAATTCAGGTTAGGTCGGCTGACCGCGACCTAGGGCAATGTTAAGCATTTAGCATCTAAACATGGTCTAGAACAAGTATTTACATTTTATTTCATTTTATTAAAACATACATAAAGATTTATTGTTTTATTTTTAGATCTTCATGGTTGACATTCGAAAGATTTGAACTAACATTTTTGTTTTCATTTTTGTAAAAATAAGTTGTAAATTGCGTTGCCTGAAGGGTTCCAGTGGATACATACATTTTCGGTGCCTTCAATTCGTCAGTGAATAGGTTTTCTCTAAGTAACTCGCTCCATCGTTTATAACTTCTATAGTAAAAAGGAAAAGTAAATTAAAAATGTATTCTCACCCTTTTTGAAAAATAAAATTGAGCACACTTCTATGCTTTCAGAGTATTCCTGGTAATGAGGACATCATTATTACAGAGCTTGGAGCTATTTTATCAGGGGTGTTCCACCTTTTAAGAGATCTGAGATCATACCATACCCCCATGGGTTTTTCATTTTAAAACTGTCTAAGGATTAATGCAATTTCATCCAGGATTACGTCAGACAGGTCTTCCGTATTGCTCGAGTCAGTGTTTTTTTCACATTCTCCAGTGGATGATGAGGGAGTGTGAGATGCGTTCAACTGACTGTAGAAATTCTCAACTTCCAAGAGTATTCCCGGGATCTATTGAACGCAGTAGTAATGCATAGGTATAATATACAAAGCTATTCGCCTGCTAAGCTATTAATAATAAATGTAAATAAAAGTCTCTCGCGAGTTTTCTACTCCGGTTCCGCTTCGTTTCGTCCGATCAAACATTCTACGGACGAAACTACGGATCGAACTACGACCAGAGTAGGATTAGTCGCGAGTTTTTTCGAAATTACGTTTTTCGTTGAAAGAGAGAAGACGTCCAGTTTAATCGGCGACAGTTTTGTCGAAGTGTCAAACTTCGACAAGTTCGACTTCGGAAGAAGAACGTCGATATTTGTACCTACTTCTCGCTCAAGTTCGACGTGGTAACAATGTCGCCGACCAGTTTCACCGACGGTCTCCGTTTACCTGTCTCTCACCTCGCTGTGATCACATACCTACTCCATTGTAGGTATTTTACCGCATTTCTTTTCTAGCGCACGTGCTACCATTGTTCTGTCATTCGTCATTAAAATATTGCTCTGCTGTGAGAAAGGCGCCATCGCAAAAAGATGTCTTTAATTATACTTTTTTTATTTATTCTGTAATCTCAGGAATAAATAGTTTTTATGCAATTATGTCTCGTAACACGTATTATTTTTCATAATGTAGATTGCAGACTCTGCCATAGGAAATACCTCACCTTTGCCAGTTATGGGCATTTAATCTCTAATCATCTTGATTCATAACGTAAAATTGTATTCGTCTGTTCAACCAAAGCCTCAGTCTCGTTTTAGTAAGTCAACATCTGTAGTGGCACTAATTAGTAAATATTTTAAAATGCGTATCAAGTAAATATCTTGTTCGGAAGCGCGGTGCAGTTCTAGGCAGTAAATTGGATTCTTCACGTTCAATGTGTTGCGTGACACTGTGTTGTAAGGGGTAGACGTGTAGCTCATGGATGGACGGCCAATCGCTCTATACTAAAAAAAAAGTGTCGCTGCCGCGCTATGTCATAAATATGTTGCAGCCGGATTGTATGATTCGCCATATTACATTACGGCTAGCCGTTTTGAAATCAGTGGCGTTTTGTAAAGCGGCGGTTTAACGATTAGCCGGATTTAATGCGGCTGATTAAAAAACATCCGCAATGTATACGACGCCATACGTCACTCAACACGGCTAGCTGTAATGTAATAAAGCGAGAGATTAGCCGCCTCTTTGACAATTTTTAGTTCCTATTCTTAACACTCATAGCGCTGCCTGACATAACAATAATTATGGTGTTGAATACAGTAGATGTGTTGCTAAATTGCTAAAATGACTGTGGATTCTGGAATTCACAGGAATCGTACATAATATTATTGGAGTGTTTTTCCACCATCCACCTCTTGAGACGGCTCCCCTTTGTCCACCTGGGTGTAACCTACTTGGAAACTATTTAGTTTCCACAGTCCACCTTGTTTTGACTAAATCGGACCGGGTAGATTACACAGGACCCAGATCCGACTCGGAGCACCCCGATTCTACCCAGGTTTGTCGCTACTACCCCTAGAGTGTTATTAAAAAATGCGGGAGCCAGAAGCTCAAGAGCTCAAGGTCCTGAGTGGAGCGAGCCAAGCGAGCCGGCGACCTCCGCAGTGGAGCGCAGGCCGAGTATGGAGAAGCGACACTTAGAGCTGACCGCAGAGCTTCTGGCTTTGCTAATTTCAATGACAGACCCTTGTCCCTTGACCGTCACCAATATCAAGTTAGGGGCTTTCAAGCTTTATTTAGAGAAGTAAAATCTAGTAAAAAAAATAAGAAAAGAATGTCGAAAGTAATCTGTCTTTCTGATAAATAAAATTAATTTTCATTTTAAACATTGTTTATTTTGTAAGTAGTATGGTCACCCTACAATTTAAGCAGTAATACAATGCGGCTAAACGTGGGCCGCCCTATTGAAGAACGTATAGCATTGCAAAACGGCCCTGTTTTTCAAAACGGCTAGCCGTAATGTAATGAGGCGAATTATACAATCCGGCTGCGACATATACGTATATAGCAGTTCTCATCAGGGTCGAATAACTTGGATATAAAAACATAAACAATGGAAGTGTATCAATTCTCGTCACGTTTATTCTGATTATGTCATAAAGATGCGCGCGCGCCGCCGCGGCCGCGGTCGCCGGGATGCTCGCGGATTCCGAATTCGAATTGATGTCACGCGCGCCCGTTACGGAATATGTTTCCTCGAACGCAACTCTCATTAAAATTATGTTATTATTATCCGTAAATACTATTCAAAATCTTTTTATAGTTTAGGACTCGACGCCTTCTATCACTTTTAATGACAGTTAAGGCCATATTCCACCATAGTCCACTAAGCTTGTGCTGGTGATTTTTTTATTGTATAGAGTGACGAGACGAGCAGGACGTGTGCCTAATAGTAAGCTACATGCCTGCTATAACAGCACAGTGTCACGCAGCTATTGGAACACAAAGAGTCAAAATCATTACCTAGCACTTTACTTCGCTCATCACCCACAGATATAAGATGTTTTATCTCTAAGCCCTATAAATTCTCTGGAAACATTGCCCTTCAAACCGGAACACAGTGATGTTTTCACATTACTGATTGACGGTAGAATAATTGGCAAAGGTGTGGTACTTCCCCAGGCGGACCCTGCAAAGAGTCCTACCATTACAAAAAGATATGAATGTAGGAGGACGGGGAATAAATACAATTAGAAGAACTAGGAGAACATACATAGATGCTTGCTTATGTGTCTGTATTATGACATAGCCTAAAGGCCGATTTAAACTGAACGAACATAGAGCTAGAGCTGGAACAAGAGCATTCTTTCTCGATCTTTTAGTGTAAACGAAAGATCGTTCTTAGCGTTTTCCATATTAAATATTCCATATAATCTTTGCGAACGCAAACAAAACAACGAAAGAATGCTCTACGTCTGTTTACACCAAATGAATTTGATACAAAGGGGATAGAATGAGCATTTGCTCGTCTGATGTAAATCGGCCTTTAGTAAGGCCTAGGACAGCTTACCTCTTTCCAGTTAGACATACTGTCTGTGTAACCTCACATTTTATCTAGTTACTTTTCGCAAACATTTATAAATTAGACACTATTACTGCGTTCCGAGTTCCGAGTTTTTTCACCGAGGTACGTGATCATAAAATAACGATGTCATTTTAATGAGAGATGAAGAAAAAACGATAATACCCCGTTTACATGATTCCAGTCCAGCGACCGAATCCAGCGCTGGATTGCTTACTGGAATAATGGAGACCGGCACTGGAATGCATCAATCCAGTGCCAGTGCATTCCAGTGCCGGTTTACATTATTCCAGTAAGCAATCCAGCGCTGGATTCGGTCGCTGGACTGGAATAATGTAAACGGGGTATTAATACCCCGTTTACATGATTCCAGTCCAGCGTTATGTTATACCCCGTTAACATTATTCCAGTCCAGCGTTATGTTATACCCCGTTTACATGATTCCAGTCCAGCGACCGAATCCAGTGCTGGATTGCTTACTGGAATAATGTAAACCAGCACTGGAATGCATTGGCACTGGATTGATGCATTCCAGTGCCGGTTTACATTATTCGAGTAAGCAATCCAGCGCTGGATTCGGTCGCTGGACTGGAATCATGTAAACGGGGTATAACATAATGTGAATCACGTTTTACGGAGTAAGCTTAGACCCACTGCACCACTCTAATTTCTAATTTTATGGCGAAAATCTTGAAATAAAACAGCTCGTTTCTGGTGCAAAGGATTGTGATTCAGCGGGGTAATGCTGCCAGCATTTTGGGCTCCTTTGCGCCAGGAACAGTGCAGGGAGAGCTATGCGGTAACATGTGACGTGACATGATTATTTATTATGAGCACGGATATCGGGGGATGTGTCTTGTTTGCGAATCTAGTTCGAAACCTAATGTCTCCGGTCTTCTCCTAACCTGAATAATCTTATATATTAAAGTTCTCGTGTCACATAGTTACCTTACTCCTCCGAAACGGCTTTGCTGATTGTTTACCAAATTTTATACGCAAATTGAGCAGGTCTGAGAATCGGCTACTAGCTATTTTTTATACCCTTAAGTGATAAGGGTTGTTCACCCCAAATTTTTTTTTTTAATTTTTGGACAACATTTTTTGTTTTTATTATATAATACAACAACCCTACATTTTTACCCTTTTATCACCAACCCCTATTTTTTAATAGCCATTTTAGTAATTTAATCATTAACGGCGGGAGCGATTTGAATGACTTTTTTTGTGTGTGTACAAGTGCATTCAATGATGATTTAGATTCACAAATAAGCCCGGTAGATGGCGCTGCAGACAGTGTCTAGGTTATGATCCGAACGAAGCCGGAACGGGCCGGTAGTTACTAAATAAATAAAGGTAATGAGTACGACACCCAACCGCATATTTTAGCACGCACACTAAGAATTACAATCGTGATCTTAATTACAACATACATATCCGTGATTATACCCGGTTTACATTATTCCAGTGCAGCGATCGTATCCAGCGCTGGATTGCTTACTGGAAAAATGGGAACCGGTACTGGAAAGCATCAATCCAGTGCCAATGCTTTCCAGTGCCGATTTACAAACATTAATGATGCTTAATTTTAAGTTTTATGTTTTTGCGAGTCGCGGTGTAGATAGGTAATAAAAAGGTTTTTGTTCGTTTAAGTTTGCCCCTAAATTATTTTAGGTAAATCATAAATTGTTTTATTCACTCTTTTTTAGCTGACTTCAAAAAATTAGAAGTTTTCAATTCGGTTGTATTGTTTTTTTCGTATGTATGTTACGCGATAGCGATTGGGAATCGATTTTGATGGTTCTTTTTGGTTTGGTAGATCATAGTTCACAAGTAGTCCTATATAAATTGTATCTAAATCAGTGTATCAGTAGGTATATCAAAAACCGTGTACTTATTGGTTTTTGAAATCTCAACAAAAAAAATTGGCAGTCATAGGAACTGCCGATAGAAATTAAAACTTATAACTCAGAATTTGATAGCTTACCTTGAAAACTACATGGGTGTAACCGGTATGATTAGAAATCTTCGGATAAACTCGGGACCTTGGCGATTGGGCATCTAGAAATGCGTCAGCCAATGGGAAATGCTGAAAGGGCGTGACCTCGCCATCATGGCATGGCCATCTAGAAATGCGTCAGCATTTCCCATTGGCTCACGCATTTCTAGATGGCCATGCCATGATGGCGAGGTCACGCCCTTTCAGCATTTCCCATTAGCTGGCGCATTTCTAGATGCCCAATCGCCAAGGTCCCGAGTTTATCCGAAGATTTCTAATCATACCCGAGCGTGACGGTAGAATCCAATTTACAACCCACGAAAAATCTGTCTAGGCGCGCCTAAAGAAGTTTTCACTTCAAAAACTGAGATTTGCTCGTCTCGATGACGCGACTTCATTATTAAATTTGGTCGAGTGTTTGAATTAAAGGACAATGCCCATTTTTGACCCGCTAAAATAGTTGTCGTGTAGACATATGAGTTATATATTAAAAAATTGGTGATTTTTTGTTGTACTCGTGTGCGAAGTTATATAACTTTCTAACATTCCAAAATAAAATAATTTGCATTTGTTTAAATTAAACCTACCATTTACCAACAAAGCTGACTTGTAAAATATTGCAATAACGAAACGGTACCTGCGTTTCGTTTTAGTGATCCGCGTTAGATTGAAATTGAAAATGGATATTATGTATTTCAATTTCTTTCACAATGTCGTTTATTTACTACTTTTACATATTTAAATAACGATATTATATAAATACGGCGACAAAGAAACTATCAAAGCTTTTTTTGGTAATGTAAACGAGGAAAAAGGTGGCATGCAATTTTCACCAAATCCAAATTGGTCAAACATCAATGTCAAATTGACAAATCAAAAAAAAGTAAACAAGCAAAATGCATGGTTTTCTTCCTAACTTCGGTTTTCTTCTTGTTTAAATTGGTTTTAACAAAACTGGGAATTACGTGATTCAGTGCTCCTTATTACTTACATAATTGTGGTAATAATTACATAAAACCAAATATATCCGTGTGTTGTCTGATGGAAACGCTCGATTGTTATGGACCTCCTAAGGCCACTGTCTTGAATACCAAAATAATGAAATATTTATATCACAATGAAGATTCCCTTCTGTGACAATATTTCTATGCAAATGAAGTATTCATACTCTACAGGAAATTCGGGGAGAGCGCTAACTTGCTACAAAACATTTGCAATTACCAATTTTAAAACCCTGAGTGGCTTATAGAAGACAGACACAAGCTGACTACTGCTGAAGCAAATAGAATATATATAATATGTATATTTTAATTGAAAATGATAAGGACAGCCAGCAGAGGCCATCTTTCAGTATTGCTGTACTTGCATTGCAGAGTTCTTCGTGAGATTTCTAGGATGGCCAGACAGCAGGACCACATAAATCCACGAGCAGGGTATTTTGGCTATGTAGTAGTTTTGGGCTATTAAATATTGTTTAACATTATTATCAAATGAGAAATATATATAATATAATCGCAAACAATATATTTTATTTATCCTCTCTCCTTTATTGCATTGGTTTGAACATAGATTCAGTAGAAAGATATCGGTGAACAGTATTATCTACACTGATTTAAGTATTTCTTTTAGTAAACAATGATAGGATGAGTGAGACATGTGCCATACATATAACAAGACACTGTCATAAATTATTAGAACATGCACTGCGCTTAGTTAGTAGCCTTATGTAGCCTATGATAATTCCATCCGAGATCTATTTTATGGTAATCAGTTGGTAGTTAGAAGTACTATTATTCCTATTTATTCTCATAAGAAATATGTTTTGAAAGACAATACCATAGTTCTTTCTTTTCTTTTCTGTTCTAATCCAAAAGAAAACATAATTCTAAAATATTTTGACAGTAAACATAACCTTACTTTTCGTTTAACTGTAACTCATTTTTGGTATTTAGGAAATGAAAAACACCAACAGTAGACGTTTATAGAAGCATTAACAATCCTAATTAGATACTATTCATCTCTATACACTTTCAGAATCAAAAAAAGTTGGCCTGGTTTTTCAATGTATGGGACGTGGGCATTGTCCTTTCGGTTTTTGTTGTTTTCGGAGAAAATAAATTATTATTTGACTGGCCTCGTGGCTTAGTGGGTAGTAGCTCTGCCTGCGAAGCCGAGGGTCGTGGGTTCGATCCCCACCCAGTGCAAATATTTGTGTGATGAGTTCAAATGTTTGCACTGTGTCTGGGTGTTTCTATGTATAATAAGTATGTATTTAAAACTATATAAGTATTATATCAGCTATCTGGCCGCCATCACACAAGCTTTGCTTAGTTTGGGGTCAGATGGTGTTGTGTGTGAATTGTCCACCAATATTTATTTATTTATTTATTTAAAAATATTTAAATAAATAAATATAAAGTTCAGCTATTTATACCAGGCATCAATATAGTGCATTTATATCATAGATAACTTTAGTACATCTAGATCAGACTAGATACATTATTATGCTTGTTTTTGTTTGCATTATGTACATAGATTTAAATTATTATTGTTGGCAGCTGTATTTTTACAAAATTTTAAGCAAATTATAACTACATTTTTAGGTTTAATTTAAGAAGGTTTTGTTCTAAGTGTAATAAAGACTTTATTTATCTACCTATTAATATAAACATTAACGAAATAAAACCTAAACATTAACTTGTGTTCAAAATATCATGTTAGCCACAAAACTTGTTTCGTTATCGTTGCTGTATTGAAGCTAATTAATTATAAATGTACTGACACTAGGTCATAGATTATACGTAGATTCATTAAAAAGATCAGAGATATAAGTTTTATTGAGGTTTAAATTACCAACTTTAATTACTAATGTTATAAATTCGTATTTTGAATCAGTTTTTTGTTTAGTTTACCTACCTAATAGGAAGAATAGAATAGAAGAATAGAATATTATTTATTTTCATGTAAGTAACATTCACACATACTGTAATTACAAAAATTAAGTTGTATGAACACCACTACACAGATTCGTCACATTACAATTTGATGTACAAAATATGTTTGTACTTACATGTTTATGTCAAAAATAATTCAATTTTACTAATAGTAATAGACAATTTGTGCTGTATAGGGGGTTTGTCTAAAACCTTATTCTGATATAAAACAAGTCAATTTAAATCTGATTGAAATTGAATTTGATTTGAATCTGATTTGATTGAAAATTAAAATTAAGAATAATATGCGTACATAATTCAAGAATACGTAATATCACAATGTTATCCTTAAGTTATTTTTTTTTTAATGCAATAGAAAATTTTACGGAAAAAATACGAATACGCAAAAACAGTAAATACATAACATTAAAGAGAATATGCAATCTCAGAAAGTTTATATAAATTAAGAATAACATTATAACATCTTGGATTCTCTTATACGTAGTGTCAAAGGAAATCTTACGGAAAATAATATTTCCTCAAATATATTAATTACAAT
The DNA here is from genome assembly GCA_963693475.1 of Ectropis crepuscularia. NCBI lineage: Eukaryota > Metazoa > Arthropoda > Insecta > Lepidoptera > Geometridae > Ectropis > Ectropis crepuscularia. Next base: position 27,600,635 of record OY856355.1, read on the forward strand.
AACATAACATAATATAACATTACCAAGTATATGCAATCTTAGATTACCCTTCATGCCAGAAAGCGAAAGCGACAAATATCACCTTAATGTTGTTGTTAAAAATCTAATTTTTAATTTTAAAATACCAGACATAATGATAAAACGTATACACTTATTTAACTTTATATTATTAGCGACAATTATTAGGTAGAAGGAGGTGCCTACTGATTTTGTAAACTGTTGCCGATGATGTCTTATTTTTGTAGGTTCGTATTAGCTCATCGCCAGTTACCGGTAGTTCAGTGCCTTTGATCTTGGGAAAAACGCCGATAATGTCTAGACACGGGTTGGGTTGTCGCAATTTTACAAACGTCGCACAAAAATAAATTTAAATCATACGGAAGACGTCAACCCTGAGCCGCGTTCCTACAATACTAATATTGTAATGTAGGCAATGCAGGAGCGTGCTTCCCGCGTCTCACCCCGCACGCCCCGCACGATTGCCCCGTCTAGACAGCACAGTCGAACGACTGTATGATCTAATAGACTGTGGTAATAGGTAGGTACAACGTGGGTACAACTATTGATTCTAGAATTGAACAAGACATCACTCAAACCGTGGAACCGTGGTTCCACCATTTTAGGGTTCCATAAAACGGAACCTTTATGAATTCGTCATGTCGTCAAATACACTATTTTTAAAACATCGATCAAAGTCACAACGAACTACAGGAACTTATGTATTATGTGACTTGCTGCTACGGAACCCGTCATGGGGGAGTTCGACTCGCACTTAGCCGCTTTTATTAAAGATGGTGCCGAAGATCACCAAAAAGAACATTTCACTAAATTGCAATAGTTATCGGAATAAAATAGCACACATCCTACTAATACAATAAATGCAAAGGTATGGATGTTTGTTGCTCGTTCGCGTCGGAACGGCTTAGCGGATCGGAGACTACGCGGGTAAAACCGCGAGGCGCTGCTAGTGTTTTATAATAACATATTCGACCTGTAGGTAGAAGTAACTAAGGCCTAGACCACGCTAATATTATTTATAATATTACCGTACCTAGACAGTGTCGGACACAAGGCCTTGTAATGATGAATCCTGAAGCGAAAGAAAAGTTGTCACGTAGGTAGATATGGCTTAATGTATGACTGAAAAGATATAAATCAGTAATAAAACAGACTACCAAGAGGTTTTTTACGTGCACGCGCTAATCTCAGGAACTACTGGACAAATTTCAAAAAATATTTCAAAGTTGGATATGTACGTGATGCCACAGTGCTATATATTATGTATATGTAGCACTGTGGCCGGGGTGGGTAGCCAGTATCAAAATAAAGTATAATGCAACACTGAAATACACGTACAAATATACGTTTCAAGACGCTACACTTTATACTACAAACTCGCAAGAGAACAGTCCAAACTCTGTTCAAAGTCGACTTAAAAACAAATTCGAGGGATTGACAAAATAACTCACCAAAGCCAGAACAGAGATAAACAAAATACTTACAAGAAAATAATGAACTAAAATTTACCTTTTAAAAAAAAAATTGCAGTCATAGGAACTGCCGTTAGAAGTGAAAACTTATAACTCAGAATTTGATAAAGCTATGTAAGCACCTTGGAAACTGCACGGGTGTAACCGGAGGGCGTGGCCTCGCCATCTTGGCATGGCCATCTAGAAATGCGTCAGCATTTCCCATTGGCTGATGCGTTTCTAGACGGCCATGCCATGATGGCCTGTCCACGCCCTTTCAGCATTTCCCATTGGCTGACGTATTTCTAGATGGCCAATAGCTATGGTCCCGAGTTTACCCGAAGCTTTCTTATCATACCCTAGCGTGACAGATGTATTCAATTCACAGCCCACGAAAAATCTGTCTAGGCGCGCCAAAAGAAGTTTTCACTTCAAAAATGGTGCAGTAACATATCTGAACAAAAACCGACTCAAAAGCCGATAAAAAAGTTAACTACGATTCTGCTAAATAAATCAAGACCAATTAACCAGACCGCCAGGTCTACCGCCTAAAGGTATGCGCCTACTTATACAACTCCGCTCCAACCTGACAAATAAAATACACTCAAAAATGGGCTTTGTGTCCTTCCCGGCATTACGTCGGCAACATAAATTAGCAGATTACAGTCAGCGAGCGTTTTGTGTTGCCAATGTAATCTGTATCATAACGGGCATGACGTAAAGCTCATATATGAGTGTATTTTATTTATCGGGTGGTAGCCGAGTCGTATCAGCTCTCAACTCTGCTGTTTTCTGCTATGCTTTAAAGCAGACAACTACATCTGCTTTCCGTTCTGCTGCATACGAAAAGCAGATGTAGTTGTCTGCTTCCATCGGCGTTACCAAATTGTACGCTGACGTCACATATCAAAGCATAACAGAAAGCAGGAGAGTTAGGCCTACTGTCCACGCACGCGTCTTTTGTCGAATGCATGCATCCTACAAACAAACGCAAGACGTGCGGCTGTCGTGTCGTTGTCGTTTCGTGGACATAGACTTCATTATTTGTACGCAAGATGCAAGCATTCGTCTTGCATCCGACAATTGTCGAAATCGTGCGGATGTCGTGCAGCTACGTGGACAATTGGCCTTAGGCGACAGACCTGCGGCTAGTGGCTCCAAGACCAGTCTCCTCCGATCCACAGAGTTCTACCAGTACCGGTATTCGCTCACATTCCATCTGTCGATGTACCATTAAATAACAATTAGCCCAGTAAGAAGTAAAATAAACAAACTTAGCTATCGAGATTGCTTAATGACTCCACTTGTGAAACCAACAAATATCAATACACACACAGACATACGCACCTTCGCATGCACGCATGCACACACACACACAAACACATTCACAATAATATGTGTGTGCTTAGTACACACGGCAAAAATAAAAATTTTATCGGGATTCGTAATTCGTAATTTACAAGGTAAAGAATATTATTAACAATCATTATGAGCCGTATTAGTATAACTGAGGAACAAGTCAGAAATTAAAGTTATTTATTTTATTTAAATCAAATTATTTATTTTCGTATTGTACAAAGGAGTTTGTGATAAATAAAATAAGAAAAAAAATGGCAGTCATAGGAACTGCCGATGGAAGTGAAAACTTATAACTCAGAATTTGATAGCTTACTTTAGAAACTACACGGGTGTAATCGGAGGGTGTGGCCTCACCATCTTGGCATGGCCATCTAGAAATGCGTAAGCATTTTCTATTGGCTGATACATTTCTAGATGGCCATGTTATGATGCCGAGGCCACGCCCTTTCAACATTTCCCATTGGCTGACGCATTTCTAAATGGCCAATAGCCATGGTCCCGAGTTTACACGAAAATTTCTTATCATATTCGAGCGTGACGCTAGAATCCAATTCATAGCCCACGAAATATCTGTCTAGGCGTGCCTAAACAAGTTTTCACTTCAAAAAACTATTGAAGAATTGATAAAAAAACTATTGAAAAATTGATAAATGCCAACACAACGTGTGTAGACAACTAAATATTGGTGGACAATTCACACACAACACCATCTGACCGCAACCTAAGCAAACCTTATATGATGGTGGCCAGATAGCTGATATAATACTTATATAGTTTTAAATACCTACTTATTATACATAGAAACACCCAGACACAGTGCAAACATTTGAATTAATCACACAAATATTTGCTTATTAAATATTTGGATGGGAAACGAACCCACGACCCTCGGCTTCGCAGGCAGAGCTACTACCAACTAAGCCACGAGGCCAGTCAAGATAAATAAGATTACTAAGATATTCAAAATTACAATAATTTCAGGCCCAAACCTAATAAATTAAAACACGTAGGTAAATGCCAAGGACTATGATATGTCTGTAGTTAATCTTTCCCGAGAGCACCAGTGCACTACGCAGTAGTAACACAGTCAAGGACGAGTCACATGAATATTACGAGTCATTACGTTCAAATTACACCTAACTAGGTTTTTCAGTGAAATCTCTGTTTTTGCTACAAAAATATTCTAATAGAAAATTTTACATGAGTGAGAAATTAAATTTCCAACCACTTTGGCATAACTATTTTCTGATCTGTGACTTTGGTTCCTACAATTTTTGCCCTAAAGTTGAAAATTAACGAGTTATTTCACAAACACTTTAAAACAAGATGGCGGCGAACCATTTACCGGGATTAGTTAGAAAATCGAGATTTATACTTCCAACAACCCTCCTCGACGTTTACAAAAAAAAATCGCTCCCCGGAATTTTTTCAGGCTAGTTATATGTCTGCCCCGACTGAACTATCACATCCGCACTCGCACTAATCAAAATGCAAACCGGCCTTGAGTGTCTGCCATTTTTCAGAGTAGTCGATAAATAGTTTTAAAATATATATAGATAAATAGTAAATTACTACAACCCCAAAACTAAATTTAATCCTTTAATCCTAGCACTAGCAGCGCCCTGCCGTTGCCGTTATTTTCCCTTGATCAAAAGTAGCCTATGTGTTGTATCAGGCTATATGTATATAATCTGGGTTTCAAATGTCAACATGATCCGTTTTTTTATTTTTTTATAAAGAGTGACGAGATGAGCAGGACATGTGCCTGGTGGTAAGCAACATGTCTGCCACATAACAGCACAGTGACACGCAGCTATTGGAACATGACGAGTCCAAATCATTACCTAGTCACCCAGGCACTGCGCTCGTCACCCAGAAATCTAAGCGTCTAAGTTGTTAACGAATCTAAGTTGTTATATCTCCAAGCCCTGTAATTTCTCTGGAAATTAGACATCATATTATTAGACAAAATATACATTCCGACGTGATTGAGCAACAAATATCCAAACATATACACTTTGACGTACTTAATACTTACAACACTTACTATAAATAAAGGATTAAACGAAGCCAGGCACGATCACTTATTATTATACAGAATAGATGTCGTTGGCGCTCAGGGCTCGATAGCGCTTGTCAAGTATAGGTGACTCTGGCGGTCAAAAGGTTAATATTGACGTGTAAATTGTAGGTACATATAATATGAATAAATACCTTCGACTTTAATAAAATAAACGGATATATGTATTAGGTATTGATAAAAAAGAAGTTTTGGAATATATTCAAAGAGAAATACGAGTAAACCAAAAACAAATTAAAGTAGAATTACTGCAAATACCCAATTATTATGAGGCAAACCAAAAAAACAATCCAAACGATGGCTGCCCAATTTTTAGTTCTCTATTTTCTAAAATCTCAATGTTATTGGTGAACAACGAAAATAAACAAATTACTTACTTCATTAAATCGAAGTACCTATTAAAAATAAGAAAAAAGTTACTGTATCGTTTAACATGTTTATGAAAATCTAATATTTTTATCAGTTTTAGGTTTTTAAATTTTGATCACTTGTTGGTTTAGTATAATAATATATTGACCGATGTATAAAAAAGGAAGGAAGTTATATTTATTATATTTTTACGAAATGAATATCAATTGTGATGTTGGTATTTACATAATATCTCCAATTATTACATAATATAGAAAAAACATTTTGACCTTTGTATTTTTTAAATATTTTTATTGTTCGGTATTCACATCATTTAAATCCCACTAATGTCTTAAATTCGAAAGTTTTGATGACGTCTATTACTCAATTACGTTGAAATAAAATTTGGAACGTAGTCTTCCCTAAAAAAAATTGGGGAACGAGAACAACGGTGCGCTGCTAGTTACATATACATACAATTTAGGAAATCATTAAGGTTGTGGCGGCCTTATCGTTAAAACCAACTGCCTCCAAGCTACTTCTTTGGGATAGACAAACATCAAATAACACCATACCTAAACTTCAGAGAAACGTAAGTGATATTAATGAAATTAATTCATTTTTTTTATCTACTAAGTACTTATCATCTATTATAGTATTGCTAATATACATATACGTAATATATTTTTAATTTGATTGGAATTGATGTTAAATCTGATAAAAACTATTACATTTCATAAAAGAAGTGAAGTGGATCAAAGCTTATTACATATTTCGCAAATGATAATCCCATTTCCAGAAGAGTTCCTAATCCTATCGTTTTTTTTAACGGGCAGAGACTTTATTATTTTTTATCAAAATCAGTTATTATTAAAATAAGAAAAATAGGAACCTTCGAAAGTGGAATATTTGAGCCGTGTGTAACATTGGGCCCGTGGGCATCGGAGCTCATCTCATTTTGAAAAGCCTTTCCGGGTCCTTCGTGACGAGACGCGACGGGTGACCGAAATACTAGCGCTAATTTGGACCAACGTATAATTGCCATTCAGAGTAGTAATGCCGCCAGCATGCAAGGCACGCTTCCGACTGGTAGTAGGCCTGATCATCTAGAATATCTTTAGAGCAATTATTATTATTTAGTAAACTTAGATATTAAGAATATGAGTGAATTATGAATTATAATCTGTAAGTAGATAGTATAGGTACGTAGTATAGAGCCGATTATTTAAAACTATTACAGGTTTATACTAGACCGCCATCTCCTACGATAGAAGGTGCTTACCTAGAAGATAGATAATAATATTCCACTCGGAGGAGTAAAACCAACGTACAAGAAAAATAACAGATCGAATAAATATGAAATTAATGAGATCGATCAACTTTTTAGGGATTCCACTGGAATAAAATAGAGATGAGACGATTACAAGTATGGCACTTTCCCAGGTAACTGCAAAATACTTTGAATAGGACACATATCTACGAGTAGGTACGCAAATACTCTCCTAATAGAGTGTTAATGGTAGCTAAATGATAATGATAACTGTAAACTGGACTTAATCGCATTGTAAATGCTTTTTAATTGACCGAAATTTCGGTAGAGTTCCAAGTTGAATCGACGCAACGGCACACGAGAAGACTGAAGTACGTCGCATCACTAGAAACTTCTCCTTTAAGCATAGAATATGCTTTAAGGTAAGCGTCCACAGGCCCGCATCGCACGCATCGGACGCATCACATGTAACGGATTCTTTTTTGTTTTCCTCGAAATAACTGTTTTTTTTTTTTAAATAAAGAGACAAGACGAGCAGGACATGTGCCTGATGGTAAGCAACATGCCTGCCACATAACAGCACAGTGACACGCAGCTATTGGAACATGAAGAGTCCTAATCATTACCTAGCACTGCACTGCGCTCGTCACCCAGAGATCTAAGACGTTATATCTCTAAGCCCAGTAATTTCTCTGGAAACATTGCCCTTCAAACCGGAACACAATAATGTTTGCACATTACTGCTATTACGGCGGTAGAATAACTGGCAAAGGTGTGGTACTTCCCCAGGCGGACTCTGCGAAGAGTCCTACCACTACTAAATTTACTAATTATTTGCAGTAATTCTACTTTAATTTGTTTTTGGTTTACTCGTATTTCACTTTGGATATATTGCTGAACCTCTTTTTTATACATATACTAGCTGACCCCGCAAACGTTGTTTTGTCTTAGTGAACAACCCTTGTCACTTAGGGGTATGAAAAATAGCTAGTAGCCGATTCTCATACCTACAGAATATGCATATAAAGTTTGGTTAAAATCAGTAAAGCCGTTTCGGAGGAGTAAGGAAACAAACACTGTGACACGAGAATTTTATATATAAGACGAGAATTTTATATATATGATTAGAATTTTATATATAAGATTTCTAATAAGTATCTACCTATATCCGTTTATTTTATTTAAGTCAAAGATTTTTATTCATAAATGTACAATTTACATATCAATGTTAAAATAATATGGGATCGTACCTGGCTTCGTTTAATCCTTTATTTGTATTGTAAGTTTGTTAAAGTTTGGATTTTTTTATATTTGTTGCTTAATCACGGCGGAATGTCTAAAGGGATCGGAATGAAATTTGAAACCCAGATTAGATATAGCCTGAAATAACACATAGGCTACCTTTTATCAAGGGAACATACGGTGCGGATCAGTGGACGCTGTTGTATGAGTTTCTATACAAGGCAAACAAAAATTGATTACGTGCGATGCGTCCGATACGTGCGATGCGGGCCTATGGACGCTTACCTTTACAAGGAATCTATAAGCTCCTCTCCGGAGGGTCCACCGCTAACTAAAACTGTCTTAGCTTCGATATTGTTCTCTCTTTTCTTTTCACTTGAAATGATAGAGACAGCAATATCAAAGCCATAGCCGGTTTAGCTAGCCGGTATAAGGGAGGGTCCAAATCTTTGTAATTTTAACCGACTTCATAAAAGAGGAGGTTCAATGTTTTTGAAGTTAAAAGTTCTTTTGGCGCACCATAAACAGATTTTTCGTGGGCTGTGAATAGAGCTCAAGCGTCACGCTCATAAATGAAAGGAACCTTCGGGTGAACTCGGGACCATGGCCATCTAGAAATGCGTTAGAAGCATGGCCATCTAGTCTTGATGGCTATGGCCATCTAGTCTAGCTAAGAAGACTCATTTAGACGACAAGGCTTTGAAGATTTGTTCCAGACTAGCAGCGGCCTCCGATTTCACCCGTGTAATTTCCGAAGTGAGCTATCAAATTCTGAGCTATAAGTTTTCCATACATATCGAAATTGGTGAGCCTGCACAAAATTAATGATTTTTTGTTGAGTGCTGTGTTTAATTTAAAATTGAAGTCGGTGTTTGATTTAAATTAATAAAGGTATGTTTTTACCCATATATTTTTCATATAAGTACTACCTCTCTAATGCGATTTTAAAAATGTCATTATTTTAAATCTTGTCTTATACCTGACCTAGCAAAAAATACCACAAAAAAGCGAATTACTTATTCAATTTGCTGTATTCGTTCAGAAATTATGCGCACACGTACATATCGGCGATTCATTAAATTTATTTTGTAGATGGAAAAAACATGATTTTTGTTACTTTGATTGTAGATGTATAAAGCAGCAGTTACCGCTTACTAATTTTATTACTATGAATTATGAGCCCTGCTATTGTTGGACTTTTTTTTATTATAATGTGTCAGGCCGGGAAGGACATGTGCCTGATGGCAAGTAACCTGCCTGGTCAAATCAGCTGCAGCCATCTAATCGACTCTATGTAGTGGTAGAACTCTTGGCAGAGTCCGCCTTGGGAAGGACCACACCTTTGCCAGTTATTCTATCGCCAAGCAGTATTGTGCAAACATTACTGTGTTCCGGTTTGAAGGGTAATATTTCCAAAGAAATTTCAGGGCTTAGAGATAAAACAACATAGATCTTTGGGTGACGAGCGCAGTGCAGAGCTAGGTAATGATTTGGACTCTTCATGTTACAATAGCTGCGTGTCACTGTGCTATTATGTGGCAGGCATGTTGCTTACCATCAGGCACATGTACTACTCGTCTCATCACTCTTTATTTAAAAAAAAACTGAAATAAGAGCCCCTTCTTTTTTTAAATCGGTTAAAAATATGTGGATCGTATTATTGGCAAATAAGAGTATAATAATACACATAAATTATTTTTGTCCCATGATCATCATTATCTCGTTAAATGAATACAATTAAGATGAGATGAGCGATAATGCCACAGCGTCACAATGCGACTCGCGGGACCCTATTGTGACCGTTCATTATGCTCCCATATAGATGCAATTGTTGTAATTTAATTCCTCGGTGTATTAACTTGGCAAGAATAACGGATAGCTTAATACCAATTACATGAGGCTTCACTTTTTAACCGGCGTCAGGAAAAGGTTCTCAATTGATTATTATCAATAGTAGGATCATATCGGATATGGCTGGGCAGGGAGAGAAATACGAGTAGTAAAGGTGAGTGTTGACGTACGTCACTAAGGGGCCCCTTTTAAACCTACGCCCGAGTCACAAGTCTCGGGGTCTATTCGAGATTTCTCTCTCTGTCACACGATGTACCCGGCACCCGCACGGTGAATCCATGGAATGGTAAGAAGTTCGTCTCATGCTTCACTTTTTAACCGACTTCAGGAAGAGGTTCTCAATTTATTTGTATGTTTTTTTTGTGTGTATGTTACACGACAGCTTCGCTAATTGTGAATAGATTTTGATGGTTAATTTTTGTTTAGTAGGTTATAGTTCCGAGGTCTCAAATAAATTTTTATCAAAATCGGTGCGGTGATTTTTGAAATATCAAACCAAAAACAAAATTTGCTGTGCTATGAATATTATGAATGAAATCGGTTTTTGTTTTTGCAGAGAAAATAAATTATTTGTATGCTCTGCCAATTGTACATCAATTTTTCAAACGGCGAAGAAAAACAAATATGCACAACTGTACATGTCAGAACATCTAACATCTAAGTGTGTTTAAAGAAATATATAAGTTACTAGCTGACCCCGCAAACGTTGTTTTGCCTTAGTGAACAACCCTTGTCACTTAGGGGTATGAAAAATAGCTAGTAGCCGATTCTCATACCTACAGAATATCCATATAAAATTTGGTTAAAATCAGTAAAGCCGTTTCGGAGGAGTAAGGAAACAAACACTGTGACACGAGAATTTTATATATAAGATATTATAAGAAATATGTATATTGATATATGTATATTGAGTGTCATCTGCTGTAACTAACTAACGAGTGATTTCGATTTCGAATGCTTTCCAAGACTCGAGGTAGCGATCTCGAGTCTCGAGAACACAAAACAATCATCCAGACTCAAAATTTTCCGAGACCAAGACTATCAGGTCCTAATAGGCGGTGAATGAATTGATACATAAGTATATTATTACACATTCTGTCAGGCTACAATGAAGGGCCGGCGACGGCGACGCGCGTCAGTCACGCGAGGGAGACACGATAATTACAACTATTACAGTTAAATGATTAGTTGGATCGCCGCATGTGAGGTTGCACTGCACGTGCTACGTTTTCGTTTGTAATGGTCTCTTGTAGTGGTCAGACTCTTTGCAGAGTTCGCCTGGGGACAGGGGATACAGACCGCGACAGTGTACTAGGCGGCCGAAACATTTCTAAACCTAGCTAGGGTAAAAAAATAGCAGTGATAGGAACTGCCGATAGAAGTGAAAACTCAGAATTTTACAGCTCACTTTGGAAACTACGCGGGTGAAACCGGAGGGCGTATTTCTAGATGGCCATGACCATTCTAGCGTCACGATCGGGAATGATAAGAAATTTTCGGGTGAACTCGGGACCAAGGCCATTGGCCATCTAGAAATGCGTCAGCCAATGGGAAATGCTAACGCATTTCTAGATGGCCAATGGCCTTGGTCCCGAGTTCACCCGAAAATTTCTCATCATTCCCGATCGTGACGCTAGAATTCAATTCACAGCCAACGAAAAATCTGTCTGTGGCGCGCCAGTAGAAGTTTTCACTTCAGAAAGTAAATTTTAGAAGAGAGCGCAAAAGCCAAAATTAGGTCAGCCGTTCGTCGTTACATATTATGCCAGGTAAAATCTATGACATTTAGTGTAAAAACCACTAAATAAGGAACTTATAGTATTGAAAACCAAACAATATGTTATGCTTATAGTGTTACATACTTTCAATGCTTTTAAGTTTGATGCATCACTTTTCGGCTTTTGTATATTTGCCCGTGATTAAAAAGCTAGCAAGTTCTGTAACTTGCTAGGTTTTAAGGTGAACGTGACTTCCTAGGTTTAAAATGGTTAAGAGGGAGTGAGTGGTGCACTTACGAGGTTTCGATGCTTAAATATTTTAATGCAGAAACACAAAAACACCAGCGGTGTTTTTGTGTTTGCTGGACATTAACTAACACTACTCAATCGTCCACATTTCGTTCGTCAGAATATACGTGATATTTGGCGCTCCTAGGATCTAGGACCACTAGCTTAGCAAGACTAAAATATTTTTTCTCTTTAGTGTCCTTTGCTAGGTTTTGAAGGTGGGACCGCCGTAGGCCTTAATGAGACACTTTCAAGATGCAAATATACCTGTTAGGTATTGATTGTTTTCAATTTTGTCAAGAGTTATTGTGGTAGTATGTATTGGTGGGAATCTTTGCAGAATTCGCTTGGAAAAGTACTATCTATGCCTTTGCCAGTTATTCTACCGCTAACCAGTGGTGAGCTTACTGCAAACATTTTTGAGCTCTAGTTTGAAGGGCAATGTTTCTTTAAAAAATATTGGGCTAAGGGATAAAACATTTAATCCGGGTGACGAGCTCAGTGCAGTGCTAGGCAGTGATTTAGGCTTTTCACGTTCAACAGCTTCGTGGCACTGCACCGTTATAGGCTTATTGCTTACCATTAGGCGCATGTCTTGCTCGTCTCGTCACTCTAAATTAAATAAAATAAAAAATAATAATAAATATTTACTTAGATCTCTTTTAACATAGGGTAAGAGATAGAAAGAACCAACAATAGTTTGTCAGTTGGTCGGATTAAATCAGACTGTCTCACTTGAAAATATATGGAAATTATAAAGTTCGTAGTTCTTAAAAGCAACACCGTTTCATGGTAGAAATTATAAAGTTCGTAGTTCTTAAAAGTGACACCGTTTCATGGTAGATGTTCCAAGGACTCGAACGAAGAAGTTTGTCTCCGGTTTCGTAAAAAGAACACCTAGTTCTATAAATATAGAATAACTACTGTTCTTTCTAACTCTACAAAACAATGAGTAGTTCTATTTATGTAGTCCTTGGTAGTCGAGATTACACATGTTGGTGACGCGAGCTCGCAACATTTGAGCGATACAAAAAAAAATACTTTAATTTAAAAAACCCGACTGAAAATAGAAAGAAACAGATAAACAAAACTTTTATTTTTATTTTTACGCAATACAATATGTTATGCTATCTAAGGACACTTGGGTGATTGAAACGAATATACCGATATCTTAATTGTCAAAATCCATCCCGCCATTCGGAAGATACGTGGGAATAAAGAAATGAACAAACATACAATTTACGGGATGATTGTCCCCTTAGATTGGTCTGTCTTATTGGAAAAAGCTTTAAAATAGTTTTCTGACGAACATATTTACAAATGGAGCATGAGAATTAAAGTGAAGTTAAATTATTATTTTGGAGTTGTTAAGCAAAACGGCTGACGGAAAGTGTCTGGGAGTATTGGGACCTTGTTTTTAAGGATATTGCCTACAACATACGTGAAAATCACTTATTAGAAAATACGTGAAATAAGTAATGTGTTGTGTGTACCTTCATTACCCCATATCTCAAAATTGGCCGTCTAAGCAAGTTAGCGAGTAAGCATGTGTTCTTAGTACTTACTAACTCTACTCAATCGTCCACATTTCATTCATCAGAAAATAGGTGACGTCTGGGAGCTCTGGGATCTCGGACTATTATAATGATATCTAGTTCACGCTTACAAATATTAACACCTAATGATAGAAAAATAAATACCTCCATTGAAGAATTCGCCTTAAATTGTGTGACTTACATGTAGATTTTTTTTATTCTACAGATTATAATGTAGTAGAGGAATTTAGAAGTAGAAAAGGAAAATTCTCTATTAATGTACAAGTTGTTTGTAATGTCTCAATGGTGTTTCAAAATGTTGTGGCTCGATGGCCATTGGCCAGGTTCCACTCACGATGCAACTATATTTAACCACTAGCTGAACGCGCGCGCGTTGCTACGCCATCTATCGAAAATTGGTCGTACCAATTCAAATTTTGTTCAAATTCGGTTACTTTAGGTTCTAATGACGCAACCTTTAACATATGACAAATGCTGTCACGCAACGAAAGCTCTCTAAAAGCAATATTTTTCCCCCGTTTTTGTTACATTTTTCATTAATGCTCGGCTCCTGTTAATAGTAGCGTAATGTTTAATACCCTATAGCCTTCCTCGATAAATGGACTATCCTACAAAGAAAGAATCTTTCAATTCGGACCAGTAGTTCCAGAGATCCTTGCGTTCAAACAAACAAACATACAAACAAACTCTTCAGCTTTATAATACTAGTATAGATTATGATTTAAAAGGTTTGTTTTTCATTAATAGTGTATTATTCTATGTTTAAGACACTGTTCTTCTCTGTAAGTCATAATCTATTACAAAACTTTTTTAGAGTACCTACTGTGACCAAGGTGCACTTGATAACCGCTGGTTGCTTGGTAACAGTGGCTATCCATGTAAACCCTATTTGTTGACTTGTTGTTGTTGTTGCATCCAATAACCCAAATAATCCATCCGAGCACCGAGATATTAATGCACATATTTCAACAAAAAATGTTATTGAGAGGTCAGTCACATTCAATAATTGGATATCATTATTATTTTAAATTACAGGCAAGATTGTTAATACTTAGGTATACATACATATTACAGTAAATAATTTAAATTATTTGTTTGAATTAATATTGTATTTTTTTTTTTTTTAATTGGCAGTGCCTTTATTAACAAAACTAAAATACAATGAGAACTACACTACGCTACATACCTAACAACTACTTACACTAAGCACACCTGAATGATCCATAGACCAATGAAGGTCTACAGATAATCAAGATGTTCAAGCCCACTACCAATCGGAAGCGTGCCCAGCATGCTGGCGGCATTACCACGCTGAATGGCAATGCTTATGCGTTGGGCCAAATAAACGCCAGCATTTTGGTTACGCGTCGCGTCGACCAAGCGCTCGGAAAGGCTTTTGAAGATGAGGTGAGCTCCCGGCCCCCACGGACCCAATGTCTCAAATATTGTAAATTATTTACTGCAAGGGATATGTTGTAATGATACAACATATCTCTTATTTCTTAAGCTCTTTGTCTTCTTGTTAATATATATTTTTTCAATGTTTTTAGGTAAATTATGTGTAAAATTATTAAAACTTAAAAATTATGTGCTCTGTGTAAAATAAAATGATTAAATTAGTAAACGTTTATTTTGTGTTATAATATAGCATTATCTACCTTTTCAGCATTATAATAAAAACAAATGTGACTCAGACTCAACATTATGCAAAAAATACTGCATAAAAAATAAAAACTAATTATAATTGCTTATGTTGATAAAAAATGGATGCAACATGCAATAGCTTTACCGCGGCAGTCCCCGAGTGCCACATATCTTTTTTGTTTGTGAAACAAATTAAAAAATACGAGTAGGTACCTACGTGTACCTACAATATAACAGACGATTTTTTTTTGTATTTATTTCTTGTTACATGTACCTTTTCTTGTTTGTGTTTTCGTTTATGTATTTTGTTATTGCCAGAATAAACATTTTTTCCTTTTTACGAAGAAGATTTCAGTTTAAAAAATATCGATTGAATGAATGAATGAAAATTCTTTATTGTTCACAATTTAAAAAATAACACATATGGAAAACAGTAAATCTTGTGAAACAGCTGGCGGCCTTATCGCTGAAAGCGATTTCTTCCAGGCAACCTTGGGGTGGACAAAATGATGGAGAAACTAAGAGCGTGGTGCGCAACAGAGACTATTACTACGAGATAAACGTACATTCTAATAACATTACACGCAAATACTTAGCTACACAATATTATAATACACTAATAAATAAAACGAATCATATATATACATAATAAACATACATACTAACTAACAAGATGATGAATACCTAAATAAAAGACAAATAACTGAACGGTAACAGCAATAAAGAATACCAAGTAATGAAAAAAATGAAAAACTTACAATTACAGAGGTTGTAGCTTTGGACTATAGCTAGTTTACAGAAGAAGCCTCTAGTCTCAGGGCCACGTCCCGAGTGTGTGTGTTCCACTGACTCACTCCTCGGCCCAGAAAGCCACAAAGTACTTTGTTGTGTCAATCAACGCGTTCGATATATTTTACATAATTTTGGCATTGTATGTTGATTGTGTGTGCATTTTCCGTGTTAACGAAGTGAACATTGTTATTGTTTACGGAGATGTTTACGATCTCACAGCAATTCGTTACACAGGGGTACGCAGAAACTGAACCACTGAAAGGATGATTAATTCGCACAGAAAAAAGTTTTACTATATCTTTAACACGAATCTTTTTCAACCGACTTCGAAAGAACGAGGTTCTCAGCTCGGTTGTATGTTTTTTGTATGTATCTTACATCTTACGCGACAGCTCCGCAATAGTGAATCTAGTTTGATGGTTTTCTTTTTGTTTGGTAGATCAGAGGCGACCCCATATAAAAAAAATAACGATAAACTAAAATTTACTTTTATATATCTACACGACTTCTAGTGTCTGAATTTAATTTTAAATTGGAGTCAGTTTGTCAAAGTCAAAGTTCTTTATTCATAAATGTACAATTTACACGTCAATTTTAAAAAACAAAAAAAAGCATACAAAGAGTATACACTTTTAAAGTTTAAATTTAACATTTTATTGTACGATAATAAGTATCGTACAAATAAGTGTCAACCATTAAAATATAATATGTATTTATTACAATTGTAATGAACAATGTCATTTTTTTGTTTTTGTTTGTTGAGAAAAAAAAATTCTTTGATATTGTGGTGAAACAAAGCATCATGAGGAATTCGACACGTTCCAAGAATCCTTCGAGGTCATGCGTTATCCCCCAACCACCAACCCGCACTGGGCTCTAGCGTGGTGGATAATGGTATTGATTCTCTCTCGTAAGAAACCCCCGAGTCTGAGTAGGCATGTAGAGAGTTGTTTATATTAAATCAGATCACCTTCCATGGATGAAGTACGGAATGCGACTCTTTCAACCATAGTACTCGCGTTCTGAGCAACCCGATATGAATATTCATATTAAGTAATTATTTATGCAGATATTTGTATTGTATTTGTTCGAAATGTCTCGTTTCCGAGCTAGCGTATAACGGAGCGAGGACCTTATGGTAATGCTGAAAGAGTGAGGTCAGGACTCCATTCATCAGGTTACACGACCGGCGCTTCTACCGCCTAACTAAATCGGCTATCGCTTTGCTAATGCTATCTCTATCATTTCAAGCGAAAAGGAAAGAGAGAGAAATATCAAAGCTATAACATTTTTCGTTCGGCGGTAGACCCCCGGCAGCTCTACCGCCTGACTCTCTTGCTTTCTGCTATGCTTTGATTTGTGACGACATCGAGTAATTTGGTAACGCCGATGGAAGCAGACAGCTACATCTGCTTTTCGTATGTAGCGGAACGCAAAGCAGATGTAGTTGTCTGCTTTCGTCGGCATCATCAAATTGGCCGATGACATCACAAATCAAAGCATAGCAGAAAGCAGGAGATATTCCGAGGGCTAGTAGCAATTTTTGGGTAATTATTTGAAGCAAGCGACATTTTCTATCAATTCTTGGATAAGAGTCAAGCGTTAGACCTGCGGAGCGGTGCGGGAATGCGGGTCGAGGAAGCTGAGAGTGAGTTGTGAAACATTGTGTAAACAAGTTTTTTTACAGTAAAGAGTGGCGAGACGAGCAGGACATATGCCTGATAGTAAGCAACATGCCTGCCTATTATATATGTGACACGCAACTATTGGTCATGGAGTCCAAATCATTACTTAGCACTGCACTGTGCTCGTCATCCAGAGATAAACGATGTTTTATCTCTGTGTCCTGTATTGCATCTTATATTCTGTATTAAATTTCACTAGAGATTTAGAGAAAAAAATTGGCTGTCATAGGGACTGCCGATAGAAGAGAAAACTCATTCAACTCAGAATTCGATACCTCACACTTACTTCACTTTGGAAACTACACGGGTGAACCCGGAGGGCGCTGCTTGTCTGGGATAAATCTTCAAAGCATTCTCGTCTAAATAAGTCTTCTAACCATGGCCATCTAGACCAGGTGGACATGGTTGAATATGTAATGGTAACCATGGTAACATGCCATGGCTCTCTCGAAATGCTAACGCATTTCTAGGTCCTGAGTTCACACGAAGATATCTTTCATTCCCGAGCGTGATGCTTGAGCTCATTTCACAACCCACGGAAAATCTGTGTATGGTGGGCCAAAAGAAGTTTTCACTTCAAAAAGAGTTATGTGCACATCCAAGAAGTTAATTACAATTTAATTTTCTTCGTAGAACCAAATACCAATGTTAAAAGTCAAAATTATTTATTCGTAAGTAAATGCACAATCAACCCGTCAATTTTGAAAAACAAAAAAAGGAGCATACAAAGCATACCTATACATATATTTTCAAAGTTTAAACTGAATATTCCATTGTACGATAGTAGGTAATTATTTTACAGATAAGCGCCAAACATTATAATATATTATGTGATATTCATTACAATTGTAATTAACAATGTCAATTTTTCACAATTTTATTGTGAGTGTCCCATCATTCTTTTAAAAACTTACTGTCACTATAAAAATTTAATCAAAGTCAAAGTAATTTATTTGCCAAAGATTGTGGTTACAAATAAGTTCTTAAAATAATATGTTGTGGTGCTGCACAATTTCAGCTTAAAAGGCATGCGAAATTTAAAAATTGTTACACAATTTTCGAAAGATCTTAATTTACAATATCAATAACAGTTTTTATATCTAAGAAATTTTAGAATTAAAGTTACAATCTAAACAACAGATAATTTTGTTACTTATATTAAAAGCAATAGTTCATACAATAAAAACGAAAAAAAAAAAAACTATGTGATATGTACATCAATTAATTTGTACGTTAAGTAATCAGTATCTTCACGTTTCAATTGGCGAGATTATTTGGGACTATATCTGTTTGCATTATATCAAGGTAATGTTTAAGATCATAAAAATTGTGATCAGTTAGCCATCTGTATAATCCGCATCGACAAGCCTAGTAGTATTTAATCGGTGGTTGAAGCTGCCCTAACTCGGGGCTTATTTAATTATTTTAGGAAGAGTTTTGCCTATAAATTTCCTGTCCCATAATGTGAGTCAGCTTTTCTAATGCCGTGAGGTATACTGTCCAGCTTGTCAGCGTTGCGTATAATTCAAGAATGTCTCTCTCTTCGCGTGTTGTATAAGTCTAAGTTATTTCTGACATACACAGCCACTTGGTAGATCAAGATTGCAGGTGGTAACGTAAGTATGCCAAACTCTTTGAAATATAGTATAGTCTAAGGGATGTGCATTGTGACACGCCGACGATGGCATTGCCAGTTATTCTACCGCCAAGCAGTAATGTACAAACATTACTGTGTTCCGGTTTGAGGGGCAATGTTTCCAGTGAAATTACAGGGCCTAAAGATAAAACATCTTATATCTGTGGGTGACGAGCGCAGTGCAGTGGTAGGTAATGATTTGGACTCTTCAAGTTCCAATAGCTGCTTATTACTGTGCTGTTATATAGTATAGGTATATGGCAGACATATTGCTTACCGTCAGGCACATGTCCTGCTCGTCTCGTCACTCTATACTATACCATAAAAAAAACTGTGATGTATTATCTACAAAACAAAAATGAATCATCTTAATCGATAAACACTTGAACTAGAATATGATACAACCCAATTAAATTGGAGTAGATATATTTATTGACCTTACAACATTTATCTATAGTTATACTGGCCAAGTCACAGGTAAAATGAAATTAATTTTATAATCACTTGAAAAAAGAAAGAAAAAACAGATTGAATTTGCAACTTTGAGTTTCAAAGTCAAGGTAAGTATAAAAACAAATCCAAATCCAAATGTCAAACAAAGGGTACAAACGTAATTGAGAAACATCTCCTCTCTCAGGATCAAACCAGTAGCTTTATTTATAATGATACCTACCTACTACCGTTTCCCCCCGACTTCGGCCGTCGTACATAACATTTAGCCTATAGCACTCAGGAATCACGGACATAACCAACGGGAAAGATTTTAGAAGTGAAAACTTCTTTTGGTGCGCCTAGACGGCATTTCCGAAATGCTGACGCATTTCTAGATGGTCATGCCATGATGGCCAGGCCACGCCCTTTCAGCATTTCCCATTGGCTGACGCATTTCTAGATAGCCAATGGCCATGGTCCCGAGTTTCACCGAACATTTCTTATCATACCCGAGAATCTTATCTTAGAATTCCATTCACACCCCACGAAAAGTCTGTCTAAGCGCGTCAAAAGAAGTTTACACTCCGGTTAGACCCGCGTAGTTTCCAAAGTAAGCTATCAATTTCTGAGTAACACAATTTTATCAAATTTAAGACAATTTATTTCTCATAAAAAAAAACATTTTCACTTCTATCGGCAGTTCCTATGACTGCAATTTTTTTTTAAAGTGCTAGGAGAGAGTCAAGGCCATAACCCACCACGCTGACCCAGTGCGGGCTAACGCATGAGATTAAAGTGCTGGCTTATCGACCAAACTTTTTATAGTTACAGCGATTTTTTGGGAGTGATGGCAAAGTTCCTATAAAAATATAAACAAATATTTGACATGGGTCAGAACAATTGTGATAAAAACATATTATACGCGTATGTTTTCGTATTTTACTTGACAGTTTTCTGTACAATGATTGTTATAATACAGTAAAGTAGTCATTTCAAACTTTGAAAATGAATACAATTTGTATGCTCTTTCTTTTATTAATTGACGTGTAAATTGTACATTTATGAACAAAGTACTTTGAATTTGACCTCCAACTATTCTTGGAACAAATGCCGGTTTCCTCACGATGTTTTCTTTTACCGTTAAAGTCAGTAATAATGACAAATGTGTACACCTGCATTTGAAATAATACTCAGAGGAGCAGACGGGATTTGAACTTGCGACCTCAAGATGTGAATCACACGATCTAACCACAAATTCACCACGGAACAACCCTATACCACGAAGGTATTTGAACATGAAGAGTGCAAGTACAACCTTAACCCAGGGAGTTAAGATGATTTATCTCTTTGCCCTGAATTACACTGGATACATTGCCATTGAAACCGGAACATAGGAATATTTAGACATTACTGCTGTATTATGTTGATAAAACGCGTTTGTTGTTAAAACGGTTTCAAACGATTTGTTTACCATAAAGTGACCGGCCAGTAGATAGATACACTCTTTATTGCTCTAATTTAATTACAGAAAAACCTTAAAATAAAATCTCAATCGGCGACGTTATTGCTAACAGCAATTTCTTCCTGCCAACCGTAGGATGGAAACGATAACATGCATTTGGGAAGACGGAGAGTTTAATTAGAAGTAGGTACAATGAAATGTATACACATAAATTAGAAGTAATTAAAATACGTCTGATAACGTATCAATAATAACTAGGTACTTAAATATACATTACACTTGTACCCCGATACAAGTCGCCAATACCTAACCACGTGTGTACTTACTAGTCAAATTAGATTCTAAAATTTAGAACAATTCTACGCTGATTGTAGTTATCCCGACATGTTTCTTTACCGTATTAGTTTTTGGGGTTCCGTACCCAAAGGGTACGTAAGTTACGGTGGTCTAGTCGGGAGAACGGCGGCTGCCGATCCGGAGACCCCGGGTTCAAACCCCACACGCACCACTGTCTTTTCAAAGTCATGTGCGTAATGCCGCTAACTTAAAACGGCGAAGGAAAACATCGTGAGGAAACCGACATGTACCTAGAATCTTTCGAAGTCATGTGTCATCCGCCAACCCGCACTGGGCCAGCGTGGTGGATTATGGCCTTAACTCTCTCTTTGCGAGAGAAGGCCCCGAGTCCCAGCAGTGGGAACGTTTAGTGGGCTGTTGATGATGATGATGACCCAAAGGGTAAAACGGGACCCTATTACTGAGACTTGGCTGTCCGTCCGTCACCAGGCTGTACCTAAAGAACGGTGATAGCTACACAGTTGAAATTTTCAAAATATATATATATATTATATATATATATTGTGAAAATTTATACGCTAACGCCGCTATAACAACAAATACTAATAATAAAATAAAATGAATATTTAAGGGGGGCTCCCATACAACAAACTTGATTTTTTACCGTTTCTTGCTCGATTATTCCGTTCCAAGCAAACTAGATGGCGCCACTAGAAGAGTAAACCCTAAAATATTTATCGTCGCATATGGCGCTGATCATAACTTGATAATTTAGCGACAGTTTAGTGAAAAAAAATTACAGCATTCAAGAAAAACGGCGGCAACTTGGATATTTTTCAGATCGGGTTAAGCTAGATTAGTAGTTCAAATTAGAAACTTACCACAGTCATGTAGGCTTCTTTTTTCAGCGACTGTGAGTTGATTTGTAATATTAAATTGAAACACAACAATAACAAAACATTAACTATCACGTGATTCATTTTTATAATTTACTACGAATTTTCTTTAAAAAAAGTCTATTAATTTATTCTCAAAAACACAAACACATTTCACTTAATTTTATTCCAAAAATAAATAAATTTATTTGAAATTGGAAATATTCTCGCGCGTGTTGCGTACAAAGTTGTTAGACGCGCGTCCTGCCATGGAGTTTTTATGTGGATGTGTTTTGCTCCTTCAGCGCGCGAGTTTCATACCGGCCAGTACCTACGCGGGCAGATGACGTCGCACGCGACGCGATACAAATTCGAAATTTAAAAACTGCTTCGAATTTTAAACCTATTGTTTCGACGCGGAAAAATAAAACTGCTAGTCGCGTGGTTGCGTGGTGCGCACAAAAGATTATGTAAATTTCCAAACCGAGATAAACCATTATAAGGAGTCAATCGTAGCGCTGATTGATTCAATGTGATAATTTTCTAATCTAATTTTAGTTAAATCGTTTTTCCTATTACCTTTAATATTATAACAGTCGCAATCGGTGCAATTAAATCGTATTACTTAAATGTTAAAAAGAAATAATTCCGATCATGCGAATTGTTTTTTTTTATTTAAACGTTCCAATGTTCGGAATCCTGTACCTACCGATATCAATAAATCTTATACCGCGCAAATTATTCAGTGTAGACAAAAATGATATTAGAAACCTCAACATCATTTTTGAGGACCTATCGATAGAGACACCCCACATGTGTAGGATTAATGAAAAAATTTTTTTTGAGTTTCAGCTCTAAGTATGGGGGGGTAAAAGAAATAGGGGTGCTATTTCTTTTTATTTTTTTTGTAAACATCTTAATGCGGTTCACAAAATACATCTAGTTACCAAGTTTTAACAGTGTAGTTCTCATAGTTTCGGCAAAAAGTGGCTGTGACTTACGGACGGACAGACAGACAGACAGACAGACAGACAGACATGACGAATCTATAAGGGTTCCGTTTTTACGTTTTACGGAACCCTAAAAATGTTCATAGATTTATGAGAGTACTTACATTAAAAGTACCTAATGTTTTTCTATACTATAATAATATTATAAAGAGGAAAGATTTGTTTGTTTGTTTGTAATGAATAGGCTCCGAAACTACTGGACCGATTTCAAAAATTCTTTCACCTTTGGAAAGCTACATTATTCCCGAGTAACATAGGCTAGATTATATTTTAAAAAAATTAGGGATCCTTACTAAAACTCCAATAATGTAACATAAGGTGTAAAAAAATGACCTGAAAAATTCCTTACGTCGCGTGCGCTGCGAAAACTATTGATGATACAACAAAATCATTTACTACGACTTTGCAGAACTCATTATCTATACTAATATTATAAAGAGGAAAGATTTGTTTGTTTGTTTGTAATGAATAGGCTCCGAAACTACTGCACCGATTTCAAAAATTCTTTCACCTTTGGAAAGCTACATTATTCCCGAGTAACATAGGCTATATTATATTTAAAAAAAATTAGGGATCCTTACTAAAACTCCAATAATGTAACATAAGGTGTAAAAAAATGACCTGAAAAATTCCTTACGTCGCGTGCGCTGCGAAAACTATTGATGATAAAACAAAATCATTTACTACGACTTTGCAGAACTCATTATTATCTATATATATATAAATCAAAGCCACTTTTCGTTGTCATTGAACTCCTCCTAAACGGCTGGACCGATTTGAATGATTTTTTTTTGTATACGTTTGGGTAGGGCCCTGGAAGGTTTAGATTCACAAATCAGCCCGGCAGATGGCGCTGCAGTTGATATCTAGGTTATTATTCGAGCGAAGCCGGAGCGGGCCGCTAGTTATCTATATATATAAAAATCAAAGCCACTTTTCGTTGTCATTGAACTCCTCCTAAACGGCTGGACCGATTTGAATGATTTTTTTTTGTATACGTTTGGGTAGGGCCCTGGAAGGTTTAGATTCACAAATCAGCCCGGCAGATGGCGCTGCAGTTGATATCTAGGTTATTATTCGAGCGAAGCCGGAGCGGGCCGCTAGTACGTTATATATTGATTTTACAGCGCCACTTGAGATTTTCGATGACTTACGCTGCGCTGCGTGAAATAAGTACGTACCTACACCACAATAAATTATGTTCTATTTTGTAAGGACTAATCTCATTAAGAATGTTTAACTTAAAATTTTCGGTCAAAAGTAATGGATTATGTGCGACGTCCTATTAACCAAAACAGTGTTAATCTCTTTATAATTAGTGATATTTATTATCTAAAGAATTTTGTATAGGTACATTGTAATATAGGGTCGTGTGAAATTAAATAATTTAATTGGCATCGGTACCTCACATCGGTATCTTACATGTGTAGTTTTATTGATTTTGATTTTAATTTTGTGAATATTGTAATTTAATGATTTAATAAAATCAATTTTGAAACACTTTAAATTAAAAAATGTATTTTAATAGATTCATCAATTATTTTACAATATTCTTAAATGTTTACTGTATAAATGAACGGAAAGGATGATAAAGATTTAAAAACTTGGTAACTTATAACGTATTACAAAATATAGAGAAAATAAGAAAAAAACTGTTTATAAAGTATGGCCATGGAGCAAATTCAGGCAGGGGAAGTGATTCCATGAGGATATGTTTTATACGGAGTAGAGTTTATATACGTTTTTACGTAGAGTTTACAAAAAGTCGGTTGAGCGAAGCTTTCCGAAATAAGTAATTATACCAAAATATTTGGCAATTCGAACTTGACTGCCCTAGTGACTTTGTTGGTCGTCGATTTGCCTGCGCAGCCTTGGGTCGTGGGTTCAATTCCCACTCAGGACAAATATTTGTGTGGTGAATAGTAAATATTTGCTCTGTCTGGGTGTTTGTACATAAAATTTGTATGTATTTATAATTATATGATTATTATACCTATCAGCTATCTGTCTCCCATAGTACCTACAAGATATATTTAGTTTGGGTCGAGATGGTGTTGTGCGAGTTGGATGTAACTCGGACAACATCAGCCATTTTTTTTAAGTTGTGTATTATTGTGTTTGCTCCAGCCGGATGAAGCTGGGCTGAGGAGCTAGTGAATTAAAATCTAAATATATATCATTTTTTTTATTAGAGTTACCTATGACATTCATGTAATACAAGGACATTTTGTTCCTTAAAATAGCAGCAATCCAACAGGTCCGGTTGGGCCGTCTACAGCTAGTATTATAGATATGTGGAACCTAGGACATACATTCTCTTGAGAAATATTACTCTCCTTTTTGGGAAGTCGGGTGAAGGTATTATTATGTTTTACACTATTCTATTTTGATGGTGCTTTATTTAGTGCGATTTGTGATTAGAACGTCTAGGTTGTGGAATACGTTGCCTGTGTGGGTTTTTCCCGATAGTTATAATCTTGGTGTCTTCAAATCGAGAGTGAATCGGTTTCTTCTAGGCAAGCACGCTCCATCGTAGATCGCATCGTTACTTAACATCAGGCGAGATGGTGGTCAAGTGCGAATCTATTATAGTAAAAAAAAAGTATAAGTATCCCCCTAAATCTTCCCCATGCTGAGACTCGGGGCCTTCTTTCGAAAGGAGAGAGTCAAGGCCATAATCCACCACGCTGGCCCAGTGCGGGATGACGGGTGACCTCGATAGATTCTAGATGATGAGAGATGTCGGTTTCCTCACAATGGTCTTTCGCCGCTTTTAAGCAAGCGCCGTTTCTTAGCCCAGCATTTTGGTCATTCGTTGCGTCAATCAAGATTATATATATATATTGGTGGACAATTCACACACAACACTATCTGACCCCAAACTAAGCAAAGCTTGTATATATATATATAACCTACATATATCTTACTCAATAAGTGAGATACATTTATTTCATGGGTAGATCTTGGGAAGGAAAGAAAAGGGTCGTCGCTGTAACGACTTTGACCACGTCTTTAAAAATATTTTTAGATACACACCACGCTTCATAAAATATTCTTACAAACCATTTTCATCCTAAGGTTGCCTGGAAGAGATCGCTTTTAGCGATACGACCACCGATTGTAACACTAGTTTTTATTGTTTTTCTTATCATGTAAAAGTGTTTTTTTGAAGTGAAAACTTCTTTAGGCGCGCTATAGACAGAATTTTCGTGGGCTGTGAAATGGATTCATCAATCGTCACGCTTGGATATGATAATGGATCGGATCGGATTTGAAATCTTCGGGTAAACTCGGTAAAAACGGCCAGGTAGGTACCAGGGCAACAGAAACAGTAAAGAGTTTTGATTACCTACCTCCAACAGCCCAGCGTTTATCTCCAGATACCAGGACAACAGAAATATAAAAGAGTTGCGTTTCCTCCTAGGTACCAGTACCAGGGCAACAACAAGTTTTCACTTCTATCGGCAGTTCCTATGACTGCCAATTTTTTTTTGTTTTTGGCGTGTACAATAAAGAGTATGTACGAGTGTCTATCTTTAGTCCATACGACGCTAGTGCGTCTTAATTTAAATATAACTAAATTACTACGACATTAGATTTGCAGAGCTCGTTATATTGACTGGTTGAGTTAATGCTTAATTATGTATACAGATGGATACCTTCTAAAATTGGAATATTTTGCATGGAGGTACCTTCTCAGATTTGCATACCGAAAGGTTGACTATGTGATTTTGCACACTTCCTAGTTGGAATATATGTATATTACATGGATATGTAATACCTACTAGCGGTCCGACCCGACTTCGCCTGTGGTACGTAATGTACAGGATTACTGATAATCAAGGCATGTTCTGTATGTTTATTAAACAAACAACTTTTGTTAAAACTCAATACATATCGGCCGGATTTAGAGGTGTGGCCCCGCTTCGGTTGAAGAACGATGAAATACAGCCCCCCCCCCATCTCCAAGCAAAAACCCGGACTACAAATAGTTTAAAGGTAAAAGTTCTTTACTGTCGAAATTTGATTTTATTTCCCGAAGTGTCTGTTGTGGAGGCCCCGGGACGTATGCCCCGTTTGCCTACCCTAAATTCGGCCCTGACATATCCCGATAAAAAAATTACTCGTAATGTTTGTTGCCTCCAGGCCACGTGGTTCGACAGCGTAGTTCGATCAATCGGACTACGTGAACTTTTTTATCCCGTTAGTTCGATCATCGAACCATGTGTATTTGAGACTTCTGATAGTTCGATTTATCTGAATATGTAGATTTTTTTCAATAAGTTCGTTTAATCGAACTTAGTCAAACCTTGCAAATTTCCTAAACTTAGATAAAAACAACAACACAACGACAAGCATATATTTTAAGCTGTATTTAATGATGTTAATTTTTTTACAAGTTGTCCTTTCTAGCGCTGTTTAGTCTTTATTCAGTTCGGCACATCATTTATTAAAGAGTGCGCGCGCTCTTGTCACGAAGAGTTCTATGCTTGTAGAACGGGGAAATACACTATTTTATGAGAAAAAAATATACGATTTTTTACAAATTGTGACGCATTTAACATCTTCTTGAAAGGATGTAGGGTGATTAACAATAACCCTGCATTGTATAGCACTCAAGGATCGTCTACATATTCAATGTTGAAATAATTTTTGAGATCGATCCAGTAGTTCCTGAGATTAGCGCGTATCAACAAAAACCCTTCAGTTTTATAAAATTAGTATATATCTATCTGGATGTTTGTTGCTCAGTCATGTCGGTAATCGTCGGCGGTAAAGCGAGACAGACAGTTACATTCGGGTAAACTCGGGACCATAGCCATTGGCTATATAGAAATGCGTCATCCAATGGGAAATGCTAAAAGGGCGTGGCCTGCCCATCATGGTATGGCCATCTAGAAAAACGTGAGCCAATGGGAAATGCTGACGCATTTCTAGATGCCCATGCCATGATAGCCAGGCCACGCCCTTCGGTTACACCCGTGTAGTTTCCAAAGTAAGCTATTAAATTCTGAGTTATAAGATTTCACTTTTACCGGCAGTTCCTATGACTGCCAATATTTTTTTTTAATTTAAACACTCCACAGACTCCGTGACCTTAAAAATTTCGGGATGCCCATGGACATAGCCATGCTCATGGTCACGCCCTCCGGTTCACCCGCGTAGTTACCAAAGTAAGCTATCAAATTCTGAGTTATAAATATGTTTTCACTTCTATGGGCAGTTGCTATGACTGCCAATTTTTTTTGTTTGGTAGATCATAGTTCAGAGGTGGTCTCATATAATTTTTAACAAAATCGCTGCCGCGGTTTTTGAAACATGAACAAAAAACTGAAATTTCCTATAATTTATCTGGATGACTTAGTGATGGTTTCTTATGAAATTTGATCGAGTGTCTGAATTAAATTTTAAGTAGGCTTTTCGGAGAAAGTAAATGTTTTCTTCTGAAAAATGCTCATTACTAAGAATTGATTTATTTGATAACAAAATGTCAAAATTTAAAAATCAAATCAGGGAGATAACAATCACGCGTTTATATTAAAACGCTTATATTATGTTTAGTATATATTGTCTATTTCAAGTTAGTTCAAAGCTAGATTGTTTTAATGTATTACCTGTTTTGAGTGATACTTGATTGCCTAAAAACTATTGAATTGATTTGAAACTATTGATTGATTGATTGAAACTATTGAACTGATTTTAATGAAATGTAAGCTGTTTTTTGTAAACGTTGTTTATTATTCGTATTGGTGTACAAATACTGCTTCCGTTACCTTTAGTTATAGGTATTTATTTCACGCGGACGAAGTCGCGGGTAAAAGATAATCTATATTTTACTTATACAATAAAAGCGAAAGGCCATCGAATCTCAGAAACTACAAATACAAAATCTCAATTTTTTTCATGGAGGTTCCTTTTAGCATGTAGGTGCTCACCTCACTAAGACGAAATTCAACCCCTAAGAGGGTGAAACAAGGGATGATCGATTGTATGAAAATTCCGTAATTTTTAAAGCTATAAGCATGAAATCCACTAAACCGATTTTAATTAAATTTAGTACCCAGATATACTGGATCTCAAGAAAGGATATAGGCCACTTTGTTACGGAAAAACGTCATTGTTGAAGATGAAACCATGAAACTTTGTATCTAGACACTTAAGACGAAGCAAATAAGAATTTGAATGCATGATTGTAAAAAGCACCTCAGACCACTTTCGCGAAATGCTCTTTTTGATTGATTTCATATCTGTAGGGCAAGATACATCAATTAAGCGTATAAACACACCTCTGTCATACAACCTACAGAAATGAGGGCACGAATATTTCTATGAGCGTAAAAACTCACCTTATCCTGAATGGGGTGGTTTTTAGGGTTCCGTAAAACGTAAAAACGGAACCCTTATAGATTCGTCATGTCTGTCTGTCTGTCTGTCTATCTGTCCGTCCGTATGTCACAGCCACTTTTTGCCGAAACTATGAGAACTACACTGTTGAAACTTTGTAAGTAGATGTATTCTGAGATCCGCATTAAGATTTTTACAAAAAAAAAAAATAGGGTTGCTCCCCATACTGAGAACTGAAACTAAAACATTTTTTTTTCATCAAACCTACACGTGTGGAGTGTCTATCGATAGGTCTTTAAAAATAATGTTGAGGTTTCTAATATCATTTTTGTCTACACTGAATAGCTTGAGCGAGAGACACTTCCAAAGTGGTAAAATGTGTGTCCCCCCCTCTAACTTCTAAAGTAAGAGAATGAAAAAACTAAAAAAAATATATGATGTACATTACCATGCAAACTACCAACGAAAATTGGTTTGAACTCGATCTGATGAGTAGTTTTTTTGGTACGTCATAAATACACTGCTATTAAATCTTTGATCAAAGTTACAACGAACTACAAGAACTATGTGTACTATGTATATTATGTTACTTGCTGCAACGGAACCCTTCATGGGCGAGTCCAACTCGCACTTGGCCACTTTATGTGGCTACCCCACACGAGTAGGTTTGATGAAAAAAAAATTGTTGAGTTTTAGTTCTCGGTATGGGGAGCAACCCTAATTTTGCTTTTTTTTTAAAGGGTTCCGTTTTTACGTTTTACGGAACCCTAAAAACCGCCGTATTCCAATTACGGAATAAGTAAGTTTCTATATCTCGTGGTTTCATCACCTCATCTTTAAAAAGAGCGCTGGAATTAATTGATGGTCGATAAGACATAAATTTTTGATGAAAACCAGGCCTAAAATCGGCACACCGCTTCCACAAGAACCTGCATATGGGACCAGGTAGGTAGCTCTGCATCAATGCCAATAAACTTGAACATTTGAAAAAATGGCCTCAGTTTGTACTGAGCGAGCCAAAAATTACATTTTGGGACTCAATATTGCATTTCCCATCCCATCCCACAATCGAAACCATTGAGGATGAAGACCTTAGTAAACATTTTAAATATTAATATAAATAAATGGTTACAAAAAACGTGAAAAACTGGACTTTGATTGTAAAAACACACCTTGTATGTATGAATGACTGTAAAAACCCTTCTCATCCAAAACCTTTAAATACCTATAAAAAAGTTCATTACAAAAAAAGAATATTTTTGAATATATTTAATTGAAAAAACATCTAACTCAGTTATTTTTTGTACACCAGACAGTTGTCATTGATTTCTTCGAAACTTTTGCATTTGGTCTGAAGAGGGTTTTTACAATCATGCATTCATTTGTTATGTCGATTTTGCAATTTCAAACTGTACGGGGATAAAATAGGGGATGAAAGTTTATATGGAAGTTCGTGACTGTTGAAGATAAAACCATGAAACTTCGTATCTACCTCTAGACACTTACCGCAAAGCAAATAAATGTTTGTTCTAACTATTTTGTACATTCAAACTGTACAGGGATGGGGCTTAAATGGGGGATGATAGTGTCACGTGGAAGTTCGTCATACTTGAAAATCATTGAACTTTGTATCACACTTGACACGAAACAAATAAATGTTTGTTGTACCAATGTTGCAATTCCGAACTGTAGGGGGTGAAATAGGGGTTGAAATGGGGGATGAAAGTTTAAATAGAGGATCGTAATTGATGAAGATAAACCATGAAATTTTGCAACTAGACACTTGATATCCATACTAATATTAAAAATGTGAAAGTAACTCTGTATGTCTGTTACGATTTAACGCCTAAACTGATTTTGATGATATTTGGTGCACAGATAGACTAGACTCAGGAAAGACCAAGGGCAACTATTTATTAGTAATATAAGTGAATAATGTATCGATTTTAAAAAAGTGGCAGTTACAGGAACTGCCGATAGAAGTGAAAACTTATAACTCAGGATTTGGTAGCTCACTTCGGAAACTACGCGGGTAAAACCGGAGGGTGCTGCTAGCCTGGAATAAACTTTCTAAACATTGTCGTCTAAATACAAATACATGACTGATGACTGAAATAAAGAATATTATTAAAAGTCTTCTAAGCATGGCCATCTATGGCTATGGTCCCGATTTCAACTGAAGATTTCTTTAATTTACGAGCGTGACGCTTGAGCTCCAATCACTGTCTGCGGAAAATCTGTGTGCAGTGCACCAAAGGAAGTTTTCACTTCAAAAAGATAACCGTGACGATACTACGCCGCCGTCGCCTGATATTACCATGTCGGTTACGACAGCCCATAAGATTATCTCCGACTACACATAAAGTGCTCAACTCTGTAGACAGATGATCGGGTACATATTTTAAACACAGTTATATTATAGTCTGTAGTAACACATAGCCTTTTAGCCATTTTGCCATTTTGTAATGGTAGGACTCTTGGCAGAGTCCGCCTGGGAAAGTACCACACCTTTGCCAATTATACTACCGCCAAGCAGTAATGTGCAAACATTACTGTGTTCCGGTTTGAAGGGGAATGTTTCCAGAGAAATTACAGGGCTTAGAGATATAACATCTTAGATCTCTGGGTGACGAGCGCAGTGCAGTGCTAGGTAATGATTTGGACTCTTCATGTTCCAATCTTTTCATCCCGGGAAAATAACGGACTCTACAAGGGTGAAACCGCGCGGCACTGTTAGTTATATAATAATTTAGATCGCGATTAAGACCGTTTTAGGCCCGCCATACACGCTACGGTCTGCTGGAGAGGTCTACCTGTGCAGTTATGCCTGCGCAGGTAGACCGGAGTGTGTGTGGGAAGCCTGCGCCGGCGACCGGAGCAAGATCGAAAATCAATTCTGTGCGGTTGGACTGCGCAGGCATAACTGCACAGGTAGACCTCTCCGGCAGACCGTAGCGTGTATGGCGGGCTTAACGATTTTCTATGTGTTTTTGAAGTGAAAACTTCTTTAGGCGCGCTATATACAGAATTTTCGTGGGCTGTGAAATGGATTCATCAATCGTCACGCTTGGATATGATAATGGATATTGGATCGGATCGGATATGAAATCTTCGGGTAAACTCGGTAAAAACGACCAGGGCAACAGAAACAGTAAAGAGTTTCGATTACCTACCTCCAACAGCCCAGCGTTTATCTCCAGATACCAGGACAACAGAAATATAAAAGAGTTGCGTTTGCCCCTAGGTACCAGTACCAGGGCAACAGCAAGTTTTCACTTCTATCGGCAGTTCCTATGACTGCCAATTTTTTAAAAAAATATTTTTCTTACAATAAAATTAACAGATTTCGAAACCACAAATAGGCATTCAAAGCGAAAAATAAAGTGCTTATGTAATACTAGCAGTGCCCCGCGGTTTTACCCGCGTAGTGCCCGTTCCCGTATTTCCTGTTGTTTTATCGGGATAAAAAATAGTCTATGTGTTCTTCCAGACTATAATCTATCTGTGTTCCAAATATCAGCCCGATCCGTTCATACGTTACGAGGTGATTGAGCGAGAAACATCCAAACATTGACATCCTACTAATCCTACTAATATTATAAATGTCAATGTATGGATGTTTGTTGCTCAATCACGTCCTAACGTATGAAATTTAGAACACAGATAGATTATAGTCTGGAAGAACACATAAGCTATTTTTTTCCCGATAAAACAACGGGAACAACGGGAACGGGCACTACGCGGATATGACCGCGGGGCGCTGCTAGTTTATAATATTAGTAGGATAATTTTGTAAGCGCTACTTACTCAACTATTTAAAGTCGGTGCCAGTCAAGTGTAATACCCAGTAGATAGATACTACGTACGTAGTAAGTAGACACACACTTGATGTTGTTGCCTGGAAGAGATGGCTTTCAGCAATAATGCCGCCACTTGTGGCGCTAGTTCATAGGTATTTCACTGTAATATTCTAAATTGTTTGTGTCACAACAAAGAGTTTCTATCTAACTATCTACTCGAGACTACTACCTGTTAGATTATATTAATTTATTTTTCGCTTTTGAATGCCTATTTGTGGTTGTTAAGTCACTTTTATTTTTTGTGATAAATAATTTGTTTTGCCCTTTTTAGTACAAAACAACTTTTTATTAATGTATTCATACCTACAGTTTCGTGTAAATAGGATCGAATTTCATTATTTTTTGGAATCTGCAACTAAGTAGGTACGTCATCCAGATAGTTAGTAAATATTAGTTTTTTTGTTTATATTTCATAAACCACCATATGCGATAAAATATATCTAAATGAGAAGGTAGGTATATATAAAGTATTCACAACGAAAACGAAACATTAATAAAAAGTTGCATTCAAACACCTACACGATGTCTAAATGGGAATATTCGGGAAGCATACCCTTTTGAACAAAAAAAGATATATTAAAATCGGTTCGGGCGTTCTCGAGAAATCGGGTAATAAGTACTTATACGTAAAAAAATTGGCAGTCATAGAAACTGCCGATAGAAGTGAAAACTTATAACTCAGCAGCAGAATTTGAACTTCAAATCCCACGCGCACCACTGTCTCTTCGAAGACATTGTATTTTGTAGTGGTAGGACTCTTGGCAGAGTCCGCCTGGGGAAGTGCCACACCTTTGCCAGTTATTCTACCGCCAAGCAGCAATGTGTAAGCGTTACTGTGTTCCGGTTTGAAGGGAAATGGTTCCAGAGAAATTACTGGGCTTAGAGATATAATATCTTAGATCTCTGGGTGACGAGCGCAGTGCAGTGCTAGGTAATGATTTGGATTCTTCATGATCCAATAGCTGTGTGCCACTGTGCTGTTATGTGGCAGGCGTGTTGCTTACCATCAGGCACATGTCCTGCTCGTCTCGCCACTTTTTAATTACAAAAAATAAATAAAGAGTCATGTGCGTAATGTCGATAACTCAAGACGATGAAGGAAAACATAGTAAGAAAACCGACGTGTACCTAGAATCTTTCGAGGTTATGTGTCATCCACCAACCCGCACTGGGCCAGCATGGTGGATTATGGTCTTGGCGCTCTCCTTGCGAGAGAAGGCCCCGAATCCCAGCAGTTTGAACATTTAGTGGGATGAGACGACTCGTCACTCGGCAACCATAGAGTACGTCGAAGGTCAAAGACAATGGTTATTGACCACAAACTACGTCCTTACTTTACTGTCGTCATTTAAACACTTACGTCATAACTTGCAGAAAATAATAGCGATCCTGAAAAAATAAATGTAACTGCACAAACAGGAATGAAAACAGAGGAATTTTACCTGTTACCTGTTATCATACCCCTGAATAAAAAACTGACATAAATAATTATAATATAGTAGAGTATTGACATAGGTACCTATGTCAATGTTCCGCTGTCATCGATATAAACCATTGGATGTGCCCTGAGCACCGTGAAATTGGTAATAAACTGCGACTGTGCGTAGCGTAAGTGGTTTAC
The DNA here is from genome assembly GCA_963693475.1 of Ectropis crepuscularia. NCBI lineage: Eukaryota > Metazoa > Arthropoda > Insecta > Lepidoptera > Geometridae > Ectropis > Ectropis crepuscularia. The sequence goes on from OY856355.1 coordinate 27,635,475, forward strand.
ACACCACCAATCTAATTGACCCCTAGAATTGCTAGCTGTATGCTGTGGTTCTACATATTTTAGTTGTTGAAAACGAATAGTGATAGGTAAAAATGTCTGGCGTTCACCGCTTCTTGCAACCGACTAGAACGGATGTGAGCTCACTCTTTCCAACGATGACATAATTCCGTGTGCCTGAAGTTTGGGAGGGCACATCCAATGGTTTATATCGATGCCCGCTCTGATAAATCTGGATTTTCCCGGTGTATTTATGGAACATGAGTGCATTTTAAAATATAATTCAATTCAATTTAAATATAATGCATTGTATTCCTATTACTGAAAAGCATCTGTGCATTTTAATAATATAAATACAATATTATATTCATCAATAATATTATAAATGTCAATGTTTCAATATTTTGATGATGGAATGTTTGTTGCTCAATCACGTCGTAACGTCTGAACAGATTTGGTTGAAATTTGGAATACTAATAAAATTATAGTCTGGAATATCACATAGGCTTTTTATTCCGGGAAAATAACGGGAACGGGAACTACGTAGATAAAACCGCGGGGCGCAACTAGTATGATATGAAAACGACGCCGTAAAAAAGACGTGGTGGCTTAGTGGTTAGAAAGTGCGGCTCACAATCGTGAGGTCGTAGGTCCCAATCTTACCCCTCAGTATTCCTACAACAGGGTACCGGACTACCGGATAGGGTCAAAAATACACCATCCCAATTAGTCCGTCAGCTAGATCATGGAAAAATATTGGACACGTATTTTTTGTTTTTTCATAATATTAAAAATCGTCAAAGATATAGACCATCAAACTTCGAGAGTGGGGGGTCGCGACGTCACTCGTGAGTGAAAATCGTACTCACAAGTGACGTCACGCGAAACTTCGAAGCGCTGTATCTTCGTCATTTTTAGGGTTCCGTAAAACGTAAAAACGGAACCCTTATAGATTCGTCATGTCTGTCTGTCTGTCTGTCTGTCTGTCCGTATGTCACAGCCACTTTTTGCCGAAACTATGAGAACTACACTGTTGAAACTTGGTAAGTAGATGTATTCTGTAAACCGCATTAAGATTTGAATAAAAAAAATTAAAAAGAAAGAAAAATTAGGGTTGCCCCCCATACTGAGAACTGAAACTCAAAATTTTTTTTTTTCATCAAACCTACACGTGTGGGATGTCTATCGATAGGTCTTCAAAAATGATGTTGAGGTTTCTAAAATCATTTTCGTCTACACTGAATAATTTGCGCGAGAGACACTTCCAAAGTGGTAAAATGTGCCCCCCCCCCTCTAACTTCTAAAGTAAGAGAATGAAGAATCTTAAAAAAATATATGATGTACATTACCATGTAAACTACCAACGAAAATTAGTTTGAACTCGATCTGATGAGTAGTTTTTTTTTTACTACGTCATAAATACACTATTATTGAAACTTCGATCAAAGTTACAACGCACTACAAGAACTATGTGTACTATGTATATTATGTTACTTGCTGCAACGGAACCCTTCATGGGCGAGTCCAACTCGCACTTGGCCACTTTATTTGTTTGTGAAACAAAAGAAAAAATACGTGTACAATATTTTTTGGCAATCTAACTAACGGCATCTAACGGGCTACTTATAGAGGATTGTACCCTACTGAAGATGCACAAACTCGCCAATTTCAACTTCAACGGTAAAGGAAAACATCGTGAGGAAACCGGCATGTTTCTGCAAATACTTCTTTCGAGGACACGCGTCATCCGCCAACCCGCATTTGACGAGCGTGGTGGTTTATGGCCTTGATTCTCTTCTTGCGAGAGAAGGCCCCGAGTCTCAGCGGTAGGAATATGGAATGGGCTGTTTATGCTTTAGGCTTATGCTAAATTAGATCATAAAACAAAAACTTCGAAGACCTGCCTCTCTTCCGTCTAACTAAATCGGCTATGGCTTTGCTATTGCTGTCTCTATCATTTCAAGCGAGAAGAAAAGAGACAGCAACGTCAAAGCGTCAAAGCATTTTTCGTTAGGCGGTAGACCCCCCGGTAGACCCTCTGAGGATATTATTATAGCAAAATCGCCTCAGCTGTAATTAGCAACTTACCGCACTTGTATCATAATGTACTATTAACACAGTAACGTTTGAACATTACTTATTGGCGGTAGAGTAACCGGCAAAAGTAATTATATTTTATAGCAAAATCGCCTCAGCTGTAATTAGCAACTTACCGCACTTGTATCATAATGTACTATTGTATTGTGAACTCCAATGTTCCAATAGCTGTTTGACACTGTTGTTATAGGCAGGCGTGTTGCTTACTATCAGGCACATGTCCTGCTCGTCTCGTCACTCTATACTATAAAAAAAACTTTAGGCTAAGTGCAACTGGACGTCTACTCTCTTTCAACGAAAAAAGTAATTTCGAAATGCAACATAGTTTCAAAAAATGTTGGTACAAATACTGTTGTCATTTTTTATGGTTTTTCTGATACCAGTAAAAATATCAAAGCAATGGAACAACTAAGACGAACCGCCGCCGTTTCAACGTCTTGTGAAGTGCACTTCAGCGAATCCATGAAAGTTCCTAACAGCCAAGAAAAATTCTTATCGAATCGCTTTTAACAAAAGAAAATTTATTGAGGTGCTTATTGAGAAGTTTGAATAACTTGGTAACAAGACAATCACGTGATGATGCTGACGTCACGTGATCATGTAGTCGAAACAGCGATTGAAAAATCAATAAATAATTCGATAATTATCGTTGGAGAAGATATAGATCTCTTGGTACTTCTCATAGCACGCCCTCAAATACTTGATCTACAAACATCTTTTTTTTTTAAACCAGGAACAAACAATGTTGAAGCAAAAAGATACTCGGCTGATAGCCTCAACAAGTATCCACATTGCAAGAAAAATATTCTGTTTCTACATGCCATGACCGGACGTGATACAATTTGAGCACTATTTGGTAGAGGAAAATTGAAAATCATGAAGATGTTTGAAAAAATACCCGATTTAATCAATTGTACAGAAATAATCCAACAAGAAAATAGCTCTCGAGATGTCATTGTCACTGCAATTCTATTAGCAATATACGGTGCTCCAAAATCAGAACATTCGATTGATAATTACAGATACTGTAGCTTTGCTAAGCTAACAAGCACAAAGTAAAGCTGTAAAATTTCCTTTATTACCTACTTCTTCAGCAGCTCAACAGCATATTTATCGAGTGTAATACCAAATACAAACCTGGCTAGGAAGAGACATCGATCCAGAACTATACTACAGCCAATAACAACTGTATTACCACCAGCACCCGATTGTCTCTTGAACACAATCTGTTGTAATTGCACAAAAGGTTGTGGTGGCAAATGTGGTAGTGTTTTAGTAGTGGTAGGACTCTTAGCAGAGTCCGCCTGGGGAAGTACCACACCTTTGCCAAATATTCTACCGCCAAGCAGTAATGTGCAAACATTACTGTGTTCCGATTTGAAGGGCAATGATTCCAGATAAATTACGGCTTAGAGACATAATATCTTAGATCTCTGAGTGACGAGCGCAGTGCAGTGCTAGGTAATGATTTGGACTATCATGTTCCAATAGCTGAGTGTTACTGTGCTGTTATGTGGCAGGCATGTTGCTTACCATCAGGCACATGACCTGCTCCTCTCGTCACTCTATGCTATAAAATAAAAAAAAATGTGGATGCAAAAAAATTGGGTTGAGGTGTTCAAAAGCTTGTGGACATTGCCGTGGCCAGTCATGCTTAAACGCAGAGTCAACAAATGATGAAAATGATGAAGATCTAGATTTAAATCGGGAAGTAGTTCCACTCGACGTTTTGTCAACATCTAATAACGATAGTTGATAGTAACACTGAAAATTTTGACATAGAATAAAAAAAAATGTTAAGTATACGCAATTTTTTTTTTTTGTATTTTTCAAATTTTTTATATGAAATTATTTACTCTTGAATAAAAAAAAACTTTTTATTACATATCGTAAATCATGTCTATAAGAGAAACTTTGAAAAAAAAACGGCGGCCTACCTCGGCGGTGGTGCGTAAACGAGTGCATCGTCATAATGTAGCTTTAATCCGAAAACCGTTAATTTTACATAAAAAAACTATAAAATTATTTTTGTAGATAATTTTATGAGGAACAATTTTATAATTATTGACCTCAGAGCAATAGGTTGCGAAATATTTGCAAAAAAATTGGCAGTCATAGGAACTGCCGATAGAAGTGAAAACTTATAACTCAGAATTTGATGGCTTACCTTGGAAACTACACGGGTGTAACCGGAGGACGTGGCCTCGCCATCTTGGCATGGCCATCTAGAAATGCGTCAACATTTCCCATTGGCTGATGCGTTTCTAGATGGCCATTCCATGATGGCCTGTCCACGCCCTTTCAGCATTTCCCATTGGCTGACGTATTTCTAGATGACCATGCCATGATGGCCTGTCCACGCCTTTTCAACATTTCGCATTGGCTGACGTATTTCGAGATGGCCAATAGCCATGGTCCCGAGTTTACCCGAAGCTTTCTTATCATACCCAAGCGTGACGAATGAATTCAATTCACAGCCCACGAAAAATCTGTCTAGGCGCGCCTAAAGAAGTTTTCAATTCAAAAACTGATTTTCGTGAACTATTGACCTTTGTAACTTTTTCAGCCGGCACGATATCGATGTCGATTTTTCACATCTTCATAATATCACATCGTAATAAAGGTGTATACAAAAATTCAGCCCACTAGGAATTTTTCCCCAGATGAAACCTAAAATGACTGGACTATTATGTTATTATGGGACTGCCGATAGAAGTGAACAAGTTACGGTGGTACAAGTTACGGTGGTCTAGTCGGGAGAACGGCGGCTGCCGATCCGGAGACCCCGGGTTCAAACCTCACACTCACCACTGTCTTTTCGAAGTCATGTGCGTAATGCCGCTAACTTAAAACGGTGAAGGAAAACATCGTGAGGAAACCGACATGTACCTAGAATCTTTCGAAGTCATGTGTCATCCGCCAACCCGCACTGGGCCAGCGTGGTGGATTATGGCCTTAACTCTCTCCTTGCGAGAGAAGACCCCGAGTCCCAGCAGTGGGAACGTTTAGTGGGCTGTTGATGATGATAGAAGTGAAAACTTGTAACTCTGAGTTTGACAGCTTACTTTGTAAACTACGCGGGTGAAACGGAAGGGCGCTGCTAGTCTGGAATAAATCTTCAAAGCAAAAATCATGGTCGTCTAAAAGTTTGACTTACTGTACTGACTTTAACGGTAAAGGAAAACATCGTGAGGAAACCACGACGATGACATTAATCACGATTCATGTTCTAAGAATAGCTCGAGGTCATGCGTCATGTGTCAATCCGCACTGAGTCAGCGTCGTGGACTACGCCGTTAACTCTCTCCTTGCAAGAGGAGAAGCAATCCCAACAGTGGGGACATAATTATAGTGGGTTGCTGAGGCTATGTTTATTGCTTTTGCTACTCGTATTATCAAAACATACCTGCCCTGGGTATGTTGCGCTTCTAGTACGTAGTACCTACATCTATACTAATATTATAAAGAGGAAAGATTTGTACCTATTTTTGTATGTTTGTAATGAATAGGCTCCGAAACTACTGGACCGATTTCAAAAATTCTTTCACCTTTGGAAAGCTACATTATTCCCGAGTAACATAGGCTACGGCAGATGGCGCTGCAGTTGATATCTAGGTTATTATTCGAGCGAAGCCGGAGCGGGCCGCTAGTACCTAATAAAACAATGATGTATTGTAGTGGAATAACTGTGATTATTGTTTGGTTTATATTTCCTTACTTCCTGTTTTATTTTCAACATACATCCCAACAACTAGATAAGGGTGCCGCTAGGAAGACAGTTTTTCCGCATAAGCCAGATTTGCGCGCCCATTGCTCGTAAGTATATGAGAAGCGACGTACCTACATGATAATAGGTATGCGCTTGGTAATGGTTCGTAAGTAATAGACAAAACTGTTGGAGTGTTGGAACTCATAGAAATTGTAATATCTTATACTCTGTACTCTGTGTGTACAGAGTATAAGATATTACAATTAGTTTATACAGTTTGGGCAGTTGGCTTATCGATCAAAATTTTTATAGTTACAGCAATTTTTTAAAGAGTGAAGGTAAACAATAAAATTGTAAAAAAATGACATAGTTCATTACAATTGTAATAACTACATTATATTTTAATGGTTGACACTTATTTGTACGATACTCTTTGTCGTACAATAAAATGTTAAATTTAAACTTTAAAAATGTATACTGTTTGTATGCTCTTTTTGTTTGTTTATTGAAATTGACGTGTTAGGTACACGTATAATTTGAACACACAATTGTACATTTATGAATAAAAAACTTTGACTTTGACATTAGTTATATTATTAGTTACAAGTTTATACAATAAAGCATAAAATATTATATTCTTGACTTCTGTTTTCTAATGAGATGTAGAACGAGATTTTTTCATTTTCCTGTGTTTTTAATGAAATAACATTTTATATTACCTACTTACAATTTTAAATTGTATCAACGCATATTGCGTCCTACACTAGGGGTCGACCCAACTGTCAAGCCGTCAAATCTTTCGTTAATTCGCTACATTAACAAATGAAGCCGCTATTCACTAACAAAACTATCCAAATTCGACCAACCGATACCAGAACCTAGAAATCAGCCTGTTCACCCAATCAATATCTGACGTTTGTTTTTAACTTGAATAGGTTACCACTTGACCGCCATCTCGCCTGATGTTAATAAGCGACGATGCGGCCTACGATGAAGCGTGCTTACCTAGAAGAAACCGATTCACTCTCGACTTGAAGACACCAAAATTATAACTATCGGGGAAAATCCACTCAGGTAGCTCATTCCACAGGGTAGACATTCTTATCACAAAAGTAGAGTCAAACCTCTTTTTTCGTGTCTTTGGAACATCAACCATGAAACGATGTCGCTTTCTCGAGCTACGAGCAGTCCGATAGAAAAAGGGGGAAAAAATGAAGCCGTGGTGGCATAGTGGCGTGAACGTGTGATCCCACAACTGTTTGTCGTCGATTCGAGTCCCGCCTTTGAGTATTTTGCCAAGACCAGATGTACTCGTACAAGTGTGTCATCACCATATTCACTATCAGCTTTAACGGTAGAGGAAAACATTATGAGGAGACCCATCCTGGGCCAGCGTGGTGGATTATGGGCATCACTTTCCTCGTGAGAGAAGGCAGTCCAGTGGCAGTCGGAGCATAAAGTAGGGTGCTTACGCACGTATCAATAATTTGCAGTATACATTCATCAGTATATTTTCATTGAAAACTATATTATAAATGTCAATGTTTGGATGTTTGTTGCTACATAACATCGTAACGTCTGAATGGATCAGGGTAGCGATTCTAAATGCAATTCGAATGCTTCGGAATCGGAATGACAAGACATGTCTCAGTCACACTAAGCAGATAAGGCAAAGACCGAGATATGAGATTCCGTGTCGGATGCAACCGAATGGATTTGGAATCGCTGCCCAGGTTGGAATTTGGAATACAGTTACATTATACTCTGGAATAACAAAGCTACTTTTCATCACAGGAAAATAACGAAAACGTGAACTACGCGCATATAATCGCGGCCCGTTCCGGCTTCGCTCGGATTTCGTCATATAAGGACTATTATTCGAAAAAAAAACATCCTATCTCTCAAGTTGGACCAGACTGCTCACGGTGTGCCAATTTAATTTAAAATCGGTTAAGTAGTTTAGGAATCCATCGCGGACAAACACCGTGACAAGAGATTTATATATAAGAAGACTAGCGGCCCATTCCGGCTGCGCTCGGATATTGTCATTTAAAGACTGTTAATCGAAATAAAAACTATCCTATCTCTCAAGTTGGACAAGACTGCTCACGGTGTGCCAATTTAATTTAAAATCGGTTAAGTAGTTTAGGAATCCATCGCGGACAAACATCGTGACAAGAGATTTATATATAAGAAGACTAGCGGCCCATTCCGGCTGCGCTCGGATATTGTCATTTAAAGACTGTTAATCGAAATAAAAACTATCCTATCTCTCAAGTTGGACAAGACTGCTCACGGTGTGCCAATTTAATTTAAAATCGGTTAAGTAGTTTAGGAATCCATCGCGGACAAACATCGTGACAGGAGATTTATATTTATTAAGATAATAAACTTTATTTCAGAAACGATCCTTTACAATAAATTACCTTTTACATTATTACCATTAAGTACATTTAGCCAAAATGAGAAGTGGCCATAATGAGAAGTAGGTAGTCCTTTAGCGAGTCGGTTGCCATTATGAGAATTAGCCCTAATGCGCCTAAACCATTATTTTTGCTGTAGTCATACGATAAACTCGTATGACGTATCTAATATCCCCTTATTAAATTTCCAACGTGCAGATTTGATTGCGTCCCTTCAGAGCACTCACTATAAGTGGGTGTTAATAAAATAACAAAGCCACAAATTTTATCTAACGAGGCGGCCAAAACTGGAACTAATGCCCATGTTCAACCACATCACACACTACGCAAAAGGCTTAAATACATGTTATTATGTACAAACGGTATGCAGTACATACCATTTGAGGACAACTGCCATACTTAGATCCTTTTGAAAAATTAAAAACAATTGAAAAAAATGGCAGCCATAGGGACTGCCGATAGAAGTGAAAACTCAGAATTTGATAGCTCACGTTGAAAATTACGTGGGTGAAACCGGAGGGCGTGGCCATGACTACGGCCATCTAGATCATCCGAGTTGACCCGAAAATTTCTTTCATTTATGAACATGCCAGTTGAGTTCAATTCACACCCCTCGGAAAATCTGTATGTAGATAGAGCGCCAAAAGAAGTTTTCACTTCAAAAATTCGCTTGATCAATCATATTTAAGTTATTTTGTATTAGATAGCTTTTACATGCTTATTTTCATATTTAAATTGTTCACTATCTTTTCTCGTTATTTAATAAATAAATCTTGCTGCGTTCACAGTGATTATTATCTTTGTACTCTATTGTAAATATCATGGTACGTGTACTTAGTTAGATATTAAGTAACAAAAATAAATAATTGCATTACTTGGAACATGCCGATTTCCTCGCGATATTTTTCTTCACCGTCAAAGTCAATGATGAAGACAAAATTCTACCTCTGCAATTGGAAATATACTCAGAGGTGGACACGGGATTCAAACCTACGACCTCACGATTATGAAATTAAATGTCTACCCTTGTACGACTCCGCTACCACCTGATAAATAAAATACACTCAAATATAAGCTTTATTTCATGCCTGTTATTCATGCCATGCCATGTAATCATACAGATTACATTGGCAATTTAAACTAGCAGACTTCTGTCAGCGAGCGGCCTGCTAATTTGTGGTGCCAGTGGAATCTGTATCTTAAAGTGCACATCATATAGCCCATATCTGAGTGTATCTTATTTGTAGCCGAGTTTTCTAAGTCAGCGCAGATCTTAAGAGCCGGTTCACACGGCGCGGCTGCCAACCGCGCCCGCGCGCGGGCGCGCCAGATTTCCATATAAAATTGAATTCAATACACACGACGCGGTTTACGGCCGCGGCGGCTGCGGCAGCCGCGCGGCGCCCGCGTGGCTGCCGTGTGTCGTAAATCATTTCAAAGTTTATATAAAACTAGCGGTGCTTCGCGGTTGAACCATTGTAGTTCCCGTTCCCTTTATTTTCCCGGAATAAAAAGTAGCCTATGTGTTCCGCCGTTCAGAGTATTTCGATCCGTTCATACGTTACGACGTGATTGAGCAACAAGCATCCAGACATTGACATTTATAATATTAGTAGGATGTTCATTGCTCATAGTACCTACAACCTCTGCTTAGTTTGGGGTCAGATGGTGTTGTGTGTGAAATAATTATTTATTTTATTTATTTAAAAACGTTGGTGGCGCCGTTTGACAACGGGTAAGGTTCGTTTATATGAGTGTAACGCCCACACAAACCATGGTTATCGTCCACCATGACAATCTGGTTAAGTACTGACCTGGTAGCGTGATACGTGGTTAATGGCGGGTGACGCGGCCTTGGCAGGAGACATGGATCATCAAACCATGGCAACTAATCGATTCGATGACTTCAAAGGAAGGACGTGACTAACTATTACTAAACATTTTGTGGCATTTTAATGGCCAACAAAACTCGTTCACTCCCGCGCACTGGCCGCCACCTAACATATCTGACTGCTGTAAACTGAGTCGCACTAGGCCTAAAAATTCAATTTTTGGGCCCAACGCGGTTGTGCCATTTTGTCACACCTTTGGCCAGGTCCTTATATACATATGTATAAGACTATGAATCGATTACATTCAGTGGATCAGTAAAGTTGTAGTTTGTAGTAATAAGAATCTTTGCAGAGTCCGCATGATTTACCGCGTCTATGTGGGATGACGCCTGAAAGAAAATAGTTTATATAGTGATCAACATCGATATAAACCGATGCACGATGGTTTGTAATATGTGTATAATGAATGTAATTTGTCAGAATATAGATCTCTCAATTAGGTAATCCTCATCATAGGTATTTATAGATTTGGACCTTAGATTTGGACGAAATATGTTGAGTTCATGTAATAATAATATATAGGTAAAATTAGGTGTCCTCAAATACAATATTTTTAAATTACTTTTTGTCTCATTTCAGAACTAGCTCACACATTCAAATTTCAAATAATTTGAACATTTTTTTTTAAATCATTAATTAAACGGACGGTTAGGGAGAGGCAAACCAACTAAATAGACTGCTCCAATGAGACAGCGAGTTTTCGCAGTAGGAAAACAAAAATATTATCGATGTGTACAATTGTTCAATTTCAATCAATGAATCATTTATAACATAACACAAAGGTGACAAAGTAAGCAAACTGAATTCTTGTTGATATATCAAAAACATGGGAACAAAAATCGGTACCTACCAATAATTATTTACACACAGTCTATCTTTGTACTGTAATTTAAATTCAACTAAACTTAACTGGTCACCTGCCCTTCTACTGCTCGGCTGGTTCTAAATCGGGTTTATCTTTGCGATTACTATCTCTATAATTTCAACCTCAAAGAGAAGAGAGAGTATTATCAAAGCTAAGACAGTTTTAGTCATTCGGTAGATCCCCTGGTGTCCAATACCTACATACATCTAGGTTCGTTTGTAAGCGCAAAATCGCATGTTTGCTCACCAGCTCACCTCCCTGTACCTACTACACACAGATGGAAACGTTCATTGCAACCGCTATAGCAATACCGCAAAGTTGCGAGTTTTTTTTCAAAATTTCATTTTCGTAGAAATAGAGTAGTCGTCCAGGGTAGCGATTCTAAATCCATTCGGCTGCATCCGACGCGGAATCTCATCTCTCGGTCTTTGTCTAATCTGTTTAGCATGACAGAGACAGGGATTATCATTCCGATTCCGAACCATTTGGGTTGCATTTAGAATCGCTACCCAGAATAGATGTAGTTGTCCGCTTTCATCGGCGTTATCAAATTGGCAGATGACATCACAAATCAAAGCATAGCAGAAATCAGGAGAGTTAGGCAGTAGAATTGCCGTTCTCACGCAACGTGCTCAAGCCCTGATATTTAGGTATTGATCTTATCTAAGCCTATTAGTAAGTTGGAGCTCTCTTTAAAATGAGAATACAATAATGATAATAAATGAGAATAAATGAAAATACTTAGATATATACTAACTCTCTGTTTTTGCTTTAATTTAGTGCTGGACAATGTCTATTTAGCATCATTCTTTAATACGTATACACCATTCATATTTATCTTCTGTTCTATTACAATATTGTCAGTGTTGTACCATATTGTTTTTACTGAAAAAAAGTATATAAACTATCAAAAAAAAAAAATGTAATTTTCACGTAATAACGTGTTTAATCAATGAAGCCATTAGCTTGATAAAGCTAATCACGGTAGTATTAACTTGTTATTATACACTTTAAATTAAATCCGAGTCTCGGTGGTAATGCAACAATGTACACCAAATGTAGGTAGCGTGTAGCTGTGAAGTAATTATTACATAAAACAACGTGTATTTAAAAAATGTAAACAAAACACTACATTGTAAAAAAATACAAAAAGGTGTTGTACCACTATAGTCGCTGATACGGCTGATGCGAAGATTGAGTCTACACTTAAAACCACGAGACGTCTGGAGTTTCATTATAAGGTATTCAGTATAGGTATAAGGGTGCTTCTTCATGGACGGAGGTCCTCTGTCTCCAAGATGTGGAAAAACACCACTGATTGGTGTGACGTCCTTTCAGACGAGGTGTCCTCTGCAGGTTAGCGGACTACGAGTTTTAGTCAAATAGAAATACATACATACATTAGTGGGATTGGAATCTGGGTATGTTTTTGTTGGTAGTAGATATAGGGCTCTTTACCGACTCCGCCTGGGGAAGTACCACTCCTTTGGCAATTATTCTGCCGCCAAACAGTAACCTCTGCCGCTAAACAATACTGCGTTTCAGTTTTTGGGGCAATGTTTTCATAAAAATTATAGGGTCAAGAAAGAAATAAATCATCTTGTGTCTCTGGGTGATAATTGCAGTGCCAAGCAGTGATTTGTACTCTACGTGTTCAAATAAATAACTGCATGGCACTTGACTATTACAGGCAGGCTTGTTGCTTACGATCAGGCGCATGTCATAATTATTACTCTAAATATAAAAAAAAATCTCTTAGATTTCGGTTTCCAGGCCCGCGATAAAAGCTATACAATAACTTAAAAAATCAGGCAAATGTCAATATACTCAATGTTTCACCCATTTCATGGCATTGTTATAGCTTTGTTATAGCTATAGGTAGTTTATAACGTAGATGAACGGATGGATGAACATAAAATCATTTTTTTTTTTCTTTAATCAATGTGATTGTATATAACACCTACCTGTATTCTACACCTCAGTCAATATTTGCTTGTTCTTGCGACAATTGACAATTTTAATTCAGATAAAATTTTATCAAAAAAATATGAAAAAAAACTTAAAATCCTGATATACATACATTAATAAAATATTTGTAAATTTAGGCAAGCCTACTTAAGGCGTGACATTTAATTATTAGTGACAATAATAATTAAATTCTTTGAAAACAATCAGAAATCTAGTACTTATCATAATTATCCTATCTTCTTAATTTTTTTATAATGTGGCATTAAAAAATACATACAACCCTAAATTTTTACCCTTTTATCATCAACCCCTATTTTTAAATAGCCATTTTAGTAATTTAGTAATTTGACAGTGACATCCTAAACGGCGGGACCAATTTGACTAATTTTTTTGTGTGTGTACAAGTGGATTCGAGGATGGTTTAGATTCACAAATAAGCCCGGCAGATGGCGCTGCAGACAGTGTCTAGGTTATGATCATACGCTGTGTTGACTGACATGTTACGAGACCGCTCTCAAGTAGTAGATTCTGGTGACTGCAATAATAAAACAGACCCACTGTCCTCGTCTATGGGAGTACCGCAGGGTTCGTCTGTTTCAAACATCATGTTTTCATTACTACCTATTGAACGAGCTCCCTGACGCTATGAAGGGTGCAGACATATTTATGTATGCAGATGATGTTGCTGCTATAGTAACCGCCCCTTCAATAGAGGAATTAGGAAATAAATTAAATGCTGTAATCAACGGTTTAAACACATGGTTTCGAGCCAACGGTTTTATGTTATATTCTAAAAAGACCCATTTTATTCACTTTTGTCTGTCGGGCCACTATACAAAATTCGTAAAAGTTGTGCTTAACGTTGTCCGGATAGAGCAGGTACAAAACACAACATTTCTAGGGTTCGAGATTGACCGCTGCATGACATGGGAACACCACATCGACAAGATGTGTGCTAAAATAGGCAGTGCGTGCTTTGCACTAAGACGGGTATCTCGAGTGGTGTCTACGGATGTGTCTCGTGCATGTTACTTTGCCACGGTGCATTCCCAGTTACAGTACGTTGCCGAACTATACGCGCGCGCTGCCGACTGGGAGCGTGCGTTCCGCGCCCAAAAACGTGGCGTACGTGCCATCGTGGGTGTCTCGCGATGCACATCCGTCAGACCTTATTTCAAAGAGCTTGGCATACTTACGTTACCTGCTATAGATGGTGCAATCCACGAAGACGCGCCCCACCAATTTTCGTTTCCACCAATCGCGTTTGCTCCGAGCGTCAGTCGCGAACCATTCACCAGTCATTGTAGTGTGCGTGTGCATTCATAGGTAATTAGTGTGTACCGATAACACTCAAACATTGACGGAAGCTTGCACACATATATTATAAACAGTTAGGAGAAATAGTGGGGCGCGTCTTCGTGGATTGCACTATCTGTATGTTGATCTACCAAGTGGCTGTATATGTCAGAAATAATTTGGACTCATACAACACGCGAGGAGAGAGACATTCTTGCAATATACGCAACGCCGACCAGGTGGATGTTATACCACACTCTCTCACGAAGTCACGGAAGCTGACTCACATTATGGGACCGGAAGTATATAACACTCTTCCTAAAATAGTTAAATCAACCCCAAGTCTCGGTAGTTTCAGAAACAGATTAAAATTCTTGCTTATCGATCAAACATTCTATAGTTACAGCGAGTTTTTAGAGAGTGATGGCAAGGTTATGATCAAATGGTAAAAAAATTAGATTGATAATTACAATAACTGTAACAGATAAATATATTTATATAGTTTTACACTTATCTGTACGGTAATTGTTATCGTACGGTGAAATGTTAATTTTAAACTTTGAAAATGTAGACTATTTGTATATTTCCTTTGTTTTTTTTTATTTCATTAATATTTGACGTGTAAATTGTACATTCATGAATAAAGAACTTTGACTTTGACTTTGATCCGAGCGAAGCCGGAACGGGCTGCTAGTATTATGTATATTCTATTATATAGGTACTCTCTGCGACGCTCTTCCTGCTACATATCAACGATCTGTTGAAGCCCGGTATCTATGGGTACGCAGATGATAGCACCGTTGTAGAGAGTTACATATCTAGCGCGAGAGCCACTGGGCAGCAAACTCAGGTACTGAGAGAGAGTCTGATCGAGAGTTTGGGCTTGACCCTTGATGCGGTGTCCAAATGGGGCGATGCCAATCTGGTCAAGTTCAACGAGAGTAAGACGCAGGCGTGTCTGTTCTCCGCTAAAAGGAGTCCTTTCCAATTGACTCCAACTTTTAGAGGTGTATCCGTGCCGGGCTCTGACCGTCTTGAACTTTTGGGCGTTACTTTGACCTCTACGCTCAACTTTGGCTCGTTTATCGAGTCCAAGGCTAAACTTGCTGCCAAAAAACTTGGTGTCCTCTCAAAGGTGCGAAGGTACTTCAAGTCTGAACAGTAGCTTACACTATATCAAGCACAGATTCGCTCCTGTATGGAGTACTGTTCGCACCTTTGGGATGGATCGGCTAAGTATCAGCTGGAGGCTCTGGAATCGATCGAGAGACGTGCCAAAAGGCTCATAGGCAACGACACTCTTGTGCGAAAAAGACTTCAAAGTCTTGAACATCGCCGAAAAATTGCTAGCCTATCGGTTTTTTATCGGATACACTTCGGAGAGTGTGCGACTGATTTGCATGATCTGATACCACCTTGTCCTTTTTTCTATCGGAATGCTCGTAGCTCGAAAAAGCGACATCGTTTCATTGTTGATGTTCCAAAGACACGAACGAAGAGATTCGACTCTACTTTTGTGAAAAGAACGTCTAAGCTGTGGAATACGTTGCCTGAGTGGGTTTTCCCCGATGGTTACAATCTTTGTGTCTTCAAATCGAGAGTGAATCGGTTTTATCTTGGTAAACACGCTCCATCGTAGACCGCATCGTCGCTTAACATCAGGCGAGATGGCGGTCAAGTGTAAACATATAGAAGTTAAAAAAAAAAACAATCGAACTTTGTCAATGACCAAATCGAAAAATCGACTGTTTCGAAATAAAATATCGGTCTTTTGAATCTATTTTGCCCATCACTAATGTCAGTTGATGTCATGGTTGAATGTTGAATGGTTGTAAAAGTAGTCTTGTTGCGGAGATACGGTGGTGGTTCTAACCTCTACACGTGTTTTTTGTTTTTCTGTGTGTTTTATCTATTTATTGGTGAGTGGTAGTAAATAATCTGGACTAGTAGTAGTTAGTAATTAATAATGGAGTATATTCCCCCTACTCCTGAGGCTCCTGAGCCTCCAGACCCTCCTGATCTCTCGGATTCAATGGATATAATTGAACCAACACCCCGCCTCAAACCAACAAAACGATTCAGAGACCCTGTTGATGACTCGGTACATTCTCCATCAAATAAGAAAAATATTTCTAACCCGGAGTCGGCATCGGCATCTATCCAAACCATATATCAACATCCTGCAATGACCATTCTAGGCATCAGACAATATGAAGATACCGATGCTGGCCCCTTTATCGTACATGTATCCAAAGTGGAGGCAACCTTAACCGTAGGCACAGTCATTCGTCCTATTAAATTTGGCCATTTTTTGTTCACTAACAACATAAAAAATGTGTGTAGAGATGGTATCAAAAAAGTAGGGAGAAACAAAATATCAGTCGAATTCAAAAGTGCTGCCGCGGCTAATACGTTTATTGACAACCACATCCTTAAGGACAATAACTACGATGCTATCATCCCCACATATAATGTCACCCGTATGGGGATAGTAAGAGGCGTTCCCATTGATTGGTCTTTGGATCAATTTGTTGATTCCCTCCAAATCCCAGGAACCACATATGTTCTTAAAGCAAGGAGACTAAATCGCAAGAATAAATCTGATGGAGTTATAAATTGGGAACCAACTCAGACGGTAGTCCTTACATTCAGGGGACAAAGTTTACCTGATAGATTTTTTTCATTTTATTCCTCACTGATTGTCGAAGCATACCAATTCCCCACAATACAATGCATGCATTGTCTACGGTTTGGACATATCAAATCCCAATGCCGGTCCCAGCCCCGCTGTTTCCGTTGCACGCAGCCCCACTCTGGTGACAACTGTAAAGTGAGTCGGAGGCTAGTTGCCTCTACTGTCAAGCACGACACTTTTCCACAAATAGAACCTGTCCTGAGCAAGAACGGCAACGCAATATTAAAATGACTATGGCTCGGGAAGGTATATCATATTATGAGGCAAATAGTAAAACTCCCAAATTGACTCAAAGATTTAGCCAAGCTGTTCGAGAGACGACAGTCTCCCAAGAAGTAGGTTCCCAACCCTTACCCTCTACATCTTCCTCTCCTAGACCATTACAGTCTCACCAAAAAACTGTTTTCCTCCCTCCCAGATCCAAGCCTCTTCCTGGGAAATCGTATGACAAAATTGCTCATCAAAACATTATTGCTCAATGTCCCTCTGTTCTTCCAAAGGGACATGCCCTCCAAACGACTCAGTCCCAACCTACCCCACCATCAACAACAAATGAACTCCTCATCCAACTCATATCCATCATCATTAGCATGATCTCCCAAGACTCTAATAAATTACCGTCCAACGTTGCCCAATTGATTTCTCACCTCTCCACAATAACAACCCACCATGGACTTATGTCCCATAATTCAATGGAACACCAGGAGCCTTCGACGTAAGGTTCCTGAACTGTCTTTTCTCATCTCAAAATACAGACCAGTCTTGGTGGCTGTTGCGGAGACATGGTTTGTCCCTGGGGTTCACTACCGGATCCGGGGGTTTTCATGTCTCCGTGATGATCGACAGGATGGATCTGCTGGTTCTGCATTATTTATAAACCTATCCCACCCCTTTTCCCAAATTCAACTCCCACCCTTCAGCCCAGAAATAAATTCTGTGGCTGTTCGGGCATTTAATATATCTTTCATATCTATGTATATACCTCACCCCTCCCCTCAACTAATTCCGGACATACTCGTAATCATCTCATCTGTACCTCAACCAGTCATGCTAATGGGAGATTTCAATGCCCATCATACCTCCTGGGGAGCACACCACTGTGATTCTTTTGGACGGCTCTTACTTGAGGCATTTGAAGAGGCAAACCTGTGTGTATGTAATGATGGCTCCCCTGCACGAAGGGTCCTACCTTCCCAGAACCCCAAATCAGCTGTTGACCTAACCATCTGCTCCCCGGTCTTACTTCCATCCTTAGCATGGGAAGTCCTACCTCTCAGTAGAGGTAGTGACCATTTTCCCATACTACTCAGCCTAAGCCTGAGAGTTTCTAAGCCACAACCTCCCACCCCTCTATTAAAATACCGTTTATCAGGGGCTCAATGGGATTCCTATTCATCTATTCTTGGCCAAAAATTAAATTCAGCTCCCAATCCAAATGAAGAAAATCCCCTAGTTTGTTATACTAAAATGTTAGAGGCTATGTTAGCTTCAGCTGATGAAACTATACCCCTTAAAAAACCTATAAACAACCGGTTCTCCCCTCCCTGGTGGGATCCAGAATGTACGGAAGCTGTCCGAGAACGTAACTCTGCAGAAAAGTCCTATAACAGGTCCATGTCCTTAACAAATTACCTCGACTACAAAAAAGCAACTGCAAAGTGCAGGAAAACCCTGTCAGCTAAAAAGAAAACTGGTTGGTTTAAATTCTGTGAGAGTCTGTCACCGACAACCCCATCTAGCATAGTTTGGAAACAGGTCCGCAGATATAGGGGTTCATATAATTTACCCAACCCAAGATCCAATGATCCAAACTCCTGGATTGAGTCTTTTGCAGACAAGCTGGCCCCTTCCTTTGCTCCTCAAAACCCTAATCCCAACTCACCCACCCACAATTCATCCCATTTTGATCCCCATTTTGATCCCCCTTTTTCGTTTGAAGAACTGAAATTGGCTTTAGATGGATTGACCGACTCCTCTCCAGGAGTCGACGGAATCCCTTATTCGTTCATCACTAGAGCTAATGAAGACTTTAAACGATATTTCCTCACATTAATCAACATATTCTTTGAAAAGGGATTTATTCCTGATTCCTGGAAAACCCAAATTGTAATTCCCGTCCCCAAACCTGGAAAAGACCCCACAAATCCCAACTCCTACCGGCCCATTGCCTTGTCCTGCGTAGCATCAAAGATCACCGAAACCCTAATTAAAAACAGATTGGAATGGTTTATTGAGAATAAGAGAGTTCTTCCTCAGTCCCAGTGGCGAAGAAAATTAATTATTAATTATAACAATTCTCGTCACCAGCGGTGCGCTGGTACTCTTGGATATCTATGAGATTTCGTGACGGCGGAGCGGGTGGAATTTAAATTATAGGAACAAAAACAATAAGAGGGTGGAAGACCCGGGGGTTTGGCCTTTTCTCCAGAAACACAAAAGAAAGGTCCTACCTTAAGAATCCAGCGTCCTCCGGGCGATTGAGCGGCAGTTCTTCTTCCTCAATTATATTTCCTTCAGCAGCTGCCTTTGAATTGTGTGTTGCGAAATAATCTTGTGGTGCGGTGCGGTACAAATCGGTAACTTTAACTGGTGCGAGGCGAACTTTATAAACAGCTGGAGTATAAGTTACTTTTAAGAATGCGCGAAAAGAAGTGACGTGCGCCCTCGGCGCGAAATCGGTTAAATACTGCTCCGCGGGACGAGTCACCCGAGAGTGGCGTGAATTGTCAGGCGAGGTACCCTCTAAGTGACTCAGAAAAAAAGAACCATCCCCCCGGCCTTCAGGAGTTGTAGGCTCCTGAACTAAAGGGAAATAGGAATAGGAGACAATACAAATAAGTATTAGATGCGGAAAATATACAAATACATATAGTGTGGATAGGATATAGGTTAAACGGATAAATTGTTTAACTTGCGGGTTGGGTGAATGATGCGGGTAAAATCAATGGTGCGGGTAAAACAAGGGTGCGGGTTGGAGCAAGGGTGCGGGTAATAATGCATCCAGTGACTAATCACGGATGTCTGGAATAAATAAATATTAAATACGCATGTAAAAGAGAATGAAAAAAAATAAGAGTGTGAATTAGATTTACACATGCTAAGTAGACATGCGTAAGAGAAAAACAAAAGGTGCGAATTATTGGGAGGGTAAAACACACAGTTTTACCACTGGTCGAATGTAAGTGCCATTTTTTGTGCGTATCTCCACAATACGAGCGATGCCGTCCGAAGAGGATTTAATATCTTCAATTATACCTAATGGCCACTGTAGTGGCGGTGAATTTTCTGTTTTAAGTAAAACTACAGTGCCTTTAGTTACCGGGTTAGTTTTAGTATTCCACTTGACACGAGTTTGGAGCGTGTTGAGGTATTCCCGTCTCCAACGGTTCCAGTATCTCTGAACTATGCTGTCAACTAGACGTTTGTTGCGGATCAAGTCTACGGAATCTATGCGCGGATCGGAATGAAAAGAATCTAATGGACCTTGTGTTAGAAAGTGCGAAGGGGTTAAAGCTTCAGGTTCCGAGGGGTCAGAGCTTAACGTGGTTATAGGTCTTGAGTTAAGGATAGCCTCGACTTGCGTTATTACTGTTAGCATTTCTTCGTACGTGAGGAGAGCGTTTCCTATAGTACGGCGCAGGTGGACCTTTAGAACCCGGATCATACTTTCCCAAGGTCCGCCCATATGGCTAGCGGATGGTGGGTTTAGAACCCAATTTATACCTTGATAAAGGGTTTCTTGTGTAAAGGAATCACCGAATGTTTTGGATTTAAGAAATTTATTAAGTTCATTGAGTTTTGTTTTCGCGCCTATAAAATTTGTTCCGTTGTCGGAGTATAGCGAAAGGACTTTTCCTCGACGTGCTATGAATCTACGAAAGGCGCGAAGAAAGGAAGCTGTTGATAAGTCGACGGAAATCTCTATGTGTACTGCGCGGGTTATCAAACAGGTAAATAGCGAAAAATAACAACGCTCCCTTCGTGCACCACGATAGCGGCTAATGAGAATATCTTGTGGACCCGCATAATCTACGCCCGTCCAAAGAAAGGGCTTTGATGCTTCGTTTACGCGAACAGCGGGAAGAGAAGCCATAAACGGCGTCTCTGTGCGTGGTTTAGCTTTGAAGCAGCTGTTACAAAAATGAAAGCGTTGTTTGACAGTACTGCGTCCGGATATAATCCAGAATTTCTGTCTCAGTAACGACAATAATAACTGTGGCCCTGCGTGTAGGTATTTGCGATGATAATAGTCGATGATAAGATTGACTATATGATCCTTTTTCGGGAGAAGAATTGGATGCTTACTATCGAATTCGAGAGATGAATTATGTAATCGTCCACCGACGCGGAGGATGTCATTTTTCAAAAACGGAGAAAGCGGGAGAAGTTTCTTAGAGGCTGGTTGACCTTTTGAAATAGTTTTCATGTCATTTTGAAAATATTGTCGTTGAAGGGCTTTTATAATCGCAGTCTCAGCAAAGTGTAAATGTGTAAGTTGCATTCTATCAGTGCGGGGAAGTTTCCTAATAAATATATATATATAAACGACGATGCGGAGAAGCTTAGACCAAGAAGAAACGCGCTTAGCTAGAGAACATAGAAAAGGTTCTGGATCATCGGTGACAAGAAAAATGTTTGCCTGCCTTTTAAGCTCTAACAGTTTTTCATCTTGTGCGGGATTAAAAATGAATCTATTAATCGGCCATGTGTGTACTTCATTTAAAGCCCACGGGGGGCCATGTAGCCACAATTTATGGTTTAAAAATTGACCAGGTGTAAGGCCGCGACTTAAACAATCACTAGGATTCAGTGCGCTTTCACAGTGAAAAAAATGGTTTGCGTGAAGATTGTCCTGTATTTGAGAGATACGGTTGGCAACAAAAGTGTCGAATCGATGCGGAGACGAATGAACCCAATGAAGGGCTACTGTCGAATCAGTAAACGCGAAAATTTCATCTATTTGACAGCGGCAAGAAATAGTTTCTATCATAAATCGAAGCAATTTGGATAATAATAATAACGCGCACAGCTCTAAACGAGCTAAAGAGACAATTTTGAGCGGGGCGACCTTGCTCTTTGAGCCTATCAAATGGACCTGGTTATTACCCGAGGTATGTTGAGTGGCAAGGTACACGGAGGCACCCATCGCCTTTTCTGAAGCATCCGCGAACCCTAAGAGTATGACGCGAGAGTTAGGCCTAATACCTACAAAACGGGGTATTTTAAAATTATGTAACGTAGGGAGCTCCGTTAAGAAGCGTTTCCACGCTAAACAAATGTCCAGCGGTGGGGTAGAATCCCAGTCGACGCGTGCCGTCCAAACAGCTTTTATTAATAACTTTGCGTGTAATATAACAGGACCGCAAAACCCGTTAATGTCCCATAATTTCGCGACCGTCGAAAGCATAAGGCGTTTTGTGCATTTTGACTGCGGGTTAAATTTTACGGCAATAGAAAACTCGTCTTCGACTGGAGACCAAATTAGGCCTAAAAGCTTCATATTATCCTCTTTGTCGAATTCGATTTTTGAAGATAAACGATTTTCCAGTGGAATCGCTTTTAACACTTTAGGTGAGTTGCTCACAAATTTAACCAAGTCAAACCCACCACGCTTAAATAACTCGATCAAATCTTGTGCCAGCTGAGCACCTTCCTCAGCGGTAGCTACCGAAGCTCCCAAGTCGTCCATGTATAAATTATTAACAGCGGTTTCCGATGCGTTTGGAAGATCAGTTTCATCTTGAGCGAGTTGTTTGACTGTTTTCATAGCGAGGTACGGCGAGCATCGCAAGCCAAAGCAAACCCGATTAAAGTGATATAGTTTGGTGGTAGAATCGCCGTCAAATTTATATAGAATATTCAAAAAACGACGGTCTTCCTCGCGGATTCCTATTGCTAAAAACATTTGTCTGATGTCAGCGGTCAGTGCGATTGGAAACAATCTAAATTTTAAAATAATCGCGGTTAGATTAGCTTGTAAATTAGGGCCGGAATGTAGACAGTCATTGAGTGAAGCGTTCGTGTCAACACATTTTGCGCTCGCGTTCAATACAATACGTAGCGCTTTGCCCTCCCGGCAGACGCCATGGTGCGGAATAACGTAATAATTTTTATTATTTAGCGGTGGTGCAGGTGATAATATTCCCTCACTAATATAATTTTTCAAAACAGTGTCATATTCAATTTTTAAGGCGGTATTTGTTTGGAATTTTCGTTCAAGGGATGAAAAACAGCGAGAGGCTACGGTTAATGAATCACCCAACGTCACGGTTGATTTTATAAATGGTAAAGCCGTAACATACTGTCCAGTAACTTTATTGCGATGCGTGTTTGACGCGTAGAAGTTTTCACATTCTTGATCCCTTTCAGACAAATAAGTTTTAGTGGGTACCGATTCGAGATCCCAGAACTTGGAAACTAAACTTTCAATTGAATTACCCTCACTCGACGAGAAAAATGAGTGATTGTTTTCATTATTGTCTGATCCATTATGAGCCTGTAACGTAGCTATTGATCCTAATATTACGTATCCAAAAGCAGTTTCCAAAAGATCGGGACGCCCTGGTGGACCCAGCAATTTTCCGGGTCGTAATATCTGTAAAAAGGCTTCAGCCCCCAACAAAATATCGATCTCGGCGGGTTTATTAAAATGCGGGTCTGCCAGCTGGAGTTTACCTATGTAAGACAGCGGTGAGATGTCAAATTCACAGCTGGGCAAACAACTTGAAATGGTTTTAAGAACGAGAGGTTTAATCCGCAAGTTAAAGTTTCTGTCATATTTAGATACCAACGTTACGTCTGTATAGCCTAATATAGACTGGTAGCTGCCACCAATTCCGTTTACGAAACGGTCAGTATCATCGTGAAAGATGTTAATACCTAATTTCCTGCAAGCGAAGCGGGAAATAAAATGATTTTGCGATCCATTGTCCACGAGGACACGAACTTGAATCACGGAACCGTCTCTTTTGCGAACATCAGCAAGAACGGTACCCAACAAAACATTTTGAGTTTTTCGCAAAGATTTTGAATTTGCGTTCATACTACAAAATGAAGCGTCATTATTCGTCGGTTCATTCAAAAATAAATTTGAAGTAGCGTTATTATTCTGAGCAGCCACTACTGGACTACGACTGTTATCACTCGACGGACCGGTTCTACTGTTATCAGCTTGAAAACAGAGTGAAGTGTGGTGCTTTTTTTTACAATTTGCACAAGTTCCCTTAGACCGGCATGCGTTTGAATTATGTTGCGAACTCAAACAGTTAATGCAAGCGCGTAATTGTTTTACATGTTCGTAACGTTCTCGAGCGGTTAAAGTCCTGTACTTTTTACAGGAATACAAGTGGTCGTGTTTGTCATTGCATAATGTACAAATGTTATCGCTTACTAAGAATGCGCGTGAATTATTTTTCGGAATGTAGTTTTCTGACAGCTTGGCTCTCACACAAGTACTTGAGTTTTCACTCGTCCTATTCAAAACCTTAATACGGTCGCGAACAAATTTAGTAATTTTATCAAACGCAGGTATTTCCGAATCGCGGTTATCCATTTCGAATAAACGTGCCGAATCTCTGTCCAGCCGTTGTAATAAAAGGTATGACATGACAAAATCGTACAAGTCGGGTATGTTTAAGTTAATTAATGCGAGATGCGAATTTGAAAATTGGTCGATTAAATATTCTAAGTTATTAGCGGTGGGGGAAACAATGGGCTTCAATGAGAAAATTTGGTTTAAATAAGTACTAGCGAGATTTCTCTTATCTTCGTATTTAGAAACGAGCGCGTTATATATTGTTTCATAGTTTTCTTCACAGGGTACGAATCCAATGTATACTTGTTTCGCTCGACCTTTCAATTTACTAGTGAGATAAAATATTTTTTCCGTTACGGAAAGCGATGAATTTAAATGTACAGCCCTTTGGAAAGTAGCATAAAATAAAGGCCAGTCGTTTGCATTTCCGTCAAATTCCGGTATTTCTATACGAGCTAGCTTAATATTTTGAAATGTTTTATCTGGTTTAACCGTTGGTGTGAGCGCTGTGGTTGTAATAAACTGAGAATGTTTACGTTTAACACGACAATAAAGATCTTCAAATGCGAGCCATTGATTGAAATCCGGAACTGAATCCTTATCAATTTTCAATAATAAAGATTCGATATCTTTCACGCAAATCTGAAAGTTACACCTGATTTCTTGTAAAGTCTCAACCGAGCACAGAAATTCTTCCAATAATTCTGGGTCATTCAAATTAGCACGCGATTTATCGTATATTTGTTGAAGACGCTCGAAATATACTTGTCTTTGACATTCCAATAATTTTAATTTTTGATCATTAGACGACGTCATCGTGATCAAATCCAGACAATAGGTATGATCCAAACTCAAATGTTAAAGTGATCGTACAAAATAACAAAAATGCGAGGTAGGTAAATAAATAATTTCCAACGGCGAACGAGATAATATAATGCGTTGGTAATTATAAGTGATTTATGTAGGTAGTCATTAACAGAATTGAAAACGGTTTATAAAAATTGCGGTGTAAATGCGAAATTCGAGTTTATTAGGCGATGCGGTAACCAAAGGCAATGTTTGACTTTTGAATGTTAAATAATTTAAATAAGCAAATATTATTTATTTAGAGTGACGAGACGGGTAACGACAAATCTGTTCATAAAAGTCAAACGTCACGAAGTTGATTGAACATGAAGAGTCTAAATCACTGTTTGACACTGCACTGCTCGTCACTTTGAGATTTTAGGTGTTATATCTCTTAGCCCAGTCGTATATCTGGAAACTTTGCCCTTCAAACCGTAACACAGTAGGTAACTGCTTGACGGCAGAATAATAGGCAAAGCTGTGGTACTTCCCCAGGCGGGCTTGGCAAGAGCCCTACCACTACAAAACGAACTTGACTTCAAACGAGAGACACACAAAATAGGCGGTAGATAAATAAATTAATAGGAATGGGGTAAATAGCCACGAAATCTCAGGATAAACAAGGCATCCGAGTGACGAAGGACCATTAAATGGCGAAGAAAATTAATTATTAATTATAACAATTCTCGTCACCAGCGGTGCGCTGGTACTCTTGGATATCTATGAGATTTCGTGACGGCGGAGCGGGTGGAATTTAAATTATAGGAACAAAAACAATAAGAGGGTGGAAGACCCGGGGGTTTGGCCTTTTCTCCAGAAACACAAAAGAAAGGTCCTACCTTAAGAATCCAGCGTCCTCCGGGCGATTGAGCGGCAGTTCTTCTTCCTCAATTATATTTCCTTCAGCAGCTGCCTTTGAATTGTGTGTTGCGAAATAATCTTGTGGTGCGGTGCGGTACAAATCGGTAACTTTAACTGGTGCGAGGCGAACTTTATAAACAGCTGGAGTATAAGTTACTTTTAAGAATGCGCGAAAAGAAGTGACGTGCGCCCTCGGCGCGAAATCGGTTAAATACTGCTCCGCGGGACGAGTCACCCGAGAGTGGCGTGAATTGTCAGGCGAGGTACCCTCTAAGTGACTCAGAAAAAAAGAACCACCCAGTATGGCTTTCGGAAGGGTATGAGTACTGCAGATAGCCTCAGCATCCTCACTACTGACATCCGGATTGGATTAAAAAACAAGGAGTATGTAGCAGCAGTATTTTTAGATGTCGAATCAGCGTATGACAACGTCCAGCTCCCAGTCCTCAGAAATAAACTTTTACAGCTGAGTGTCTCGGCGAAGATGGCTCGTTTTATCAACCTTTTTCTGACGGAGAGAACAATCCATATTAAAAGTAAAAATAATGCTGTTATAACTAGATCTGTTTGGAAGGGCCTCCCACAGGGCTCGGTCCTGAGCCCTCCACTTTATGGCATATATACTTACGACTTGGAACTCTCTGTTTCTCCTTTCACCCAAATACTACAATATGCTGACGACCTAGCGCTATATGTAAGAACCGAAAAAATTGAGGAAGCAGAGACACTTCTAAACTCTGCCTTGTTTTATCTGGAGGATTATGTTAATGATAATGGGTCATCCATATCTCCATCCAAAAGTCACTCCATTGTTTTCACTAAAAAGAGATCTGTCCCCGATATTCACCTGAGATGTAATGACCAAGACATTCCCCAAAAAAATTCTGTTAAATTCCTAGGTTTATGGCTCGACACAAGATTAACAGGAGTCCCTCACTCCGAACATGTAGCTGCTAAATGCGAGAAGAACTTGAATATCCTCCGTTCCCTTTCTGGCGTATGGTGGGGCTCCCATCCATTTTCACAAAAACTTTTGTACAATTCAATAATTCGTAGCCACTTTGACTACGGAGCGTACCTGCTAGAGCCTGGCAATAAATCTGCACTTAACAAACTATCAGTTATTCAAGCTAAATGTCTTCGGGTTATTTTAGGTGCAATGAAGTGCACTCCTAATAATGCCATCCAGGTGGAGTGTGGAGATCCACCCTTACCGTTACGAAGACAAATTCTGGCTGATAGGTTTTATTCCAAAATCCTCCACAATTCAGACCACCCTCTGTGGCTAAAACTACAAGAACTCCATAGACTCACTCCCCCTCTAGATATAAACAGACACCAAATAAACCTCCCTTGTATTCTTCGTAGTTATGTCAAGTTTACGAACCTTCCTTTCACTGTTGCTCACAAGTTGCTCAGTTCCCTGTTAATCCTTTGTTTACGACTATGTATCATGCCATAACCTTTCAGCCTCACATAGTTTTAAATTTGGGAGTCGATAAAGAATCTTCACACTCCAACCGTAAGTTCTGTGAAATACTGTCAACTAATTGGACTGGCTGGCTACCGGTATATACAGATGCATCAAAGCTGAACCAAAATGGAGATGTTGGAGCCGCTGTCTGGATCCCTAAGTACAATGTTGTTTTAAGACACAAATGCCCTCCTCTAGCCTCTGTTTTCACTGGAGAGGCTATTGCCATTCTTGAAGCAATAATGTATGTCTCGTCTCACTCCATAGATAAAACTATTATACTTACCGACTACAAAAGCTGTTTACAGGCTATATTGTCAAACCAGTTCAAATCTAAATCTAAATTTCCCATTATACTTAAAATTAAGGAGGAACTGCTGAAATCACATAATCTTGGACTTCAAATAGTTTTAGCATGGATTCCTGGACATGCCGGCATTACAGGAAACGAAAATGTAGACTATCATGCCAAACAAGCAACGGTTACTGGTAGCAAAGACTATTACCACGTATACACATATGATCTATCTACAATATGCCAGCCCCAACTAGTGGAGTCCTGGAATAAATTATGGCTACAGTCCAAGACCATTAAGGGTAAATTTTATGGTCAAGTCCAAGAGTCCATTCCGTCTAAACCTTGGTTTTGCAAATTTAAAAATATCAACAAAAGAATCACCTCCACAATCTGTCGCCTACGTTTAGGTTTTGCCTGTACTGCGGTGTTTCTAGCAAAAATTAAAATCCGTGACAGTTCCCTATGTGAATGTGGCCTGGCTGACGGCACCACCGACCACATATTCCTGGAATGCTCCAGACATCCTGATTCCCTCTATGATATGATCCCTCCTGACCTTCCCCGGCCTGTTAACTTCTCCAATCTCCTTCCATTAGTATATTCCCCGTTTGTGTATGTCCTCAGTAAATATATAAAAAATAATGATATCAAACTTTAATTGTTGTCCTATTAAGTGTGATAATTTGTATTTTTATTTGTACCCATATTTTTTAATCTTTTGTATGTCTATCTTGTGATGTTTTCTTTGTGTTTGTCCATTGCAGAGGTCTAATTATTAAATATACAACTACTAAACAATAACAAACGTATCTCTACTACACCGACCAACTGCAAGAACCACTACTCAATTTGAAGACTGACCAAATTCCAAAAGAATATCCTGCTGAAACACTAGACATTGGCGAAATTATGGTCATACAACCGAATGGAAGCCAGAAAAGAAAAAGAAGTTGAAGTTGAAGTAGTCTTGTTAATGTCATTGTCAAATCAAATCGAAAACAAAAATATTTTGAATTTTGTAAGCAATTTAATAAAGTTAAATGTTAAATAGTTAATCATTTCTCATAATGTCTACTGGATAAATAACATTTCTCAACGTGCTGCAAGATGAATATATCGATATGAATTCTCATATACTGAACTGCTAGTCGGCTGATGAATTGTGTAATTTTGAATGTGCTTATAAAAAGATGGTTACCAAAATGAAGCTACTCGATGCTGGATGGTCTATTTAAAATACCAACTATAAGAAAAGCATGTTTAGCAAGACTCCAGGGTCTACAGGTCACGGAAAAGGTAATTAAAATATGGAAATGAATAAGGTAGATAATAATTCAGAGGTATTGAGGCTATGCGAACGTTATAACGTTCGGCTGCTCTGCCCAGCTAGGTACTGTTTGTTGCTCAGTAATTTGTATCTTCGTGCAATTTGGTTTCAAATTGAAGTAATTCTATTCCTATTGGAATTTTGTATTTTCTTACAGCCAATATGCTATTCTAGACTAAAATCTATCTATGTTCCAAATTTCAAACTCACTTGTTCAGTTTTTTTGTCGCGGTGGAACAATAACCATAAATAGAAAGTTATTTATACTTACTTTCTGTTTCTATAATATTAGTAAGATTTGTAGTAAGTAGTTTTTTATAATGGCTCTATGTGGATTTTGTCTGTTAAAACTTGTTCAATGAAACACATCTAACAGAGTGGCAACGAAGTTTGTAACTGTAATACTTTATGTTCAGTCACCAAACCAACCTTCTTTTATGAAACCTCATTTTATAATCTGGGCAGAGCTAGCATAATATCAAAATATAATGAAGACTACATCACACTTTCTAGTGGTAGGACTGCGTGCAAAGTTCACTTGGAGAAGTAGGTATCACACCTTTGTCAGTTATTTTACCTCAGTATTGTGCAACATCATGTGTTTAGGTTTAAACGGAAATATTTCCAATGAAATTACTGAGCATTTGTATCTCTTGGCATGATGACCACAGTTGCATACTTGCATAGTAGTGTTCTGTTGCGGGCATGTTGCTTATCATCAAGCATATTTACTGCTGATCCTGTCACTCTTTATTAAGAAAAAGGTTTGGCTTTTTATCAATTGTGTTTTGTACTTTATATCTCTCTCATCTGATGTTAAACAACAATGCAAACTATGTTGAAGGATGTTTTGTATGGGTTGAACTTGACTGGTATTTATTTGGCTTGATGTTAAGCAACAACACTCTCCTAAAGAAATCAATTCACTTTAGACTTGAACACACTTAGATTAAATCTATATTATCCAATCAGACAATGCTTTTCACAGAGTTTTTATAATATTCTTAATATTAAAGTTAAGTAAAGTCTTCTTTTGAGTCATCATTAGAACGTAAAGTTAATGTTGCTTGTGTGAGCTAGAGACGAACTTCTTAGCATTCCATGGATTCACCGTGCGGGTGCTGGGTCCATCGTGTGACAGAGAGAGAAATCTCGAGTAGACCCCTAGACTTGTGACTCGGGGGTAGGTTTAAAAGGGGCCCCTTAGTGACATACGTCAACACTCACCTTCACTACTCGTATTTCTCTCCCTGCCCAGCCAAATCCGATATGATCCTACTAGTGCAGCTTTAGATACTCGTTCTAGTATAGAACTTACTATATTTCTGGACAAGCCAAGCAGCCTGATAAAAAAAGGCGAAGTGTTACACAGTTACACTCAGAACATCTGAATTATCTATCTTGATCTAGAGCAATGAAGGTATAGAAAATATCAAGATGTTCAAAACTTGCTGCTAGTTAGTAGCATAATGGTCCAGCATGGTACCAACAGGTAGGCCTGGTGGCTTAGTTGGTGGTAAATCTGCTTGTAAAGCCATGGGTTGTGGGTTCGATTCCCACCCAGTACAAATATTTGTGTGATGAATATAAATATTTGTACTGTGCCTGGGTGTTTTCTATGTATAATAAGTATGTATTTAAATTTCTATTTTTATATAAATATTATATCAGTTTCCATTTTGTTTTTATGCGGGGGAGATACATTTACGTATCCCCACTATGCAGAGACATGGTGAGGTATGTCAGGCTCGACACCATGACGACGACAGACATTGTGCCCCTACTTACTAGGGGCCCTTTCCGGCTTCGCTCGGATCATAACCTAGACACTGTCTGCAGCGCCATCTGCCGGACTTATTTGTGAATATAAACCATCCTCGAATCCATTGCACACACAAAAAAAAACATTCAAATCGGTCCCGCCGTTTAGGAGGAGTTCACTGTCAAAAGATTAAATTACTAAAATAGGGGTTGGTGATAAAAAGGGGAAAATTTAGTGAACAACCCTTATCTTATCTTAAGTTACGGCTGGTCTAGTCGGAGAACGGCGCCTGCCGATTCGGAGACCTCGGGTTCAAACCCCGTTCAAAACGGTGAAGGAAAACATCGTGAGGAAATCGACATGTACCAAGAATCTTTCGAAGTCATGTGTCATCCGCCAACCCGCACTAGGCCAGCGTGGTGGATTATGGCCTTATCTCTCTCCTTGCCGTTTAGTGGGCTGTTGATGTTGATGATGTTGAACCCTTATCACTTAGGGGTATGAAAAATAGCTAGTAGCCGATTCTCAGACCTACTGAATATGCGTATAAAATTTGGTAAAAATCAGTAAAGCCGGTTCGGAGGAGTAAGGTAACTAACACTGTGGCACGAGAATTTTGTATATAAGATTAAAGAGTAACTGTTGGAAAGAGGATACATATATCAATATTTGTTAGAGAATATATTGTATATAATGTGATATACATATTTTTCAGATACAAATCGTCTAAATATGGAGCCCAAATCAGAACCCACGATATCTGCCGCGCAGACGCCGTGCGTGAAGCCGTCCGGGCCCACAGTCAAATTCCTGATTAGCAAGGTAAGCTTATTCTTATTGTTGAAGTTATATTTTTTCATGTTAAAAAAAATGATGACAGTAAATTTGTACGATGCGTGCATCCACCGTCACGAAAAACCGATACCCTGAAGTGTCGTATCCACTAGGCAACATTTGTGACGCTCAACAGGTACGGCAACGCCGCACAACAACGCGCGACGTTGCCAGCTGGTGCGCAACATGACGCGCGGCTTGTTGCCTGTTTAGAGAGCATCGTTAGTTGAGCTGTTGAGCATCAATTGTTGTCGAGTGGAGACGTGACGCGCAACAATGTCCGTAGTGTGGTGTAACGAACGAGTACTCAAATTAATCGAACTATATCAAAACTACGAATGTTTATATTATTTACTAACTTTTACCCGCGACTTCGTCCGCGCAATATATATATTTAAGGTAACTGAGGCAGTGCTTACTTGTACACCCATACAAATTTACAAATAAACAGCTTATATTAAAACATTTTTGAATTCAATATCATCAAAATCGGTTCTGTGGATTTCATGCGTATAACTTTGAAAATTACGGAATCTTCATACAACCGTCCATCCCTTGTTTCAATCTCTTAGTTGTTGAATTTCGCAAAACCCCGTCTTAGCGAGCGCCTACGTGCTAAAAGGCACCTCCATGCCTCCTACATTTCAGACTCCTAGCATTTGTAGTTTTTGAAGATGTCGTGATGAGTGACCTTTCGCTTTTATATATATAGATAGATAGGTATTTTCCAATCCACTGACGTAGTTTTTTTTCTTGTTGATGCATTTTTAGATATAATTATGTCGACAGCCGCTCAAATCAAAACTAGTTCCTCTGAGAACTAGATGCGTAGCCGCGCTTTTGAACAACTTATTGTGCAACTTGTCGCGCGCCAAATGTTGCCTAGTGGATATGAGGCTTGAACTTAACTTCAACATTTTAGTGAACACTGTAACAACTCCGCTTAGTACTTCTTGCGTTAAATTTTCTATTCTATGGTTGAATTCTTCTTAGCTTGAGAAATAATGAGAAAAATTATTAACCTGTTGCGTGCGTCCATACGTACACGTATACGTTTTTTGAAGTGAAAACTTCTTTTGGCGTGCCTAGGCAGATTTTTCGTGGGGCGTGAATTGAATTCTAGCGTCACGCTCGGGTATAATAAGAAATTAATACAACACGGTAAACTCGGTAAACGTTGACCATCTAGAAATGCGTCAGCCAATGGGAACTGCTGACGCATTTCTAGATGGTCATGCCATGATGGCCAGGCCACGCCCTCTGGTTACACCCGTGTAGTTTCCAAAGTGAGCTATCAAATTCTGAGTTATATCCTATGACTGCCAAGTTTTAATGTTCAGTATGATGACGATGAGTGCTGCATTAATGTTCTGCTTGGGGTTGTTTTGTGCATTTCCCTCAAAGCCTCCAGAATCAGCTTAGCTCCTTGGAATACCGGAGTGAGATAAGATACCACCGACCCAGGTGGTAGAGAGATACCCGAGTGGTGATGATAATGATGAGGTAAACTCTTCATGCCATCCGCCTATTTTGATAACTTATATACTTTCGCGTTGATAATGTTAGTAGGATATATACTACTAGCAGCTCCCCGCGGTGTTACCCGCGTAGTTCCCGTTCCCGTTGTTCCCGTTGTTTTTCTGGGATAAAAAACCTATGTGCACTTCCAGACTGTAATCTATATGTGTTCCAAATTTCAGCTCGATCCGTTCATACGTTAGGATGTGATTGAGCAACAAACATCCAAATATCCAAACATCCATACATTGACATTTATAATATTAGTAGGATTTTTAAAGAGTTTGTTTGTTTGTTCGAACACTAGGATCTCAGATACTACTGGTCTGAATTGAAAGATTAATTATTTATTTTTCTGTTAGATAGTCCATTTATCGAGGACGGTTATAGGTTATATAGCATTACGCCACTATCAATAGGAGCGGAACATGAATGAAAATGTAACAAAAACGATGAAAAATCCCTTTTGAGAGCTTTCGTTGCGGGCTCTGACGTGTCAGAAGTCCGAAGTCCATGACAGCATGTGAGGTTGCGTCATTATAACCTAAGCTGACCAAATTTGAAATCTGATCAGATTTAAAATCTAAATTGGTACGACCAATTTTCGATAGGTGGTTTAGCTAGTGGTTAAATAAAATACCGAAGTTATGCATAGCCATATGCGTTGTAAAGTTTTGTAATGGTATGAACTAGAGGTTTGTTCAGTAACTTTCCTACATCTTTGGCATAAATGAAGTCGAGATGGTTGAACTTAGGCGAGAGCGTGACCTCCACGTTGGGGTTGGTCCTCTTCAGGTCGTCGGCTAGCCGCTTCACTCCCTAGAAACAAAGAGAGCTGGTTTATGATCTGTAGCCGAATTAAAAATTTAATTTACTCATACCCTTCCTCCTATGTTACGGCTGGTCTAGTCGAGAGAACGGCGACTGGTGATCCGGTGCCCCAGGTTCCAACTTCGAACTAATATCTTTTCGAAGTCTTACGCGTAATAAAACCGGTGAAGGAAAACACCGTGCAGAAGACGAATCCATCAACTGGTACTGAGCCAGCGTCGTAGATTTTGCCCATGATTCTCTTGTGAGAGAAACCCCATAGTCCGAGCACTGAAGACGTTTAGTGGACTGCTTATGTTTCCTTCTAAGAGTAAACTAAACTATTTATGAAGATGCCAATTTTTTCTAAAGCTTCCCCCAGCTAAAAGCTCTTTATCACCGCCGCGTTGCGATCTTTAATGGCCACCTTGAAGTTCTAATGATGGCATCGGCGTCGAAAACGTCGTCTTCGATACTGACGATGGAATAATCAAAAATCCCAGTATGGCGAGTGGCGAGACAACGCCACGACTGCGTGCACTACTGCGTGGCTTGGTCATAATGGCGACTACTGGCTCGTACCCCATGAGCCTCATGGATTGTTAGGGTGCAGGACCCATCGCCTTCCCCACACCCTTGGCTGGTGAGGGTTTCCTTCTCTTCTTGATTATGAACCAAACAGAGAGTATTTGGGAGAGTACGGGGTATGTGTTGGCTCCCATATAACGCCATCAGCGATCTTGCGTACCACCGAGGAATATATGTATACCGGAATATATTACCCTCGGTTCATACACGCTGTCCATTGGACATCGGTGCGTGCATGACAACTCATGATAGATGTTCGTTACCAGGGCCTCTACCGCCTAACGAAAAACGCTTTGACGCTTTGATGCTTTGGCATTGCCGTCTCTTTCATTGCAAGCGAGAAGAAAAGAGACAGCAACTTCAAAGCGTCAAAGAGTCAAAGCGTTTTTCGTTAGGCGGTAGAGGCCCAGGTTAGGGTGACCGTACCTCATATCAAAGAGATTCTCTCTATCGATATAAGGCAACTGCTTGACGTCTTTTATAAAGAAAACTTCGCTAGCAGGCTAGCACTGGACAACCGCGAAGCCATTGTAATGTCTCCAAAATGGTTCGTTAGGGCTTCGTGCACCAGAAGATGTCTGAAAGCCCTGTAGTATCCAAGAACCGAGGCCATAATTCGTACCCTGGATTTCACATGGTTACCGATGCATCCAGATAGCGCTGCCTTGGCTCTTTTGCTGCCTCCGTTGTAGTGGTGAAATGGTGATGATGACGTTGTTGTGAACATTGAAGTGTCTTGTCAGCCACTTCAATGTTGCCTTACCGCACCCCGGAACACCGTTTCCCAGTATGCTGTGTCGCCTGATTTAATTTCTATGGTTTTGGCAATGTCAACAATATGATCATTCGATGGCGTGGCGATACGGATTTTCCTGTTCGCCTCGTTTCCATCCCATCCAGAGCCACGAAACGATATTCTGCACTAAAAGCCACCATTTATATTCTCCTATCATTGTTCGCAAATAAATCTTTACTTGACTACTTTACTTCCTGTGATGACATGTGAGGTGACGTCGTTGTATATGTCCTGTGCCTCTTCGAGTTTCTCTTGTAATATGTTATTATTTATTAGCCTACACGACTGCAATATGTGTTTTAAGTTGAGGTGTTCGCGTTAACAAGTGTTGCAATAGTCCTGACAGAGCTATATGCTAAATCTAGGTCACACGCGCACCCTAAATAACGTAGTGCTGATCTAGCATAAGTTAGCTTTAGAATGTAATTAGTTATAATGTTTAATGAATAAACGGAGCTAGACCGATCAACATGTCTTATTCATTCACCACCAACATCAAATATTACAAAGTTGAGAAGTACTTCTCGAGTACTTCTTAGCGTGGTTGACAATTCGAGGATATTATATGAGTGATCTGGAGTACTTGCAGACTTTACGGTGAACGGGTTGTTATCTCCAATTAGAAATTCAGGGAGTTTACTTAGATACTTTACGATTAGTAGGTTTTTAAAATGTATTTATAACACAAACTAGGTAGGTAGGTATAGGTAGGACTCTTAGCAGAGTCCGCCTGGGGAAGTACCACACCTTTGCTAGGTAATGATTTGGACTCTTCATGTTCCAATAGCTGGGTGTCACTGTGCTGTTATGTGGCGGGCATGTTGCTTACCATCAGGCACATGTTCTGCTCGTCTCGTCACTCTTTATTAAAAAAAAAAAACAATGTAAAAACATCAGCACTATTAAATCTCGCAGAGGTTTGTAAATCTTCTAATTATAGGTCTTGTATGTAAATGTATTATGTAAATGTTATAGGTCTTGAATGTCCAATAAAAAATACAATGACTACTTACCAACGGCGTGCTGACTCTGTCCATATCTCCATATATAATTATGACGGGCACTTTGACATTGGCCAGGTTGTACGGCTTCACGACTCCCCACAGACCGTCCTCCCAGGAGGTGAACACGCCTGGAATTAACATTACGAAAACATTTAAACAACAGCATAGCACTTTTGGCAGGGGCACTATCTTTTTTTTAATTAAACAGTGACGAGACAAGTAGGACGTGTGCCTGATGGTAATCAACATGCCTGCCACATAACAGCACAGTGATATACAGCTTTTGGAACATGAAGAGTCCACATCATTACCTAGCACTGCACTGCTCTTGTCACTCAGAGATCTAAGGTGTTATATCTCTAAGCTCCGTAATTTCTCTGGAAACATTGCCCTTCAAATTGGAACACAGTAATGTTTGCACATTATCGCTTGGCGGTAGAATAACTGGCAAAGTAAAATAACTGGCTTTTGGCAGGGGCACTATCTAGTGTTTGAAACAATAATTTTTCATGACTGAGATAACTACTTTACCTATTCATAAGTATATACCTACGCCTAACTGTACTGTTCCGTCTTCCTCCGCTCGAAGCACTTCGGTTGCTTTTGGGACCAAGAATTAAAAAACCAACAAACTAAACTTTGCGGTCGCTTTTTTGTTTATTTTTAATTGGAATGCCCATAAATTTATGTTTAATGGCGTCTTCTTAAATCGGTCCATTTTTAAACATAAAACGCATTTAAATGAACACAATTAAATCGCAAAATTAAAATTATATAGCCTTTACTATCCTACAGTTGCATGGAAAAAATCGTTCTTAGCGATAAAGTCAATAAAAAATATTGGTGGACAATTCACACACAACACCATCTGACCCCAAACTAAGCAAAGGTTGTGTGATGGCGGCCAGATAGCTGATATAATACTTATATAGTTTTAAATACATACTTATTATACATAGAAACACCCAGACACAGTGCAAACATTTTAATTCGTCACACAAATATTTGCACTGGGTGGGAATCGAACCCATGACCCTCGGCTTCGCAGGCAGAATCAGTTTATGAATCGGCCTGTGAATACTTACCAGTCATAGCTATTTTGCCATAATGTTCAAGTTGTCTCCACGACGCAGGCTGGAGCCTTGCCGTTAGTACTGGCATCTTATCCTGAAAACGAAAGTATCAGGAACATTACAAGTTACAATACGGTCACTTCTGGGAAATTTTAATTAGTTACATCCTTAGATAAGAAATAAGTAAATAGGTCAGGGGTTTTCGGACGGTTCCTTTGTACCAATCGTTAGAAGAAAAGATAGTGTTCCGTATAATCGGGCAACATTATATCGGGCCGGCGATTAGCGTGTGTCTGTGGTCGCCGGCTGTCACTTGTACGTTGTCTCTGGCCGCGGGACCGGCATGACATGAGTTTTTTTTGTGGTTACAACTGTGTTAATATTTGCTACGGGAATACATTATTAACGTTAATTACTACTGGATTAGTGCTGGAATATTAATTGTGATACTACGGGATTAGTGCTGGACTATTGTGAGGTGGCTACTGGATTGGCCGCTTCTCGAACGCAGGATCGTTCTGGGGCGGAAGGAAGTCTACGGAATTTGTCTGGTTTGGTATTCCAAATTCCCCTTTGCTCCCGTTCCTTATTCCTCTCGACCAAACTGGACTTTGGACGACGCCGGGAACCCTATGTAAGTAATTTCTTTATGTAAATACGGGGTAAATGTTAAAATCGGTATAACGGCATTTAATTTGTTTTTGATTCTCGCTGATGGGCCCCGAGACGGTAATTTCTGGATAAATTACTGAACATTTTTTGGTAGCAGGAGCGCGGTTAGCCGTAAATACCCCCGTAATAATATATTTGTTGTTTTTATTTTTCTGGGAAAATACCGGGTAAGCCGAATATTTGGGGGTTCCCAGTTTATAATTTCTCCCCAAACTGTCGGGAAATTTAGTATTAAGTGGTATCCGGTTTTTTTTTAGGTTGCGGATATATTGTTGTATTTGATACTTGTTGTGACATTGTTCGAACTTAGGTTAATTTAAAGTTTAAATTTAAATTTAAAATGGCTTCGGATTTGGCCAACCAGCTCCGGTGGTTCGAATCCTTGCAAGGATTGGTCGGCCGGAGAGACCGGGAGGAGGCGCTGCTAAACAGGGCAGAACAGCTCGACAGGCGCCTGGAGGTCGCTGAGAGGAGCGCAGGATCGCTGCGGGATGCAAGGCCGTCTCCACCTGAGGAGCAGATGGAGAGGATCGAGGCGGACATGCGGCGCATCCTGGATGTCTACGACGAGGTCTCCGAAAGGGTTCGCCAGCTGGAGAGGTCTCGTCAGGGAAGGGCGAGCTCGGGACCCGTCATCAGGGATGCGGGCTCGGGTGTAGTGGGACGCCTTCCCACTCTGGACTTGCCCAGGTTTACAGGGAACCTGCGGGAGTGGAGCGGCTTCCGGAGCATGTTCGCCTCTCTCGTGGACTCACGCAAAGACTTGACGAGGGCGGAGAAGCTGGCCTATCTCCGCACGTCACTGGAGGGTGAGGCACTCTCCCTGGTCCAGCACCTGGAGCTGGACGACGACAACTTCGGCACGGCGATGGAGTTGCTGGAGACGAGGTTTCAAAATCCTCGGCTCCTCGCCGACGCTCACGTGTCACAAATACTGGGGCTGCCGAAGGCGACTGAGAGGTCTCAGTTGCGGCCGCTAATCCTCACGCCCGTGAAGGTGGCGTACAACGCCTTGCGCAGCTTGGGACTGCCAGTAGAACACTGGTCGTTCCTGCTGGTCCACATCCTGCTGGGCAAGGTGCCGCTGGAGTTGCGCGCCCGGTTCGAGCGGGAAAGGGGCCTTCACGGCGACCCGAAGGTCTTCCCCACGTTTGAGGAGCTACTTCGGGTCCTGGAGTGGGAGGCGAGGATGGCAGAGTCGGCGCCTCAGGAGGCACAGCCCGCCGCGTCAGCTCGTGGCCCTGCCGGAACAGGACCGCGACCTACCAATCCCCGCACTCAGGGTGCGGTGAAGCGGACGGCGACGGTGACGAGTGCGTCGGAGCAGGAGTGCCCGAACTGTGGCCAGCTTCACGCGCTGGTGCAGTGTCCGGCCCTGCTTGCGCGGACGACCTCCGAACGACGAGGGATCGTTCGGCGGTTGCGTCGGTGCTACGGGTGCCTGGGGGGTCATCTGTACAATGACTGCCCCACGGCACGGCCGTGTCCTGGGTGTGGGGGACCACACCATCAGCTCTTGTGCGTCAGGAGCAATGGTGCTGGTCCACAGCCCTCAGGGAGGGCTGCCTCCGCCCTCCACGGGCGGAGGCGCTCCCACGCAGAGCCACGCATTGTACAACAATGAAGTGGCTACAGCGTGGAGCACACCCCCTCCACCCCAACCCACGGCAGCACCGGGCAGCCCAACAAGGGGCGTCTTACACGCGGCTCGGTCACCGACCTCACAGCCCGCGCGGACGCGGGCGAACTGGAGAGGTGGAAGGGTGATACAGGAGTCACCACGGGGGCCACCTCCCCAGCGTTATCCTTCTCCGCCGCTGGATCCGCGACCGATGGAATGGAGGGCGTACACGCCTCCCCTCCATGAACATCCGAGGCTGGAGTACCACCCGCCCTACTTTCGGTATGGCAGGGCGGCCGGATATGCCCCCCCTCCGATGGCCCTTTGCACTCGGCAGCCATATTGGGCTGGGCCCTGTAGTCCGACGGGTTCGGACGGGCCTCGGAGGGATTGACTAGCCTCCGTTCCCTTGGCACAGGATCCACCGGTGGTCCTGCTGCCCACCCTCTGGTTAAGGGTTTGGGGTCCAAGAGGCGACTACGTCCGGATACGAGCGCTCTTGGACACAGGGTCCCAGGGGTGCATTTTGACAACCCGGGTTGCTCATCGCCTGGGCCTGGCTAGGTTTCCGTCACCGACTCCGTTGCGGGGAGTCGGGAACACAGAGGTGCGGTCGGCTGGACAGACCCGCCTCTCCTTCTCGTCCGTACATTCCTATTCGGAAAGGATTGCGGTCAGGGCCACCGTCATGGATTCGGTTGTCGGTTGGCTTCCTCAGGCGGACATAGATCCGGATCTTTTGTCCTGTACTAAGGGTCTCAGGTTGGCGGATCCCCGCTTCGGGATGGCGGGTCCGGTAGACCTTTTGTTAGGTTCTGATGTACTGGGTTACATCAT
Source organism: Ectropis crepuscularia (assembly GCA_963693475.1). Lineage (NCBI taxonomy): Eukaryota > Metazoa > Arthropoda > Insecta > Lepidoptera > Geometridae > Ectropis > Ectropis crepuscularia. The sequence continues at coordinate 27,676,272 of OY856355.1, forward strand.
GAACGGCAAGCCTAGACTGCTGGATCAGTCTTCGCTGATGGCGCTGCCCACCATCTACGGGAACGCCATTTTGGGAATGGTGGATGAGTGGCAGCAGACGAATCAGGCTTCTTTTACGGGAACGGCCCTCGCTCAGATCATGCAGAGGTTCTGGGAGATCGAAGAGCCGCCTACCGTGTCTCGGCTGGATCCCGAGCACGTGGAGTGTGAGAACTTTTATCAGGCTCACACTCGGAGAATGGTTTCTGGGCGATTGGAGACTAGGCTGCCTTTCCGGGATAACCCCCCGCGTCTGGGCCAGTCTCGATCATTGGCCGAGAAAAGGCTCAGGTCCATGGAGCGACGCATGGCTCGAGATCCGGTGCTTCGGGAAAAGTACATCGAGTTCATGAGGGAGTATGAGGCACTGGGCCACATGTCTCCGGCTCGCGACGACTGGTCGACCATGGACCACTACTTTTTGCCTCATCACGCTGTTTTGAAAGCGTCGACAGGCAAACTCAGGACGGTGTTCGATGGATCCGCTCCGACTTCGACAGGAGTGTCACTGAACCAGTGCCTCCACGCTGGACCGAAGTTACATCGGGATATTGTAGACATCATCCTGAATTTCCGTAGGCATCAGGTGGTGTTGGGAGCGGACATCCGTATGATGTTCCGACAAACGGTCATACACCCCGAGGACAGGAGGTTCCAGTTGATCCTCTGGCGGGAAAGTCCTCAGGACCCTATGATGGTGTATGAGTTGAACACCAACACCTATGGGTTGAGATCAAGCCCCTTCATTGCGATCCGCTCACTGCTGGAGTTGGCGGAGCAAGAACGGGCTCGGTACCCACGTGCAGCCGCAGTTCTGGAACGCGACCTGTACGTGGACGACGTTTGCACTGGTGCGCAGACGGTGGAGGAAGCTCTGTTGCTCCGGGATGAGCTTACAGAGCTTCTCGCATCTGGAGGCTATGAGCTTCGGAAATGGCTCTCTAACGACCCCAACGTCCTGGCTGGTATCCCGGACGATCACCAGCAGGATCCGGGGCTCTTCGAGGAAGGTGACGATCCGCACGGGATTGCGGTTCTGGGCATGCAGTATCAACCGGTTGCTGACATCTTCACCTTTCGGGTGGCACTGGAAGCCACACGCGCGTGGACAAAACGGACGGTTTTGTCCACCATCGCCAGGATGTTTGATCCAAACGGTTGGATCAGTCCGGTTCTGTTCGCAGCCAAGTGTCTGTTACAGCGACTTTGGACTCTGAAGGTCTCCTGGGACGACCCCCTGGTCGGAGACTCGCTTAACACTTGGCTTCGTTTGATATCTGACCTCGAAACGGTCAATCGAGTGGCGTTGCCCCGTCGCATTCTGCCACCAGGCTGTAGCCGGATCAGCCTGCACGGGTTCTGTGATGCGTCCGAGCTGGGCTATGCCGCATCTGTGTACTTGCGTACAGTTGACGCTGGAGGCCACGTCAATGTCACGCTCTTATTGGGGAAGAGCAAGGTAGCTCCTAGCAGGACACGACTCACCATTCCGAAACTGGAATTGAGCGGAGCCACATTACTTGCTCGGCTGCTCAAGCATGTATATCAGGAACTGTCCACCTCGATAGACATCCGGAATGTCTATGCGTGGTCAGACAGTCAGGTCGTGCTTGCCTGGTTGAGAGCAGCCCCTCACACTTTGGAGACCTTTGTGGGAAATCGGGTTTCCCAAATCCAAAACATTGGACTGGACATTGTTTGGAGACATGTCCCGGGTGAGTTGAACCCCGCTGACTGTGCTTCGCGCGGCTGTTCCGCGCCGGAGCTAGTTGATCACCCCTTATGGTGGAGTCCGGACTGGCTGCGGGAGCCAGAAGCTTCCTGGCCAGCTCTCGGCGCGGACTCGGAGCGAGCGGAGCTGCCCGGAGTCCGCGTGCATGCGATTGTGGCGGACGTGCCCCCAGACCCTGATTGGTTGACGGGTCGTTACAGCAAGCTGGATAAATTGCTGGGGGTAACTAGCTGGATTAAGCGCTTCATCCACAACTGTCGTCACCCTCGTCAGAGGAGGAGTGACCAGATCGCCACTGTGGAGGAGCGTCGGAGTTCCTTGCTGCACCTCATTCGGCTGGTACAGGGTGAGAGGTTTCCGACGGAACTTGAGGCGCTGCGCTGCGGTCGCGCTCGCTTGAAGGGTGCGGTCGCCAAGTTGAACCCTTTCACAGATCAGGATGGTCTTCTGCGCGTAGGAGGTCGGCTCCGGAAAGCCAACCTGCCGTACGGCAGCAGGCACCCCCTGTTGCTACCGAAAGGAGGTCCTCTGGTGGACCTGCTGATCACCGATCGGCATATCGGTAACGCGCACGCTGGATGTGGCGCGCTTCTCGCTGTGTTGCAGCGTGAATTCTGGATCTTGTCGGCTCGCAGGGCGGTCCGAAAGGTGCTGTTTAGATGTGTCCCTTGTTATAGGCTCAAGGCGTCTACCATGCAGCCCATGATGGGAGATCTTCCTCCGGATAGGATTTCTCCCTCGAGGCCGTTCGACGGGGTCGGAACGGACTTCGCTGGGCCCTTCTCGGTCAAGTCATCAACGTTGCGTAACGCCAAGGTCGTTAAAGCCTACCTGTGCGTCTTTGTGTGTTTGGCCACCAAAGCAGTCCACCTGGAGCTGGTCTCTGCGCTGTCTACGGAGGCCTTTGTCGCGGCGCTGGATCGCTTTGTAGCGCGAAGAGGAGTACCCTCTTTAATACGTTCGGACAATGGCACAAATTATCGAGGGGCGGCGAATTATTTACGCGAAGTTAATAATTTTTTAAATTCTGGTAATAATAGTTTAAGTCTGGCTCTCGCCCAGCGGGGAATCAGCTGGCAATTTAGTGTGCCGGCCTGTCCTCACTGGGGAGGAATTTTTGAGGCTGCGGTGAAGCCTGCTAAAACCCATCTCCGCCGTGTCATCGGGGAGACCGTGTTAACTTGGGAAGAGTTAGTCACGGTACTATGCCGCGTGGAGGCAGTGCTTAATTCCCGTCCTCTCTGTCCAATCTCGCCTGACCCTAACGATCTAGAAGTCTTGACGCCGGGTCACTTCTTGATCGGTCAGCCTTTAACCGCGTTGCCGGAGTATCCCTGGAAGGATGAGCGCCCCGGACGCCTGTCCCGTTTTCAGTTATTGCAGCAAATAAGTCAAGACTTCTGGAGGCGCTGGTCGGCCGAGTACTTGCATCTGTTGCAACAACGGGTAAAATGGACAGATAGGACGGAGGCCCCTCGGGAAGGGGACTTAGTATTATTAAAGGAGGCAAATTTGGCCCCCCTACTCTGGCGTAGGGGACGTATTTTAAAATTGATATCTGGTACTGATGGCACACCCCGCGTGGCGGAGATTCTGATTTCTGGTTCCAGACTTCAGCGCGCGGTGTCCTCTCTGGCACGCTTGCCCCTTTATTAGATATACGTGTTTTCAAGGTTAAAATTTAATTTAATTTTATTACTATTTTTGGTAAAGTGTTTTTTTTGGTTTGATTTCCACTTTCGGGTCAAAGTTGGGAATTTCGTTTTATTTGGGGTCCGGATACTACTAAATACTAGTTACTAAATACTAGTTACTAAAATTGACCTGGAGTTCAATTGGTCGGGGGTTTTGTTCCGTATAATCGGGCAACATTATATCGGGCCGGCGATTAGCGTGTGTCTGTGGTCGCCGGCTGTCACTTGTACGTTGTCTCTGGCCGCGGGACCGGCATGACATGAGTTTTTTTTGTGGTTACAACTGTGTTAATATTTGCTACGGGAATACATTATTAACGTTAATTACTACTGGATTAGTGCTGGAATATTAATTGTGATACTACGGGATTAGTGCTGGACTATTGTGAGGTGGCTACTGGATTGGCCGCTTCTCGAACGCAGGATCGTTCTGGGGCGGAAGGAAGTCTACGGAATTTGTCTGGTTTGGTATTCCAAATTCCCCTTTGCTCCCGTTCCTTATTCCTCTCGACCAAACTGGACTTTGGACGACGCCGGGAACCCTATGTAAGTAATTTCTTTATGTAAATACGGGGTAAATGTTAAAATCGGTATAACGGCATTTAATTTGTTTTTGATTCTCGCTGATGGGCCCCGAGACGGTAATTTCTGGATAAATTACTGAACAGATAGACTGAATCACTCACATAGTCAGCTTGCCTAGAAATTCCAACCATGGAATAGACGATACTGACGCAGAGCAGGGTAGTGATGGAGTGACCTGAGCACACGTTGTTCGCAATGTCTTCCATCATCTTCGGGCCCAACGACGCCGTCACTCTGCCGTGTAACCGCATCAGCCCCTGGAAACATACAAACAATGCCTTAAGAACGTCGAGAGCTTTCTCATTCAAACAAAATTACTAATTTTGTCTTTCAAAAAACGTTTTTGAAAGCATCTGTATCCATTGTACCATTTCGTACTAATTTTCACTCATCAAAAATACTGGTTCACTGGTGAAAATGATGATTATCGAGGATGGGCTTTTTATGAAGAAAATTCGTATCGTCTCATTGGGAAATAAGGGAATCTTCATATGATGGTAGAAAGAAATCTCCTCATGTCCCAACGAAACGACTGGAATTTTCTTCAGTCGCTTCATGACCACAGCCGTTGTAACGCGACGGAATGAGACGGCTCTACTTGGTGCAATTCCATAAGGCATGTTCTTTATAAACAATAATCAGTCATGTAAGAGGTGGGCATTTAATTTCTCCATTATGGTCTCTATACTGCAAACAAACTCACCGGAATATTGAACATCCCCATTAGAACTTTGGCCTCCAGTTTGAAATTGTCGAAGTAGACAGCCGGCCCGAGCGCCACGCAAGCCACGACCTTTTTGTTGTATCCTGGCCACTGGTCCATCATGATGAAGAATGAGGTCATGCCCATGGAATACCCGACGTAAACCAGCTTGGGTAGACCAGTCACCTGCAGCACCTTGTCGATCATAGCGGGGGCGTCGAACTTGCCGTGCTCGTGGAAACTGGAATAACAGAACTAGAATATTTCGTTTTCTTTTTAATAATACTTCAGCCTATATTACAAAAGCAAACCAGTTTTCGAATTCGAGTAGCTCCCGCAGATAGTCCCAAGAGCGGCAACACTAATATTATTACACAGAGCCCATGTATAATACAGCTTGAATGATGCACTGCTTAGTGCGCCGAGTTCAAAAATATACGGACAGAACTGCATAGTTGAGATTATGCCGTCTTGCCTCACGCCAAAGGTACATTGGCCTTGTACATACTCCTCCGAAAAGCATCCCGTCCATTGTACCTGATTTCGCTAGCAACTCACTCACTCATCTGTTCTCATCTCCCCGTCTCTCAGATGTGATCTCGCCTGGAACACCTTTCAGTTTTACCAGAACTTTCCTCACACAGTAGTATAATATGTAAAAAGCTCTAGAAATGTCCAGAAGGCAAGCGCACATAGTCGCTTTTCCATCTATCACCTCGCTTAAGACTTACAATTGCTCACTCTTTAATGTCCGTAAAGAAATGATTATATTAAAATTCTGCGAAAACTATTTTGATGGTTTTGTTATTTGTGTTGAAATTACCTGAACTCCCAAAAGGCTGGATCTTTTTTGGTCAGCCACGCATGTGACGAGTACACGGTACCGCGGAAGTTTCCTAACCACACGTCGTAGCCAGCGTCGGCCAGGATGTACCCTGGAATGGTGAAGGAAGCGTTGACCATCAAATAAAAAAAACATGACAAATCAGGAATAATATGCTATAGTGAGACCTGAACTCGTGACCAACTATCATAGGTCGGTTTATCTTCGGCCGTAATACTAACGCTCTTCTTAGGTACCATAATAAGTTTGCCCTTGCCTGTCATATCATATCACCTGGTTGTGTTTTTCTTGGAAGGTATATTATGACGTGCCTTATTAGGGAGTAGGGCACTTCATGATCTCTGGTCTACTTTTTAAGCTTCCTTACCAAGGCTCCTCTCCGGTCCCATGATGACGAAGTCTCCGCTGCTGCCGGTTAAGCCGTGTGCGATGAACACTACCTTCTTGCCCGTCCTCTTCGCATTGCGGCCCTTGCCCCCGGGGATCCGGTGCATCACGAGGGTGTATCCGTCAGCCGTGGTGATGTTGTGCTCCTCCACAGGGTACCCCGCTGCTGAGATCAGCTGTGGCTGGGGGCAAACTCTTCCACAGTTCGAAAGTCGTATGAATAAACCATGAAAATTGGAACGATTGTTGCTCAATTTACTGAGCATTGTCACTGGCCATCTTTCTCTGAATTAAGAAAAACTCGTGTGTGCGAAATACTCTTTCATACGGTACGATCTTGGGGCTCGAGCTACCTTCGTCTGTACGGTTCTTTTGCACTATATGGTTTCACATTCGATGCTGCAATTTATCAATAAATTTACAGGATAAAAAGTATCAGTTCTGGATAGCTGTAGTATTCATAAAAAGGAGTTGGAGCCTGTAGTTCTTCGATGGCTGCAATCTGGTTATCTTCAAATAAATAAAAAACGGTTTCTTTTGGGTTTACGTGGTCGCTACTTCATCGACCATGTCAAAATTATTATTCGTCGCGATTGTAATCTTCAGGGTTTATGGAAGAAAATTTAAAACACTCGCTTTCTGCTGTCATCTTTTTTATAGTATAAAGTGACTGGAGGAGCAGAATATGTACCTGATGGTAACCAACTCGCCTGCCCATAACAGTAGTGTTACGTAGAACATTAAGAGCAAATCGATTAATTCAAACCAGTTTTATCATTTAAGATACTTACCACCGTCATATAAGCTTCTTTTCTTAGTGAATGGGAGTAAACTTGACAAACGAACTTAAAGCAAATCAAAAATACAAGCATAATGTTAACTATCGCGGTATCCATTTTTGGATTATTTTTTATAATTTCTTTTGTAATGTATTATCACTCACTGAATTCTATTTCTTTTTTTTTTGTTGTTTTAAATTGGTAAACTGCGGATACAACGTCTCATACAAAGGTGTTAGACGTCCTGATATGAAATATTTTTTGGGATATGTTAAGACGAATTGCGTATTTCCTTGCTTCCTTGCCTTTCTTAATATTTCTTATATATTACGGCCAGTGCGACGCGAATCAGAAACAATTCGAATTACACATCGTAATGAATTAACAATAATTGTTTCGATGCGGAAAATCGGACTGAGGGTTAAGCGCTTCCTAATTTACATTTACAATTCCAAATAGCTTGTGATAAACCAATGTAGGAATGTGACACTCTGAGGCATGGAAGCTATTATTCTAAAACTATTATTATATGTTTACACTTGACCGCCATCTCGATTGATGTTAAGCAACGATGCTGTCTACGATAGGGCGTGCTTACCTAGAAGACACCAATTCACTCTCGATAGGAAGACACCAAGATTGTAAACGTCGGAAGAAAACCACTCAAGCAACGTATTCCACAGCCTAGGCGATATTATCTCATCGTTTCATGGTTGACGTTCTAAAGACGAAGTTTGACTCAAAGTCAAACTGCGTTCAAACTTTCACAAATGAAAATCGAGATAGACTTATTGTAGCCCAATGCATTTAAGCAAAAAAATTGAATTAAAAACATTAAATTATGTAGTTTGGGGACTATAAAGGATCGATAGAAGGGTGCATTCGGAGCATATATTCCAATTTGAGGGATTCTGGCATGGTCAGCTCAAGGTCATTTCGACGAAAACGCGTTTAATTCGATATCTCGAGAACCGTTAGTGTTAGGCAAAAAATTGCAGAGACCTTTTCTCTTCTAAATTAAATTTACTAACTTTTACATTAACAACTTTATGGTGATGGTTTAGATTCGCAAACCAGCCCGGCAGATGGCGCTGCAGTTGATATCTAGGTTATTATCCGAGCGAAGCCGGAACGGGCCGCTAGTAACTTTATAAAAGCAACTTATTTTTACATTAAACTACGAAACACTATAGGTATATAATTACTAACATTTGTTTCTCTTTAAATTTAAAGTTAAAGAGAAACAACATTAAAAGCTTGCTTCAAGAACTTTTCGATAATTACAAAATCTTCATCAAAAGTGTTCACGTAGCTTTTTTTATCAATCCAAAATACTTTTGTTAATCATCGAACGAGCATAGTGCTGTCGTAGTGTGCTGTCGTAATGTGCTGTCGTAGTGTGCTGTCGTAGTGTGTAACTAACACAGATCATGTATGCAGTCCCAAGTTATATAAATAATAAATATTGGTGGACAATTCACACACAACACTGTCTGCCCCAAACTAAGCAAAGCTTGTATGATGGCGGCCAGATAGCTGATATAATACTTATATAGTTTTAAATACATACTTATTATACATAGAAACACCCAAACTATAAACAACTATAAAATATATGGGCGGGATATTCAAATTAATTACAAATACAAAAAATACTAAATGTTTTTAATAACGCAACATAAGGTAGTATACAAAATAAAAGTGAAAACTCCTGTCTACTGCTTTAGCGTGAGAAGTGTTGCAGCAGTCAGGAAATGATAAATAAGATAGCTTCATTTACATACTATAACTAGGTAACTTATATTATAATAAAATGTATTAATAATTAAAATATATTAATTAAATTAAAATATCTTATATATAAAATTCTCGTGTCACGGTGTTTGTTTCCTTACTCCTCCGAAACGGCTTTACTGATTTTAACCAAAATTTATATGCATATTCAGTAGGTCTGAGAATCGGCTACTAGCTATTTTTCATACCTTTATTTATATGGCAAAACAACGTTTGCGGGGTCAGCTAGTTATAATATATATATAAAATTACAACACCTGTCTGACTGTCTGTAATTCTAATAGCAATTACTTAATGCACATGAAAGTAGGAAAGTACATGCAAGACTTAGACTTAATGCACATGAAAGTAAGAAAGTACATACAAGACTTAGACTTAATGCACATGAAAGTAAGAAAGTACATACAAGACTTAGACTTAATGCACATGAAAGTAGGAAAGTACATACAAGACTTAGACTTAATGCACATGAAAGTAGGAAAGTACATACAAGACTTAGACTTAATGCACATGAAAGTACATGCAAGGCTTAGATAAAATAAATAATGTTTGTTTGTGCCGGCTAATCTCTGAAACAGCAGGATCTTTAACGGACTGACTGATTTGACTGGCAGTTAGCTGATGTTATGAAGAATAACTTTTCAAGCTACTTTTAATCGCCGTTTTTAAGTTAGCGGCGTTACGTACATTGTTTCAAAAATATTGTGGTGCTCTTGCTATACAAACTTTTTAGCTGTGTAGTTTTTTTTTAGTAGTGGTAGGACTCTTAGCAGAGTCCGCCTGGGGAAGTACCACACCTTTGCCAAATATTCTACCGCCAAGCAGTAATGTGCAAACATTACTGTGTTCCGGTTTGAAGGGCAATGATTCCAGAGAAATTACAGGGCTTAGAGACATAATATCTTAGATCTCTGGGTGACGAGCGCAGTGCAGTGCTAGGTAATGATTTGGACTATCATGTTCCAATAGCTGCGTGTTACTGTGCTGTTATGTGGCAGGCATGTTGCTTACCATCAGGCACATGACCTCCTCGTCTCGTCACTCTATGCTCTAAAAAAAACTCAGAATGGCCATCGAAATGCTGCTCGCGTTTTACTAAATAAATAAAAGACCGAAGTTAGGCAGAGTCATATCTATCGAAAGTGAATCTTATTGTAGAAGATAGAGCCCTGTTAAATAAGTTTCCTAAATCTTTGGCATAAATGAAGTCGAGGTGGTTGAACTGAGGCTGGGGGTAGACGGTGGCCTGTATCAATTGCACGTTGGGGTTGGTCTTTTTCAGTTCGTTCTCTAGCCGCTTCACTTGCTGGAAACAAAAGAGCTGGTTAATAATGTGTAGGCGAATTAAATAGGCGAAAACTTTGCGCACACCCTAATTTTACGCGCTACCAGTGCATCATCACTCGCTCAAGGTCGCGTCGTTTTAGCCTACAGCTAGACCGTTCCTCCCAGGGAACAAGTGCCAGTCGGTTGTCGGACGCACGGCTGAGCGCTCGCGCAACACGTTTCCCGCGCATATTGTTATTAGATATGTCGACAACCCTCCGGGCTAGACAGGGACAGAGTTACGCGTTAGAAAGAGCGCAAACGTTTATTTGAAAATCGCGACAGGTATTGCGAGCTGAATTGAACTTTGTTGTGTCCCAGCAAGAGTCGCTATTTATATAATTGTTTTCGGTAAGTGAGGCTTCTGTACTTGTACTAATATTTATTCTGTGGCGCTACCCTTAAATTTACGCACGCCCTTCCGTTCCCCCACGTACTTGTGCGTTATTGTAACGTAAAACTCAGTTTATACTCCGTCCAAAACGGTAGATACTTTTTTTAAATCTTAGCAAAGAGTTTTTATGTCAAAAACTGGTCAAAATTTTATGAATAAAATGAACTTTAGGGCATGAAGATTTATTCATTTAAGAAAGCTCGAGTTTTATTTATTTTCTTGCAAATATGTTATAAAACGTCGTATGACATACGTGCGCTTTGATAATTATAAATATATCCGCTTAGCAATATCTCCTCGGCTGTAATTTTCAACTTACCGCACTTAAGCAGTTGTCCCACCGCCCGCCGGCGAAAAAACGAGTAACTATCGACTATTTTCTCGCTCAAGAAACGTTCAATAGATATACATTCCGTGTAAATAAAAGAGATGCATACATAAATAGTTGATGGCTGACTGTTCACACTGCCGGCGAGCACTCGCTTCACTAGTCTATCGCTGAGCGACGAGAGTTATGAAAGATAACACTCGCTCAGCGATACTCGCTAAGCGATTAGAACACGCCGAGAGAGCAACCAGCGCTCATTTCTCCACAGTTCGGAACTGAAAGATCCGAGTGATGCGAGTAATCGCTTGCCTCACTCGCATACTCGCTTATAGCCGAGCTACATAACTACTACCACAACTATATATTACTCGTTCATCGTTGCCGGTGAGACAACTGCCTTATGTCATCATATACTCGCACTATTTTAGGCCTGTGGACTTTTTATAAATTAACAATTTGAATTAAAAAAATTGGCAGTCTTAGGAACTGCCGATAAAAGTGAAAACTTATAACTCAGAATTTGATAGCTGGAAACTACGCGGGTGAAACCGGAGGACGTGGCCATGAGCATGGCCATGGTCCCGAGTTTACCCGAAGATTTCATATCATTCCCGAGCGTGACGCTAGAATTCATTTCACAGCCCCGAAAAATCTGTCTGTAGCGCGCCAAAAAAAGTTTTCACGTCAAAAATACAGTGACTTTAGATTCATACTTTATTTACGGTGAGTAGATATATCGTTGAAGTTCCGGTTTGAAGGGCAATGTTTCCAGATAAATTACAGGGCTTAGAGATATAACAACTTAGATCTCTGGGTGACGAGCGCAGTGCAGTGTTAGGTAATGATTTGGACTCTTCATGTTCCAATAGCTGCGTGTCACTGTGCTGTTATGTGGCAGGCATGTTGCTTACCATCAGGCACATGTCCTGCTCGTCTCGTCACTCCTTACCTATTTAATAAAAAAAATACTGGCTTTACTTACCCACAACGGGTTGAGAATGTCGTACCCTCCGTAATACAAAAAGACGGGAACTTTGACATTGGCCAGGTTGTACGGCTTCACGGCGCCCCACAGACCGTGTTCCATGGAGGTGAACACGCCTGGAGTAAAGATTACATAAACGTATGTTAAATATAAATGTGATTAATGCGGGCATTATTCATAATCCCCGGGCACTATTCACAATGTCTACCTCTATCGGATAAAATTATTAATTACTATTTAAACTTCATTATTTATCATGTTGCCCGGTCATTATTATATCGCCACAAGACAAATGGGCAATTTGATAATAGAGCTAAGTAACCAAATGGTTAGGTGACTAGGTGTGGCTAGGTTTTTTTTTTTTTAATAAAGAGTGACGAGACGAGCAGGTCATGTGCCTTATGGTAAGCAAGATGCCTGCCACATAACAGCACAGTAACACGCATCTATTGGAACATGAAGAGTCCAAATCATTACCTAGGACTGCACAGCGCTCGTCACCCAGAGATCTAAGATGTTATATCTCTAAGCCCTGTAATTTCTCTGGAAACATTGCCCTTCAAACCGGAACACAGTAATGTTTGCACATTACTGCTTGGCGGTAGAATAATTGGCAAAGGTGTGGTACTTCCCCAGGCGGACTCTGCCAAGAGTCCTACCATCACTAGGTTACTTGGGATCCGACTCTAAGCATCTCGACTCCGTCTAGTTTGGTCACGACTACCTCTAGAGTGTACAAATGCCGGAGCCAGAAGCTCTGCGGTCAGCCCTGAGTGTCGCTTCTCCATACTCGGCCTGCGATACACTACGGAGGTCGCCGGCTCGCCTCCTCCTGTCTTATGCTTATGGCGGGAGCCCACCCGGTGTCAAATTTCAGTGTATAGACCCTAACTGACTGCAGTAATAAAAAAATAGTAATTAAATATGTTTCTATTACTCTGACCCAAAAGTGATGTGCATTTTATGTATAATGCCCGATTAATTTGAATAATTTTGTAGTGGTAAGACTCTTAGCAGAGTCCACCTGGGGAGGTACCACACCTTTGCCAGTTATTCTAGCGGCAAGCAGTAATGTGCAAACATTACTGTGTTCCGGTTTGAAGGGCAATGTTTCCAGAGAAATTACAGGGCTTAGAGATATTATTATCTTAGATCTCTGGGTGACGAGCGCAGTGTAGTGTTAGGTAATGATTTGGACTCTTCATGTTCCAATAGCTGTGTGTCACTGTGCTGTTAGGTATGTGGCAGGCATGTTGCTTACCATCAGGCACATGTCCTGCTAGTCTCGTCACTCTTTAATAAAAAAAACGATATATCGCTGGCAACTAGCTTAAACAACCGTTTAATCGACGGCCTAGCCTCTTTCCTAAACAGCGTCGTTTAACTAGTGGCCTGAATGATTTCGGCGGACAGAACAGATCCCCGCGTAAATCCCGTTCTCAGTATTTTTACGGGACAAAAAGCGGCCTATGTTATTGCAGGGTATATTCTGTGTTCAAAAATTCAACTCTTCTGGTAAAGTTTCTATAAAAATGTGAAAAAAATGTCATTTATCAGTACAATTGTATTTGAAACATATATTTATTATACTCGTATAATGGTTGACAGTTTTCTGTACGATAATTAATAATTGTTATTATAATACAGTGAAGTGATAATTTCAAACTTTGAAAATGTTTACAATTTGTATGCCCTTCCTTTTGTTTTAATTTTTTATTAATTGACGTGTAAATTGTACATTTATTTATCAATAAAGAACTTTGACTTTGACTTATCTGTTCTGACTTTCCAACGTGATCGAGCTACAAATATCCAAACGTTCACATTCATAATACTAGCGGAATATAACTGCCATAAAATGTTAATTTATATTTTTTTACTAGCTGAATCGTGCGCGCGTTACAACGCCATCTATCGAAAATTGGTCGTACCAATTCAAATCTAGAACAAATTTGGTTACCTTATATTCTAATGACGCAACCTTTTAAAAGATACACATACATACTCACATAGACTCATAAAGAGACACATGCTGTCACGCAACGAAAGGTCTCAAAAAGTGATATTTTTCCCGTTTTTGTTACGATTAGATGACCATATTTATGCAACCGTAATTATTTATTATATATTTATTTATTATGCATATTTAGGGGTGTAAGGGGGAAGCGCTTAACATCTAGTTTCCCCAAATGTCAACCTCTCCTGCGCGCGGTACACCCTGCTGCCGACTAACGAGGCTCTGACGACCGAACCAATGGCGGTATATCCATTTAAAAGCCAGTCCTAAATTGACCTGGCCGGTGACGGGCAGCGGCGTCATCGGTGCAAAGGACTGGCTCCGCGGTCACCAACCCGCCTGACAAGCGTGGTGACTATGGCAAATACCCCCCCATATGATGGTCACAACAAAGAAACGGCCCCTAGTCCCCGGCGGCTCCGTTATTCCAGGCGCTGGTGGCAGCCTTGGTTCTGGCGGAGCATGGGGTGCTAAGAATCCCCGGCAGACGCCCCGCCACCAAACCCAACGACTCGACCTCGACCTCGAGGGCTGACGAAAAGATTGTGGAGCTGGAAGAAGAAGTGGACAAGTTGCGCTGGGATATCATAGGGTTATCCGAAGTCCGTAGACAGGGCGAGGACAGAATAACCCTCGAATCCGGCAACTTGTTCTACTACCGGGAGGGAGATCAACAATCCCAAGGGGGTGTCGGGTTTATCATCCGCAAGTCTCTCGTCAACAACGTGTTAATGATCGAGAGTGTGTCGAGCAGGGTTGTATACCTTGTACTTAAAATAACCGACCGGTATTCATTGAAGGTCATACAGGTATACGCACCGACCTCGACACATCCCGACGAAGAGGTTGAGACCATGTATGAGGACATCTCCCAAGCCATACATGTCTCGCCAACACATTTCACAGTTGTGATGGGAGACTTCAACGCGAAACTAGGCAAACGTAGCGGTGATGAGTTGAGAGTGGGACAATTCGGATATGGGCAGCGGAACCCAAGAGGGCAACGTCTAGCTGATTTCTTGGAAAGGGAGAGCCTCTTTATGATGAACTCCTTTTTCAAGAAACGGCCACAACGAAAATGGACCTGGATTAGCCCAGATGGTTCCACAAAAAATGAGATCGACTTCATTATGACGACTAAACGGCAAATATTCAGCGATGTCTCTGTGATCGGTAGGGTTAAAACCGGCAGCGATCACCGTATTGTAAGAGGCACGCTGAATCTAAACATTAAGTTCGAAAGATCACGTCTAATGAAGTCCACGCTCCGACCAAATTATGCTCAAATCGAAGATCCCGACAACTTTCAACTCGAACTTCAAAATCGCTTCGAAGCCTTAGATGAATGCGTAACGGCGGATGAAATAAACGACAGGCTGGTGGAAACTGTTCAAGCAGTTGGCAGGGAATTTTATAAGAGCCGACGCCAGAATAGAACCCAAAAGATCTCCGATCATACTCTGAATCTCATGGCGGTTAGGCGAGATATGCGATTGCAGTCTTCGGTCGACATGACGGTATACAGACGGCTCAATAGACAGATTTCTACTTGTGTGCGACGCGACATACGCTGCTTCAATACTTCGTGTATTGAAGAAGCGATCAAGCGGAATAAAGGCTCGAAAGTGTTCGCAAGAAATCTGTCTCTTGGGCAAAGTCAATTGACCAAATTGAAGACCGACAGTGGTAACGTCGTCTCGTCGAGGGCCGAGATTTTGGAGGAGATTGAGAGGTTCTATGAACAGTTATACACCTCTACGCAAACACGACCTGTCGTTAGCATGGCAAAAGACCAAGCTGACCCGACACTTTACCGAAGACATCCCGGAAGTCAGCCTGTATGAGATTAGGATGGCCCTCAAACAACTTAAGAACAACAAGGCACCTGGCGACGACGGAATTACGACTGAGCTTCTGAGAGCGGGTGGAAAACCGGTACTTAAAGTCCTCCAGAAGCTGTTCGACTCCGTCATACTTGACGGTAATACGCCAGAAGCGTGGAGCAGAAGTGTGGTGGTGCTCTTCTTCAAAAAAGGTGACAACACCTTGTTGAAGAACTACAGACCCATCTCACTTCTGAGCCACGTTTATAAG
Organism: Ectropis crepuscularia; assembly: GCA_963693475.1. NCBI lineage: Eukaryota > Metazoa > Arthropoda > Insecta > Lepidoptera > Geometridae > Ectropis > Ectropis crepuscularia. The sequence goes on from OY856355.1 coordinate 27,691,973, forward strand.
TTGTTTTCGAGGGTAATCACGAATCGTCTCGCACGCAAGTTTGACGACTTCCAGCCACCCGAACAAGCCGGTTTCCGAAAAGGCTATAGTACCGTAGACCACATACATACGCTTCGGCAGATTATACAGAAAACCGAGGAGTATAATCGGTCACTATGTATAGCGTATGTGGACTATGAGAAAGCCTTCGATTCCATCGAGACCTGGGCAGTGCTTCAGTCTCTCCAGCGATGCCGCATGGACTATCGCTATATCGAAGTGTTGAGGTGCATTTACAGCAAAGCCACAATGTCTGTCCGATTACAGGACCAGTGCACAAAACATATCCGGCTACAGAAAGGCGTGAGACAGGGAGATGTCATATCTCCGAAACTGTTCACTGCCGCTCTGGAAGATGTTTTCAAGCTACTGGACTGGAACGGACATGGCATCAATATCAACGGCGAATGCATCACTCACCTTCGGTTTGCCGACGATATAGTCATTGAGGCGGAGTCGATGGAGGACCTCGGTGCTATGCTCAGGGACCTCAGTAGAGTATCCCAACAGGTAGGTTTGAGGATGAATATGGACAAGACGAAGGTCATGTCAAATGTTCATGTCTCACCTGTACCGGTTATTGTTGGGAATACCACACTCGAAGTTGTTGACGAATACGTCTACCTGGGTCAAAAGATCCGATTGGGTAGATCCAACTTCGACAAAGAGGTCCAGCGAAGGATCCAACTCGGATGGGCAGCGTTCGGGAAACTACGGCACATCTTGGAGTCCAAAATACCCCAATGCTTGAAGACGAAAGTCTTCAATCAGTGCGTGTTGCCAGTGATGACTTATGGAACTGAGACGTGGTCCTTAACTGTGGGCCTCATAACAAAGCTCAAAGTCACACAGCGAGCTATGGAGCGAGCTATGCTCGGAGTCTCTTTGCGCGACAGAATCCGTAATGAGGATATTCGCAAAAGAACGAAAGTAGCCGACGTAGCTCGAAGAGTAGCTAAGCTGAAGTGGCAATGGGCAGGCCACATCGTTCGCAGAACTGACAACCGATGGGGAAGAAAGGTTCTCGAGTGGCGACCACGAACCGGAAGACGCAGTGTTGGACGGCCTCCCACTAGATGGACAGATGACCTCACGAAGGTCGCTGGAAACCGCTGGTTGCAGGTTGCGCAGGACCGTTCGTTGTGGAAATCTAGGGGGGAGGCCTATGTCCAGCAGTGGACGTCTTACGGCTGATGATGATGATGATTTATGCAACCGATGAAATATCGTAATTTTTAAAGTAGGTAATCAAATTTTGTATCTAGACACTTGACACGAAGCAAATAAATGTTTGTTCTATCAATTTTGTAATTTCGAACTGTACGGGGGTGAAATTGGGGTTGAAATGAGGCATGAATATCAAAATGGAAGTTACCAATCGTTGAAGATAAAACCATGAAACTCTGCATATAGACCCTTGACACGAAGCAAATAAATGTTTGTTCTATCAATTTTGTAATTTCGAACTGTACAGGGGTGAAATTGGGGTTGAAATGAGGCATGAATGTCAATATGGAAGTTACAAATCGTTGAAGATAAACCATGAAACTCTGTATATAGACACTTGACACTAGGTAAATGAATGTTTGAACAAGCAATTTTGTAATTTCGAACTATACGGGGATGAAATGGGGGATAAATGTCAATACGAAAGTTCCCAACTGTTGAAGATAAAACCATCATGAAACTCTGTATATAGGCACTTGAAACGAAGCAAATAAATGTTTGTCTAACAATTTTGTATTTCCGAACCATACAGGAATAAAATAGGAGATGAAATTTCATAATTTGGAACTTTGTTATTGTTGAAGATAAAACTATGGAACTTGACTTAACTTGACACTTGACATGAAGCAATCCATACACATATAATTAGTATGAAAGTAACTTTGTCTGTTTGTCTCTTACGCTGTCCCACCTAAACAACTGAACCGATTTTGATGTAATTGTTTTATTATAAGCTGTTTTTAGTAACCGTAAATGTGCATGAGTATACAAATAGGTACTACCCGAGTTACTTTAGTATTTATTTCGCGCGGATGAAGTCGCGGGTTACAGCTGGTATGTTTATAAAGCAGACTGTGAATTGTATACTTACCAGTCATAGCAATTTTCCCGTAATGTTCAAGTTCTCGCCACGACGCGGGCTGGAGCCTATACATGGTCGTTGCCAGCATGCTCTGGAAATGAAAATATCAGGGAAATAATTGACTGTTCAATACAATTACAGTACGGTCATCAACATCATCACCAAGAGCCTACTAAACGTTCCCACTGCTGAGACTCGGGGCCTTCTCTCGCAAGGAGAGAATTAAGGCCATAATCCACCACGCTGGCCCAGTGCGAGTTGGTGGATGACACATGACTTCGAAACAGTACGGTCGCTACTGGAAAATTTTGCAAGTTTCGGATAGTCTAATCGAGAGAACGGTAACTGTCGACTCGGAGCTGCTGCTTCGAATGCTATGCCACCACTGTTTTTTCGAAGTGATTTGTCATATTTATACATACATAAGTATTTTGTAAAAAACCAGTCTCTGAGAAAATGTTTTACGGTATGGTAGAGCAAAGAATAAGTCGAAGGTCTTGAGCATCTGTCATATATTGTGTCACCACCACTTTAAGCAGATCTAGTAACTCCTGGCCCTCCTCCTGCACTCCTGATCGCAGGGAGCCCTAACGTCCTTCTTAACTAGCCTGTCAATACGCAGACCTGCCTCGTTCCTATTGTTCATTACCTCTTAAATGACTCGCGCATCATCATGATATGGTTTTCGAAGTGCTAATTGCACGGCGCTCAGTTCAATAGTTCAATTGACTGTGTTTTATGTGTAAATGTAGGAAGGCAGGGTGTCCTACACTTACATATCTAGACGAAATCTCCAGTTTTGAATCTGTCCAATGCCAAAATCGACAAAGTATTTGTTGTCCGGTTGGCCTCAATATTGATAATAGAATAAATTGAAACACTCACTTGGTCAGTCTGCACAGATATTCCAAAGATGGAGTAGATGAAATTGAGGCAGAAGAACGTACTGATGGAGTGACCTGTGCACACGCGGCTCGACATGTACTCTAGCAGCTGTGGACCCATTGACGCCGACACTTTACCGTGTAACCGCATCAGGCCCTGGAAACATACAACTGATGTCTTAAAAACGTCAGTTTTCTCAATTCACACATATTTTCTCCCTCAAAATAAAAAAAACAACGTTTTCAAAAACTTTTGTATACCCTGTACGGTTTCCTACAAATGTTTACACATCAAAAGTTCAGGTTCCCTGGTGATACACTCATTAGTGTATCAACAATCGAGGATGGAGTTTTTGGCAATCATATTTGAAAGAAACAAATAAACATAATAATATATTAATTGACTACTAAGTAAACTTAACCGAAAGTTGTATAATTGATTACGCAACGCACGGTCCCGAGAAGACTGAAGAAAATGCAGGTCATCTTATTGGGAAATAAAGGGATCTGCAAAAAAGGTAGAAAGAGCTCTCCTCATTTCCGATGAAATGACCCCCATTTTCTTCAGCCGTCTCGTGTCCATAGCCGTTGTAACGGGATGGAGTGAGACGACTACTTGTTGCATTCGCGCAGACGGAAACCGCGTCTGCTGATCAGGCATGAGACATTGAATGTACCCGTCTCGTCTCTATATCCTACAACGACAAACGAACTCACCGGAACATTTAACCACCCCAATAGCACACTGGCCCTGATTCTGAAATTGTCGAAGTAGACAGCGGGCGCGAGCGCCACGAAGGCCACGATCTTGTCGTTGTACTCTGGACGCTGGGCCAACATGGTGAAGCAGGAAGTGGTGCCCATGGAGTACCCCACGTAGAGCAGCTTGCGCATACCAGTCACCTCCAGCACCTTGTCGATCATAGCGGGCTCATCATACTTTCCGTGCTCGTGGAAACTGGAACCAAATAATCCACAATATAGATGCTGTTTTATTTCTGCAGAAACTGCAGAAATAATACACAAAGTAGATTGTCCACCGACACACCACTCTCCAAAAACGTATATTTGATACCATCGAGTCAATTGATCATTATCTTTACTAGTACTTTAACACTACGAGTGGATTAAGCATTTAAACTAAAAAAGCTGACAAGTTAAAAAAAAGCCAATAATATCAAAAAAAAATCAAAAGCTCTTTTAGTGGTTTAGTTAATAATTACCTGAACTCCCAAAAGGCTGGCATTTCTTTGGTCAACGACACATGAGACGAGTAGACGTTCCCGCGGCAGTTCCCTAACCACACGTCGAACCCAGCGTCGGCCAGAATATACCCTGGAAACGTGAAGTAGACGTTGAGGAACAAGTAAAAAAACAGGATAAAACAGAAATAATGCTACCACATTATTTTTAGCTAGCTGATTTTTGGGATCGGGGGGTCTACCGCCTAACGAAAAACGCTTTAATGCTTTGACGCTTTGGCATTGCCGTCTCTTTCATTTCAAGCGAGAAGAAAAGAGACAGCAATGTCAAAGCGTCAAAGCGTTTTTCGTTAGGCGGTAGAAGCGCGGGAGTGAGACCTGTACCTATGACTGACTGTTAGCCACAGTATAAAGAAATACTACCAATAGTTCATCGAATTTGATCTTGGGATTGTCGCAAACATAAATGCTTATTAAAATATTTTAAAAGAATTCTACAAAAAAATACGTCAACCCTGAGCCGCGCTCCTGCAATACTAACATTGTAATGAAGGCAATGCAGGAGCGCGCTTCCCGCGTCTCACCCCGCACGCCCCACCCGATTGTCCCGTCTAGACAGCTTCGTCGAACGACTGTATGATTGAATAGACTGTGCTTTTATCATAGGGCCAATCTTTGGCTGTCATACTGACGCTCTTTTGAGGTAGGTACCATAATAAGTTTGCACTTGGTTGCCATCTCATCTGTCTATGTCTATTAGCAGCGCCCCCGGTTTCACCAGCGTAGTTCCCGTCTCCGTTATTTTTCCGGGATAAAAAGTAACCTAGATATGTTTTCTTCCCGACCATAATGTGTGTTTCGAATTTCAACCCGATCCATTCAAACGTTACGACGTGATTGAGCAACAAATATCCAAACATTATAGCAACACACATCCAAATATCCAAATGTTGTCATCTATACTAATATTATAAAGAAGTAAAGTTTGTGTGTTTGTTAAATTGTAAGGGGTAATCTCGGGATCTACTGAACCGATTTTAAAAATTCTTTCACCAATAGAAAGCCACATTATTGCTGAGTGTCATAGGCTCCGAGCAAAGCCGGAACGGGCCGCTAGTTTGTAATAATAGTGGGATTCTCTATGAAGGACCATAAACACATATATGTCGCAGCCAACTAGTTAAATCAGCCGTTCAATTGGCAGCCAAGCCTGTTCACAAGCAAGCAACAGTATGGACAATTTGGACAGCTCCCTTACCGAGGCTCCTCGATGGTCCCATGATAACGAAGTCTCCGCTGCTGCCCGTCAAGCCGTGTTGGATGAACACCACCCTCTTGCCCTTCCCGGTGGCATCGGGACCCTTCGCGTTCAGGCCTCCAGGGATGCGGTGCATCGTCAGGATGTACCCATCTTCCGTTGTGACGTTGTGCTCTTCCACCGGGTACCCCTGTGTGGATATCAGCTGTGGCTGGGGGAAAATGCTTCAGCTTAATTTTACTATACAAGTATTGCATCAACTATCTTGCCGCCATAATACAAGCTTTGATTGAGACCTCCACCGTTCTCCTCGGACCTCGTTTCAACAGATTACTATTTTATTCGAATAACTTCTTCAAAGGGAAAAAAATCAACTCCGATGGGGATTAAAGATTTTATTGGTTCCCGCCCAAAAAGTATTTTTGGTAAGGGATCTGTGAACTACCTAATGAGATGGCAAAAGTGTTTAGATATAATAGTACATACTGTGATTAAATATATATATCATATTTAAAGAAATCGACTTTATGTTTGTCCCTTACAAAACACCAATTTCATGTTATGTAAGGATCCAATATTTATATCCACCATTTTGTTTGTTTATCGTTTTTCGCGCAGTGAACGAATACAGCACTGGAATGGCGACAGTGGTAAACAGGTGAGGTGGACTAGTATTAGGTTTAAAATGTTCCCAACTCCCCCCTTATTTTCCTCTTCTTCTGCTAATCCTAGAAATATGTAAAAAATATATAAGATTTGAAATGACAAAAGTTACGGACCCCGGAGTCTGTGGAGTGGCAAATTTAATTAAAAATAAAGCAAGAAAAAACGGGTGAGGTGGATGTTTGACTCGGAACGCGGTCGAGAGACATTTAGGATTTCCTGGAGGCGTAGAGTGTGTGTTTCGTGATCTAACACCACCTAGCCTTTTTGCTCTCAGACTCCTCTTAGAGAAAATAAACGACATCATTTCATAGTTGATGTTCCGAGAGCTCGAGCGAGGTTTGATTCCACTTTCGTAATAACGTCTAGGCTGTGGAATGCGTTGCCTTAGTGGATTTTTCCCGGTGGTTACAATTTTGGTATATTATAATTAATCTAGGGGTTCTACAGAGTAGACGCCATCGGTCAGTCGACCCCAGGGTCGTCCTCCAACGCGATGGAAGGACGAGCTTTGAGCGTTTAAAAATGATTGTATGTTGACAGCTCAGAACCGTATAAAGTGGAGGAAATTGGGGGAGACCCTTGTCCAGCAGTGGGACAACTGAGGTTAAATAAAAAAATAAGTAAATCGGTTTCATCTAGGTAAGCTCAATCGTCGCTTAACATCAGGTGGTAGTGAAGTGCTAACTTATAAGTTGTCGTGGTTGTAATTTTTCAGGCATTTATTTTATTTATTTAAAAACAAACTGGCCTTGTGCTTTCAGCAGTTTTTTTATAGTTTTGAGTTACACGATGAGCAGGACATGTGACCGATGGTACGCAACACGCCTACCCATAACAGCGAAGTGTCACACAGCTATTGGAACATGAAGAATTCAAATCATCAACACAATTAGTTTTTAGGGTTCCGTAAAACGTAAAAACGGAACCCTTATAGATTCGTCATGTCTGTCTGTCTGTCTGTTTGTCTGTCCGTCCGTATGTCACAGCCATTTTTTGCCGAAACTATGAGAACTGCACTGTTGAAACTTGGTAAGTAGATGTATTCTGTGAACCGCATTAAGATTTTTACAAAAGTTTTGTAAAAAAAAAAATTAGGGGTGCCCCCCATACTGAGAACTGAAGCTCAAAATTTTTTTTTTCATCAAACCTACACGTGTGGGATGTCTATCGATAAGTCTTCAAAAACGGTGTTGAGGTTTCTAAAATAATTTTTGTCTACACTGAATAACTTGCGCGAGAGACGCTTCCAAAGTGGTAAAATGTGTGTCCCCCCCCCCTCTAACTTCTAAAGTAAGAGAATGAAAAATCTAAAAAAAATATATGATGTACATTACCATGAAAACTACCAACGAAAATTAGTTTGAACTCGATCTGATGAGTAGTTTTTTTTTAGTGCGTCATAAATACACTATTATTAAAACTTCGATCAAAGTTACAACGAACTACAAGAACTATGTGTACTATGTATATTATGTTACTTGCTGCAACGGAACCCTTCATGGGCGAGTCCAACTCGCACTTGGCTACTTTATTTAAAAGAACCACCGGTCCGCCCTGGCTACGAGCGTGGTACGCAAATGGCCTATATCACTATACTTACAACAGTCATGTAGGCTTCTGGTTTCAATGGAACAGGAAACAAAGTGGAGTTGACTTGACATATTAAATTAAAGCATAGCAATAGTAAAATCTTCACTATCGCGGTATCCATATTTAGAATTTTTATTTCTCTTACACGTAGTAACACTGATTTAGTTATATGTAAAAAAATAAAATAGATTTTTTTTTTAATGAAATAATAAAAACGATTTATTTGTAATTGGTAAACTGCGGGTCCAATGCCTCAAACGATGGTGTTAGTCCTGTCGTAGATTATTTATATGTATGGGTTTCACCTCCCCCCCCCCCCCTTGCGTATTTCCTTACTTCCCTGCCTTTCCTTATATTTCATATAAAATCTGGCGAATCAGAAACCCACATAAAATAATTAGTTACACATCGTAATTAATTATTTTAATGCGGAAAATTGGACCGAATATTGTTAGTTAAAATTCCGAAATAGCCTGAGATAAACCAATATAGACTGGCCTCGTGGCTTAGTGGGTAGTAACTCTGCCTACGAAGGTCGTGGGTTCGATTCCCACCTAGTGCAATTATTTGTGTGTCTAATTCAAATGTTTGTAATGTGTCTGGGGTTTTCTATGTATAGTAAGTATGTATTTAAAACTATAAAAGTATTGTCAGCTACCTGTCCGCCATAGTAAAAGCTTTGCTTAGTTTGGGGTCAGATAGTGTTGTGTGAATTGATTTATTAATTTACTAGCAGCGCCCCGCGGTGTTACCCGCGATGTTCCCGTTCCAGTTGTTCCTGTTGTTTTACCGGGATAAAAAGTAGCCTATGTGTTCTTCCAGACTATAATCTATCTATGTTCCAAATTTCAGCCCGATCCGATCATACGTTAGGACGTGATTGAGCAACAAACATCAAAATATCCAAACATCCATACATTTATAATATTAGCAGGATTTATGGCGCTTATGATATATTTAGGCGTTGAGGCAAGGGAGCTAGGACTTAAAAGGTAGCATACTAAATTCAAAAGCGAGAAATGTTTGCTTCTATCTCTTATCTTGTTCTGAATTCACTCGGTTAATCTTGATTCTAAATTAGCTTCTGAATTCAGTTCTTGAATTTGGCCAGAGATCCGGATCGGCAGTTGTCGTTGTCTCTAGACCAGCCGTAACTTCCATAAACCAATAGTATTCGTATTGTTAATTTAGTAGTGGTTGGACTCTTGGCAGAGTCCGCCTGGGGAAGTATCACAACTTTGCCAGTTATTCTACCGCTAAGCAGTAATATTATTATGCAAACATACTGTGTTCCGGTTTAAAGGACAATGTTTCCAGAGAAATTATAGGGCTTAGAGATATAACAACTTAGATCTCTAGGTGACGTGCGCAGTGCAAACAACTTAGATCTCTAGGTGACGTGCGCAGTGCAGTGCTAGGTAATGATTTGGACTCTTTAGTGAAAACTGATAACTCAGAATTTGATACCTACCTAACTTTGGAAACTACACGGGTGAAACCGGAGGGTGTGGCCTGGTCATCATGGTATGACCATCTAGAAATGCGTTAGCATTTCTCATTGGCTGACGCATTTCTAGATGGCCATGCCATGATGGGAGGCCACGCCCTTTTAGCATTCCCATTGGCTGACGCACTTACTCACGCGTCTTATTGTCTTTCGTGGTAGGAAACGTCCATAAGTTTTTTTTTTTTCAGTATAGTTCGGCCGATATATCGTTTATCGGACGTCGTATTAGACGTGTAGACCAGGTGTAACTTCCATAAAGCAGCCGTGTGTGTGGTGTGTGTCGCAGGCGGCGCTGGAGCCGGCGCCGGCGGAGGGCGGCGCGGAGGCCGCGGGCGCGGGCTCGGAGCTGCTGGGCTCGCTCACCACGCAGCAGCAGCAGCGCACCAGCGCCAGGGTCATCAAGAAGCTGCAGCTCGACCCGAGGCACAACAAGAACAAGGGCCCGCTCGCCGACGGTGAGATACACCTCTCTCCCACGTAGCCTCTGCACAAACTCTAACATTTGTTCATAAACAGCATCAACAGACCACTAAATGTTCCCCCTGCTGGAACTCGGGGCCTTCTCTCGCAAGGAGAGAATTAAGGCTGCCCCAGTGCGGGATGGCGGATGACACGTGACATCGAAAGATTCTAGGTACAATTCAGTTTCCTCACGATGTTTTCCTTCACCGTTTTAAGTTATCGGCATTGCGCACATGACTTCGAAAAGGCAGTGGTGCATGTAGGGTTTGAACCCGGGGTCTCCGTCATCCGGGAACGTCAGGCGCCGTTCTCCTCTCTACCACAGTAGAAATAAATACTACCAGTAGTTCATTGCGTTTGATCTTGGGAGAAACACCAATGATGTTTAGACACGGATAGGGTTGTTGCAAACGAAAATGCTAATTATTTTACAATAATTTCACAAAAAATAAGGAAGACGTCAGCCTTGAGCCGCGCTCCTGCAATACTAACATTGTAATGTAGGCAATGCAAGAGCGCGCTTCGCGCGTCTCACCCCGCACGGCTGTATGATTTAATAGGCTGTGTCTCTACTATATAGCCTCTGCATAAACTGTAAGATTTGTTTATAAACAGTTAGTTTTGTTAAAAGCATAAACAGCCCACTAAGTGTTCCTACTGCTGGAACTCAGCACCTTCTCTCGCAACGAGAGAGTCGAGGTGTTTTCCTTCATCGTTTTAAGCATTCCATTCGTTCTTTAGCGGCATTACGCACATGACTTTTGAAGAGACAAGCTCTGCTACATAGCCTCTACACCACTATTATCAATCTCTATGTTTCTGCTACATAGCCTCTACACCACTATTATCAATCTCTATGTTTCTGCTACATAGCCTCTACACCACTATTGTCAATCTCTATGTTTCTGCTACATAACCTCTACACCACTATTATCAATCTCTATGTTTCTGCTATATAGCCTCTACACCACTATTATCAAGCTCTACGTTTCTGCTACATAGCAGTATTTTGTATGACACTTCCAAAGTGGTAAAATGGGTGTCAAAGGTAACTTAAACAAGAATATGAGTTGTTTTAGTACGTCATAAATACACTATTATTAAAACATCAGTCAAAGTTACAACAAACTACAAGAACACTTATGTATTACTAGCAGCGCCCCGCGGTGTTACCCGCGAAGTTCCCGTTCCCTTTGTTCCCGTTGTTTTTCCGGGATAAAAAGTAGCCTATGGTGTTCTTCCAGACTATAATCTGTCTGTGTTCCGAATTTCAGCCCGATCCGTTCATAGTTTAGGACGTGATTGAGCAACAAACATCCAAATATCCTAACATCCATACATTGACATTTATAATATTAGTAGAATAGTAGGATATTAGTAGGAAGTAGGATGTTACTTGCTGCTATGGAACCCTTCATGGGCGAGTCCGACTCGCACTTGGCTGCTTTTAGTAACTGTTTTAATTTATCTTGGTGCATGGTTATATGCATAACCATTACAGTGTTTTTGTCTGTCTGCAATAGATTGATATTCGGGTTTTACCTTCCGCATTCCTTATTCGGGATTTACCTATGTGGGTCTGGATGCTACGCTCTGCTTCATCGATCTCAAAAACAGTTACATGCTTCGATATAAACTACTAGATGTGCCCTCCCGAACTTCAGGCGCACGGAATTATGTCGTCGTTGGGAAGAGTGTGCTCACTCGTCCCGTTCTAGTCGGTTCCAGGTAGCCGTGAACGCCGAACGTTTTATCTATCACTATTCGTTGTCAACAACCAAAATAAGTAGAACTACAGCATATCTCGCCGCTAGAGATTCTAGGGGTCAATAATTTGGTTGTGTGTTAACCAATTACGCTACACACAGAGACGCAGTTTATTACCAATTTCAAGGTGCTCAGGGCACATCTTTTGGTTTATAGCGATCATTCCGATTGCGTTGTGAAGCAGGGCACTGGGTACTGACATTTGTTTGTACATGTAACCATCGATATAAAGTTTATATGTGCCTGATGGTAAGCAACATACCTGCCACATAACAGCACAGTGACACCCAGCTATTGGAACATGAAGAGTCCAAATTATTACCTAGCCCTGCACTGCGCTCGTCAATGAGAAGAAGGTCGAAGGTTTCATTAAGACCTTCCAAATGTGCAGGGATTACATTATAGAAACAATCTAAAAAGCTGTTGTATTTAATATGTTGTATATAGGTATAGCTAATGTCTAAAATAATAAAAAAGCGCGCATCAAGATCCTTTGCTACGCGTATTTTAACCGCTTCAATGCCATCAATGTAATTTTGAAAATTATCGTTTCATTTTCGTCAAGGTAATTTATTACAGTAATTTACCATGCCTATTCATTTGACACCACTCTGAATTTCCCAAATCTCGGTATTCCTGCGCTAATTATGAAACTCCTCTAAATACCTATACGTATACGTGTTTCCAATATGAATGCAATAAATTCAATACGATTAAATATAACACGCCGGTCGTCGATGTCGGTCAAATAGCTTCACGAATGAAAGAAGAGATATCGTGTTTTTACCCGACTGAAAGAAGGGTTATGTTTTTCGGGCGTATCTTTGTAAATATATAATAATAATACATTTATTTATTACCAATAACCACATACAAGAATCTTATAAAATAAACACATGAAACAAAATTAGAGTACATTTAAATACATTATTACAAAGATTCTCCCAGTCTTGACCATTGGCCTCACACTAGGCACTGTGGCCCGTGTTGTGGTAACCGGTGAAAGATTTATGCAAAACACTAGTATTACTGCTGGGGGCTTAATATGTTTGTAAATTTATTTATTCCCACGTATCTTCCAAACGTTTGAATGGATTTTGACAATTAAGATATCGTTAGATTCGTCTTAATCACCCAAGTTTACCTTTTTACTTAGACCCAAGTCTAAGTTAAGTTTACATATTATCTAAGGGCTTAGATAATATGTTATGTTTTTTATCTGTTGATTTTTGCAGTCGGGTTTTTTAAAGTAATGTTATTTAGAATGTAGGTAGGTTCAGGGGACGAGGAAGCTATGAGCCAGATGGTAAACAGGCCTGACGAGCGGGGCGTGACGCTGTACGCTGTGATGCTGTGTGTCATGTGTATAACAGGACAGCATCACGCAGTTATTCTAAAACGAAGAGTCTAAATCACACCTTAGCACTGCACTGCGCTCGTTATCCAGATGTATAAGATGGCTTTATCTCTTTACCGCTCTTTGTTCCTCGAAAAAAAGTTTTTACCCGGATTTTTTGCTTGATGCTTGATTGATTTGTATGAGTGTTATACAATAAGGTTAGCACTGTTTCGTATAAAGGGTAACTTTCGTATGTAGGGTAAATATCAATACAATTTCATATTTATAGGTGAAATGGCGTGGGGTACCATCTAAGGTAAGACAAACCCGCACGTAGAAGATCCTAGGCCCTTAGTTCTAGATCGCTTGCTATCTAAATATGTGGAAGGGAATAGGTGCAAATGTCATGTGGTAGTGAAAGGAAGAGAACCCGCAAATGTGAGAAATTGATTACTATAATAAAACTAGCGGCCCGTTCCGGCTTCGCTCGGATTTCGTCATATAAGGACTATTAATCGAAAAAAATAGTTAGGAATATAGTTAAAAATATAGTTTAGGAATCCATCGCGGACAAACATCGTGACAGGAGATTTATATATATTAAGATAGCATTGATGAGTTCATAAGCGAATATACCTCACGACTACTAGGCGTCAGCACTTCTAGGGATCTCCGGTTTCGGAGTCACATAGAGGCCAAAGCGAAACTTGCTTCTAGAGAGCCCGGTAGGCTAAATAGAGCGAAAGACTTCACTTCGGGGCAACGCCTTGTGCTTTACAAAGAAAATTTTGTTCAGTAAAAACGTACAGGTTAATAATCATTACTTTACACGATTAATGGTTCTTCGTTGATTTGTCGCCAACAATCATATCAATATCAACTTCAGCATTCGTTGTTGCCGGACTCATAGCATGTAGAAGTGGTTTAGCGGACATTGTAGTGGTAGGACTTTATGCAGAGACCGCGTGGGGAAGTACCACACCTTTGGCAGTTATTCTACCGCCAAGTAGTAATGTGCAAGCATTACTGTGTTCCAGTTTAAAGAGAAATGTTTCTAGTGAAATTACAGGGCATAGAGACAAAACATCTTATATCTCTTTGGGTCACAAGCCTAGTGCAGTGCTGCAGGTAATGATTTGGAATTTCTATTGTTGCAATAGCTGCGTGTCACTGTGCTGTTATGTGGCAGGCATGTTCATTACCATCAGGCACATGTCCTCGTCTCATCACTCTATATAATAAAAAAAAATGATTTGAACTGATTTGAAAAACTGATTGAAACATGCGTCGCGGGCCGCATGAAAACAAGCCATTGCTTGTTTGACAGCTCCGATCTAAATAAAATGATTTCACCGGTATCCTATGGTTCCAGAGGTCCCAGAATGCGAGACCCCCAGCAAGACCCTCGAGCTGAAGTTCCCCGTGAAGCAGCGCATGCCGAAGGCGCTGTGGTCGACCGACGAGAAGAGCTTGTTCTTCGAGGCGCTGAACGAGTACGGGAAGGATTTCGACGCGATCACGGCCTACGTCTGCGCCAAGATGAAGAAGAAAGGCATGCCCGACGTGAACCTGAAGACGAAGACTCAAGTCAGCCACTTCTACTACAGGACCTGGCACAAGCTGTCCAAGCATGTCCACTTCGATGAGAGTAAGTATTACACTGATACTTGCAGTTTCTCGGTTTTACTCGCGTTGTGCCCGTCCTCCTAAATTTCTCGCAATAAAATGTGTTATTTCAGACTATAATATCTAAATTCATTTTAAATTTCAAGTTCAGTCGATCCGACATGATTGACCATTTTTTGTTCCTCCGGTCTTCTAACTTTAACAGTCGATAAAAGTAAAAACTTCCAAATTAAGGAAGGCGATAAGGACTCAATCAAGGAAAGCTATCAAATTCTAAGTTATAAGTTTTCACTTCTATCGACAGTTCCTATGACTGCCAATTGTTTCTTATTTTTTTCCGTCTAGCCCCCTTTCGCAACGCGCGATAAGGAACTTATAACAAAAACGCAGTTATAACTGCGTTTTTGGAACGAGGTTCCTTGGCGAAAAAATTGGCAGTCATAGGAACTGTCGATAGAAGTGAAAACTTATAACTTAGAATTTGATAGCTGCTTACTTTGCAAACTACACGTGTGTAACCGGAGGGCGTGGCCTGGGCATCATGGCATGGCCAACTCGAAATGCGTCAGCATTTCCTATTGGCTGATGCATTTCTATATGGCCATGGCATGATGCCGAGGCCACGCCCTTTCAGTAATTCCCATTGGCTGACGCATTTCTAAATGGCCAATAGAATAGCCATGGTCCCGAGTTTACCCGAAGATTTCTTATCATATCCGAGCGTGACGCTAGAATCCAATTCACAGCCCACGAAATATCTGTCTAGGCGCGCCTAAAGAAGTTTTCACTTCAATAAAAGTTGTAACGACACTTTTTACTAGCACCAAAAGTTGTAACGGAGTTTCGATCACCTTCAGATACCAGGGCAACAGAAACAGTAAAGAGTTTCGATTACCTGCCTCTAACACCCCATCGTTTATCTCCAGATACCAGGACAACAGAAATATGAAAGAGTTGCGTTTACCTCTCCAAGGTACAAGGACAACATACAATAATGAGTTTCGTTAATACCTCCACACCCACAGCGTATAAATCAGTATAAAGTTACGTTTACCTCCAGTGTACCAAGCTACTAAGGAAACAGAATCAGTAAAGAGTTGCAATATTTTGTACAACTTTGTTCCATCCGGGGGTCCCTTGACACCTCTCGAGTTTTTCTTTTCATTTGTCTGGTGTATTGCAGAGGTTAAATAAACAAATCTTGGTGGACAATTCACACATAACACCATCTGACTCCAAACTAAGCAAAGCTTGTATTATGACGATCAGGTAATAGCTGATATAATACTTATATAGTTGTAAATATATATGTAGATACTTATTATACATAGAAATTGTAAATATATATGTACTTATTATACATAGAAATTGTAAATATATAAAATATGTACTTATTATACATAGAAACACACAGACAAAAGAAAAAATTCAGTCGCCAATAATACATATACGAATTTGTAACATCATTAAATTGCATAAATATAGCTCATGTGCGGTGACGTTGCGTTGGTACGAATTTCACACTTTGTTACTCAAAAAGTTTATAAAATAATAATTATAATACACAGTATACATTCGGCGTTATATAAAGCGTTCGGTGACGACGACGCGAGTTTTATGATTTTTGTTCACTCATAAAGATCTCAACCGCTTAAAGAATAGGTCGATTGAAAAAAATGCATTATTCAAAAATCAGTTTTGTCGTCAGATGTAAAGAAAGTGGCGCAGGAGCTGTACGCGCTGATCAACTACGGCGAGCTGCGGAAGAAGCTGGCGCGAGTGAACGAGAAGACGTGCGGCCGACTCGGGGAGCTGGTGGAGGTGGGCAGCATCGTGCTGCGCGCGCGCGGGCGGAACGTGCGCGTGCGCACGCCCATGTGCCGCGCGCTGCGCCGCCTCAACCAGATCACAGGTCGGTGCGCCTCAACTAGATCACAGGTCAGCGAGCCTCAACCAGATCACAGGTTGGTGCGCCTCGACCAGATCACAGGTCGGTGCGTCTCGACCAGATCACAGGTCGGTGCGTTAAAATTTTATTTTTAATTTATTTAAGCCTTTCGATATTTTGTTCTAAGTTTTAAATTTTAACTCTGAGCCTTGGTTTTAGGATTTTGTCGTGAATTACTTTTAAATTATAGTGTACCTTATTCAACCTTATTATGTTCATGCTCAAGTGAGAAGACGCGTGTTCAAAGCGCAGGCGACAGACAATAATTTGAATGTGCTGAACAAAAGTGGCCAACATGTGTTTCACGTGTCGTAAGCTAAACAAAGCTTGTATCACGGGAACCAATTAGCTGAGATATAACTAATAATTATGTAAACTGTAACTACATACTTAATAGTTACGATTCATAGGAACATCCATTTATAGAACAATAGTTATTTGTTATACAAGAGTGCAAAGTGGCTTTTTAACCGCGTGCTCAATTTTGATGACCGAGCAAGCGAAGGATTCTAAAGTTGAATCACGAGCGTAGCGAGGGGTTCAAAAATTAGAATCCTGAGCGTAGCAAGGGAATCAAAAGGGCACAAGGTGAAAAATCTTTGCACTCGAGTGTAACACGTAATTTTTCATCCCCCCCTAGCGAGGAAATTACTAAACGCTTTGCGCATTTTCAGTTTCAGTCGATTCTGTTGGCGTTAAATAAACTTCATGGTCGCTAGAATCACTTATTATTATGGTATTTCGGTTTTTCACTTGTATTCAATTTTATAAGTTTTAAACTTAAGTTTATTTAGCCATGGTTTTAACAATAACAATATGACGTGAAAATATGGAGAGTTGACCGATTGAGGTTAGGAGTTTCATGTGTACATGAAAAAGTGTCCGCCCAAATGCATTAAATTATAGTAGCGCTAAATTTGCATCAAGGTACATTTTAAAGGAAATTTATAAACGTACTAATCAGAATTCATGAAAGAAAAATATTGGCAGTCATAGGCACTGCCGATAGAAGTGGTAACTTATAACTCAGAATTTGATTTTTACTTTGGAAACTACGCGTGTGAAACCAGAGGGCGTGGCTATGAGCATGACCATCTAGAAATGCTGACACATTTTTAAATGGCCAATGGGAAAGGCTGAGGCATTTCTAGATGGCCATTGGCTATGGTCACGAGTTTACCCGAATATTTCTTATCATTCCCGAGCGTGACGCTAGAATTAAATTGACAGCCCACGAAAAATCTGTCTTTGGCGCGCCAAAAGAAGTTTTGACTTCAAAAAATATTGTACCTACATGTTTTCTCAAAATAGTAATTATTTATTTGATGTTAAATTTACTAAGTACATTATTTTGTACTGTACAAGTAGTTGAAATTATCTATTAGTTACTATTTTAGTAGTCAATAATATTTAATTATTTAACTCGGCAACTCGGCATACTTCAATTCGATTACAATTGATTCATTCATAGCATTTCAAAATGTTTTGCCATTTGAAATAACATTCTTTACCTCTATCCTCCATACGTGAAAAGAAAATTGCGCGCAAAGCATTTAAAAAAAAGTACACCATAGAGGTTCCGAGTATGAGTTTTTAACAAATTAAAAATAAATGTATGATGAATTCGGCACCAAGGAGGTAGAAATAAATAGGTTAAATTATGTTTTGAATTCAAAACCTCAGTACACACGATGTTCTAAATTCAAATTTACTTTAACCTCTAGAGGGTAAAAACGACTTTTGCGCCCTGATATCGAGGAGCAAAAGTACTCTTTCCGAGCTGGTGGGATGAAAACGTATTAATTCATGACACAAACATTATTAAAAGTGGAAATGCCTTTAATAGCTGCATGTTTAAACTGAATTGAAAATACTGAAATCATCTACACCGAAATGTATTTTCGAGGACACCGAGTAGTAAGGAGACACTTTTCCACCCACTTTTAGAAAGTAGGCCCGGCCCGTCCATATTTCCTTGATAGTCGCCGGTCTGAGCATCTGATTTGCACATCGTCAATGTACCATCATGTCCGGTAACGAGTCTCAATTGGTGGCTGGCTTTAACGGTGAACGAAAACGTGAAGAAAATCGGCGTGTTCCAAGAAAGACACGTCTTTTTAGGGTTCCGTAAAACGTAAAAACGGAACCCTTATAGATTCGTCATGTCTGTCTGTCTGTCTGTCCGTCCGTATGTCACAGCCACTTTTTGGCGAAACTATGAGAACTACACTATTGAAACTTGGTAAGTAGATGTATTCTGTGAACCGCATTAAGATTTGAACAAAGAAATTAAAAAAAAAGAAAAATTAGGGTTGCCCCCCATACTGAGAACTGAAACTCAAATTTTTTTTTTTCATCGAACCTACACGTGTGGGATGTCTATCGATAGGTCTTCAAAAATGATGTTGAGGTTTCTAAAATCATTTTCGTATACACTGAATAGTTTGCGCGAGATAAACTTTCAAAGTGGTAAAATGTGTGTCAATCTAACTTCTAAAGTAAGACAATGAAAAATCTAAAAAATATATATGATGTAAATTACCATGTATACTACCAACGAAAATTAGTTTGAACTCGATCTGATGAGTAGTTTTTTTTAGTACGTCATAAATACACTATTATTGAAACTTCGATCAAAGTTACAACGAACTACAAGAACTATGTGTACTATGTATATTATGTTACTTGCTGCAACGGAACCCTTCATGGGCGAGTCCAACTCGCACTTGGCCACTTTATTTTTTGTAATCCTACTCATTACAAATGCGGAAGTTTGTGAGAATGGATGGTCGTATGAATGTGTTACTCTTTCACGCAAAAACTACTGAACGAGTCCACATGAAGGGGGGCCGTTGATATGTTGGTAGTCCTTCTGTGCCCGGCAGAAGGTCAGGGGACGGGTGTTGATGGTTTCACTGTGCCCCCAGAGGAGTAATGACATCAACATCCTCAGATGGGCCACCTTCACTTTCTTCATCGCTACGATCTGGCCTCTGTTGTGGAGATCTCTGGCTTTGTATACTGTGCCGTAGGCTCCTGCTGTACCGCAACTACAAGGAAAGCAATCATGACAACACAACAAAAAGAAATGACGATTCAAATGCAATGTTTATCTTTGGCGTATATCATGAACGGGGGTGTTGAGGGTTCGGCTGTCCGCTAAGGGCTCGTGAAGGGGAGGGGGGTGTTGATGGCTCGGCTGTCCCCTAAGGGATCCTGATTCAGATTTAGATTGGGGGTCAAGGGCGGTCTTGATGGTTCGGCTGTCCTCTAAGGAATCATGAAGGAGGGTCTTGATGGTTCGGCTGTCCCCTAAGAAATCATGTAGGGGAGTATTGATGGTTCGGCTGTCCTCTAAGGAATCATGAAGAGGGGTCTTGATGGTTCGCTTGTCCCCTAAGAAATCATGAAGGGGGGTCTTAATGGTTCGGCTGTTCCCTAAGAAATCATGAAGGGGAGTGTTGATGGTTTCACTGTGTCCCCTAAGGGATTATGAAGGGGGTGTTGATGGTTTCACTGTGTCCCCTAAGGGATTATGAAGGGTGGTGCTGACAGGTTCGTCTGTCCGCAGAGGCGGCGTGCGGCGCGCGCGTGTGCGCCCGCTGCGTGGTGTCGCTGCGGGCGCGCGCGCGGGCGGGCTGGACGCGCGTGCAGGCCGCCGCGCACAACCCGCGCCTGGCGCTGGCCGCGCCGCCCGCCGCGCGCCTGAGGGACCTGCTCGTCGCGCTGGCGAGGCGGTGGGCGCTGCCGGTATCCTTTACATACTATAACACTATTGCCACCATAAACTAATACAACAAATAACTTTTTCGGACGTGATACACTTCTTTTGACGCACCACGTACACAGAGTTTTTCGGAGTCTGTAAGTGAAGCTCATCAGTCACGCTCTGAGGTGAACGGCCAAATATAACAATTTCAGTGTCGCTTTGTTTTTACTAGATACGGCGAATCGTTTACATAAACTAGGAATAAAAGTTGTTCTAGTATAGATCACTGACGAACTCCTATCTTTAGAGTGAATTTTTTTAACGTTGCTCCGTCGATGTCGGCTATCTGGATCATATCATATGATCTCCAAATCGTATATAATCGTAATCGTAAATCCAAATAGTAGGATCGTATGATATCCAAAGCAGATATTAATGCTCTATTAAAAGCTAATTTGGTCAACAAGGTCTTGTGATGAACACAATTAAACGCTTTAGACAGATCACAAAACACATCAATTGCATGATCATCTCATGTAGCTGGAAAAGAAAAACCGAAGACTGAATGATTTATCACGGGAGAGACCTATGTCCAGCCGTGTACTAGGGTGGGCTGATGATGATGACGATGATAATAGTCTTACGATAATATTTTAAAATGTATCTAATTAGTTTTAATTCGGAATCTGTTGTAGATCGCCCGTTCGTAAACCCAAATTGAGTATCGTGTAATAAATTGTTCGAATTGAACTAAGATGAAAATCCATTTAGAATTTATTGTCGTGCTCGTATCGTCTGTTTATAGTAAATCAACGAGAAAAAAGAAAGGCAACGGCGTTTCTTTGTTGTAGGCATTTCATCTGGTGTCGGTAACAGTACCGCTAGTTCAGTTGTCTTTTCCATCTCAAGAAATGCCTGTGATGAAGTATTTAATGAAGTTTTCTCTTCAAAAAATGCTAAGAATTCAAATAGATGATCCTTAACTGACGCACAGCCGGGGATCAAGCACGACCTGTTTGACGACGAGTCGACCGACCGGCGCGGAGACGACGACATGGATTCAGACGACAGGCTGCCCAGTGACGGTACG
This sequence comes from Ectropis crepuscularia, assembly GCA_963693475.1. Taxonomy (NCBI): domain Eukaryota; kingdom Metazoa; phylum Arthropoda; class Insecta; order Lepidoptera; family Geometridae; genus Ectropis; species Ectropis crepuscularia. The sequence goes on from OY856355.1 coordinate 27,713,149, forward strand.
TATACACACAGTAACATATCACGTTAATTTTATAAAACTGGGCTGAATTTTTTGAAAGAAAATTGGAAGAAATTGTATTTTACCCGTCAAGCGGCAGGGAGGGCGCCCATATGGGCTCGGCGCCGGATATGAAAAAAATTGTAAAAAAAATGGAACTACCACTAAAGAATTTTGAGGTTAGTTTTGACAAAACTAATCTATAAGTGAAGCTTTATCATCTAAACATTTTTGCGGCAGCAGTATAAAAGCAGCTATGAACTAGTGAAATCAATTAATAGAATTTATCTCAAAATAAGTCTCAACTGATGGGATGCCAAGTTGTAGATCTGAATAAGTGCATATAATTTGGAGATATCTTTGCCCAGCAGTGGGTCAACAGAGGATAGATAAAAAAAATTGGCAGTCATAGGAACTGCCGATAGAAGTGAAAACGTATAAAGAATTTGATAGCTCACTTTGGAAAGTACGCGGGAGAAACCGGAGGCCGCGGCCATGACCATGGCCATCTACATCATCCAAATTTACCCGAAGATTTCTTTCATCTACAAACGTGACTCTCGATCTCAATTCACAGCCCACGGAAAATCTGTATGTGTTGCGGCAAAAGAAGTTCACTTCAAAAATGAACTGTTGAAGGCAAATAGATTGAAGATGTTTGTACGTGGTTTGAGTGTCCCTCCCTCCCGCAGCGGACGGCCTGGCGCTGCACGTGGGCCCGCGCGCGGGCTGCGAGCCGCACGTGCCGGTGGCGCGGCCGAGCGCGCCGCTCTCCGCGCAGCACATCTGCTTCGGCTCCTACCTGCAGCGCATGCGACACCGCCCCAACCCGCCCGGTCAGTCGGATTATTTTAAGAATGAAGAAAGTAACGAGTGTTTCTATATACAGCTCTTAACTTTTTATATTTGTTTAAAAATATTAAAAGTGTAATTGATTGTGTGATTTCTACAAACTAACTATGTTTTAGCACCCCATACCTTTTTTTATGTGGGGAAATACATTTACGTATCCCCACCATTCAGAGACATGGTGAGGCTCGACACCATGACGACATACATATTGCCCCCTATCGACTAAAACCCCTACAGATTTCTCCTGCATGGCCAGGGGCAGGGTCGCGGGGTAACTTTATGCATTCCCGTCAACGACCCTGGCCCATACCACCCCCCTTGCGGACCCGTCTCGCGAGTTGCGTCAGTATCCCCGCATTTGGCTTCAGCGAAACGTTCAACGCCCCAGGCCTTCCAGTGGAGACGGGGTGCGAGCTCAAAGTGGCGACTCTCTAGGGTCACCCCCGTGTCCGCTTCCGCCTCAGTGGAGGAGCGCTATGCTCGCTCCTCCAATTCGCAGGTCCACTCACTCCCTAGAGACATTTCACCTCACCTCTCGCGGCAATGATGATGCAGCGAGAGGTCAGCCCTCAACATATATATAGATAGACGCGGTTCCGCCTCAATGGCCGCATCGCAGCCCTTGTCCTTCAACGGAGCACTCTGCTAATCAAAGTTCTCGTGGAGGACCCTCATCTGGAAGACTTAGGAATTTTACTTGGCCGAAGTATCAGCCGAGTAACCTTCCCAAGTATTCCAGTCCCTCCCCAACCTCTACACGCACTGCTCAAGGGGCACGGACGCGTGAGGAGCGCGTGTGGAAGTTCCCAGTCCCGGCTGAGATTCGTGATCACACAATAAGATGCCACCGAGACAAGTTGTTGGGTGATACCCAGGGTGCACCACGTGGAGTTCCCGAGCCACGCACACCAGCACCTCCTACCTGCCTCAGGTGTTTTATCTTACAATAACCACTGCACACTTCCCCGCCCGGTCAGTGCCCGCTGTCAGTCAGCGCTGATATTTCGCGTGTTGATCTCACCAGAAATTATCCATTTAAAAGCATCTAACGCGAACATGCCACTCCGCCGACGCAACGCTTCTACGCCGCCGCCGCCCAACATTAGAATATCGGCACAAGATTCATAACATTTACCCCTACAAAAAATGCGCAACCTTACTAAAGAAGTTTTAACTTCAAACTTCATTCTCTTCAAGTTGCTAACATGGAAGATTCTGATCATAAATATAGTCTTGTTTAAATAAAACAAAAATACCTCCATGACGCAACGTAACGTTTTACAAGACACCCTTCTCCCCAAATTGCTTTACGTAATACTTAAACGCCTCCCAAAGAACATAATTTAATCATCTGAAATAAAATTACATTTTACACAGTAAAAATTCGCACGCCCAAACGTCAGCGCAAAGACAGCACGACGGAGAAGGACAAAGAAGTGGAACTCAAGAAATCCCGACTAGACGAGGATGCTAAACCCTTCAACATAGAAGAAACAGCCATCGACGGCATCGAGCTGATGGCCAGCTATAAGAACAACCAAGAAGATGAGCGGCCTAGCACAGAAGATGAGAAAGAGGGGAAAGAAGATGCTGAAATACGGGCTGCAACTGGTGAATACATTAAAACTACTAACTAATAGCCAGCTGTCTCATTGGTATGCTAATCGCTCCATCGTAGACAGTACAGGACGTCTACTCTCTTTCTACGACAAAAGTAATTTCGAAATAAATTCGCGACTTTCCTACTCCGGTTCTATTTCGTTTCCTCCGATAAAGCATTTTTTGACGTTTAAAAGTTCTAAGCCTACTCTAATTAGAGTACATAGGCTTAGAACATTTAAACGGACGAAACGACGGATCATAGTAGAACAGGAGTAGGAAAGTCGCGAGTTTATTTCGAAATTACGGTTTTGGTAAAAAGAGAGTAGACGTCCAGACCTATTGTTTGATAAACTCCCAACTTAAATATCCAGATTTTAGGTCACACGTAGATTTACAACCGAATACCCATTGTGCGTCTAAGATCTAGCCGAAGAAAACAAAAGAGCTGATAACTTTGAAGCGGTCTAACCAATTTTGATGATACATAGTTAACAAGAATCCCGACTAATTAGGCTTCCAAACAAAAAAAAACGAAATCAAAATCGGTTTACCAGTTTGGAAGCTACGATGTGATAGACACACACACACACTCACACGTACACAAAGACACGTTAAACTTAAAACACACCGACGTTTTTGCGTCAAAAATATTCTTCATCTATTCCAGAGGAAGAACTTGAGAAAGAAGACAAAGAATTTCTAGTGAAGGAAGAGAGAGATGATGTTGCGAGGGAGAGAGACGATGGCGCGAGGGAGCGGGAGATGTCCGAGAGAGAAAAAGACAGCTTCTCCGAGATGGAGGATGACGAGAAGTACGCCAAGAGTGACACCGACAACGAGAGCGACCACGGGAAGAACAAGGAAAGGAAATTTAATAATCTTAAGGTACGTTCACTGACTGCTAGCGCCGTCGCAAAATGGCGGATAACATATTTTTTCACATTTCCCTCAAAATGAGTATCGAATTGAAACGATTTTAGTAGTAGATAACAACTATACACTATACATGTCAAATCCAAGATGACCGTCACGACAAATGGAGAAGTATTCTTTTTTTCGGAATTCTCTTGATATGGGTATCTAGCGGAAAAGCTTGAATAGTGAAATACTATATGCACTATGACAAATTTCAGGTGGTTGGGGGCCTTGGTTTTTTTCTGAGTTACTTTAGATTTATACGGTACTTTGCCTGTTTATTTACGCCACTGTCGAGTGACACCACCGCGGAAATTTTAATCACTGCACAAAAATCACACACAGTCGACAACAACCCCCGCTACACACAACATTGAAGAGGTCGTTCAAAATCGCAAGTAACTGCCGTAATTATTGGACACCGCATCGTAGCCCGGAGGACGTTGGATTCTCAAGGTAGAATCTTACTTTGTGTTTAGGAAAGAAATCTTAACTTCAGGGTTATTCTCTTATTACTCTCACTCGCATGACCATGCAAGTACCACAGTGTAGTCAAGCTGAACCAGGGCACCGCTGCGCTGGTGGTGAGAATTGATTACCTAAATTAATTTACTTCACCGGTTCGTCTGATGGTTTTCCAGGTGAAATTCCGCATCCGTCCGAAGAAGCGCGGCGGCAGCGTGTACACTCTAGTGACGGAAACAACGCGTGAGGAGAGACCAGAGGTGGACGTGGACATGGCGCTGCGGCAGATCCGCGCCGGGTGGAGCGCGCGCGACGCGGGCGACCTCACCGTAGGGGACCTCTATCTCATGGTGAGCTCGCAACTAACTCACTTCGTCATTACACGCCGGCGACGGAGAGCGGCGCGAGGAGATGCACGAGGTGGACGTGGACGTGCCAAATCCGCGTCAGAGGTCATTTATGTAAACCAAAAATAAGATAGGACCACGGACATTACCATGAAGGATGCCGAAAGAAATAGACGTGTATTGGCTGTGAAAATTTGGACCACGGACATAACCTTGAAGGATGCCGAAAGAGATAGACGTGGTATGGAGAATTGGCCACGATACGCTCTCAAAGGCCTTGGCCATGTCAAAAAATGCTTCTAAACATTTTTTACCGCGCTCTAAACAATCGACGCGCTTGACTTTCCTATTTTGAACCCAATGGTCGATAATATTATTATAAGATATTATTATTGCCTAGAAAACTCAGAAGCATCTTGTTTACCACTTTCTCTAATATATTCAAGAGAGATGATAGCAGTGAAATATCTCGGTACTTTTATACTAGTTTTTTGCTTTCCAGTTTTTTGTTGTTGTGTGTGTTTTATTTGTTTCTGCAGTGCTCCATGGTTTTACCCGCTTTCCCGTTCCCGTTATTTCCCCGTGATAAAAAAAAAATGTTGTCTGTAAAGTCGGTTTACTGACGATAGAACGTGACAACGTCTTAAGAAAATACTGATGGAATGGTAGCATTTTTCAAAAGAAAATTTTAATTTCATTTGTTTAATAGATTTGTATGTAAAAAGTAATCAGTAGAATTTAGTCATTTTCAATCAAAATAATGCAAAAAACAATGCAAAAAAGCTTTTAGATGCCGGGGATCGAACCCGGGGCATTTCACATGCAAAGCGAACGCTCTACCACTGAGCTACATCCCCGCTTGAACTACTGGTCGAAATAATTAATACAACTGTAACAAACATGCGGCGAGGTAACGACCGACGGTAACGCGGTAACGGTACATGACGTCATGTTTTGTAGGCGTGCAGCCGGCTTCATCCAATTATAAGACGTTATCACGTCAAAATGTTTATTACGTCCCTAATTACTAAATTCCATATGCTATTCCAGACTATTTAATCTAACTATATTCTAAACTAGCAGCGCCCCGCGGTGTTACCCGCGAAGTTCCCGTTGTTTTCCCGGGATAAAAAGTACACATAGGCTACTTTTTATCCCGGGAAAACAACGGGATTCTTCCAGACTTATAATCTATCTGTGTTCCAAATTTCAGCCCGATCCGTTCATACGTTAGGACGTGATTGAGCAACAAACATCCATACATTGACATTTATAATATTAGTAGGATTTCAATCCGATCCCTTCAAACGTTCCAACGTAACTGAGCAACAAACATTCAAATATCTAAACATCCAAACTTGTTCATATATAATACTAGCAGTGCTGCACGGTTTCATCCGCGTCTTTCCCGTTATTTTCCCGGGAAAAAAGTAAGCCTTTGTGTTCTTCCAGATTGTAATCTGTGTTCCAAATTTCAGCCCGATCCGTTCAAATGTTACAATGTAATTGAGCAACAAACATCCAAACATTGACATTTAGGAAATTAATAGGATTATTGGGATTGGTGATTGATCAGAATGATGCAATTTAAAGGGTGGAATGATAATAATACATTATTTATTTATTGAGATAGAAACGGAATTCCAATTACAATTATCTCACACAATATAAATTGAATTGTATATTATGTAAATTACATTTTTGCAATACAAATTTCAGTTCGGCAGTCGTTCCAAACTGGAGCTAGACTACTGGTGGGCGGAGCCCTCACCGCCCCTGCCACAGAAACCGCGCCCGGAGCCCTACGTCAAGACGGAGAAGATGGACAAGATGGAAAAGATGGAGAAAGTTGAGAAGATGGAAAAGGTGGAGAAGGTTGAGAAGACGGAGAAAACCCCGGACAGCTCCGTGGAGGAGGAGCGAGGCGGGAAGGAGAGCGACACGGATATATTCTCGCCGAAGAACACGTTCAGTCAGGACAGCAACGACGGCTCCGGGGATGAGAGGAAAGGTTTGTTACGAACGTTGAATATGTCCAAAGAGCTTACAGTACCTGGGTGACCGAGATTTGCTCGGTTCAAACCTGAGTATGCTTAGATACCTACAGATAAAACGCACCTAGTAAGTAAGAGATTTTCTGAAAAAAATATAATAAACTCGAAAAAAAAGAGGAGCCGTCTGGATTCGAACCTGGATCTACTAATTCGTGACCGCCCAACTTAGCGCCTGAGCTATTATACTGTCGCGCAACGTTGCGAAATTTACCGTCGCATTCTAATGTCAATGTAACATTTTTTTATTGTCAAAAAACGCACATAAAATGACGTTTAAAAAAAAATAACCTAGCTAGATCGATTTATCGTCCCCGAAACGCCTTGCAAACATAATTTCATGAAAATCGTTCCAGCCGTTTGCGAGATTCAAATTCTATACATATAATATATCTACAAGAATTGCTCGTTAGGTACTACGTATAGAGTTAAAACAAACGCTTTACACCGGGCGCACGGGTCTGATCTCCCTTGTCTTGTCGCTCTCGTGGAAGTGTCATACTTTTGTCGCGGCACGTCACTATGTCGGCATAGCTAACATACACCTCATCTGCTAACGATTGGTACAAAAGAACAAAGTGGAAAAACCTGTTCTATTTACTTATTCTTTATCTACGGGTTAGTCGAATGTATGTGATGTATTGTTCTTGAACTGTACAAGTGAAATAAAATGGTTGTGTATACCAAGAATGAAGCATCTAACATAGTTTATTTAGGACGGATCTCTGAAGTACAAGCTTCAAGCTTATCATCTTAATGTTAACTAGCTACTAATTACTATTTTTGTTTCTACCTATATAATATTCTTCTTAACATCAAGTGATTTTGGTCCGCTACTCAGCAGCCAGGTCTGCAGCTCCGTGTTGGGGAGAGGAGAGTTATGTGACATGTTTTCAGCTGGCCTCAAATACCTCACCGAAGTTCGGCCATCTCTCGGAATCACTACATACCTACATAGTATAAAACAAAGTGACCAAGTGCGAGTTGGAGTCGCCCATGAAGGGTTCCGTTGCAGCAAGTAACATTATATACATAGTACACATAGTTCTTGTAGTTCGTTGTAACTTTGATCGAAGTTTTTATAATAGTGTATTTATGACGTACTAAAAAAAAACTACTCATCAGATCGAGTTCAAACCAATTTTCGTTGGTAGTTTGCATGGTAATGTACATCATATATTTTTTTTAGTTTTTTCATTCTCTTATTTTTGACGTTAGAGGGGGGGGGGGGACACGCATGTAGGTGTTACTGGTACTGGAGAGGAAATGAAACCACGTCACTGTATAAACTGCTGACTATATTGTTCTTAACTATACAAGTGACGCGGGGTGAGAGACTGATCGCTCGACCGCTGTCATCTTCTTATATACTAAATATGACACGTACAAACGTGCCCCCACATACATTCTTTTCTTAAAAAAAAAGGAGAAAAACATATCTATAACATTCCACAAAAAACATAATTACATCACACCTTGTTTACACTATAATATAACTATCAACTCGTCACATGTTTTTTCCGCTTGTTATGCACATTTCCTTCCGTGCTAACCTTGGCATATTGACGTCGAACCGCTTTGCTCACTCAGCGTTCTAGTTTGCAGTAATGACTATTGATTTATATTTCCTATTACTTGACGCATATCACTTGCAATCCAATCTATAAAATATACAATACCCGAATAAATCGCCAGAAGTTCCTTGTCGTATACACAGTACTTTTTCTGGGATTCCGTAGGCTTCTTTGCAAAAATAATCGAGGGTTCTCCAAAGACCCTTTTCCTTCTGTGCAATACCGCGCCTATACTAATGTCTGACGCGTCTGTCATAAGAGTTAACCTTGCCCCTGGACCCGGGTCCTATAACTTGGCAGCATTCTTCCAACGCTCTAATTGCCTCTTTTAGTCCATACTTCTATTATCTCTTTTCTTTGCACCATGTAAATATCTATCTAAAATTCTTTGTACTCTTGCAGCGTTTGGTATGTATGCTCTATAAACATTTTACATTCCCAAAAAACCTGCGTAACTACTCTACTGTCTCCGGTTTGAGATAGTCCTGAATAACCTTGACTTTGTCAGGCAAAGGACTTATTCCATTTTCCGAGACTTCGTAACATAAAAAATCTATTTTACTTTTCTCAACATACATTTACCTATTTCAACTTCCATTTAATATATCCGTAAACGCTCAAATAACCCACGCAAATGCTCTTTATGCCAGGTTGCATTTTTCGAGACAATTTGTTATGTCATCTAAGTAACCAAACAAAACTGATTGCTCAGCATTATTACTACTACTACCGCTGTCATTGACACCAATATTTATTTGTTCTACGCCAGTTAACCCAAAGGTCAATCTCGTAATCGAAAATACCAAACGCGTAATAATTGCTATTTTTCTACATCCTCTGTACTAATTTTCTACCGTCAGCTTAAAATTCCTTGAACAATCGGCTCCAATTATCGGCTGTTTAACATCGCATAGCAATTTTCTTAAACCGGAAATGGGATCTGCACAGCCACTCTGGATCACCTGGTGCCCTTTTCTTCCGCGAACCAGTCCTATTTTCGCTCCATTTTTGGCGGCTTCTGCTTCTTCCGCGTTCTTGGCCTTGAACCTTACTGCGTAGTGAAGCTACTTCTAACTCCAGCTTCCTCATCTGCTTGACTAGCTCCGTGAGAGGTAAATGGGGTACCTGTTCGTTACTCCCGGACACAGCAGCGATGTCGTAGCACGTGGTGTTCTCTATAATTTTGTTCTTGTTGCTAAGTTCTTGTAGCTCAGCACTATCCTCATAGACCTGCAGCAGTCGGTCCTTCAGCGCCGTATACTCGTTGTTAACCGGCGGCTGGAATGAGTCTCTCCCCAATTTTGATGTAACCATGTTGAACTTTCCTCCATCCCCTTGTTTCTGCGATGCCATCACTGCTTCAAACTGGGCCAACCATAACCGCGGCATGTCAACCCAAAAATCTGGAAGTCTCGTTGACACACCTATAGCGGCCAGGGCACAATCAGCGGAATTCGTTCGCTCGTCTTTCATGCCCTGCTGACCCACTTACTGGTGCAGCGTGCGGAAACATTGTTCAAAAACAATTTACTAACGCAGTAACACCAACAAAAAAAAATCTGAATCTTCTCTTCAACTCACTGATCAATCGTCGGGGTCACCACTGTAACCACCACTGAATCACGTCGGGGTCACCACTGTAGGTGTTACTGGTACTGGAGAGGAAATGAAACCACGTCACTGTATAAACTGCTGACTATATTGTTCTTAACTATACAAGTGACGCGGGGTGAGAGACTGATCGCTCGACCGCTGTCATCTTCTTATATACTAAATATGACACGTACAAACGTGCCACGCGCATTTTACCATTTTGGAAGTGTCTCTCGCGCAAATTATTTAGTGTAGACAAAAACCATATTAAAAACCTCAACATCATTTTTGAAGACCTATCAATAGACACCACACACGTGTAGGTTTGATGAAAAAAAAATTTATGAGTTTCAGTTCTAAGTATGGGGGGCAAACCTAAATTTTCTTTTTTTTTTTTTTGAAAAAATCTTAATGCGGTTCTCTTAGTTTTGGCAAAAAGTGGCTGTGACATACGGACGGACAGACAGACAGACATGACGAATCTATAAAGGTTCCGTTTTTACGTTTTACGGAACCCTAACAAAGTCATTTCCTGCGTCTGTCCGTCCCTATATATGCTTAGATCTTTAAAACCACCAAACAGATTTTGATGTGGGATTTTTGATTAGATAGAGTGATTCAAGAGGAAGGTTCAAATGTATAATACGTCCATAAAATAGCAGAGAAACACTGATAATTTTAAAGTTTTCTAATGTAATGTCATAAATAAACACATGTTTGGCGCTTACACTGCAAACGCTGGCTGAACCCTATGAGCTAGATCAAAATAATGTAGAGCAGTATTGTACAGTGTACACCTTCAAAAGGTCGACAAAAAAAGTCTGCTATATGTATATGCCTATCTCTTAGGAATAACCCACAATAACCATTTTTACTAGTATACTAGCTGAACCATGTGCGCGTTGCTACGCCATCTATCGAAAATTGGTCGTATCAGTACAAATTTAGAACACATTTTGCTACCTTTGATTCTAATGACGTAACCTTTAAAAGATTAACAGATACTGTCAAGGTATCAAAAAGCAAAAAAGTTTTCCGTTTTTGTAACATTTTTCATTCATGCTCCGCTCCTGTTGATAACGTAATGTTTAAATAGCCTTCCTCGATAAATGGACTATCCAACAGACGAAGAACCTTTCAATTCGGACCAGTAGTTCGCGAGATCCTTGCGTTCAAACAAACAAACTCTTCAGCTTTATAATATTAGTATAGATTTAGCATCAGCATTGCACCCGAAAGCCGGAGCGGGTCGCTAGTATTCAATAAAAAATCAAATTGCTAATTTTTTTTCATATATTTGGCACTTGTCGGGCAATGATAGATAGATAGATTAACTCTCTATTGCACTAAATTTAAAATAAAAGACATACAAACATAAAGACTTATGCAAGGCAAATGCAATGTTAAAACCCCAACTAAATCGTCTGGTAATATATTAACCCATTGTTCCGGCCAGCGACGCCGCCGGCGTCGCGACGTCACACAAAAAAATTAACACTCAAAAATGAAACCAAATTTTGTGTGTCTGTAAACGACAATGTACTTATTCATATAATCTTCTATCTCTTAGGCATCAAAATAAACTAATCATCGAGTATGTACATCATGTACATAAAAATAATGTTTTAAAGTCCCAAAAACCGGTTTGGCCTAATTTGGCCGCTTGGGGCTAAGTACACGGATGTAGTTATTTTGCCCCGCTACTCAGCAACCACGTCTGCAGCTCCGTGTTGGGGTATATATATAGACTACAGGCCCGTGAACAAAATGTACTGGTCAAATGAACCAGCAGGAGACCTATATAGGATAATAGAAGGGTATAAAGTAATAAGATTCAGCACTATGCCGTCACTTGTAAGCTGTCCAACTGAGTGCAGTTGAAGAGTTGAAGGTTGCAACTCTCGATAATTTCTCCTTGTCGCATGATTTTTGTACGGCATAGCGAAATAATAGATTAGAAGAGGTATTGAAAGTGTATGGAACCAATGCCGTACATAATCAAATGACCAAATTTACTCTGTGAATCGTCGGAAAATCATAAATTTTTCCGACAATAGTTTGTCGGAATAAAAAAAAAAATTAAATCAATTCCTCTTCTAATCTATTATTCTGCAACGCCGTACAAAAATCATGCGAAAAAGAGAAATGATCGAGGGTTGCAACCCCCCTCTTCAACTGCACTCAGTTGGATACAAGTGACGGCATAGTAATCTATCATCCCACATGAGTCTCCTGGTGGTTCATGTGACCCGTACATTTTGTTCACGGGCCTATAGTCTATAATATTAGTATAGATTTAGTATCAGCATAGCATCTGTGCTGAGCCGGGAGATCTACCTCCTAACGAAAACTGTCTTAGCTTTGATATTGCTGTCTCTTTTCTTCTCGCTTGAAATGAAAGAGACGGCAATAGCATAGCCAAAGCCGATTTAGTTAGGCGGTAGAGGAGAAGGGGTCGCTAGTATACGTGTGTGTGTGTGTAGCGGGCGAGCAGCCGTGGTCGCCGGAGCACAAGGCGGCGTCGAGCTCGCTGGCGCTGGCCAGCAAGCTGGTGAACCGGCCGCGCCCGCCCGACCCGGCCGCGCCCGGACCGGCGCAGCTCAGCGACAGGTAACAACCGAGCACGCGCAGCTCAGCGACAGGTAACAACCGAGCCCGCGCAGCTCAGCGACAGGTAACAACCGAGCCCGCGCAGCTCAGCGACAGGTAACAACCGAGCCCGCGCAGCTCAGCGACAGGTAACAACCGAGCCCGCGCAGCTCAGCGACAGGTAACAACCGAGCCCGCGCAGCTCAGCGACAGGTAACAACCGAGCCCGCGCAGCTCAGCGACAGGTAACAACCGAGCCCGCGCAGCTCAGCGACAGGTAACAACCGAGTCCGCGCAGCTCAGACAGGTAACAACCGAGCCCGCGCAGCTCAGACAGGTAACAACCGAGCCCGCGCAGCTCAGCGACAGGTAACAACCGAGCCCGCGCAGCTCAGCGACAGGTAACAACCGAGCCCGCGCAGCTCAGCGACAGGTAACAACCGAGCCCGCGCAGCTCAGCGACAGGTAACTACCGAGCCCGCGCAGCTCAGCGACAGGTAACAACCGAGCCCGCGCAGCTCAGCGACAGGTAACTACCGAGCCCGCGCAGCTCAGCGACAGGTAACAACCGAGCCCGCGCAGCTCAGCGACAGGTAACTACCGAGCCCGCGCAGCTCAGCGACAGGTAACAACCGAGCCCGCGCAGCTCAGCGACAGGTAACAACCGAGCCCGCGCAGCTCAGCGACAGGTAACAACCGAGCCCGCGCAGCTCAGCGACAGGTAACAACCGAGCCCGCGCAGCTCAGCGACAGGTAACAACCGAGCCCGCGCAGCTCAGCGACAGGTAACTACCGAGCCCGCGCAGCTCAGCGACAGGTAACAACCGAGCCCGCGCAGCTCAGCGACAGGTAACTACCGAGCCCGCGCAGCTCAGCGACAGGTAACAACCGAGCCCGCGCAGCTCAGCGACAGGTAACAACCGAGCCCGCGCAGCTCAGCGACAGGTAACAACCGAGCCCGCGCAGCTCAGCGACAGGTAACTACCGAGCCCGCGCAGCTCAGCGACAGGTAACAACCGAGCCCGCGCAGCTCAGACAGGTAACAACCGAGCCCGCGCAGCTCAGACAGGTAACAACCGAGCCCGCGCAGCTCAGCGACAGGTAACAACCGAGCCCGCGCAGCTCAGCGACAGGTAACAACCGAGCCCGCGCAGCTCAGCGACAGGTAACAACCGAGCCCGCGCAGCTCAGCGACAGGTAACAACCGAGCCCGCGCAGCTCAGCGACAGGTAACAACCGAGCCCGCGCAGCTCAGCGACAGGTAACTACCGAGCCCGCGCAGCTCAGCGACAGGTAACAACCGAGCCCGCGCAGCTCAGCGACAGGTAACAACCGAGCCCGCGCAGCTCAGCGACAGGTAACAACCGAGCCCGCGCAGCTCAGCGACAGGTAACAACCGAGCCCGCGCAGCTCAGCGACAGGTAACAACCGAGCCCGCGCAGCTCAGCGACAGGTAACTACCGAGCCCGCGCAGCTCAGCGACAGGTAACAACCGAGCCCGCGCAGCTCAGCGACAGGTAACAACCGAGCCCGCGCAGCTCAGCGACAGGTAACAACCGAGCCCGCGCAGCTCAGCGACAGGTAACAACCGAGCCCGCGCAGCTCAGCGACAGGTAACAACCGAGCCCGCGCAGCTCAGCGACAGGTAACTACCGAGCCCGCGCAGCTCAGCGACAGGTAACTACCGAGCCCGCGCAGCTCAGCGACAGGTAACAACCGAGCCCGCGCAGCTCAGCGACAGGTAACAACCGAGCCCGCGCAGCTGAGCGACAGGTAACAACCGAGCCCGCGCAGCTCAGCGACAGGTAACAACCGAGCCCGCGCAGCTCAGCGACAGGTAACTACCGAGCCCGCGCAGCTCAGCGACAGGTAACTACCGAGCCCGCGCAGCTCAGCGACAGGTAACAACCGAGCCCGCGCAGCTCAGCGACAGGTAACAACCGAGCCCGCGCAGCTGAGCGACAGGTAACAACCGAGCCCGCGCAGCTCAGCGACAGGTAACAACCGAGCCCGCGCAGCTCAGCGACAGGTAACAACCGAGCCCGCGCAGCTGAGCGACAGGTAACAACCGAGCCCGCGCAGCTCAGCGACAGGTAACAACCGAGCCCGCGCAGCTGAGCGACAGGTAACAACCGAGCCCGCGCAGCTCAGCGACAGGTAACAACCGAGCCCGCGCAGCTCAGCGACAGGTAACAACCGAGCCCGCGCAGCTGAGCGACAGGTAACAACCGAGCCCGCGCAGCTCAGCGACAGGTAACAACCGAGCCCGCGCAGCTCAGCGACAGGTAACTACCGAGCCCGCGCAGCTCAGCGACAGGTAACTACCGAGCCCGCGCAGCTCAGCGACAGGTAACAACCGAGCCCGTGCAGCTCAGCGACAGGTAACGGTACCTTAATTTCAGGGTTGCCATAGAGTGCATTTCGGTAGTCTTATTATTTTTAACATGCTTTTTGCTTTCATTTAACATTAGCTTCACTTGTAACTAACTATTGGAATCTTAATTTGACCCACTTCCCGGTCTTCGATTAGGATGAAATTTTGCACACTACAAATCCAATATGGTGGACTGGCTGTTTGAAATCCACGCCCGTGAAATGGGTGACATGGGTATCAAATGTAAGGGTTTGCTGTCAGGAATACGAAAAAAATTGTCACGTGACTTAAATCCAACATGGCGGACATCCAAGATGGCGGATTGGCTGTTTGAAATGCACGCCCATGATATGGGTATTAAATGAAAGCTAAAAGCGTGTTTTTTAGTTTTTAAACTATTATTCAAATATCAACTTATATAAATTGCTAACAGTATTGTAACAGCTCACTGGGTAATGAAATAAATTGTGGTGTATGCGTACGTGCGTCCAGGTTGAAGCGCCTCCTGTCGCTGGCCGGGAACCCGCACGTGGGCGCGGGCAAGTCCCGCTGCGCGTGCGGGCACGAGTGCGCGCGCCGCCGCCCGCCGCCCCCGCCGCCCCCGCCCGTGTTCCGCCCGCCCGCGCCCATCGCGCCGCGCCCGTCGCTGGAGGTTCGACACTGTAGTATCTTTACAACTTACAAGTAAGCGAAGCGTGGGTGCAGATGCCCGGGAACACACACGCGGACAAGGCTCGGTGCGCGTGCGGGCACGAGCGCGCGCGCCGCCGCCCGTATTCGGCCCGCCGGCGCCCATCGCGCCAAGGCCTTCGCTGGAGGTTCGATACTGTGTTATCTTTACAACTAACTAGTAACTGAAGCGTGTGTGCAGCTGCCCGGGAACACACACACGGGCAAGTCTCGGTGCGCGCGCCACCGCCCGTGTTCCGCCCGCCGGCTCCTATCGCGCCGCGCCCTTCGCTCGAGGTTCGATACTGTGTTATCTTTACAACGTACTAATAAGTAAAGAAGTTACGGCTGGTCTAGTCGGGGAGAACGGCGACTGGCGATCCGGAGACCCTGGGTTCAAAACCACGCACACCACTGTCTTTTCGAAGTCATGTGCGTAATTTTACTAACATCGTGGCTTTTGGGTCTCTGCCGCCGCCGCCGCCGCCGGTCTTCCGCCCGCCGGCACCATCGCGCCGCGGACTTCGCTCGAGGTTCCATCCTATAATATCTTTCAAACTTACTAATAAGCAAAGCGTTGGTGTAGACGGGTTCTGGAGTGGAGCCCACGAATCGCCACACGTAGTTTAAGACGCTTTGAGACTAGATGGAGTGACGATTTACTAAAGACAGCCGGTGGCGGTCGGAAATATAACGCCAAGGATCAGGCTGAATAGCGTATTATTGAAGATGATGATGAATAAGCAAAATCTATTGTTTTCTTTCGATTATTCAAAAATTAATCATCGTTAAGTAAAGTAAAGAATTATTTGCCGTAATAGAAATACAACCATTTGTATTTTGAGCGCATATTAGTGTTTTTATTGACTTCAAAAAAGAAGGAAGTTCTCAAAATCAAAATTCTTTATTCATAAATGTATAATTTACACGTCAATCGTCACAAATGGTATAAAGTTTAAACTTTGAAAATGTATACCACTTCACTTTTGTTTTAAATGAACATTTCACTGTACCATAATAATAATTATCGTCAGCTTCTATGACTTCGTTAGGGGAATGTGTTATACCAGGGCTTGCATATGTTACAAGAATATCTCTCTCTTTGCTTGTTGTACGAGTCTGGATTGTTTCTGACATACACAGCCACATAGTAGATCAAGATTGCCGGTAACGAAAATCTCTTTGAAATAATATTTATGGTCTGACAGATGTGCATTGTGATAAGCTAACGAAAGCATGCACAGTACGTTTTTAGGCGCGGAACACACTCTCCCAGTTGGCAGCGCGCGCGTATAGTTCGGTGCTCTAATGTAATCAGTAATGCACTGTGGCAAAGTAACACACACGAGACACTTCCGGAAACCGTCTTAGTGCAAAGGTCGCACTGATAACTTTAGCATACATCTTATCGATGTAGTTTTCCCACGTAATGGAGAGATCAATCTCGAATCCTTGTACCCCTCTTCTCATTTCACAAAATATTGATCTTTCCGAAACATTCCATTTTGTGACCGAATTCTAAGCTAAATTTGTTTTACATTAGTAACTTTTGTTTTGAAACAATCCGTTCAATGTATGTTTCGGAATCCTACTAATATTATAAACTACTAGCTCCCCGCGGTTTTACCCGCGTAGTTCTCGTTCCTGTCGTACCCGAGTGAAACCGCGGGGCACTGCTAGTGATACATATTTGGTGAAGTGAGACGTCTATGTATATTTGTGTGAAAACGCCATAGAAATGTTGTGTTATGTAACAGCTCAATCCGGACATAAAAATACAACTATTCATGATGATGCAGTTCTTATGTGGATATGTGGTTATCGTTTTCGACCACATATCCAGATAAGAACTACATGATGGCGACCCCTACTGTTTCCAAGCATGTGCCCTAACGTGGCTCACAAAACCAAATTTGGTTTTAAATATTCTGTTGCAAATATTACCACAGAGTTGGCCGTCAGAATTGAATGTGTAACTGTAGGTGGGTTTGGGTATATCTTTGTGGATTTGGCGCTTTCTTATGACAACTATTTGAAGTGTATCCGTATGTGTTTGTCAGGCTAGCGCGCCTCCCCTCGAGCTCGGCGAGTTCCCCCGCGGGCGGCGCGGGCGCGCGCGCGTGGCGGAGCGCCGCGTCGTGGTGCAGCGCCTGCTCCCGCTGCTGCCCAAGCTGCCGCCGGCGCCGCCCAGTACGTACACCTTACAGCTGTAGCTGTGTCCCAGGCTAGCGCGCCGCACCTCGGGCTCGGTGAGTTCCCTCGCTAGCGGCGCGGGCGCGCGCGCGTGGCGGAGCGCCGCGTCGTGGTGCAGCGCCTGCTCCCGCTGCTGCCCAAGCTGCCGCCGGCGCCGCCCAGTACGTACACCTTACAGCTGTAGCTGTGTCCCAGGCTAGCGCGCCGCACCTCGGGCTCGGTGAGTTCCCTCGCTAGCGGCGCGGGCGCGCGCGCGTGGCGGAGCGCCGCGTCGTGGTGCAGCGCCTGCTCCCGCTGCTGCCCAAGCTGCCGCCGGCGCCGCCCAGTACGTACACCTTACAGCTGTAGCTGTGTCCCAGGCTAGCGCGCCGCACCTCGGGCTCGGTGAGTTCCCTCGCTAGCGGCGCGGGCGCGCGCGCGTGGCGGAGCGCCGCGTCGTGGTGCAGCGCCTGCTCCCGCTGCTGCCCAAGCTGCCGCCGGCGCCGCCCAGTACGTACACCTTACAGCTGTAGCTGTGTCCCAGGCTAGCGCGCCGCACCTCGGGCTCGGTGAGTTCCCTCGCTAGCGGCGCGGGCGCGCGCGCGTGGCGGAGCGCCGCGTCGTGGTGCAGCGCCTGCTCCCGCTGCTGCCCAAGCTGCCGCCGGCGCCGCCCAGTACGTACACCTTACAGCTGTAGCTGTGTCCCAGGCTAGCGCGCCGCACCTCGGGCTCGGTGAGTTCCCTCGCTAGCGGCGCGGGCGCGCGCGCGTGGCGGAGCGCCGCGTCGTGGTGCAGCGCCTGCTCCCGCTGCTGCCCAAGCTGCCGCCGGCGCCGCCCAGTACGTACACCTTACAGCTGTAGCTGTGTCCCAGGCTAGCGCGCCGCACCTCGGGCTCGGTGAGTTCCCTCGCTAGCGGCGCGGGCGCGCGCGCGTGGCGGAGCGCCGCGTCGTGGTGCAGCGCCTGCTCCCGCTGCTGCCCAAGCTGCCGCCGGCGCCGCCCAGTACGTACACCTTACAGGGGTTAGCTGTTGGCCTGAGAATACCTCCGCTGTGCTTTCAATTGTTTAGAAACTTCCACAGACTCTTTACAGGGACCCAAAGCTGCTAGTTTTAGATGACCTCTACTAACTTTAGACTTTTTAAAGACTTCCCGCAGACTCTTTATAAGAACTAAAAGCAGTTAGTCTCCAATTGCTGCTACTGTCGACCGAACTTTAGACCCTTTAATAACTCCCGCAGATTATATACAGGGATCGTATAGCAATTGGTCTCAGATTACCTGTAATGGCGACTGAACTTTAGACTCTTTAGAACTATAGATACTCCCGCAGATTATTTACAAGGGCCGAATAACAGTTGGTCTCAGATGACCTGTGCTGCTAGCTTTGTGATAACTTTAGACCCTTTAGAGACTCTTGCAGGTTCTTTGCAGGCGGGTCCCTGCAGTAGCAGTTACTCTGAGATGGCCATCTTCTGTCTACCGAAGCAAACTCTTCAAAAAGGCCTACGGCATATTTAATTTATTCACATGTGATATATTCAATCCAGTGACTTAAGTTTCAGCCGCGTTCTTAAAACTGACCGTCGGATGCGGTTGAAACTTAAGTCGAACTAGACCGAACATATCACACGTGAGTTACCCGTGATTGTGTGAATTATGTGTAACAACCGTGTTAGTTTTAATTTAAAACCTGGCGCAGTTGGCCTCAGACAGGTTGAAGGTCTGAGCTTGTCGAGAGGTCACTTGAGGACAGTCCAGTCCGACTTCAGTTTCAACTGTATGAAAACTAACGTGGTGATTACACATAATAATTCATGGATAACTCACGTGTAGTAAAAATATATTGGCAGTCATAGGAACTGCCGATAGAAGTGAAAACTTATAACTCAGAATTCGATTGCTTTCTTTGGAAACTACACGGGTGTAACCGGAAGGCGTGGCCTAGCCATCATAGCATGGCCATCTAGAAATGCGTCAGCATTTCCCATTGGCTCACGCTTTGACGCATTTCTAGATGGCCAATGGCCATGATCCCGAGTTTACTCGAAGATTTCTTATCATACCCGAGCGTGACGCTAGAATTCAATTCACACCCCACGAAAAATCTGTCTAGGCGCTCCAAAAGAAGTTTTCACTCCAAAAATAGATGTATTTCTCATTTTCTTGCAGCTCTGATCCCCGTGAAGATCGTCCCGAACTCTCCGCCCGCGCCGCCCAAGATCCTGCCCAAGCCGCCGCCCACCTCCACCTCCGAGTAAGCTCACCATTATCATCCTACTAATAATATTAACTAGTATTATCCGCATAGTTCCCGCTTTCGTCATTTTTACGCGATAAAAAGTTCAAAAAATGAGGAGGTTTTCATTCGGCTGTATGTTTTTGACGTGATAACGTCTTATAATTCGATGAAGCCGGCTGCACGCCCACAAAACATGACGTCATGTACCGTTACCGTCGGTCGTGACCTCGCCGCATGTTTGTTACAGTTGTATTAATTATTTCGACCAGTAGTTCAAGCGGGGATGTAGCTCAGTGGTAGAGCGTTCGCTTTGCATGTGAAATGCCCCGGGTTCGATCCCCGGCATCTAAAAGCTTTTTTGAATTGTTTTGATTGAAAATGACTAAATTCTACTGATTACTTTTTACATACAAATCTAACAAATGAAATTAAAATTTTCTTTTGAAAAATGCTACCATTCCATCAGTATTTTCTTAAGACGTTGTCACGTTCTATCGTCAGTAAACCGACTTTACAGACAAACATTTTTTTTGCATGTATATTGCACGATAGCTCCGCCAATTTTGCATCGATTTTGTTTGCAATATATGATATATAGTAAGTAGGTAAATACATACTTCAGACGTTCCATCTTCCACATAATTTTATCGAAATCAATTTACCCCCTTTGAAGAAATGGACTACAATACTTTTCAGTTTCAGTTGTGACTAAGGTAGAGTTTTAAAGTCGTTTTTTTTCTAATTATTTTTCGTCAAATTTATGTTTTCAATAAATTGTTTTCTATTCTATTATATTGTATTTTGTGTTGTGTATTATATTAATAATGAATGTTGTTGTCAGTCTGTCGTTCTTCTACGTGCTGAGCGAGTCGAACGGTCAGTTCTACTTCCACGACGGCGACCGGCGCATCCCCATCACGCAGCCCAACCAGGGTGAGACGACTATACTAACTATACCAATATTGTAATGGTACATAATTACAGATACCCAACAAACAAATATTAATAATTATTGTTAGATATTTTTCACACAACACAAACCAACACCAAAGATAGAGATAATTAATTTGTTCAAAACATGAGTAAATTACAAACACACATAATCCAAAGTAAGCAAACCGTTTAGAATGGGGTCCAGATAGCTGATTATAATTCCATCAATACATTAACTCCAACAAACACCCAAACATTGCAATTTAAAATATAAGTAGGGTTATATCAACTATCTGGCTCATTTAAAGCGGTAGTAATTGTTTCTTGTAATTTGGTCCTTCAGACACTCATACACGATTTAAAAAATGTTAACTGTATTTTTAGCACTTCTTTTAATTACTCCACTGTAGTAGTATTTAGTAATATAATTAATTATTTAATGATATGGTAACGATTCTGTATTCAAAAATATGGTAACTTTCTGTTAAGGCCGATTTAAACTGAACGAACATAGAGCTAGAGCTGGAACAAGAGCATTCTTTCTCGATCTTTTAGTGTAAACGAAAGATCGTTCTTAGCGTTTTCCATATTCTATATTTTATTCCATAGAATCTTTGCGAACGCAAACAAAACAACGAAAGAATGTTCTACGTTTGTTTACACCAAATGAATTTGATACAGTGGGGATAGAATGAGCATTCGCTCGTCTGATGTAAATCGGCTTTTACATTCTTACACAGAACACTGTATCTAAGCACTCGGACCTCAAGATACAAGCTATGTGCTTAGTTTGGGGTCCACCGAAAGTTCTGGTACCACACGTACGGACGGACTAGGTATATTTATTTAAGTTAGACTTTAATAATAAAATCTGGCTCCCACAGTGAACGCTTTGCTTAGGTCGGGGCTAGTTGATTCTCGTTTTGTGTCAATTATCATTATTAATATTCTTTATTAACTACTATAGAGACTAATTACTTTAGTTAACCAAAACATCTAGAAATATATAGCACATAGATATTATGCTTCTCGTATACAATAAATGTAAATTAAATTCAATGGTTGAATACTACAAAATAGCACTGAAGTGCTGTTTATCTATTGGAGTAAACGTAACCGCCCCCCCCCCCCCCCTTCAACTGCACTCAGTTGGCAATCTTATTATTTTACACCCTTCCATCATCCTACATAGGTCTCCTGGTGGTTCATATGATCCATACATTTTGTTCACGAACCTGTAGTGTATTAACAAAAACAATATTTTCTTGAAAAAATATCCAACAGTATTGACTAACTTTCAGTGGACAGTCTGAACGTGAAAGACGAAGACGCCGAGGAGTTGGGCGAGGCAGCCACGCCGGGAGCCGCCGCGCCGGACACCGCAGCCCCGAGCGGGACGCGCGGCGCCGACCCCTGCCTGGGGGGGAGCGCGCCGCCAGGACGAGAGGGGAATGTCAAGGGGGAACCGCTCGAGGAGAACACCGAGGGACGGGATCTAGCCAGTAAGTATACAATACGTGTAGAATAACTAGATGACATTGATTTGATTGCAGAGTCTGCCTGGGAACCACACCTTTGCCAGTCATTCTACCGCCAAGCATTAGTGTGATAATATAACTATGTTCCGGTTTGAAAGGCAATGTTTCCAGTGAAGTGTTAACCGGGCATAGAGATAAAATATTTTGTATCTCGAGATGTCGAGTGAAGTGCAGTGATAGGTAACGATTTGGACTCTTCGGGTTCCAATAGCAACGTGTCACTGCTGTTATAGGCAGGCATATTGGTTACCATCAGGCACATGATCTGCTCCTCTCGTCACTCTATACCATAAAAAAGAGAGGGTGGTTAGTTGAGTAGACTTATCTGATCGACAGTGGTGGTCTGGAGTAATCTATATATATAAAAGCGAAAGGTGCAACTACAAATGCTAGGAGACTTAAATTTTGCATGGAGATGTATACACGTAGGCGCTCGCTAAGACGGGGTTTTACAAAATTCAAACCCTATGAGGGTGAAACAAGGGATGGACGGTTGTATGAAGTTGAAGATTCCGTAATAAGAGTTATAAGCATGAACTTTGATACACATATAGACTAAATCTCAAAAAGGACATAGGTTACTTTTTATTACGGAAAAGGGGTTGAAAGGGTTGAAATGGGGGATGAAAGTTTATATGGAAGTTCGTAATTGTTGAAGATAAAACCATGAAACTTCGTATTTAGACACTTGAAGTGCAGGCAATAGATGTTTGTTCTAGCTATTTTATAATTTTGAACTGTACGGGGATAAAATAGAGGTTGAATTGAGGGATGACAGTTTTATGTGAAAGTTCGTAACTGTTGAAGATATAACCATGAAACTTTGTATCTAGACACTTGCCGCGAAGGAAATAATAAATGTTTATCCTAACAATTTTGTAATTTCGAACTGTACGGGGATGAAATATCTAGCCACGTAACCATGAAACACTTGACACGAAGCAAATAAATGGTTTTTCTAGCAATTTTGTAAATTCGAACTGTACGGGGATAAAATGGAGATTTAAATAGGGGATGAAAGTTGTTTGTGAACGTTCGTCACTGTGCAAGATAAACACCTGAAACTTTGTATCTAGACACTTGACGCGAAGCAAATAAATGTTTGTTTTAGCAATTTTGTAATTTCGAACTGTACGGGGATGAAATAGGGGTTGAAATGGGGGGTGGCAGTTTATATGGAAGTTCATAATTATTGAAGATAAAATCATGAAACTTCTTTTCTAGACACTTGACGCGAAGCAAATAAATGTGTATTCTATCAAGTTATATTAAAAATGATTTTGATGAAATTCTATAAAAAATAAAATTATTTAAGCTGTTTTTAGTAAAAGTATGTTTTTTTGGGTGTACAAGTAGGTACTACCTCAATTACCTTACTATTTATATACGCGGACGAAGTCGCGGGTAAAAACTATTAGATTAATATAGATAAATTAGCATTTACATTAAGTGCTTTGCCATAGGGCATTCGCTGATGCTAATATTCGCGCGGTGCGAACGGCCAAGCGTCTAGCGACTGAAATAAACACATGGCAATGTACAGAACAAACCACGCGCAACGGCGACCGGCGAGATGTACCGAGCGAACCGTTGCGGGCCGGAAAATAGGTTGCGAGCCTAATGCGGGCCGCGGGCCGCGCGGTATAGACGGTGCTGTTTTGTTATAGGGTGTTGCAATGAAAAGAAAGTATTAGGTACCTATGAAATATCTTGCTGTACGTGGCGAGATCGTCACAGCGTGTGTGCTATGGGAAGTTGTCTATGTAATACTTGATGTGGTGTGCAGGTTTCCTCCGCAGCGAGTCTCTGTCGCTGTCTCCCTCTCGCCTGCTGCGCGAGGCGGCCGGCGCGGGCTGGCTCGGGGACGCGCAGGACTTCTCTCTCTCCTCCTTCCTCGGGCAGCTGGAGGCGCGCGCGCCACCGCCGGAGCCCGCGGTGAGACACACACACACACACTCACACTCACACACTCACACTCACACACTCACACTCACACACTCACTTAATCATCGATTTAAACCATTAGATGTGCCCTGAACACCTTGAAATTAGTAATAAACTGGTAGCGTAAGTGGTTTACACATCACCAATCTACTTGACCCCTAGAATCGCTAGCAGCAACTACATACTTATTAGTACGGCAACTAGTTATTATGGTTGTTGATACAAAATAGTGATAGCGTTCACAGTTTCCTGCAACCGACTCGAACGGAAAGAGTGAGCTCACTCTATCCAACAATAACATAATTCCGTAATCTTTTAAATTTATATCCCTGGTGTTAATACTATCGTCTATCTGTCGCAGGTGGACTCCCACCTGCAGTCTCTGATGGCGGAGTCGAGCGTCGACTACGTGGCTAAGTTCGCTGACCTCGCCGCAGAGGTCAGCGACGAGGTTGACCCGATCGAGAACGATGACCTCGCCTGACTTGACCTGACCTTTTACTTTTAAGCTAAAATGAAATCAATAAAGAATTTTGTGACAATATGTGGATTTTATTTGCGGTATTTAGCTAGCAATATTTTTACTTAGACTTTTTAAACATTTTTTTGGAAGAGGATTAGGGATGTTATGGACTCCGTATTCGTAACGGAAACAAGTATCGAATAAGGTCGGAGTCTAAATAAAATGACATGCTTCGACGATTAGGTAAACGAGTTTATTATAAGTTTATAACTTTAAATTTAGCAGGCATATAATAATTGCTTATCTAAATGACTGATTATAATACCAAAATAATGACCTAGACTAGATTTTTTTTTTAAATAATGAGTGACGAGGCGAGCAGGACATGTGCCTGATGGTAAGCAACATGCCTGCCACATAACAGTACAGTGACACGCAGCTATTGGAACATCATATCAGCCGAAGGACGTCCACTGCTGAACGAAGGCCTCCCCCAAGGATCTCCACAAAGTCCGGTCTTGCGCCGCCCGCATCCAACGATTCCCGGCGACCTTCACCAGATCGTCGGTCCATCTTGTGGGAGGCCTGCCAACGCTGCGTTTTCCGGTACGTGGTCGCCACTCAAGAACCTTTTCGCCCCAACGGCCGTCAGTTCTGCGAGCTATGTGCCCCGCCCATTGCCACTTAAGTTTGGCAACTCGGTGAGCTATGTCGGTTACTTTGGTTCTCCTGCGGATATCCTCATTTCTGATTCTATCACGCAGGGAAACTCCGAGCATGGCTCTTTCCATTGCCCTTTGGGTAACTTTGAGCTTTTTTATGAGACCCATAGTAAGCGACCACGTCTCTGTTCCATATGTCATCACTGGCAACACGCACTGGTCAAAGACTTTCGTCTTGAGACACTGCGGAAGTTTGGATGAGAAGATATTACGTAACTTCCCGAACGCTGCCCAACCAAGTTGGATCCGACGAGTGATCTCTTTCTCAAAGTTGGATCTACCCAACTGGACCGTTTGTCCTAGGTAGACGTATTCGTCAACAACTTCGAGCGTAGAGTCTCCTACTTTTAAAGGAGTGGGTATAACATGGTTGTTCAACATGATTTTCGTCTTGTCCATGTTCATTTTTAGACCCATTTTTTCGGAGGCTCTACTGATGTCATTCAGCATCCTGCTTAAGTCGTCCAGGGTTTCAGCCATGACTACAATGTCATCGGCAAATCGGAGGTTGGTGATGTACTCGCCATTGATGTTGATGCCGAGTCCGTCCCAGTCCATAAGTTTGAAAACGTCTTCCAGTGCAGCGGTGAACAGTTTTGGGGATATGACATCCCCCTGTCTCACACCTCGCTGCAGTTGGATCGGTTTCGAGTTCTGGTCCTGGAGACGGACTGACATGGTGGCGTTTTCATACAGACACCTTAACACTTCGACGTACCGATGGTCAATTTGGCACCGCTGGAGCGACTGTAGCATAGCCCAGGTCTCGATCGAATCAAAGGCTTTTTCATAGTCCACAACCGCCAAACATAGGGGCTGGTTATACTCTTCGGTCTTCTGTATAACTTGCCGCAGCGTATGTATGTGGTCTATGGTGCTGAAGCCTTTACGAAATTTGAATTACGAAATTGGAACATGAAGAGTCCAAATCATTACCTAGCACTGCACTGCGCTCGTTACCCAGAGATCTAAGATATGATATCTCTAAGCCCTGTAATGTCTCTGGAAACATTGCCCTTCGAATCGGACTCTTAGCAGAGTCCCCCTGGGGAAGTACCACTCAGAATCAGGACGTCTACTCTCTTTCTATGAAAACGTAATTTCGAAATAAACTCGCGACTTTCCAACTCCGATTCCACTCGATTCCATTCGATCCGTCGTTTTGTCCGTTTAAATGTTTTAAGCATACTCTAATTAGTGTATGCTTAGAACATTTAAACGTCAAACTATGTTGTATCGGACGAAATGAAGTAGAACAACAGCCGAAAAGTCGCGAGTATTTTTTCGAAATTATGTTTTCGTAGATAGATAGTTGTCGTCCAGGACGTCTACTCTCTTACTACGAAAACGTAATTTTGAAATAAACTCGCGACTTTCCAACATCTATTCTACTTCCATCCGTGGTTTTGTCCGTTTAAATGTCAAACAATGTTGTATCGGACGAACCGAAGTAGATCAAGAGCAGATAAGTCGAGAGTATTTTTTCGAAATTATGTTTTTGTAGAAATAGAGTAGATGCCCTGTATCTGTGCGTGTCCGCAGACGATTACGATCCGGCACAACACTAGTGTTTTTGGACATTTTGGATGCAAACCACTTACCATATCGCACACCTAGATAAAGACTAACTCAACTCTAAATATCACTTTTTTCAGGAATCGAAAAAAACGTTATACTTAAATTCTATTTAATATATTAATAACTTTCTTATTTATTCATGTATATCATTTTACGTATTTATTTATCGTGATAATGATTTTCCATCAAAATAGCTGTAACACTTTATTTTTTCAGTTTTTTGAGTTAGGTTGGTATTCATGACAACATCATTGTTTAATATTTTTACCAACTCGAATTGAACTCATATTCATGTTTTTTTTTAAATTAGTGCACTATTAGTTTGAATCTATTAATCTTATTTAACCAAAAATAGTAGCTCAATATATTTAATTACACTATATTTAAGTTATTTTCTGTATGAATTTTATCATAATATAACAAATATCTTAAAAGGAAATTGCCTTTCTTTTAGGTCACAAAGAAACGTAAGAAATTAGAAACAAAACTGTTGAAAATATCTAAAAATCCTTTAAACCCACGAATAGGTTTGTTACTAGTATTATTGCTCAATATCTTTTAAATCAGCACTTTCTTACTACTACTGTATTACTTATTAGTTAGATCTTTATAATCTCGGTATAGATCCGCAAGTGATTTTTCACTTGTGATGAATTCCCTTGTAGTTTGTGCTCGAAGGTAATGAGACTCTATTCTAGGGAAAGAGTTGATAAATATGACAACGTTTTCTTTAATTTCATTATCTATTTTGAGATGATTGCCATGGTTGCCCCTGTTATTGTCTTGTATAAAACCACGTTCTTTTCGTTTAGAAAGAGTAGTCTCAAGACATTGATCGCTGACTCTAAGAGTAGCTTTAAAGACGACGTTTTAGACATTTAAAGACGTTTTAGACATTAAAACGAATTCCGTCAACTTCAAAGAAAACTGCAGACCTATTAAGTGCCCGAAGATTCTGAGTACTGCTGTATCTTATCTATGTATATTTAGGCTTGATTTATTCGGAATGTCGTACACTAAATTCTCTCTGATTTTGAAGGTCACCTAACTTCCAAAGCTGATCGAAAAAAGTCGTGCGTAAAATTTAAATTCTCATTTTGCAACAATCTTTGCATTTTCATTTGTATTTCTCGTTACATAGAGGTTTGATCGCTTTTTCAGCTACTTTCTTTTTAGTTAACATTTGTGGTTCAAGCGGCAGAGGTTATTACTCTTTTCTTAAATATTAAGTTTTATAATCTTAATGAGGGGTCATTTTGCTTCGCTACAATGTCTTACTCAATTACTTTAATGTTTGTTAAAAGTGTTGAATAGACAACGCCTGGAAGAGCTACTGGTCCATGAAAGAGCTAATGAAGGGAGAACTTCAGATCTCCCTGAAGCACAAACTGCTCGACACATGTATCTTGTCCATCCTAACCTACGGTGTGCAAACTTGGTCGTTGACTAAAGCTCAGAAATTCCGCCTCGGAGTTTGCCAACGATGAACGAGCAATGGAACGCAGTATTTTAGGTATTAAAAGACAAGACCGTGTTCACAACACCATACTGTGTTCCATTACAGGTGTAACAGATGTAGGATTTAGATCTGCCAAGCTTAAATAGGAGTGGGCGGGTCATGTGACCAGAATGCACCCAGATCGGTGGGCCAGGGTTTCTACAGAGTGGACACCATCGGCCAGTCGACCCCAGGGTCGTCCTCCAACGCGATGGAAGGACGAGCTCGGAGCGTTTAAAAATGATTGGACGATGGTAGCTTAGGACCGGATAAAATGGAGAGAACTGGGGAAGATCTTTGCCCAGCAGTGGGACAACTGAGGTTAAACTAAAAAAAAGCTGTTGATGTGTTCTGTTGCAGCTCCATTTCCATAGGAGTGTCATCTGGTTAATTTGATAAAATTTATCCCGTGATCGGCGGACTCGTTAAACGTGGTATACTGAATGTGTTCTCGTGACGTTCCAACTCGTTATCGTTGTCTATTAGTTCATTTGTTATGTTTTTGAAGCGTAAACTTCTTTTACCACCACCACACACAGAATTTTTCGTGGAGTGTGAATGAAGGTTATCGTCACGTTTGTAAAAGAAATATTCGTGCGGGTGATCTCGGGACCGCAGAGTGTGCTTGTGATAGCCTATACGCCTATGACACTCAGGTATCACGTATCCAAAATGGTGGAAGAGTTTTTAAATTGATCGAGTAGATCCTGAGATTAGAGCCTTCAACCAAACCCCTGTTCAGCTTTATAATATTAGCATAGGTTTTTATTGAAGTGAGAACTTCTTTTGGCACACCACATGTCTTTTTTATTTTATTTATTCTTGGCTATGTTTACTCCTTCAGCCGCAACTGTCACTGCCGTGTAGCTGTATTAGCTACATTCAATCCATATTATGATTATATCGTTATATCGTTTTTATGTTTCATTAATAAAATGATCTAATAGTTATTCCTTATTTTAGTTTTCACCTCTGCCGTGGGGTTTTAAGCACACCCTCATCATTACATTCAAATTCGTTTGAATAAGCTGCCAAATATAGAAAAATCAGACTACGACCCTTCATCAGCTGAAAAATATATCTATAAATTGATTTAGCCACGAAGACTACACTAACTCAAAAAAATATCCATAACTCGAATTTGACACTTCCTATTAATATTTTATGAATCACTGGGACAAATACAGCTACAACACAAAATATTTCTATATTCAAACAAACCGTAGCAGCTATGGTTACAACAATAAGGGCGAATTTTATTTTATCAGCAATACTCGACTACCTAATTCAAATATTTTGAACAATAATAAACCATTTTCAGTTAGTAAAAAAATAATACTTACATTTGTAAACGAACACTCCACTAAGTCAAAATAGTAAAGAAATTGGCCTTAGTTCATTACAATTTCGACCACGAAGATCAGCCGAACTAAAAATAATTTACCTGTTCAAACATACTTAGTCACGAATACACGCCCAACTCAAAATAATCCGGTCTTTACGGACACTAACAGTACCTATCCCTTTGGCTAACATGTCGCAATTGGTAATGCGTTAGTGTTGTTGGCGAGGGTATGAACCAAGCTAGTCAGCAATACTAAGTTATAGCGCCATTCTCATTCTATTTAAATAGCTATTTCTACAGGTGTCAGTGGAGATTATGCAGTTTTAACGCAGAATCTGGTAATGGTTGTTACATTGCTTACGGATTACAGCTAAACAGAACTATTCTTCGATAATGTATAAGTAACCTCTTTGGAACTTTTTTACTAAGAATAAACAAACCGTATGCAATGTCAGTTAAATTCGTTTTTATTTGGCATTGAGGATTGAACCGTCAACTACAGAATTTTATTTTCGGTTATTCTAATTCGTTATTAGAAAATTAATTAAATAGAATTACTGCTCATAGTAATCTGCGAGCATAAGGCCCCGTAATTGGGTAAGTTGTGCATTATGTAATATTATTGTTTCATTTGGCAAAGAAGTTAGAATGCTACCATTTACCATTTTTCACCTACTTCAGCGCATCGCAATTCTAGTGTCTGATTAATTTACATAGTCCTTTTCGCTTGTTTTAAACCGTGACTGCATCATCCTGGAACGCTAAATATTTTGCATATTTATACGCGCTACTCATAACATCTGGCGGAAATGTTGCAGTCATGGTGGACAAATTGGACATTTTCATAATTGCCCAAAAATGTCATTCCAGGGACTTAAGCTCACCTATAAATCACGTGAACGCTTTCACGTATTTCTTACTCGCCGGCTGAGCTACTCCAGGAGAGACACTTGAGGTGTCACGTCATTGGTGCCGGAACTACCCCGCACCGAAGTTAACCAGGGGAGTAGTGCTTATCAGCCAGTGCAGTTGCGGACTATTTATAGTTTATTTCCTTTTGTTCTTTTTGCATATTTTGTTCAATTTTAAATATTCTAATTATAGTTTCTCAAAATTCAACTTTTATTTTTTTTAACTCGTACTAAATTTAAAATATTTCTAATACGTCTAGAACGTATCATGGTAATAAGTCATTTTTCGATTATTTCGAGTTGCATGAGTCTTTAAGTAGGTGTGCGATATGCAAACTGTTTATCAGTAAGTCATCAGTAAGAATCGGAATACAACTGTCACCAAGTCACCTTAATGGCACGTCGCAAACGTCATCACAAATGCCAAAGTCTTCTGTACGTCATTTGACATTTCGAATTTCAATAGGAACAAGAAACAAGGACCTTTCTTTCGTGTTGCTAATTCCGTGGTCTAGTTTTCAATAAGAAATTAGCTTGTAAATAATAGAAAACGATTTAAAATGTGAGTAGCATAAACCTTAATTACGTATAAATCTTTCACAAGAAGCATTCTCTATATAACGTCTATATTTTCAGGTCGAAAGTTACATTCAAGATCACGCTGACTTCAGACCCTAAATTGCCTTTTAAAGTGTAAGTTTTCTTGAATAAAAACTAAATAATCATGTTATCGATGTAACTTCAACTTAGACTACACTATAGTGTCGTTTAGAACAACATGAAACCTTCATAACTTACGGTGAAACATAGTTTGTTGATGTTAACAGATGCTGAGTTGGGGTTGTTCTTCGTTGAAGTTACATCGAACAGAATGGACGCGGCAGTCGTCAGACAATTTCTCAACTTTTTCCAAGATTTCATAGACTTGTGCCAGTGGAAAGAGTGGCCGACAAATGATACAACTCAAGAAGACATCAAAAACGCTCTCATGAAATCTCAGCACATCGAAAAATGCCTTGATAGATTCCAGAAAAACAATACTTTGGATGATTTCTTAGCTACTCTCAATAGTGCTCAGGATTCAACCGATGCCTGCCTCAAAGCTTGTCTTAGTCATCCATCAAAGTACATCTTGAAAAAGATTATTAACTCCAATTGTAAAATCTGTCTTGTGGATGATGCTTTTAAAATATTTGTAAAGTTGTTTTCTGAAGAGAGACTCGAGGGTTACCTCACTGACTTAATAGTAGAAGCATCATCAAAAGAAACTTTATTGAAACATTTACCAACAGAGATACCGAGAGATAAAGTTTTAAAATTCAAAAGTGAAATATTGCTCTCTCAAATAACAGCAGATTCAAACGAAGGTCTCCAAGAAATGTTGAGTAATTATAACAAAGACATTGTAGAATTAATAGTAGTAAGTTTATGTAGTACCGACCCTGCATTACAGAATTCTGTTAATGTTGTGTCGAAATGTGTTCTCGATGTTATGTTGAGTAAGAACAATCACTATAAAAAGTTTTGGAAATTACTATTTAATGTGGAAGATGAGTATTTGACAAAGATGTGTGTGGAAAACAGTGATCTATACGCATACATGTGTGAGGCTTTGATAGACTGCGGCAAGCTGTTGAGAGAGAACATGTCTGCTGAATATTTTTACATAGAATTTACTTATTCTGAGTTAGTGAGCATAGCAAAAAAGTTATTCACAAATGAGTTTTTAAAAGCACAATTTTTTGATATCTTAAGTAATCATGAAAATGATATAGATTTTTGGAAAAATATGTGAGAAATTATGTGTCTAATATACTATATTTTATACTGTTTATAAATTTCTTTACTTTATACACTTTTTGAACAATCATCATTCATAAAAAGGTAATTTTTGTGTATTACTATGTTTCCCTTAACCAACTTAAATTTCACTTGAATAATATGCAATAATGAACTTCTACTGAAAAAAGTACTTACTTACAAAGTACATAACATACACAGAGAAAATGTACAACATAAGAACAATATATTAAATCAAGTTCCAAACATTTGACCCAAAGACAGTTGAACTTACCTCTCACATGCGTGGAAATGTTTATAATTTGCAAATTAATAGTTCACCTGCTCATGTTAACTAGATAATACCTATCACTGTACTAGTCACCCAGAGTTATAAGATGTTTTATCTCTGTCCTGTAATTTCAATGGAATTGCCCTTCAAACGGGAAGACAAACCGGTTATAATGTTTTGTGATGTGGCAGACTGAGCGTGCCGGAGGCGACTCCCTTCACGGCGGTACTGAAGTTCGCGGCCGAGGAGTTCCGGGTGGAGCCAGCCACCAGCGCCATCATCACCGACGACGGTGTCGGGATCAACCCGCAGCAGACTGCTGGTAACACCACACCACCACATTATCATAAGTAGCCTTAATGTTGTGCCAGTTTAAGCCCTGGGCGAGATTTCCACGGCGCCCCCTATCCTCATGAATGCGTGAAGAGGCAGGGCGCTGCGCCGGAAGCGCTGTACTGCCTTATATCCGGCGCCCTAGGGGGTCAGCGGTCACCCAACCATACATACTACAGCTGGTACAGTACTGTTTAAATGTTCCCACTGCTGGGTCTGCTGGGATCCACCACGCTGGCTCAGTGTGGGGTGGTGGATGACCTCAAGATTCTAGGAACGACTCAGTTCCTAGAATCTAATCATGATGACGATTTCCTTCACCATCTTTAAGTTAGCGACATTCAGCACATGATTTCGAAAAGACAGTGGTGTGCGTGGGATTCTAACCACGGGCTCCAGAACATCGGCAATTGCCGTTCTCCCTCCTTCGGTTTTTAAAAAAACTGCACTTTGTGTGAATTCATATCAAATTTTGAAGTGAAAACTTCTTTTTACGCGCCACAGACAGATTATTCGTGGGCTGTGAATTGAATTTTAGCGTCACGCTCGGGAATGATAAGAAATTTTCGGGTGAACTCGGGACTATGGCCATTGGCCGTCTAGAAATGCGTCAGCAATTCCCATCGGCCTTTTAGACCAGAGGCCGCGAGACGCGGGTGAAACCAGAGGGTGTGTCCATGAGCATGGCCTTGGTCCCAGGCCCATGAGTCCCATGATCCCAGGTTTACCCAAAGACTTTGTTATCATTCCTAAGCGTGACGCTAGAATTCAATTTGCAGCCCACAAAAATCTGTCTTTCGCTCCCAAAATAAGTTTTCACTTTAAAAATTCCCATGTCTTTCTTGTTCCATTCCAGGCAATGTATTCCTGAAGCACGGCTCGGAGCTCCGGCTGATCCCCCGGGACCGCGTGGGAGCCTTATAACCGACATTCCTTAAACTAAGCATTATTTTTCTACAATATATTTTAACTACATTATATTTTATGTTTACGTTATGTTTTTTTTAAATAAAAATGCTTAAGAACTTGGTAAAATTTTATTCGTTATCCTTAAGACTAATGGAACAATTGCATAATTAACAACTTACAAATACATTTAAGTATAGTCTAGTCATCTAAGCAATTCACCTCAGAATCTATTGGAATAAGCTGGATTTTTGTAAATACCTTTTTTATCAGTAACATCGCCCCGAAGTTTTAACCGCATAATTCTTACCAATAATTTTCCCGTGATAAAAAGTAGCCTATATGATAACATATAGGCTACTTAGTCTAATTTGTATTGCTAAACAAAATTTTAATTTGTTTATCGATAATTTAAAAAGAATTTATGCTTAAAATTACATTATCCAGTAGGATATAAGTAACTATTATACCTAAATGTGAAAGTTTTAGCAATCATGTCACTATGGCTGTAGGGATATAGTTGAAATTTGGAATACAGATTATTCTGGAATAGGCACAGCGGCTTTTTATTGAGAGAAAACCACGGGAACGGAAACTAAGCAGATAAAACTGTGGGGCTTTGTTAGTACTACAAAAAAGGTTTATGCAAAAGTTCTGCTCATTCATTTAGATTCCGACTCCTTCTTTCCATAAGATTACTACTATTATTCTCATCTGGATCTCGTCAAAAGCATGTATTTACAGAAAAATACCAGCGGAAGAAGGAGTTATATATGCACACAAGTTTGTTAATTTCAAGAATGGGTGTACTTAGATGAAAAACAGCAATTATAAAAAGCATTGCACAAAAACAACTTTGGAATTATGAAAAGCAGTCGAGAAACTACCATATTACATAAAATTAGTGTTATAGAAAATGTTTGAAATAGTGTTTGAATATTTTTTTTGGCAATTAAAAGATAGGTCATAAAAATTTGTACAATCCTCCTATTTAATTTTTTTTTACTTTACGACACCAAACGAGGGTCCGTACTCTTAGTCAAAATTTACATTTTACAAGCCACAATACTTCTTTTCGGATAAGGATTTCCCTTGCAACTAGAATTAGGAGAGGCCTATAGCCAGTAGTGGACAACGAAGGGCTGCTGATGATGATGATATAGATCTAGCATTGTAATTACATTGCATGCAGTCTTGTACTCACTACGCTTACTAGCAAACTAAACCAGCATCCTCACTCGCTCAAGGTCGCGCGGTTTTAGCCTACCGCTAGACCGTTCCTTCCAGGGAACAAGTGACAGTCGGTTGTCGGACGCACGGCTGAGCGCTCGCGCAAAACGTTTCCCGCGCATATTGTTATTAGATATGTCGTAAACCCTCCGCGCTAGACAGGGGCAGAGTTACGCGTTAGAAAGAGCGCAAATGTTTATTTGAAAATCGCGACAGGTATTGCGAGCTGAACTTTGTGTCCCAGCAAGAGTCGCTATTTATATAATTGTTTTTGGTAAGTGTGGCTTCTGTACTAATATTTATTCTGTGACTAAACTGTTCGGAAATACATAAACGCCGTAATAGACGTGGTTTCTCTATCTGTGCACTTGACCGCCGTCCTGCGCTAACCTAGAAGACACCGGTTTACTCTGGACTACCTAGGGGTCATCATAAATTACGTCACTAATCTTGTGCCGTCACATTTTTCAAAATACATATATGTATAAAATCATGGACGTATAAAAAAATCGAACGTAGTCTCGCTGAAACAAAAACTGTGTCAATAGAGTCGGCCAAATATGCACGTCTGCATTGTCACATACAAGTTTGCGAGTGCTATGACTCACTAAGTGTGTGCGTCTCAGCCTGTATGCATGACAGCGCACACGTGTATATACGGTGTCTGACTCTATAGACAGTTTTTGTTTTAGCGAAAATACGCTTGTTTTATACTCCACGATTTATATGTAATATTATTTTATATCTAAGTATTATAAACACTGAAATTGCAAATTACGTGACGTCACGTCTTGGTAGGAGGGATGTCTCACAAATGTGACAAGGACGGGAGAGGGATAAAGAAAAATTGGTTGCCTGTAAAGTCGGTATACGGGCGAAAGTTTTACGTGACAACGACTTTGAGTGGTAAAAGCGAATCGGCGACTCGGGCATGGTTAGCCCGCCTAAGAGCGAGAGAGACAGACATAAAAAGTGAAAGGCACGCGTCCCTCTCACTCGCTCTCATTGTGAGCGCATAACGTGAGCGGAGCGTAACGCAGTTTCTTGAAGTGTCACCCGGCAAACCAATTTATAAGACGTTGTCACGTCAAAAAAAAATCATGAAATTTGTGACGTAATTTACAGATTGCCTACTACTCAGGCAACGCAACCCAAAGTTAAGAAGTCCTTATAACGAAAGTGGAGTGAAACCTCTCCGTCCGAGAATGATATGACGATATATGAGCTATCTGCTAGTCAGACATTAATGAGCCATTTTAAACAAAACAATAGTCAAAAACTACGTCCTAGATGGCGTTAGATGTTTTAGAACTACATCGCAACAACAAGAATTTTATTTTATGTAATAATACATAATTTTCGCGTGATCAAAGATTGTTCGATAAAAAAAATATAATAAATAAATATTGGTGGACACTAAACATAACACCATCTGACTCCAAACTAAAGAAGCAAAGTCACACTTTTATAGTTGTAAAAACATGTACTCACAGAATAGATGTGGCATGTAAAATAAAATTATAATATAACATTTGAACATCGATTTGATTATATTGTAACATATACAATGTAGTTTTTTTTGCAGGACTTGTGCAATCAACCATCCTCTCTGAAATATTTCCATCAACACACAACAAAGGACATTTTAGAGCAATTTTTAAGCACCTCTCTAGATTGACAAAGTTATTCTACCGCCAACGAGTAATGTGCAAATATTACTGCGATCTGGTTTGAAAGGATTACCTTTCAATTATTGCACTACGGTAAAATTTGCGATATAAGTTAAAATTGCAAAAGTTTGCAAGCATTTGCGTCGTTCGTGTTTCCTTTCAGTCCTATATTCCTACACAATCATAATAAATGCAGTCTACCTACGTCTTATAGTAGCCGGCAAGCTATTTGTAGTCAAAACTAGATTTTATTATCACGCATAACGACTAAGGAAACGAATTAAACTAGCCCGTCAGTTAGATCATAAAAAAATTGTGAACACATATTTTTTCTTCTATTTCACAAACACAAAATGACCGAAGATATAGTACTTAGAAGTTCCGAGTGACGTCACTTCATTGTAAGATTTTTACGAAGTCGTGACGTCACAACCAACACAAGAAGTATAATGATCTACATATATCTTTGTCGATTTTGTTGTATAATTTTACTATAATCTACCTGACAGAGTAATTAGTAATTAGATTGGTATATTTTTGAGCCAGCCATCATCCCAATTGTTGAGGTTTGACCGCGGTCTCGCCGGCTACATCTCCCCTCTGTGTGTTCTATTCGCTAACCATCAGCGGTTCGACCGCTCGCACGAATGCCTTCTCAAACTCCTTCTCTGAGAAACGGTCCACAGACGCTCTGGAAAAAAAATAACAAATAATAGAAAACAAAAATAACAATAAGGATAATTGACCACTTAACATTAAGTTTAAAATAAAACCGCCCAAGTGCGAGTGGGACTCCCGCACAAAGGGTTCCGTACCGCAAATAAACGGCGAACACCTCTTTGGCTTTACGCGAAATTTCTTGTACATCGCAATTTCCGCAGACAGGCAACAAGTTTTACTAAAATATTGATTTTTGGCTCATGATTTTGAGGATGAATTCTATAGTCGCTCTGAAGTGGGATACCCACATAGACGCGTTGTGTGCACGAATGGGTTAGGCGTTCTTCGCTCTCGGGCGAGTTGCCGCGTCAGCTCCCAAACGTGCCGTGCTGTCCTGCTATTTCGCCACAGTTCACTCCCTGCTTATGTATGGAACTGAGCTGTGGGGTGAGGCGGCCGAGTCGGAGCGAGTCTTAATCTTCCAAAAAAGAGCTATTCGGGCTATTGTTGGAGTTAAGTGGGATGTGTCTGCAAAGCCATATTTCGTGAAACTCAAAATATTGACGGTACCTTCCATCGTAATATATCAAGCATGTATATTTACGCGATGCAACATGGATCTTTATGAGAAATTTGGTGCATCGCGTGATCAGAGCACGTTGAGATACAAGGACAGACTGAAAGCACCTGGTCACGCGCTCGCGAAATCTGCAAAATCGATTTACGTACGCGGTGTAATTTTATACAATCATCTACCGGAACGTATAAAGAATGCAGCATCATACGATATTTTTAAAACTAAATTAAAGCTCCTTCTAGAAGAAAAAGCTTACTATACGGTAAATGATTTCCTGAATGACAAATGTTTAAGTTTAAATACATAATATTTGTACTTGCAATGTACCATTTTTACCAATTTTAATATTAACATTTGACGTGTAAATTTTGTAATTTATTAATAAAAATCTGTATCTGTATATCGCGTTCTATTTTTACTAGTGGCGCCATCTACTTTATTTGTGACGGACTAATCGAGCAAAAAATCAAGTTTATTGTATGGGACCCCCCCTCAAATAATGTTTTTATTTTATTTTTAGTATTTGTTGTTACAGCAGCAATAGAAATACATAATTTGTGAAAATTTCAACTGTCTAGCTATCACCGTTCTTGAGATACAGCCTGGTGACAGACGGACGGAGGGACGGACAGCCAAGTCTTAGTAATCGGGTTCCGTTTTTACCCTTTGGAAACAGAACCCTAAAAATTAACTACCAACGCAATTGTTTTAAATTGTAGCTCACACATTTGGAAGTAAAAAAAATACCACAGATAAAAAAAATGAGAGAGAGTACCGCCAAGTACAATTTACACGTCAATTAATGAAATACGCCAAAAGAACAAGCATACAAAGATACATTTTGTTAAGAATAAGTGTCACATTTTAATATAAATATATGAGAAACCACATTTTAATATAAGTATTTGAGAAACTCTTTGAAACATGGACTTATAGATGAACATTGCAACACGCCAATGATGACACATACGGCACGTTTTTGGGCGCAGAACGCAAGCTCCCAGTCGGCAGCGCGCGCGTATAGCTCGGCGCCGTATTGTAGCCGAGAGTGGACCGTGGCGAAGTAGCACGTACGAGACACATCCGCAGACACCACTCAAGATACCCGTCTTAGACAAAATACGCACTGCTTACTTTAGCATACATCTTGTCGATGTGATGTTCTCTAGTCATGCAGCGTCAACTATTTCTATTCCATTGTATTCTATTTTACTTTCACTTTTCACATGTATAATATTAATACGTATATTCACCTGGCTGCTTCGATCATGTTAGCTCTTTCCTCCGGCGAGAGCGCGATAGCCTCCAATATGGCGTGAGCATACTCTGCAAATGACATTACAAACGGGTTAGGTGCCAGTAAAAATATCAGTAACCAGTAGAAGCAGTCTTGACAATAAAGTGAATTTGATTTGGTTTAACATGCAGGCAGGCGTAAACTAAGTAACTTTAAGGCTTAGTTTTTGGCTTGACAGACAACTCCAGTCGGTTTGGCGTCTATAGCACAAGCTCTACGCTTGTGATATAGACGCCAAACAGCTGGTACGTAATTTTATATACCTACCTATGATACAAAGAAATACAGAACAAACATTTGTATTCACCACACAACATTTTGTTTTGAGTTGGTAGCTTATCGGTTTTTTATGGGACATACATACTTCAGAGAGTGAGCAGCGGATCTGCATGATCTACAACCTCTAATACTTACTAATCTAACCACTTTGCCCCTTTTCTATTGGACGGGTAGATATGTAGTACAGAGGAGGGGTACCTTTAGTCTGTTTCTATTCATAATATGATTCGCAAGTGTGGATGGGTAGATAGTATGGTTCATGACTCACAAATGTGTGTAGACGTGTAGTACAGAGACAGAGCTAGAGCAGCGTACCTTTAGGCTCCTGCGCCAGGAAGCCGGTGCGCGCGGGCGGCGCCGCGCACACGATGTCTGCCAGCGGGCCGCCCGAGCGGTGCGCCACCGTCACCAGACCCGCGGCCATGCACTCCACCACGCCTGGGAACACACCACACGCGTTAGACGGATGTTATCACGAAAATGTATACATTTCAAACCCCTCTTGTCACTAGCTTCTATCTGCTTCTCAATACGGCTTTCGAACAAATAAATTGTTGAACCAGAGACTGCCTATTCAGTAACAGGTAGTCTCTGGTTCAACAAACTTACTAATAGCCTCGACAGACAGAAAAAAATACGTAGCGATTTTCTTGATATGGCTAAAACGTTTGACACCGTCTATACTCCCACTGTTAGGGTGGTGCTGTGACAAAATAGGGAAACTAGGAATTAGAGGAACTCCCTTACTTTTATTTCAAAATTATCTTAGAAACAGAACCTAAGAAGTAAAAATTGGACAGACTATTATTCATGCCGAATCTATTACATTTGGTGTTCCCCAGGGATCTATTTTGGGTCCCACTCTCTTTCTCGCATATAAACGATCTACAGTATAGTTATTATAAGAGAAGTATGGTTACCGATCCCGAAGTGTTCGTTCCACATGGTGTGTATGGCGAGCGAGGCTCGTCGGTAGAGGTCCAGCAGCGCGGCGCGCGGCACGTCGGTGCGGAACCGGACCGAGTCCTCCAGCGAGAGGTGCGCCGCGAGGTCGCGCAGGTTGGCGGCGCGCTCGCGGTCAGCCGCGTGCCGGGTCGAGCCCACCAGGACTAGCTTTATCTGAGGACAACACGGAACCTTGGAGAAAGAAGCTTATCTGGGGACTATACGGGACTATGGAGAACTAGCTTTATCTGAGGACAATACGGGACTTTTGGAGAACCTTGGAGAAACAAAATTCTCTGAGGACAATACGGAGCTTTGGAGAAACAAGTTTATCTGAGGACAATACGGAACCTTGG
The DNA here is from genome assembly GCA_963693475.1 of Ectropis crepuscularia. Taxonomy (NCBI): domain Eukaryota; kingdom Metazoa; phylum Arthropoda; class Insecta; order Lepidoptera; family Geometridae; genus Ectropis; species Ectropis crepuscularia. The sequence goes on from OY856355.1 coordinate 27,753,846, forward strand.
AGAAACAAGTTTATCTGAGGACAATACGGAACCTTGGAGAAACAAGTTTATCTGAGGACAATACGGAACCTTGGAGAAACAAGTTTATCTGAGGACAATACGGAACCTTGGAGAAACGAGTTTATCTGAAGACAATACGGAACCTTGGAGAAACGAGTTTATATCAGGACAATACGGAACCTTGGAGAAACGAGTTTATCTGAAGACAATACGGAACCTTGGAGAAACAAGTTTATATCAGGACAATACGGAACCTTGGAGAAACGAGTTTATCTGAAGACAATACGGAACCTTGGAGAAACGAGTTTATCTGAGGACAATACGGAACCTTGGAGAAACAAGTTTATCTGAGGACAATACGGAACCTTGGAGAAACAAGTTTATCTGAGGACAATACGGAACCTTGGAGAAACGACTTTATCTGCAGGTCTACTACGAAAACAAACTCCGAATGATCGGATCCGACCGACAGCTAAATCGGATTGTAGACTACCACGAAAAACAGTCGGATCGATACATCTCGGTCGGAAGTTATAGACTTAGGTCGGATAAGGGTCGAATCGAACGAATCGGCCGATCCTATCAACCGACAGATTGTCTTTCGAAGTAGGAAATGTCCATAAGTTCGGCCGATATATCGTTTATCGGACTTCGTAGTAGACCTGCTGAGGACAATACGGAACCTTAGAGAAACAAGTTTATCTGAGGACAATACGGAACCTTGGAGAAACAAGTTTATCTGAGGACAATACGGAACCTTGGAGAAACGATTTTATCTGAGGACAATGGTTTTATCGTTAAAAGCGATCTCTTCCAGGCAACCTTAGAATGAAATGAAAGTACAATAATTAAAGATCAACGCTAGAATGTAGTTCTCACCCTGTTCCACAGCTCCTCGTTCTTGGCCAGCAGGCTCCGTAGCTCGTACATGGCTTGCAGCATCAGCGGGTGATCCTTCTCCGGCCGGAACTGCGCCACCGACAGGATGATGATCTCGTCAGACTGCGCCGCTAGGGACGTCAGCTTCTTCAATTCGCTCACCTGGACAGAGGAACACATTGACGATATTCGAGAATTTGTGGTTGTCGTATTATTTTAAGCTATCACTATCGGTTATGTATAAGGTCAATTGATAAAAATATTAACAGCACCCCGCAGTTCATATTCCCGTAATTTTTTCGGGATAAAATGTGTGTTCTTCCAGACTATAATCTAACTCTACTCCAATTACAGTCAAATCCGTGCAGACGTGACAACGTGTTTGAGCAACAAACATCGCCATTGACATCATGTTAAAATAACCGCTTTTTACTACATCCATATGATGACATATTTTACTAAAATATGTTTTTACCGTATTGGTCTGTCTGTTTGTTCCAGCTAATCTCCGAAACGGCTGGACCGATTATGACGGGGCTTTCACTACTATATAGCTGATGTTTTAATGTATAACTTAGTACACGCTTACTTGAGAAAAATACACACGGTTCCGCGAAATAAACAAAAAAAAATGTTAGTCTTGTTATAGACTACAGGCCCGTGAACAAAATTTACGTCGTAAATGAACCACCAGGAGACCTATGTAGGATGATAGAAGGGTATAAAATAATAAGGTATCAGCAGCACTATGCCGTCACTTGTAAGCTGTCCAACTGAGTACAGTCGAAGAGGGGCGGTTGCAACCCTCGATCATTTCTCCTTGTAGCATGATTTTTGTACGGGGTTGCAGAATAATAGATTAGAAAAGGTATTGAAACTATAAAAATTATAAATTTTAAGTTTTTAATTATTAGTTTGTCGGAAAAAATCGTGATTTGCCGACGATTTACACATTAAATTTGGACATTTGATTATGTACGGCATTGGTTCCATACAGTTTCAATACCCCTCCTAATCCATTATTTCACAATGCCGTACAAAAATCATGCGACAAGGAGAAATGATCGAGGGTTGCAACCTCCCCTCTTCGACTGTACTCAGTTGGACAGCTTACAAGTGACGGATAGTACTGAATCTTATTACGTTATACCCTTCTATCATCCTACATAGGTCTCCTGGTGGTTCGTTTACTACGTAAATTTTGTTCACGGGCCTGTAGTCTATTAGTGACTGCCGATAGAAGTGAAAACTAATAACTCAGAATTTGATAGCTCACTTTGGAAACTACGCGGGTGAAACCAGAGCGCGTGGCCTTGCCCGTGACCATCTAGATCACCCGAGTTTACCCGAAGATTTCGTTCATTTACGAACGTGACGCTCGACTTTATTTCGCAGTCCACGGAAAACCTGTATGTGGTAACAAAAGAAGTTTTAACTTCAAAAACCGCGGAGTAAAATCGTGGAGCGACGCTATTCAATAAAAAAATTGGCAGTCATAGGAACTGCTGATAGAAGTGAAAACTAATAATAACTCAGAATTTGATAACTTACTTTGGAAACTACACGGGCGTGGCCTGGCTATCATGGCATGGCCGCCATCTAGAAATGCGTCAGCATTTCCCATTGGCTGACGCATTTCTAGATGGCCATGCCCTGATGGCCAGGCCACGCCCTTTCAGCATTTCCCATTGGTTGACGCATTTCTAGATGGCCAATAGTCATGGTCCCGAGTTTACCCGAAGACTTCTTATCATACCCGTGCGTGACGCTAGAATTCAATTCACACCCCACGAAAAATCTGTCCTCGGCGCGCCAAAAGAAGTTTTCTCTTCTATAAATATGAGGGCCAAGGGGTCGATGAGAAGTAGTCACTGAACTCACGTCGCAGGGAGGGTAGACACGGCTGGTCCGCTCCGGCACGCCCCACACGTCGTTGAGGTGGTCCTCGGTCCACGTGCCGTTGGCCATGACCGCGTGCGCGCAGCGCCCCACCGCGCCGTACAGCTGGGGGAACACGCCACTACGTCAATCGATAACACTTGAAAATATAATAGTGAACAGCCTCAAACTTAACAAGCTTGTTACTATGGAAGCGAGATAACTGATATAATACGTATCTCACTTATTGTGAAACCATTTATTCCTCTTTTAACCTTGATTAGAAGCAATTTATGAATATAACTATTTCTATGTTTATTTGTCATGAAAGGCAGATCATTAATTATTATTATTATTTTTTAAATAAAGTGACGAGTCGAGCAGGACATGTGCCTGATGATAAGCAACATACCTGCCACATAACAGCACAGTGACACGCAGCTATTCGAACATGAAGAGTCCAAATCATTACCTAGCACCGCACTGCGCTCGTCACCCAGAGATCTAAGTTGTTATATCTCTAAGCCCTGTAATTTATCTGGAAACGTTACCCTTCAGACCGGAACACAGTAATGTTTGCACATTGCTGCTTGGCGGTAGAATAACTGGCAAAGGTGTGGTACTTCCCCAGGCGGACTCTGCTAAGAGTCCTACCACTACCATTAATATATTATATAAGAAACGAGAAGGGTCCAAGGCTGGAACCTTGAGGTACACCCATTTTTCTAAGGCTGTAATTTGATTGTACACCATTAATTTCAACTATATGTATGCCATCTTTAAAATATGACGAAAAAAAATGTAGAGCTAGTGACAGTATCTCGTAAAAGCCCGGTTTTTTTTTAAAAAAGTGTCATTATGAACAGTTGAAAGTATTTGATAGGTCACAAAATACACCAAAACGTTATTCAAGTCGTATTGCAGTGGCATGGTGAAACCCAAATGTAGATATTGGGTAACCATTTGCTATCAATATTAGATCAAGTAACCTGGATTTAAAAAATTATAATGTATGTTGTAGCAGGTGTGTGTAAGGTTGTAATACGTACATTTTACGAACGCAGCGAACATTTTATAGCAGACCAGCTTGAGCTACGTAGGGAGCGGGTTACAATACCACATTAACTAATCATACAGTCATTCGACGAAAACGCCTAGACGGGGCGAGACGCGGGAAGCGTGCTCCCGAACCACGAACGCGACAATGTTAGCAATTCGGGAGCATGATTCAGGGCTGACATCTGACATGGTTATACGTACCGCGGCGAACATTTTATAGTAGACCAGCTTGAGCCGTGTAGCGAGCGGGTTGCGCGCGATGGCGCCGGCGTTGTTGTGCGCCGTCACGCGCGCGGCCACGCGCCGCGTCATGGCGCGCGTGACGGCCGGGTAGTGCGTGTAGCTGCCCACCGGACACGCGCTCAGGTACCGGAATATCGGGTACGTGAACGCGCAGCCCGTCGTGTCGATGAACACATCTAGAAATCATACAATACAATTTTGATAAATTTGGACCTAGTTTTGCAAACAGCAACCCATACAGTATCAATTTTGAATAAAAGTCATATTGATATTAAGATTGTAGGTGTATGCATATATAGTAAATTATTTAGTACATTATTTTAAAAAAACTTAATTAAAAATAACAAACAAGGTGAAAAGTATAGGAGATAAGTCACCCCCCTGCGGTACACCAGCAGATGTTTATATTGTGGGTTGGTTCCTGTTTGTAAAAGTTGGTCCAATATGTGCATTCTATTCACATTTTTTACATTAATAAATAGGCAACAATACGGAAAAACACATTAATTAGTCCGTCAGTTAGATTACGTAAAAATATTGCACACATATGCTTATTAAAATTTTATCTAAATGCTTTCCAAATGACCCTCCCTGACCAGAGTAACTTCGTAAGGTGGGGAAAAGCCTCTGAAAAATGTTGCTATACTTCTGGTGAGGCGATATGTACAGCAAGGCACATATTAGTGGGGTGCAAGGTGCTCCTTAATAGGGGACATTACTCACAGCGCCATGACAGAGTACTTGAAATCATATGTGCAGCCATAAGCCTTTCAGTAGCTAGAGCCCAAAAAGGATTGACGACAAACAAAAGACAAATTAACTTAGTAAAAGACGGCTCAGCTTCAAACTCCAAGAACAAGCCTTACTCAATCCAGCAGGTCTACTACGAAAATAAAACCCCGAATGATCGGATCCGACCGACAGCTGAATCGGATTGTAGCCTACCACGAAAAACAGTCGGATCGATACATCTCGGTCGGAAGTTATAGACTTAGGTCGGATGAGGGTCGAATCGAACAAAACGGCCGATCCTATCAACCGACAGATTGTCTTTCGAGGTAGGAAAAGTCCATAAGTTCGGCCGATATATCGTTTATCGGACTTCGTAGTAGGCCTGCTGGGTTCAGCACCTGATTGGACTATTTTAATGGACACGTATGAAAAGAACTATAAAATCCCAGAGGATGTGGGTGTTTCGTCATCCAGACCGGACATTTTCTTTTTTTCTAGAGCTACGAAACGCATAGTCCTTGTAGAACTTACCGTACCGTGGGAAACTAATATACCTTAAGACCACGTGATGAAACAAAATAAGTATTACGACCTTCAAAACGAATTAACAAAAAATGGCTATTTAGTTAATTTATACGTTGTAGAAGTAGGAGCGAAAGGTATACCAGCAAAATCTCTCTATAACCTGCTGAAAGACCTTGGCTTGTCCAGAAGTGCAGTAAGTTCTATACTAGAACGAGTATCTAAATTGCACTAGTAGGATCATATCGGATTTGGCTGGACAGGGAGAGAAACAAGAGTAGTGAAGGTAAGTGTTGACGTACGTCACATAGGGGCCGCTTGTGGGGGGGCGCTTAGAAGTTTCGAGTGACGTCACTCGTGGGCACGATTTTTTCGCCAAAGTGATGTCACGACGTCCACACTAGAAATTTTATGATTTTTCATAATTCGATAAAACAAAAAATATGTGTGCAATTATTTTCAATGATCTAGCTAACGGACAAATTAACAATTAATAACAGGGCTTAGAATATGTCTCATCAGAATATGCAGTGAAACAATTAATATAATGTTAGTAAAACAATTAATATAGTTTTGTAGTGGTAGGACTCTTAGCAGAGTCCGCCTGGGGAAGTACCACACCTTTGCCAAATATTCTACCGCCAAGCAGTAATGTGCAAACTTTACTGTGTTCCGGTTTGAAGGGTAATGATTCCAGAGAAATTACAGGGCTTAGAGACATAATATCTTAGATCTCTGGGTGACGAGCGCAGTGCAGTGCTAGGTAATGATTTGGACTATCATGTTTCAATAGCTGCGTGTTACTGTGCTGTTATGTGGCAGGCATGTTGCTTACCATCAGGCACATGACCTGCTCGTCTCGTAACTCTATGCTATAAAAAAAAAAAAAAAAAAAAAAAGTCATACTCACTAATATTATAACATGCAGATTTGTGTAGGTATGGTCCTAGTTTCTAAATTGTATGCGGACAAAATCGCTGGTTAATTTAAGTAATTAGTTTGTAAATTGATTAAATAATACAGATTAGATTAAAATTTAATTAGATGTTGTAATTTCTAATCTTTTCATTTTTAATATGATATGAACTTACTGGTGATGGATTAATTATGCTATAAAATATCAAACGGTGTTAGCATTACTATTTGATATTTGAGCAAGGTGGCTCATCATCTCCCAAATTATTCAATAACTATAAAAATATTTCTGAACTAAGTTCAAAAACCAACTAACTTTTTTTGCCTTATCTGAGATTAATCTTTTTTGAACTTTTGATGAATTTCGAAAATAAATCTTTGAAGAAACCCTCCCAACCACAGCAAACACTGACAAATCCTGGAAATCTCAGATGGATCACGCTTTATTGACTACTTAATTATTACATAATTACCAGGATTTAGCTTCAAGAGGGCTTCCATGCCGAGCAGCATGAATCCGAGGCTCTGCAGGATCATAGTACAGTACGGATAGGTCTCCGCCTCGATGGCTTTCTTCAGAGTAAGCCGCACGAACGAGACACGCGAAGAGTCTATTGTCACGTTGAAGTGGTTGTGAGCCCGGTCAAAGATTGTCTGCGGTTCCACTGTCTCTACCGTGTAGATGAAGATGTTTGTGTCTGGGTATCTGGAATATAGGTATTTTTTTATTATGAAGCCTTTATTGCTGAAATTAATTCTATTTTCAATAATTCTCTGAAATTAATTTCTAATATAGGTATTATTAGATACCAAAACCCCTTAGCCATAATACATCTCTAGAATTGATGTGACTGAATCCATAACTCTTGTTTTTTGGTAAATCATAAAAATGTAATTTAATTACTGGTCATTTTATTGTTTTTGCGTTTATAATAATTAAGGTTAAATTGATGTCTAAATTTTATTTTCTTTGTATGTTTTTCCTCTATTCTAAAGGTGTTATTAATCAAAGGATTTACTACAGTCATATTATGTTAGCTTTTGGTTAAGTAATTTATTTTTTAAAATCTTAAATTTTGACTTAAATCTTCTCATTTTTTCTCTCATCATCTCAGTTTTTGGAACATCAATTAATTATAATACAATTTATATTTTCAAGCCTTTTTAACAAAAGTTGAAATCTAATGAAAAAAAAGAGAAAAAAAAGAGCAAGTTTAATGCCATGCCAAATCTGTTTTAAGGATATTAAATTATTAGCTAAATCAGATATTACTGTTGTTTATATAACTCAGGACTTAATCACAAAATGAATGATTGTTTAAATAAACAATATGTGTTCAAATTATGAGAGTTTAAAATCTAATATTACCTGGTGAGGAATGCCCTGATGGCCACCCAGAGCACTCTCTCCCCTCCCCCTCTTGCGTTGCAGTACGGATGGAAGAAGGCCACATTAGCTCCGTCTTTCTTTCTCCTCTGTAGCTTCCGCTCCTTGATTCTCATGTACCAAGACGCAAACATGAAAGCAAACGGGACCAACGCGAAGATGCATAGCACGAGGATTCCGATGAACAGGGTTGGTATGATCACCAGGATCCTAGAAAAAACAAACAAATAATAAATAAATGGATATTGGTGGACACTTCACACACAACAGGAAGCCTGACAAAATACTTATATAGTAGTTTTAAATACATACTTGTATTCGTCACACAAATATTTACACTAGATGGGAATTGAATCCATGACTTTTGGCTTCGCAGACAGACTTACTACCAACTAAGCCACGAGGCTAGTCATATTTATCTAATTTAATTTTAGTTCCAAAAATTATGTTACATTGATTTTATATTCAGGATTCAAGATTGAAGTTCAATTTATCTATGTACAATGAAAAAATAATTTTACATCACACATACCACACTTTTTTAAAATATTCTAAATCTGAAGGAGATCAAACACTATAAGTGAAAAACTGTCTTTTGTGCGTGACATGTTTTGTTTTATGGATTATTAACTGTTTAAAACTAAGTTTAACACTAACTAGGATGAAAAGTAACCTATGTAGTATTCCAGACTGTAATCTATCTAATTTCAATTCAAAGTTTGATCTCTTCAGTTCTAAGACATGATTGAGCAACTAACATCCAAACCGACTCATTTATAATTTTAGTAGAATTGACTATATGATGCAATAGCTAAGCATTTTTAATATCTATTTTTCTGAAATAACTGTCTACTGAAGAATTAGCAAAGCAATTTTCTAAAACAAGTAAAAATCTTTACCTACTATAAAACTCTTTAAATAGCTAAAGATTTATGGCCAAGCTACACCAGGCTAGTTTTTCAAGCTAAGATAGCCAGCTAGTACTTCTAGCTTCGTGTAGACAACACTACGCAACATCAGTTTTGACTACACGAAGCTATACATACTAGCTTGCTAGCTTACTAACAATTGCTTGCTATCCTAGCTTCGTGTAACTCGGGAATTAGAGATTTGACACTCCTGTTGAAGTACTTTCAAATTAATTTATTTACAATACTGCATCATTTTTTTTACAGATTGTGCCATGGCAATGATTCTAAGTAGCCTGCATTCCCATGCTATAAGTCCAATAATATTCTCTGTGTGAGCAATAAGCTGGCTCTCATAGCATCAACAATGTCATTCAAATTGGATAGTCAGTTTTTTCAGTTGGCTGATATTTGATAGACGATGTTAGTGGACAAATTAATAAGTCACGCAGCTACACTATACCTACATAGAATTGATCAATTTTATAAGTCTAGTAAATAAACACTAACCGTTGATGATATTCTAGCTTTATTTATGTGGAAAATAGTGCACTAAAAACATCTACTACAGTACACAATAAAAGGAAGAAAAATGGGACCAGTGTATTAGCTACACTGTAGTAATTGTTATTTCATTGATTTACTTACATGATCCATTCCAATAAGGCTTTTATGATAGTAAACATTATGTTCTTCTGTGTTTTCACAGCTCACATTAAATATTGCCGAATATATTTACGATAAAGAATCTTGCAATCATTTCCAGGATTCGATTTCTGACTTTACACTCTTTTTAATACGTTGAGAATAGATATTTAGACATATTTGGGTTTCAGTTTTAGAAAATCCAGAATCATACAGTGAATTCCGTGATCCAAAACACCGCAACCGCAAAAATCCGCAAAATCCACGACATACAATCATGCAAGGATCAAGATGTCAGATAATTCTCGACACAGATAACATATTACACAATAATTCATGACATGATAAGTCTTGTCACATTTCTTGTTTTTCTTAATCTAATCTAATGACACTTGGATCATACTTGGATGGCATTGCGGTTGCTCAATGGTCAGTGTTGCTCGACTAGAAAATCTATTTAGCTTTAGGGGAGTTTAAAACAACTATCACCACAAAAATATTTGGATTTCCATTTATTGCATGATAATAAATATAGATTTATGTTAACAATATAAAAGCAATTCTTCAAATCTTTTTGCTATAATTATGTTCTAAATGAACTGTGTCCAGGAGTTTGCTATCTTCATCATCTTCGCCTTTAAAATTATCATTATAGCTGTTTTCTTCGCTCTCTGAGCATAATTGTATTATACAAATATTTATAATACAATTATGCTATTCTAAGGATTGATGGATGGATTCCATTTAATATAATACAACTATTTTTACTAGTTTAAATTTTACTAGATAATTATTTAATTGATACGTCAACCCATTCTCCTTCATTTCTAATTCCATTAGTCTTGGGAGGAGTTTAAATAACTCTATCACCAGATCACCCACAAACATATTTATTTGGATTTACTTTAATTGCGGGAGAAAATGTGTTTCATATGCTTTTAAAGTTTTTTTCATAGTTATTTTATTTTACTTATTAGTAGCTGGTGGTAGGTGCCCAAACTATCTAACGGACTTTTGGGTTAACACAGCACACACAACAGTTAAACAGCACAGGAACCAAAACCTAAACCTAACATACACATACATACAGCAACATAAAATCGGAGACGTCAATCAATTGCCATACATCGATAGGGAAAATCTCTTCGAAATGAGATATCACTGCCCGAACCTGGTAACAAAGATCAGCCAGGAGTTGCTCTGCACACATCGCAACCCGATGGATGTTGCATTTGCGCTGAGGGAAATATACTCAGGTACTGTCTGTACTCCTCAGTACCCCGTAAAGTCCCTAAAGCAAAAAAAGTATAAGGGAGCGCAAATACCCGGCACCCAACCCAACACCCTCTTTTTACTGCATTCTCAAGAGGGGAAGGAGACCCTGACAAACCAGAGTTACGGGTCGGGCACCGGGTCACGCATCCTAACCATCCATAATGCGCAGGGATTGACATACGAGTCGGTAATCGTAATTAAAGCTAAGGCAAACATGAAGCTGCACGAGTATCTGCGTGTCCCATGCTGTTGTTACAATCTCACAGCACATGGAGACCTTCACATACTACGCTGACGATATCGACGACGCCATCGCTCGGTTCGTGCGGCGAGCGTTGGGTGCATCACCAACGACCATTCGAGATTTCAACCTAGAGATCGCCAATATGCTCTGGGTTCCTAGGATAGCGGTGCCGCTAAATAGTGGCCGTCATATAGCGGTGAATGACGTCACTAGAACGTTGTCTATGTAAACCAAATGGCACGGTTTCCTAGAGGACGGTGATTAACAACGTAACGTCAAAAAGCGGTGCCGCTATTTGAATGACGGCCGTCTTGACGGTGTCCGATAGTTAGGTGAACGTTTTCTTTCAACGTACTTGTACAGACAGCGGTGAAGCCAAATCGATATATTTTGAGTTTTTTTGACTGGACCGACGTCCGTACGACGTACAAAATGAGTTTTAATTCCAGCTGGAGTTGCGACGACGTACTGAAATTTCAAATGCACCTTCTATACCACTTTTCTATACGATTTGAATAAATTATCTTCTATCCTACGATTATTTTCCTCTTTTAATAGTTCATCCTCCAAGTAAATGATTAAAGCTATATTATACCATACTTGATTGAATCAAGGTCCTTCTTTTTCTCTCCTGCTTCTTGAGGTTGTTGGCTGACGGCGTAATATAGCGGCAGTGTAACTTTCCACATGTCGTCACCGTAAAGACGGCCGTCTTTTTACGTCCGTAATATTACGTCCGCTATATAGCGGCACCGCTATCCTAGGAACCCAGAGCATTAGAGACAGAAATGCGGCCGTAGTGGAGGCTCTGGTCCAGGAGGAGGTGGTTTAGGCAAAAGACGATGTCGAGTTGATTACTATCGGTATCCCAACAGGTAGTGATCGGCTCAAGAGAGGAAATTGGACTGAATAGTATTAGAATCGGGTTTAAAATTTTCACCTTAACAGGTTCAAATCCCACTTGTACGTCTGAGTATTATTCAAAATGCAGATGCACAAGTTCGTCGTCCCCACTGGTTTTACGGCGAAGCTAAACATCATGAAGAAACTGGAATGCTCCTACATTCTTTCGATATTATTCGCTAACTCTCACCAAGACAGAGTACAGAGTGGTAGATTAAGACCTTGACCACCCCCGCAAGGAGATGGTGGTGGAAGGCTCCCCCAAAGTTCCTGCGGAGGAAACTGCAACAGTGACAGTAACAGTGAGCTGCTTAAGCACTGTGATAGATTATGATTTTGATTATTTGTGCGACAAATCATTTCCTTGAAAAGATATACACTTTTTAAATCTGTTATTAACGTTTACACTACTTGACCGCCATATCACGTGATGTTAAGCGACAGTGCGGTCTACGAAGCTTATACGTGCTTACCTAGAACAACCGACTCTCGATTTGACGACATGAAGAATGTAAATTGTAAACGTCACTTAACATCAGGCGAGATGGCGGCCAAGCGAAAACCTATAAAAGTAAAAAAACAATGTAATCATCGGAAAAAATCCACACCACCAACGCGTTCTCCAGCCTATGCAGCATTCTACAGCGAACGATAGCATAAAACGATTTTAATTCTGTTGAGACACCAGTAATCACGGTGCTGATTCACAATGCCAATTACATTCTCTTTACACAATGCGATCTAGACTCCGTGAGTAATATGTTCTGTGATCTAGACGGTTTGGGCACGGAACGACAATAGTAGTCTCTGTCACGACTGCATTCCGTGTCGAAATCAAGAATCTCAATGTAAATCAACCCTAATTCACAACCCAATCAGATGTTGCCCGGACCTACAGATCAAAATAATCAGCGTTGATGTAATATTTTATTATCGCAACGTCACAAATTTTCGACTATCATGGAGCCACATGCACCATTGAGTGAATTTGTTTTCATGATTAAGTTAACTAACTCGAATTATTTGCATTCGTGTAGTTCATCGATCATGTTGGTTTGAAATAAAAAAACAGCTATTTACATATTCCATAAACCATTTATTAAATAAAATATACATTTAAAATATCACAGAATGCGCACTTTGCATTTCTAAGTAAATTGCGTTCTTAAAGTCTAAGGATTTTTAACCCTTCTTAATATAAGTACAGCTTCAGTAGTTTAAATACACTGCAGTTTCCGACCAATGGCCTTACTTTTTAAATACTTCGATGTTATGTACATATTTATACATACATAACTACTAACATAAGAAAATTACGGAGATGGCATTGGTATAAAATAATTCAACTTTGATAGATACGTGTACATCATATGTTTTTTACGCTATGGTTCATGGAGCCACGTTTGTGATCAAGGGTCAATCTGCTTTTATAAATAGTTACATTCTTGTTATAAATTGTGAATAAATACCTACCATCGAAGTATTTAAAGGAAATAAAAAGTTCTGGGAACAAATACATTGAATCACAACAATACAAAATTTAACATCAATGGTGTTACACTAATTTCAAGAGTTATTTAGAAATTAAAAGTAAATAATTATAAACAAAGTAATGGCGCTGTCGCTTTCACACACTACTGCTACTTTTGCTTATTTTAATGGCAAGGTAAAATAAGTAGGTACATAAATAAAATCTTAAATAGTTGCTTATAAAAAAACATTGAATACTACAATTTATTTATTCAATATCATCTATATCTCTATTATAACAATGCGCCGTGCGCTACATCTTTATAAAATTTCGTCAAAAAATAATTTTAAACCCGGTTTACATTATTCCAGTCCAGCGACCAAATCCAGCGCTGGATTGTTTACTCGAAAAATGTAAACCGGCGCTGGAAAGCATCAACCCAGTGACAATGCTTTCCAATGCCGGTTTACATTTTTCCAGTAAGCAATCCAGCACTGGATTCGACCGCTGGACTGGAATAATGTAAACCAGGCATTAAGTAGACATTAAAGGCCATCTGAGGCCAACTGTCATGAGTCCCTATAAATAAACTTTCAGAAACTTAAAAACAGATACTTAAAACTAGAATACATCACATTTTCCAATGGACGGATTTGTTTATAACTTCAAGATTTGCAAATTCGTAACTAAGCTAGGCGGTTATAATACATGCGGTGATAACCAACCAAATTTTTATTTCTACTTTGTATAAATCCATCGATTGGCGAGGATCATAAAAAAACTCACCGTCTTAATATTAATATCATAAAAAATAAACAACAATTGCAGAGTGAAACCAGTCACAACTCGAGTTCATTTCACAACTAAAACTTGAATTTGATATTTATTTATGTTTCATGCCAGTAAAACCAGTTTAAGTAAGTTTTATGTTTTGAAGAAATAAACTATCTTTATCCATAAATTTGTTTTTTTTTTGCATAGACTTTTGGATATAACTATAATAAGTATGTTTGTTTTATTCTTCTGAGTTCACTTTCTTCTCATCTTCTGTGCCTTACTCGAGGTCATCGTCTTTCGTCCCTCTCATAATCTGTTTAGTGGTTTGTTATACACGGGAAAATTATTCCGAAATATAATATAGATAGTAGGTATTTATCTTGTCACTTAACTTATCAACATGTCATAATAAAAAACAGGAGTAATTAACTCACATCTTTTTAGAGTCAGCTTTCTCAACTTTATATGTCACTTCAAGCGTTCTGTTTTAAAAATTCAGCCTGATTAGCCCACTCTAGTTTTTTTAGTTGAATATAAAAATCTCATTGATAGTATTATACAATCAATACTTCTACAATGGGACTACAGTGGGAAGGCATTATTAATGCTAATTAAGTATGAGATAAAGCACGTGCTACAATAACGCCTGTTCGATTGTGATAGGGTCATTAAGGCCCATGACCCATGTGCTTGATTTGTGCGGTCTATGGCGAGTACCCAGTACCGAGTACCTTATCCCATATCTCCCCAATTTTATACTTTCAATGCAAAAATCACGTTAATTTCACACCACACGTCATTAAACCTAAGTGATGATGCGTTTTCATAATGTAAAAAACCTATCAAAACAAATTCTTACGCTAAAGCTCTGATTAATATATATAACAGAAACTTTAAAGGATTTGTCAATGTCAATACTTTGAGATATTTTTCCATTGTATAGTGTTGTGTGAAGAGTTATTGGTATCTTGCATATCCTAGTTTGGTTACTAAGCCAAAACCACATGTAAAGAAATCTGATATGAACGATTGAAATGTATTCTTTGATTTAGTTGTTTATTTGTGCCAACAAATTATTAACTAAAAATAATGTCCAATGTCCACAAATATGTACAATTGTTTTTCATTCTGAAAATGCTTCATCGGTCCCCTTAATTTTAATCCCTTCAATCTTGTAACATATTTTACATTGGCTACGCGTCGTCTCCTTGTCGCACTGGCACGTTATGAGGAGTATGAAATAGCGTAAAATTA
Organism: Ectropis crepuscularia; assembly: GCA_963693475.1. NCBI lineage: Eukaryota > Metazoa > Arthropoda > Insecta > Lepidoptera > Geometridae > Ectropis > Ectropis crepuscularia. Next base: position 27,768,938 of record OY856355.1, read on the forward strand.
TTATCATATAGGTACCCAGTGAATTACTATGTGTGCATGCCTAGGTCGATTTGGCTACAAAGCTGTGACAGAGTCTAGTTCTTCCGCCGATCGGTGGTCATCGCAGAGGGGCTTATTTGAGAAACTTAGGAACATCTGAAAACATTAAATTAAATTAGAAACATTCTTAAAATATGAATATTAGTAAAAGATAAAAAGTACTATTCAGTTAGTGTATTAACCGAATAGTATTTTGTGTTGTTTATTATTGTTTTGCTGTTTGTATTTCTGCTATAGACCGACTTCAAAAAATGAAAACATGGTTTCAATTCATTTCATTCTCTTGCATAATAAATGTTTTCTCAGAAGCGTTTCTCAAGTGAACCTTCGAGGTGATTTTGTAAATTGTTTTCATTACTTATTTAAAAGCTAGGTTTTTACAAATGTATCCTCACCACTGGCTTTAATGGTGAAGGAAAATATATACGTGCTAAGAATGTGTGTGGCCACGGACGCACACATTCACGGATTGAATTACGTGTTGATGGTATTTGTGTTCACGCACACATACTCAGCATGTTCACTTCATCACCGCAAGCCAGACGCGCGTAGCTTCGTGAGATAGTACTGAAGCTTTGGTTTGGTCAATGTATTTTGGTTTGGTTCGCCTGAAACACAGATTCTACCAAGTTCAGGCTAAAAAAACTACGTGTTTATAGCTGTAAGATTTTTTAGCGTATTTCTCATTGTATTTTAGTTTTATTAATAAAGGCTCTGGCCATTAAAAAAAACTATTTAATATCTATTTTTTTGGATTTTTTTTTAATGTATGTTTTCCCTGACCTGTTCGAGCGAACTCTGGTTGAGCGTGCAGTCGTGCACGAGCCCGGCCGCTTGCAGCGCCGCCACCACGCGGAACACCTCGCTCAGCCGGCACTGCACCTCCTTGCCATCCACTGCACAACCAACAATACACCGTGTTACCACGCAATACGACACATTATGGTATAATGTAACAAGCACGAGCCCGGCCGCCACCACGCGGAGCACCTCGCTCAGCCGGCACTGCACCTCCTTGCCATCCACTCGATAACACACCATATTACCACGCAATACGACACATAACGGCATAATAAAATGTAACATTTCGAATGTAAAATGGATGTATTTCTTCTAAACACATTAAATGTAAAACTAATTAAAAAAATATCGATAGATGGATATTTTGGCTTCGCCAGTGGTACATAATGTATAACCTATAGCACTCAAGGATCACGTGCAAATCCAACGGTGAAAGAGCTTTTGTCATCGGTCCAGTAGTTCTTGAGATTACCGCGTTAATTCAAAAAACACCTCTTGAGCTTGTAATATTGGTATAGCTATGAGTAGAACCCTCGCAAACATAATTACCTGTATAAGTAGCGGGGATGAGGAAGTGAAGCGAGCAGGCGTGTAGCACGCGCAGCATGGCGTAGGGCGCCTCGGCCGCCACGCGCGACCACGCCGCGCGCGCGTCACGCGCCCGGCACGCCACGGTGTAGCCGCCGCCGAACCTGGCGGCAGACAATTACTTACTTTAGTTGTATACTATACATACGTATTAATTGTTTTTCTCGAAATAACGTGACAATTGCCTTCAATTTAAAAACCATTCCGCAGACTTCGTAAAAAAATATTTTAGGTTATGTATACTCTTGAATTAACTTTTTGAACAAAAAAATAATCACCCAAATCAGTTCAATTAATCAAAAGTCTGGAGAAAACATAAAAAAAACAAAATACAACCAAATTGAGAACCTCTTCCTTTTTTAAGTCGGTTGAAAAGTACTCGTTCTTGATTATTACATATTGTTAGAATGACAGAAGATTAAGTTTGTAGGAGCACGTATTTGAGGATGCTAAACAGGCCGGTGCAGCATACAGTAGGTACAGACAAGCAAGCAATGCAATCCATCGCAGGTTTCAGTTGAGAGATCTGGGTACTGATTTTGAAAGCAATCCGAAAGACTCAAATCCAGAATGACAATCTTTGTCTCTGTCATTCTAAACGGATAAGACAAAGACTGAGAGGTTCGATTCCGTATCGAAATCAATCCGACTGGACTGGAATCCGTTCAGAACGCAGCGCGTAGGCGGAGCGCGATGTACTTGTTCAAGAGAGCGTGTACATGTTTTGAATGAACTTCAAAGTGAGAGTAGCAATGGTGAAAGCAAAGACTTTTAAACATTGATCTCAAAATGTTGTAGCTGTAATCATAATCGTATGTTAAAAAAATATCTTCATTCACGAAAACGTTTCATATTTTTTCTACACTCCAGCGGAATGTCAAAAAAAATAGGTATGTTTTTTTTATTTAGTCATCAATTACACGAAATTTGATTAAGCAAACAGATAATACATGTCATAAATGCAATAAATTGTATTCAAAATGTCAATTATAATTATTGCAACAGTCATGTCAATAAATTCAATGTCAATTATCAGTTACCACAACTCAGATAAAAATTAGATGCAATAGTATCGTTCTGTTACTATTAAAACCGGATATAAATGAGGTTTCGCTAACAACAATAAAGTAAACAATAAAGTAATAATAGTAACCTGTTAATATCCTGCCTCGTGGGCGCGACCGCCACGAGCTCGCCCGCGCGCAGCACCGCGAGCTTGTCCGCGAGCATGCGCGCGTGGTCGAGCGCGTGCGTGGAGAGCAGCACGGCGCGGCCGGCCGCCGCCGCGCGCGCCGCGCCGCGCGACACCACGCGCCGGGACACCGGGTCCATGCCACTGAAACACAAAGATCCTTGCTAAAAAAAATGTGTGCGCATAAAACCGCATGGCAGAAATGAACTCTAAAATTAGAAAGAACTATTGAATTATTTCAATAATTAAATAAATAAAAAATTGGCAGTCATAGGAACTGCCGATAGAAGTGAAAACTTAAAACTCAGAATTTGATAGTTTACCATCTTCCATGCCATCTAGAAATGCGTCAGCATTTCTCATTGGCTGATGCGTTTCTAGATGGCCATGCCATGATAGCCTGTCCACGCCCTTTCAGCATTTCCCATTGGCTGACGTATTTCTAGATGGCCAATAGCGATAGTTCCGAGTTTACCCGAAGCTTTCTTATCATACCCGAGCGTGACGAATGAATTCATTTCACTGCTTACGAAAAATCTGTCTAGGTGCGCCTACAGAAGTTTTCACTTCAACAATTACATAAACATTGCTATGCTGACTTGCTGACGCATTTCTAGATGGCCATGCTCATGCCCACGCCCTCCGGTTTCACCCGCGCATTTTCCAAAGTAAGCTATCAAATTCTGAGTTATAAGTTTTCACTTCTATCGGCAGTTCCTGTGCCTGCATTTTTTTTGTGCAACGTATTATACGTACCTATTTCAGTGGAAGTAATTTATCAGTGTTATCAGTAAAATGAGTCAATCCAAGCCAAGGTTCCGTATTACTTTTAAGGTAGAAACGTATTGCATAATAAAATGCGGTAGACAGTGTTAATAACAACATACTGAATAACATGTCTATCTCTTCATGCAGCGAAATAATCGCTCGATTCGAAAACATAGCTATTTTCATAGTTGTCGCTGTTCCAAACTAGTTGATAAGTCGTGGCAAGTGGCAAGTTTTATCGCACGAGTTACTCACGAGTGATAACAGTAGTTAACGTGCAGTTGTCAAGTAGAGTCCATTTCACGAAAGAAGTCCCGCGGACAATGAGGATCAGTCATGTTTTTTACTAAGTATGTAGATTGATAACAAAAAGAAAACCATAGCACACTGTGAAAAAAATATCTGAATCCGACAAGAAATGACGAACATACACCGATTTTACTGTAGCAGTTCATAAAACGCCCGCGAGTATGAGCTCCGGCCGCGTGACGTCATTCGACACATTCCTGCCGCGCGCACTCACTTTACTTTAGGTTACTCCGTATACTACACGTGATTCCGTGCAGTTTTGACCTGTGATTTATCCGTTTAATAGCGTAAAAAATGTCCTATAAATATTGTATCGTGCCACAGTGCAAGAGTACAACTAGTAATACGCCAAACAAACTATTTTTTCGTGTTCCGATGGACCAAAAAACTAGAAAATAGTGGTGTAGTATTATGAAGAGAGATCATCTTCTATCAAGCAAGAGTACTCATTACTGTTGCGAGGATCATTTCGACGTAAGTATTATATATTATTGACTATTACGTATAGTACATGTAGTATATTTACGTATGTGTAATTTAATATTTGCATCGATAGAAGTAGGAAGGTGTAGGCATATAGGTTGGTACGTCTTATCATTACTGCTATAGTTTTAATTCAACAATAGTGATAGATTCCTTATAAGTTATAAGCCACGTCGGCTCAAAATATTAAAAAAAAATTTTGTCTTGTAGTCCTTGTGGGTTAATAAACACATACGTATATGCGTTTCATAGTCCAGGAGACAACCGTATTTTAACCAGCGATAACGAATACCTAAGATTAACTTACCTTTTAATATTTTACACGTATTCTGTTTTCAAATCAAACCTACTCATACAGTCAAAATTTTGCTAAAAAGATTATATTAAAATATATAAAAACATTGTAAAGTAGCTCTATATTTTTATACGGTTGTTACAGGTGGAAAATGACATGGAAAATTATATAAGATACCGATTGATGGGTGGACAACTTAGGCTAAAAAAAGGAATTCTGCCGCACAAATTTAACTGTCAAAGAAAGGAAAATACTGTTGTAGAACGGCCTGGATATAAAAAGTGACAGCAGATTGAGTACTTTGAAAGAGTACTTAATCCAGAAGTTGGTCATGAAAGCCTGGTAACACAAGAAGAGTTCGTGGCATGTGAATATATTGATATAACTGCAAATGACGCAGAGGTTATAGACCCTATTGCAGATAATAATATGACAACTGTACATCCTAATTATAAATCTATCGCAGTGCAAGTTAATATTAAGCCAAAAGTTCGTAGCAAAGGTACCAATACTGATGCCACTCAGACCCCAAAAATAAAAACGGTGAAAATAATCAAACATCGTCGGGAATCATTGCATGATAGCTTTTCTTCTTATAATAGCACCTCATCAGTTTCTGCAAACCTTAGTCATCTCAGTATAAGTACTGATGAATTTGAAATGGAACAAAAAGTAGAAACTGAGTTATATAAGAAACACATGCAAGAAGGAACTTTAATGTCTATATCTAGAGAACCTAAACTTTTTCTCGGATTACCATCGCATATGTATTTCTGTGTAGAATATTTGAGTGAAAATGTTGAGAGTCAACTGGTTGATGTATTATTAACCTTGAAAAAATTGAGATGGCGTGAACCGAATGCCATGCTGGCTGTTTACTTTGGAGTTTCGGAATCTACTACAGCTAGACATTTCAAAGAGACAGTACCTAAAGTTGCGCAATGCATGCAAAAATTGGTTTTCATTCCTCCTCGGGACGATATTCGTTCAAATCTTCCGACGCCTTTCAGGAAGCGTTATTCAAAAGTCATCAGCATCATAGACTGTTTGGAAATTCAAATTGAGAAACCTAGCTCAGCTGTACATCAAGCGCTCACGTGGTCGCAATATAAAAATGCGAATACTATAAAATATCTTATATCGATAACACCTGATGGACTTATTAGCTTATTATTTTATACTTATTATTTCACTACGCAAGACATTATGTGTGATGAGATTTTCCTTTACCGCGAAACGTGTCGACTGGCTGATGTTTGCGCGCGTAATGGCCGACTGATGTATGTATGTAAGAGTGTCAACCTGTATGTGACAGGGCTCTGGCCGACTCGATATACACAGCCTTTGTATTAGCGAGACTCTGTCCGACTTTTTTTAAACGTCCTTGTATCGGACGAATGCGATTGCGCGCTGCGCGCGGGCGGATTGTGTCGAATGACGTCATCGGTGTATCGGTAGGCAGACGACGTGTTTTTAAATCGGTCCCAGAAAATATTAAATAACTTTGGCATTTTTGAACGGATTTCAAAAATTCAAAAAGTATCGTACTCTGAACATCATGACGCATACGAAATACTACTTATAATTGGATTATCCTGTAATGTGACTGATCCTCATTGTGGAACTAAATTTGACAGATGGGGAGTTCGGCCATGTTGTCGTTTGTCGATGTTATCAAGGTTCGTTTGTTGTGGTAGATATTTCGTGAGTGTATTATTGGATTAGTGCGTTATAAGGTTTATTTACTATGCCAAAAGTTGTAAAAAGTGCAGGTCGAGAAATGATATTAAAGGTGAAGGAGTTCTGTGAAGCGGAACACAAGAATCGCGGCGTTTTAATACCATTAGACAATGTTCGCAAAAGAGTCGCCGCCATGACAGGTAAATTTTGGGGCTGCCATATTATACATATTTTTTCCCGATTGATTTATAGATTGGAGTTAAGTTTTTTTTAATGCACGATTTTTATTAAGGAAAATTTGAAAAGGAATTAACACAACACAACAAAAATTTGTAAAGTTATATTCAACTATAATGTAATTAGATACGGAAATAGTCATGGTTAGATTTTTTTTTAAATTGTTCATTTTATTGCAGGTGTGTCAGAGAAAACTGTAACGAGAGTTACAAAAGAAGGCGCAACAGCGGCGAGTACTTCTAAAGTTATCATCACCCCAGGGAAGAGTCGCCCGCATCCCAAAAAGTTCGACTTGGATGGATTTGATTTGTGCGCTATACGGCAAAAAATTCATAGTTTTTATGTTGTGAAGAAGGAATTACCTACATTGGCTAAATTACGTGCAGCTTTGAGAGAAGACATAAATTATCAAGGAAGTATCACAACATTGCACCGTATATTGCATAGCATCGGTTTCAAGTATAAGCGATGCCAATCGAAACGTAAATTACTAATGGAACGTTATGATATTACTGCATGGCGTTCAAGATATTTGGAGAGAATCCGAAGAAATCGCAATGTGGAAAAAAAACCTGTAGTATATTTAGACGAGACCTATATACACAACACTTATCATGCCAAAAGTTGCTGGCAAAGTGAGGAGGAGCCTGGGGTGTTCGTGTCAGAGTCATCAGGGAGTCGTTGGATAATTGCTCATGCAGGAACTGAAAATGGTTTTGTTAATGATGCATTGTTAATGTTCAATCCAAATCCTCAGATTACCACGATGACATGAACTCAACAATTTTTTTGAAATGGATGAGTGAGAAAGTCGTTCCTAACCTACCTGAAAGGTCACTTGTGGTAATGGACAACGCTCCGTATCATTGCACTCAAATAAATAAAGCACCTACAATGTCAAGTATTAAACGTGACATGCAGGAATGGCTGCGAGGAAAGGGAGTATATTTTGAAGATACTTGGACAAAAGCTGTATTATTTGGATTAATTAAGCAAAACAAAGGTCCACCTAAATATGCCGTGGATGAATTATTAAAATCTCACTATCATGAATTGCTAAGATTGCCGCCTTACCAATGTGATCTCAATCCGATCGAAAAAATGTGGAGCCTTGTAAAGAGACGGGTAGCGGATAAAAACGTGGGCCAAGATCCAAAAGAAATTGTACGCCTAACAGAAGAGGCTTTCGAGTCTGTTACAGCGGAAGATTGGGCAGTTCAATGTAAACATGTACAACATTTGGAGGAAGAATATTTAAAAAATGATGGTCTTATGGATGAAGAAATGGATCGATTTATTATATCTACGGCTAGTGATAGTGAAACAGAATCTGATGCTGTTTCTATTCACTCTTCTGACAGTGATCATAGTATGACCGATCATAATTATTCAATAAAACTTTGAATAAAACTTTTTAAATGTTATTTTATTTTTCTAATTTGAAGTTGGTTGAACATCTATATTTCCATTTTATATTTTAGAAATTACAGGAAGATTATTTTTTCACTAATCTGACCTTAGCAGTATAAACATCAAATAGGTACCTATATAAAAAATATATTATATTAAAAACATTTCTTTTCTTATGTAACTGTTCGAGTACGAAGTTAATAAAATGAAACTAATGAACTATAAATTATTTCCCCTGATTTCCCCATACCATATAAATTTAACCGTGGCAACATTATGTCGCGCGAATACAGCGCTGCGTCTGCGGGACTTCTTTCGTGAAATGGACTTTAGCACATGTGCACCACAGATCACTATAATATACTAATGTGCACATGACATGAGAGATACAGACCGCACAAAGCATAGTATAGGCACAGATCAGAAAATAGTTACTTCGTAACAGATGCATCACTTCCATACAAAAGTGCAAATACCTACACGATAATAACCTAAACTGTCGTATACTACTTACCTACTGTTACTTGTAAGCAAAAATACACCTTAACATACCCACGCAGAGTTGTAAATGCCGTGCGCACCGTGTGACTTGTCGTCTGCTTACGTCATTGACCAAACGTGCTAGGGTTGTACGAAATGGTGGTAGGTGGTAGGGGTTAGAAGCTTTAGGACTAAATCTCGATATGACTAGAACGCGTTAGGGTTAAGTAGCTGTGTGACCACATCTCTCTCCGCCTTTTTATCAGATTGACTTAATATCGATATGACGTACAATGATATTTAAAAGTGGTACATTAGTTCAACCTCACATTTCAGCATAATATACGTTACTGTAAATGTAGGAATTGTATACAACTCCCAGGGAACGTATACGATTCCGAAGCTATTTAGGAAAAGTGTAATATTTGGTTTTAATAATTATTAAAGACATAAATAGAGGAAATATATATATTTCCCAGGAACTGTAAACAATTCCAATATCACATTAGGAAACGTAAAAAATAACGCCTTTTGTAATAAAACACGTTGTTAGAATGTACAATTGGGGTCTATCATTGAAATTTGATTCCGGTTGGGTTCCCCCCACCAGAAGCTCTGCGGTCTGCCCTAAGTATCGCTTCTCCATACTCGCTCTATTTAGGACCTCTCTTGAGCTTTTGGCTCCCGCATTTTTTTAAACATTCTAGGGGTAGTAGCGAGAAGACTAGGTGGAGTAGGGGTGCTCCGAGTCGAGCAATCTTGAACGTTTTGCTATATTTCCGATGGCCAGTTAAGAAGTGTATAGATTTCCTATGAAAGGAGACGGCTCATTTCTGCCCCACGTCGTTTCAAGTTTAGGTACTTAATTAGCCCCGGAGACCTAAACAAGTTATTTAATTAAAATAACATATAATTAAATAATTCAAACTGTACATTCAATACTAACCTGCCAAGCGGGGATTGCAAATTAGTGATTAAAAAGTACCTTAATGACTATGTATAAGTAATTTTGTATTAAGGTACTGTAGTTCCATAAAACCAAACTAGATGGCGTTGTACGGCGTTAAAACACGCTAGCGAAGTTTATGTGAATTTAAATAAGCCTGTTAAGGTTTAGTTCGTGTCTTGCCTTCGGGTTAGTACCCAACAAATAAGTACTACGGTGAACACTCCTTTCATTTGTACCTATGTATACAGACTATAGTCAAAAGTTATATACATATACTATAGTGAAGTTTACGTACAGTAAAAATTCGTTCGAAACTCACACAACACATGGAATTTCTTTATTTTTCCTAAGGTTTTGTAATTTTTTTGTGGTTTGGCCGAATCACCGGTCCTTCTCTGTGTTGAGTCGACATTATTCTGAGGACAGTACGTCGCAAAGTAATGAATTTACTACCTTCTTTTAGTAGTAAGTACATAATCACGTTCTTGATTACCTACTTGCGGCGTTATTTTTTTTCAATGTTTTAGTTGATATCTTTTAAACCCCGCTATGCAGGATAAAAACATAAACGGTTCCTCAATATATATTAAAAATCCTATACAATGATCCAATTTTGGTCAAGTCTCTTGCACTTTTTCTGTGGGGCAAATGCCCATGGAAAATGGGCCGTCTCCTTTATCTAATATAATTTATTTCCGACATATCCGGGGGATTTTAAGAATTATAATATACATTCCCTCATTTGTCCAACTCGGAAGGGCAGCGTTCGAGAAACTTCGGCACATTTTGAGTCCAACAAACACTAATGCCTGAAGACGAAAGTCTTCAATCAGTGCGTGTTGCCAGAGCGAGCTATGGAGAGAGCTATGCTCGGAGTCTCTTTGTGCGACGCAATCCATAATGAGGACATTTGCAAAAGAACGAAAGTAGCTGACATAGGTCAAAGAGTCAGGAAGCTGAAGTGGCAATGGGCAGGCCACATAGATTACAACGATTGCTGGAAAACGCTGGTTGCAGGTTATCTCGCGGGATCGTTCTTTGTGGAAATCTAGGGGGAAGGCCTATGTTCAGCAGTGGACGTCTTATGGCTGATGATGGTGATGATGATGATACATTTTCTAGGAATTGTATACAATGACAGATTGCATAATATATATGTATACGTTAATGACTACGTATGTAGATTTTTTTTAAAATTCATATGTACTTCTTGGACAAAATAACAATCTGCATACCATGCAGTTCCCAAACCTAGAATAATTTTAAATCATTTTATTGACACTTTCATGTTCAAAAATATTATTTAACTTTAATACAAGAAACTATTTCGAAAAAACTACATTGTTCTGACTTACCAACGTAACTGTACTTTAGAAAACAAACGACAACTTAGTCGTTACACTATCTGGTCATTTCGAGATCTAGTTCAAAAGCGATGTGGACCTAACGCGATGTAGTCATATCGAGATTTAGTCTTAAATCTATTTAGTCAAATCCGCTATCTAGTCATATCGAGATGTAGTCCTAAAGCTTCTAACCCGGTGGTAGTAGTGGTAGGACTCTTGGCAGAGTCCGCCTGGGGAAGGACCACACCTTTGCCAGTTATTCTACCGCGAAGCAGTAATGTGCAAACGTTACTGTGGTTTTTTTAAATAAAGAGTGACGAGACGAGCAGGACATGTGCCTGATGGTAAGAAACATGCCTGTCACATAACAGCACAGTGACACGCAGCTATTGGAACATGAAGAGTCCAAATCATTACCTGGCACTACACTGCGCTCGTCACCCAGAGATCTAAGATGTTATATCTCTAAGCCCTGTAATTTCACTGGAAACATTGCCCTTCAAACCGGAACAAAGTAATGTTTGCACATTACTGCTTGGCGGTAGAAGAACTGACAAAGGTGTGGTACTTCCTCAGGCGGACTCTGCTATTAGTTCTACCACTACAGTACTCCATTAGAGGAGCCCATTCATTTGATACCCATATAGAGGTAGGTTGTGAAGAAATATTTTGTCCGCGATTTTGTGGAGGGGGGCATTTTGAATCGATATTAACCAAACATAGCTAAGAACCACCGCACAAAAATAAACCTTTTTAAAAAAATCGACGTCAAACTTAGAACACCCTTTTTTAGTCGGGGGTTAAAAAATGGTTCACAATTAGCTGAGCTATCGCAAAACATACTTACATCCAATAAAAATTAAGCCCAGAAGGAGGCGGCTCCTTCTTTGAATTCGGTTAAAAATTCTATAGCTTTTTTTTTAAGTAGGTACGTTTTATAGTCAATTGATACTGAAGTTTATTTTGGTTATACAATGTAGGTAGTTGTAAGTTGTTTTCATACCGTCGAATAAATGAACAAATTAGTATCATTCATTATGTACATGAATATTAAAAAAAGTATCTCGTCAAAATTTTTATTAAACTTAATGAGTCATAATAAAGTTGGGGTAAAAGGTATTTCAGACAAAATAATGTGTGTGCATAACCTCTACTGTATCTATTCAAAATAAATATTATACATATTACACACTACTGTTTCTATATTCTGTTCGATTGAAATTTGAAACCTACCAAAATTTAGCTCAAAAATAAATATCAACAATAAAAACACTTCCCTTGCTTCCTGTTTCGGCAATTTAATAGTACATTATGATATAAGTGCGGTAAGTTGATAATTACAGCCGAGGCCTTATTGCTAGCTCGAGCCGAAGGCGAGAGCTATAATTAGCAGAGGCTGTAATTATCAAAGCGCACGTATGTCATACGACGTTTTATAACATATTTGCGAGGAAATAAACAAAACTCTGACGACATTTTCAAATAAAAACAATACAGCGAAAAAAAACGCGCGGAATAATATTTACTTGATCACAGCACAGAGTAAGTAATCATCTATCACTATGGATCACAGATTAGCAATGCGCGCGCATCGGCGCCTTTTTTTTTTAAGCAACGGCACAGAACCAGCCGGTATGCCATTAATAATAAAGTAAATTAATATTTTTGTGTTTTGTTACAGAAAAAAATAAAGTAATTTATGGTCTAAATTAATTAAATTAACGATTTAATAATTATTTATTATATTACCTCTCAAAGTTAATTTTATTCATAAAATGTCGACCACACTTTTCTGACATAAAAACTCTTTCCTAAGATTTAAAAAGGTACCGTTCGTTTTAGACGGAACATATCTCTCTACCTAGTCTGTGGACGGAGCATTTTGAAACCGTGCGTTTTACATTACACATTACAGCACTAGTGCGTAATAAGATACATTACGATACAGAAATTGGTCCAATAAGAGACCCTTTACGAGCAAATATGTTATAAAATAAGATAAATCACTTCTACATTTTAGTTTCTTGCTATTGCAGATTGCAGCCATTCACAATACAATAACGCCGCGACATTATTTATGCGCGCACTCAGCGTTCGTTCGCACGTCAACTCGGGGAAACGGCCGGCGGCCTTGTGATTTTAGTACACCCGAACGAGTAGGTACTTAGCTCGCGCCGTTTAGCCAGTGACGAGGGTGTGGTATAGGGTTCTCCCCTAGGGTTTGCCGTTGATTGATATGTCGGGCAAAAAAAAAACAGAGGCAGTGCTGCCAGCGGATTTCCACCAAAAAGACAACACGTTGGTTTTGACTTTTTGTCGGAAAAGGCAACAAACCCGACCAGCTCAAGTTTAGTAAGTTAAAGTTCAAGGTTCTTTGATGAAACTAAGTAAAGTGTTTTAAGAGTTCAATGTCAAGGTTAGGTTTATTGGCTTTGTTGAAGTAAAAACTTCTTTTGGCGCGCCTAGACGGATTTTTGTGGGATGTGAATTGAATTTTAGAGTCACGCTCGGGTATGATAAGAGATCTTCGGGTAAGCTCGGGATTCGGGACCATGGCCATTGGCCATCTAGAAATGCGTCAGCCATGGGAAACACGGAAAGGGCGCGGCCTAGCCATCATGACATGGCCATCTAGAAATGCGTGAGCCAATAGGAAATGCTGACGCATTTCTAGATGGCCATACCATGATGTCCAGGCCACGCCCTCTGGTTACACCCGTGTAGTTTCCAAAGTAAACTATAAAATTTCGAGATATAGGTTTTCACTTCTATCGGCAGTTCCTATGACTACCAATTTTTTTTAGCATGTTTCGACGTTTTGAGCGGGTATGGGCATCGACATAAACCAAACGTGGTTCGTGGCGAGCGGCCCATGACAGCGAGCGCGGGCGCGGTGCACAGCTTGCGCTGGTTCACTGGTTCTCGACTTTCGTCCTTCAGACACATACTTAGTTAAATAGTTTTTTAATCATCAAACATAAAGGATTCTTTTGAAGTTAAAATGTTTAAACATACATTTATGCCCAATACATGACAAAAAAAATAAGAAAAACAATTGTTCCCGCCAAAACCCGACTAGTTTATGTTTATATGTGTTGGTTTTGTTTTTTGTTAGCGTTCGAGTGGGTAAGGGTATAAGTGGTGACAGTTCTAGGTTATGTTTGTTGGTTTTGTTAACGTGTTTCGAGAGGGTTTATTGTACCTGGTGGGCTCGTCTAGCAGCACGAGCGGCGCGCGGCCCATGAGAGCGAGCGCGGTGCAGAGCTTCGCGCTGGTTGCTGTGGGTACCTGGTGCGTATGTGTACCTGGTCGGTATGTGTACCTGGTCGGTATATGTACCTGGTGGGTATGTGTACCTGGTGGGTATGTGTACCTGGTGGGTATGTGTACCTGGTGGGTATGTGTACCTGGTGGGTATGTGTACCTGGTGGGCTCGTCTAGCAGCACGAGCGGCGCGCGGCCCATGAGAGCGAGCGCGGTGCACAGCTTCGCGCTGGTTGCTGTGGGTACCTGGTGCGTATGTGTACCTGGTCGGTATGTGTACCTGGTCGGTATATGTACCTGGTGGGTATGTGTACCTGGTGGGTATGTGTACCTGGTGGGTATGTGTACCTGGTGGGTATGTGTACCTGGTGGGTATGTGTACCTGGTGGGCTCGTCTAGCAGCACGAGCGGCGCGCGGCCCATGAGAGCGAGCGCGGTGCACAGCTTCGCGCTGGTTGCTGTGGGTACCTGGTGCGTATGTGTACCTGGTCGGTATGTGTACCTGGTCGGTATATGTACCTGGTGGGTATGTGTACCTGGTGGGTATGTGTACCTGGTGGGTATGTGTACCTGGTGGGTATGTGTACCTGGTGGGTATGTGTACCTGGTGGGCTCGTCTAGCAGCACGAGCGGCGCGCGGCCCATGAGAGCGAGCGCGGTGCACAGCTTCGCGCTGGTTGCTGTGGGTACCTGGTGCGTATGTGTACCTGGTCGGTATGTGTACCTGGTCGGTATATGTACCTGGTGGGTATGTGTACCTGGTGGGTATGTGTACCTGGTGGGTATGTGTACCTGGTGGGTATGTGTACCTGGTGGGTATGTGTACCTGGTGGGCTCGTCTAGCAGCACGAGCGGCGCGCGGCCCATGAGAGCGAGCGCGGTGCACAGCTTCGCGCTGGTTGCTGTGGGTACCTGGTGCGTATGTGTACCTGGTCGGTATGTGTACCTGGTCGGTATATGTACCTGGTGGGTATGTGTACCTGGTGGGTATGTGTACCTGGTGGGTATGTGTACCTGGTGGGTATGTGTACCTGGTGGGTATGTGTACCTGGTGGGCTCGTCTAGCAGCACGAGCGGCGCGCGGCCCATGAGAGCGAGCGCGGTGCACAGCTTCGCGCTGGTTGCTGTGGGTACCTGGTGCGTATGTGTACCTGGTCGGTATGTGTACCTGGTCGGTATATGTACCTGGTGGGTATGTGTACCTGGTGGGTATGTGTACCTGGTGGGTATGTGTACCTGGTGGGTATGTGTACCTGGTGGGTATGTGTACCTGGTGGGCTCGTCTAGCAGCACGAGCGGCGCGCGGCCCATGAGAGCGAGCGCGGTGCACAGCTTCGCGCTGGTTGCTGTGGGTACCTGGTGCGTATGTGTACCTGGTCGGTATGTGTACCTGGTCGGTATATGTACCTGGTGGGTATGTGTACCTGGTGGGTATGTGTACCTGGTGGGTATGTGTACCTGGTGGGTATGTGTACCTGGTGGGTATGTGTACCTGGTGGGCTCGTCTAGCAGCACGAGCGGCGCGCGGCCCATGAGAGCGAGCGCGGTGCACAGCTTCGCGCTGGTTGCTGTGGGTACCTGGTGCGTATGTGTACCTGGTCGGTATGTGTACCTGGTCGGTATATGTACCTGGTGGGTATGTGTACCTGGTGGGTATGTGTACCTGGTGGGTATGTGTACCTGGTGGGTATGTGTACCTGGTGGGTATGTGTACCTGGTGGGCTCGTCTAGCAGCACGAGCGGCGCGCGGCCCATGAGAGCGAGCGCGGTGCACAGCTTCGCGCTGGTTGCTGTGGGTACCTGGTGCGTATGTGTACCTGGTCGGTATGTGTACCTGGTCGGTATATGTACCTGGTGGGTATGTGTACCTGGTGGGTATGTGTACCTGGTGGGTATGTGTACCTGGTGGGTATGTGTACCTGGTGGGTATGTGTACCTGGTGGGCTCGTCTAGCAGCACGAGCGGCGCGCGGCCCATGAGAGCGAGCGCGGTGCACAGCTTCGCGCTGGTTGCTGTGGGTACCTGGTGCGTATGTGTACCTGGTCGGTATGTGTACCTGGTCGGTATATGTACCTGGTGGGTATGTGTACCTGGTGGGTATGTGTACCTGGTGGGTATGTGTACCTGGTGGGTATGTGTACCTGGTGGGTATGTGTACCTGGTGGGCTCGTCTAGCAGCACGAGCGGCGCGCGGCCCATGAGAGCGAGCGCGGTGCACAGCTTCGCGCTGGTTGCTGTGGGTACCTGGTGCGTATGTGTACCTGGTCGGTATGTGTACCTGGTCGGTATATGTACCTGGTGGGTATGTGTACCTGGTGGGTATGTGTACCTGGTGGGTATGTGTACCTGGTGGGTATGTGTACCTGGTGGGTATGTGTACCTGGTGGGCTCGTCTAGCAGCACGAGCGGCGCGCGGCCCATGAGAGCGAGCGCGGTGCACAGCTTCGCGCTGGTTGCTGTGGGTACCTGGTGCGTATGTGTACCTGGTCGGTATGTGTACCTGGTCGGTATATGTACCTGGTGGGTATGTGTACCTGGTGGGTATGTGTACCTGGTGGGTATGTGTACCTGGTGGGTATGTGTACCTGGTGGGTATGTGTACCTGGTGGGCTCGTCTAGCAGCACGAGCGGCGCGCGGCCCATGAGAGCGAGCGCGGTGCACAGCTTCGCGCTGGTTGCTGTGGGTACCTGGTGCGTATGTGTACCTGGTCGGTATGTGTACCTGGTCGGTATATGTACCTGGTGGGTATGTGTACCTGGTGGGTATGTGTACCTGGTGGGTATGTGTACCTGGTGGGTATGTGTACCTGGTGGGTATGTGTACCTGGTGGGCTCGTCTAGCAGCACGAGCGGCGCGCGGCCCATGAGAGCGAGCGCGGTGCACAGCTTGCGCTGGTTCCCGCCGCTGAGCGCGCCGCACGGCTCGCGCGCGTACCGAGCGATGTCGAACCAGTCCAGCGTGCGCTCGATCACCTGACCACACAACGGCTCTGTTTACAAGCGCTCACAGACACAATTTTGGAATTTCACCAATAAGCGTATTAATGTTATAAACTCGAAAGCTTGGATGTTTGTTACTCAATCACGTCGTAATGCTTGAACGGAATCAGGGTACAATTCAGAACACAGTTAAATTATAGTTAGGGAACGGGAACTACACGGGTAAAACCGTGGGCGCCAGCTAGTAAATATACTTATGTCTTATATCGAGTAAAAAAGATTTTACTGGTAGCGCCCGGCGATTATAATTGGTCGTATAGTTGTCGTTCCGGTTGTTTTCCCACGGTAAAAAATAGGCTATGTACCTACTATTCGATTATTCATAATTATTTAGGATTTTTCACTTGCGAGAAATACAGTATTAGTTAAACATACAATTCAAAAATCCAAACACTGACATTTAAATTAATACTAGTAGGATAGCAGGAGATATTAGTGGGTAGTGGGATTAGGTCTGACTGACTGAAACAACACAGTGTCATTTGCGACCCCAAAATGAATAAATGAATGAAAACTCATTATTGTTCACACCTTAAAATAGTACATAAAACATATAATAGAAATACAGTAACACTAGTGAAACAACTGGCGGCCTTATCGCTGAAAGCGATTTCTTCCAGGCAACCTTGGTTAAAAATCCCGGTTAAACTGAAAGGACAGGTCTATAAATCCATCACTGGGCCTGTCCTGCTATATGGCAGTGAAACGTGGCCTGTGCTTGAGCGACACAAGCAAGAACTGCGTGTTACGGAGATGAATATGCTGCGCTGGATGTGTGGAGTGACACGGAAGGACTGCGTCAGAATCTCCCCCATCCGCGGAAGCCTTCATGTTCGTGACATAGTAGACAAAATGCTAGAAAGTCGCCTGCGTTCATGCGCGGCTCCAGGGAGGGGGTCACGGGGGACATGACCCCCCCCAAAATCATATACCAGGCCACTCAGAAAGTTTTGCAAAAAAAAGTTTTTATGTATAAGACACTAACTTGTAATTATTTTGAAAACTTCAATTATATAAAAGTACTAGCTGAACGCGCGCGCGTTGCTACGCCATCTATCGAAAATTGGTCGTAACAATTCAAATTTTGAACAAATTCGGTTACCTTAGGTTCTAATGACGCAACCTTTTAACATACGACAAATTTATGCTGTCACGCGACGAAAGCTCTAAAAGCAATATTTTTTCCCGTTTTTGTTACATTTTTCATTCATGCTCGGCTCCTGTTGTTAGTACCGTAATTTTAATACCCTATAGCCTTGCTAGATAAATGGACTATCTTACAACGAAAGATTCTTTCAATTCGGACCAGTAGTTCCAGAGATCCTTGCGTTCAATTTTCAAATTTCCTTCCGCATTTTTTTGAGAGCCAATTTTTTTTTTGTTTTATTAAAAAATGTATCTGCGTCGAGAACATTTTCGTGCTATGATTTTTTACGATTTCAAATGTGGCTTAAAACCTGACGAGTCATTTGATCGACTTCGAATTGGTTTTATGGATGAAGGACCTTCAAAAGCAACCATCTACCGCTGGTATAGCGAGTTCAAACGCGGTCGTTTTACTTTGGGGGATGAACAAAAGAGTAGTCGTCCTACGACGACTGTCACCAATGAAAGTGTGCTGGCAGTAAAAAAATTAGCTCAAGAAAACAGACGCATTACGTACTAAGAGATTCAGCATACTCTGCAGATTGGTTCAGGAAGTGTTCACAAGATTTTGCACGAGCACCTTCGCGTAAGGAGGATAGTTTCCCGCTGGGTGCCGCACAACCTCACCTAAGCTCAGAAGCAGGCCCGTGTGGATTGATGCCGTAATATGATACTTACAAAAATTTGATGCAGGCTCGTCACGGCGCGTTTACGACATTGTGACAGGTGACGAATCCTGGATTTATCAATACGATCCAGAAACAAAGCAGTCGACAGATTGGCTGTTTCAAAATGAACCAACACCCCCGAAAGTGAAGCGATCGAGGAGCACAAGGAAAATTTTGATCGCTAGTTTCTTCAATTTGACGGGGTACCTAATTTCAATTCCACTTCGAGACCAAAGCAGTATCAACACCGATTGGTCCAGCATAAAATGCTTGCCAGAAGTTTTTTCTGCAATGAGAAACAAGCGACCGAACACCGGGCTCCGCGGGGTCCTTCTTCACCACGACAACTGCGATCAAAACGAGGGACTTCCTGGACTCCACACCGGTCAGAGTCTTGGGGCACCCTCCTTAAGGTCAGTATTCACATACGGTATTACTCGATCAAGCTAAACTGTCGAGTAAAACCCATGGCATGGGCTTTCGTCCACACATTGAGCATTGATCTATCGAGTGAGGCGCGCCGTTCAGTATTCACCGAACCGTTCGAGCCAAAGGATGTCTGTGCAAAAAACTAGACGGTGGCTGTATTTAGCAAGACTCGCAGTGCTTTATAAGAAAATGAAAAGAGAAAACGTAAAAGAGGGACTGAGTTAAACTCGCAAATCCATTTCTCTTAAAAACACGTGTTTCAATCACGATAAACAATACTAATACTAGGCTCGCCTCGAGCCACTCGCAGTCACGTACACACGTACGAGTCAAGATTGACGGCTCGCTTCGAGTAGGTTCGAAGGAAATTACTTTCATTTAATTCCATCGAGCTGGCTCGGTGCGAGCCTTCGAGCTGTGAGTTTTGCGGTCCACACGTTGATTTTTACTCGATTTCGAGTAAAACTATCGAGTAATACCATATGTGAGTACTGACCTTTACAGTCCTGATTTGGCTCTGTGTAATTTTTTTTATTCCCTAAAACTAAAAATCTGCTCAAAGGGATACAGTTTTCATCGCCGGTAGAAGCGCTAACAGTGTTTGAGAAGGCCGTGGAAGAGGTGTCTGCGGAGGACTGGAAAAAATGTTTTGAAAATTGGTTCAGACGCATGAAACTTTGTACAGAGGCTGGTGGAGAGTTCTTTGAAAAGATTTAGTAATTTTTTTCATACAAGTTAGTTTTTTAGTTTTTCAAAACTTTCTGAGTGTCCCATGTAGATTCGATTAAAAATCTAAAAAAAAACGAAATGTCTGGTAGTACATAAACTATTTTTAAACGCGGGAAAACAACTGGAGCGTCAACTACGCGGGTAAAATCGTGGGGCGCTACTAGTAAAGTCTTTTTACTCGATTTATTGTATTTCTACTCGTGACCCCCCCCCCCCCCAAAATCTGAGGCTGCGTACTGGTGACCCCCCCCCAAAATTCGAGGCTGGGACCGCGCCTGCCTGCGTTGGTATGACCACGTATGACGAAAACCGACAAGTTATGTGGGGAATAAATGCCTAGCTATGCCACCTCCGCCGGGACCCGGTAGAAGGGGAAGGCCTAAGAAATGCTGGCTTGACGTCGTGCGGTAATATGCGTGCCAATGGTCTCACACTGAAGGATGCTGAAGATCGTGCGAAATGGAGAAGTAAAAGTAGGAAAGCGGACCCTGGGCTCCAAAGCGAAAGCTAAGGATGTAACCGGGATTAAACGCGATGATGATGAGTGGGATTAGGATGTTCCGTCATACTCACTTGTTCCTCATCTGTGATCCCCCGCAGCCGGCAGTAGAGCTCCAGGGTCTCCCGCACCGTCAGCAGCGGGTCTATGGCGTTGCTTTGCGGGCAGTAACCTGGAATTATACATGTACTTTTATCAATAAAACCAAAAAAACAAAAAACCCAAATGAGAAAAGTCATAGAACCTAGAATTTTGAAGTGAAAACTTCTTTAGGCGCGCCTAGGCAGATATTTCGTGGGCTGTGAATGAATTCTAGCGTCACGCTCGGGTATGATAAGAAATCTTCGGGTAAACTTGGGACCACGGCTATTGGCCATTTAGAAATGCGTCAGCCAATGGGAAATGCTGAAAGAGCGTGGCCTCGGCATCATGCCATGGCCATCTAGAAATGCATCAGTCAATAGGAAATGCTGACTTATTTCTAGGTGGCCATGCCATGATGCCCAGGCCACGCCCTCTGGTTCCACACGTGTAGTTTCCAAAGTGAGCTATCAAATTCTGAGTTATAAGTTTTCACTTCTATCGGCAGTTCCTATGACTGCCAATTTTTTTTAACCTAGAATCGGTGTAATGCTACATTTTATTTAAAAAATGGCGTTTATAGGGTCTGTCGATAAAAGTGAAAACTTGTAACTCAGAATTTGATCCCACACTTTGTAAACTACACGGGTGAAACCGGTGGGCGCTGCTAGTCTGGAATAAATCTTCAAAGCATTATCGTCTAAATAAGTCTTCTAAGCATGGCCATTTAGACTAGATGGCCATGGTTAGATGTGTAAGTGTGTTTATAATTGTAACTATGGTAAAACGCCATGGCCATCTAGAACTATAACGCATTTCTAGATGGCCATAGTCCCGAGTTCACGCGAAGATTTCTTTCATTCACAAGCGTGACAGTTGAGCTCAATTCACACCCCACCCAAAATCTGTCTGAGGCGCACCAAAAAAGTTTTCACTTCAAAAAGAACCGTCTCAAAGGTTACGAACCCCGGACACTGTGGAGTTGCTAATTTTATTTGAAAGAAGAAAAAAAGTGTCCAGAATGTTATCAGCAAAATGTAGATGACTAATTGACTATACTACCTGGTTTACATTATCCCAGTCCAGTGACCGAATCCAGCTCTGGATTACTCACTGGAATAATGTAAACGGGGTATTAAGCTGTACACTGATGAATAGATACTGACTGACGAGTCCTCTCGCGAGCTGCCTCCCGCCGCTGCCGGTGGCGGCGAGCCGCACGCGCCCGCGCGTGGGCCGCGCGGCTCCCGTCAGCAGCGCGAACGTCGTCGACTTGCCCGCGCCGTTCTCGCCGACCAACGTCGTGCACTGAAACACGGCACAAAGCGACTTGTTTACACACAATTATACCTAATTTGATAGCTAATAGGGGCTTTATCGAATACATTTTTGAAAGTGTACAACTGATCACCGACTGGTGCATAGTCAGATGGACTGGTGCTAGTATTTATTCGTAAAGACCAAAAGAGCTAATAAATCTGCTGAAGAACCCTGAGAGAGGTCATCTACCTCGCCGGCGAGATTGACAGGGCTCTACAAAAAAACGGCGTATTTACGATTACCGAGAGCTGACATGGCTGACCTCAGCGCTGACGATGATGCAGTGGTGATGGGGTCGTCCCGGTGACTCATATTGCGCCAAATTGCTAGCTAATCGAAGTTTTATCGGATACATTTCGGAAAGTATGCAACTGATCAACAATAGTGGTGTCTTGTTTGAGGGACTGGTGATAGTGTCGTCTGTCTTTAATTAATTACTAGCGGCCCGTCCCGGCTTCGCACGGGGTCAACTTTTTTTGTTCAGTAGGTATGCTAAATGAAATGCAGGTACATTTTCCAAATGATCAAAATTAAAAA
Source organism: Ectropis crepuscularia (assembly GCA_963693475.1). NCBI lineage: Eukaryota > Metazoa > Arthropoda > Insecta > Lepidoptera > Geometridae > Ectropis > Ectropis crepuscularia. The sequence continues at coordinate 27,791,188 of OY856355.1, forward strand.
CCAAAAGGTGAGGCTGGCCTAGTGGCTTAGTTGGTTAAAGGCCGTTTTGTAAAACGGCGGTTTAACGATCAGCCGGATTGAATACAGCTGATTTAAAAACTACCGGAATGTATTCAACGCCATACGTTATTCAACACGGGTAGCCGTAATGTAATAAAGCGAGAGATTAGCCGCTTCTTTGACAATTTTTAGTTCCGATTCTTAACACTCATGGCGCTGCCTGACATAACAACAACTATGGCGTTGAATACTGTGTGTTCCTAAATTGCTAAAGTGACAGTGGATTCTGGAGTTTGGAGGAATCGTACACAATATTATTAGGGTGGCACTTGTCACCCTGGGCGTTACTTGGATACTATTTCGTTTCCACCGTCCACCTTGTTAAGACTAAATCGGACCGGGTTGGTTACATGAGACCCAGATCCGACCCGGAGCACCCCGACTCCACCTAGTCTTGGCGCTACTACACCTAGAGTGTATTTAAAAGAATGCCAGGGAGCCAGAAGCTCAAGGGAGGAGCTGAGTGGAGCGAGCCATGCAAGTAGCCATAGTGGAGCGCAGGCCGAGTATGGAGAAGCGACACTCAAGGTTGACCGCAGAGCTTCTGACGGGACCCGGAGTCAAATCTTTTTTTTTTAAACTATAATAGTTTCGCACTTGACCACCATCTCACCTGATGTTAAGCGACGATGCTATCTACGATGGAACATGTTCCGATAATAGACCCTTGTCTATGGAAGTGCACCATGTTTCTTAGGTGTACCGTCACCGATATCAAGTTATGGGCTTTCAAACTTAACGTGAGAGGTAAAATGTTGTAAAAAAAAATAGTACAGAATATCGTACGAAATAATCGATAACTTTTTTCAGATAAATGAAATTAATTTAGATTTTGTGTTGTTATTTTTTGAAATATGGTCTCCTTACAACATAAGTAGTAATACAATGCGGCTGAACGTGGACCGCCTTATTGAAGAACGTATTGCAATGACAATGCGGCTAATCGTTGAACCGCCGCATTACAAAACGGCCCCGTTTTTCAAAACGGCTAGCCGTAATGTAATACGGCGAACTATACAATCCGGCTGTGACATATACATCATAATCCGGATCTCGTTGTTGGGCTGTATGTTTGATGTCTTGACACAAATTGTCTTCAAAAATGTGCCATAATTCCGAAGGAAAACAAAATAATAATATTACCAGTACCACAAACAACTCACTCAGCCTCAACGGACACCGAGAAATTGAAGCTTCTCTCAAAGTGATTTCTTTGATTTCGAGTAGTCTTGAAACGATGTACCTACGTGGTACATGATAAAGAAGTATTTTGAGATAAAATCACTCTGACTGGGATGAACGCTGCGCTGTACTGTATGTACACTTGTACACTCTTCATAATTCTGCCGGCCGTCGCGTCGCGTTGCAAATATTTAGGATGGATATTTTTAATTTCGTAATATATTTTGAATGGAATGTCCGATTTTAATAATTCAAAAAGGAATCAATAGGTATTAAAACAGTCTTGATTGAGAAATAATTTATTTTGATAAGAATTAAAACAAATGTATGAATAGCATGGTCTTAAGTTGATCGGCATTTTTATCTTCTTTTAAAATGTAAAAAAGCAGTTGTAGCGACGTAATTACTGTAGTTAGACATATGCTCTCGCGAGGTTTTTTGTAGATTTTAATACGTTCTACAATATTGTAGAACATTGTTTGGTTCTATCATTGGTACTTTCCGCAGCGTATGCGATGAAAGCCATTTTATGGCTGTTTTTTTTATACCTTGCGTTGGTTTTAGTAAAAAATTCCAAGTATCACTATTTTTTTCTTGTAATAAAAATAGCCTATGTTACTCAGTGATAATGTAGCTTTCTCTTGGCAAAAGAATTTTTGAAATCGGTTCAGTAGTTTTTGAGTTTATTACATACATACAAAAATACAAAAATACAAATCTTTCCTCTTTATAATATTAGTATTTTTAGTAAAAAATTCCAAGTATCACTATTTTTTTCTTGTAATAAAAATAGCCTATGTTACTCAGTGATAATGTAGCTTTCTCTTGGCAAAAGAATTTTTGAAATCGGTTCAGTAGTTTTTGAGTTTATTACATACATACAAAAATACAAAAATACAAATCTTTCCTCTTTATAATATTAGTATAGATTAGCTGCTAATAGATCTACTGATTGATCCTGAGGAGGTCGTCTACCTCGGTGGCGAGGTTGACGGTGGCCACAGTTGGTGCCTGGCAACGTATTTCCGTTCCCGTGTACAGTAGGAGACATAACTGTATCGAGAAGTGCACGGGTTCGTTAAGTTATGTTGGTGCTTTAGGATATTGATGCACCAATTTTCGCTGCATGTAACATGTAACACAAGCATTAGTGTGCTTGCAGGATGCAATTATGCACCGAATACTACTGCCAAAGTGGCGACTGGCGAGATACAAGCGATGCTGTTCATGCGTAAACTCGAGGCTCCTGACTAAGTTTCATGCCTCGCCTTGAACACGTATTTTGAATAACAGTTTGCGCTGCAAGCCCTTGCGCGATAGGAGGACACGTGCCTAGTATTGGACACGAGTTTGGAATAGTACATTCAATTCAATTCAATTCATTTGTTCGAACCATAAATTCATAAGAACACTTGGTAACGTCATTAACAAAAAGGTATAAGAATCCGTGTACATAATAAGACAAAATAACAATGTCAAAATGAATAAAGCGGCTGTAAAGGAGCCTCGTCAATCAAATGCAGCTGTAAAAAGGCTTTGTCAAAGACAAAATAACAAATAATTAATACATACAGTGTACAGATACTACATGAGTACCTACAATGTTTCATCAAAAGTTTTAAAAAATCTATTATTTTACCTTACTACAAGATTCTAGTTTCAACACAGTTCTCTTCCATACGTTACTATCTTTAACAAAGTCATCTATATTATAATATGCCTTGCTCAATAGGTAGCTTTTTATTTCATTTTTAAACTTTGTTTCATTTTAAGACCTTCGTAACGTGTTAAGGCGCTGAATAGAGCCAAATGGCACTTTTTAAACACATTTTTAGCAAAATGTATAGGGTTTGAGATGTTGAATAAAATATATGTTATTCTTGAACATATTTATAAGGGAACCATTGCTTTCAAAACACGATTTGGAAAAGATATCTTGACAAGAAAAAATCGTAAACTAACCTCTAAAATGAGTTTTAAACGTAAATATCTGTGTTATTAATAAACATACATTATTCAAATTTTAAAGATTAACGTATTATTTCTTAATAAAGGGCAAGGATGTTTTATATTTTAGATTAAGTTGTTTAATTCGCATTAATTAATTGTTTTTTAATACGCTAACTCGACCGAACCGGCCTGAGTCTTGCTTCTCGCTCACTACTATGAAGTCCGGCAGAAAGCGCTGATGCGCCGTGCAGGAAGGACGCTACGTCGCCTTGCCGCCGCGCCGCTCACTATTTACAAAAATATAGTAATCAATAGGTACCGGACTGGGTCAAAAATACACCATCCTAATTAGTCCGTCAGCTAGATCATGGAAAAATATTGGGCACATATTTTTTGTTTTTTCATAATATTAAAAATCGTCAAAGATATAGCATATACCATCAAACTTCAAGAGTGGGGGGTCGCGACGTCACTCGTGAGTAAAAATCGTACTCACAAGTGACGTCACACGAAACTTCGAAGCGCTGTATCTTCGTCATTTATTGTTTGTGAATTAAAAAAAAAATACGTGTACAATATTTTTCGGCAATCTAACTAACGGGCTACTTAGTTTTTTTTGAGGAAAAAACTCACAAGTGCGATGCAGAAACGTCAATAAAGTTCAGATGATTTACAATTTTGACGCTATTGCAACAAGTAGGTTTGGCTGAGTGGTCCCAGTGATCGGCTTTAGGCAGATTCAGCGCCGGGTTCAAACCTCATACCTGAGTGTCATATTTGACTGTTTTTTTTTAATTTCTTGGTGTATAATATTTTAAGTTGTTTTTCAAGCTTTTATTTAGTTCCACTTGTCTCGAGGCACAGATTAGAAAATAGTTTCTACGGAACTCGATACTTGTTATGAAATCTTGCAAATTAAATCTACTTTCCAGTTACCGATTGAAGTTACAGATACCAGTAGAAATTTCGCATTAGAGGTACGTGTGTAAATTTTATTGCAAGACAATGTTATGAAAATTATATGATGCTGATCTGATGATGGAGCCGGAAAGTTGCCATAGGAATTCAGTAATTAAACGACATAGCCCCACCGACTTTGGACTCGTTTTCTTTGTCTTGACGAGTACTTTGGTGCTAGATTGTTACCAGGGTCTGATGATGGAGCCGGAAGGTGGTCATTGGAACTCAACAATTAAATGACATAACCCCATCGAGTTTGGGCTCATTTGATTTGTCTTGATGAGTACTTTGGTGCTAAATGGTAACCAGGGTATCTGATGATGGAGCCGGAAGGTGGTCATAGGAACTCAGTAATTAAACGACATAGCTCCACCGAGTTTGGACTCGTTTTCTTTGTCTTGACGAGTACTTTAGTGCTAGATGGTAACCAAGGCCTGATGATGGAGCTGGAAGGTGGTCATAGGAACTAAACAATTAAATGACATAGCCCCAGCGAGTTTGGGCTCTTTTGATTTGTCTTGAGGAGTACTTTGAGGCTGGACGGTAGCCAGGGTCTGATGATGGAGCCGGAAGGTGGTCATAGAAACTCAGTAATTAAACGACATAGCACCACCGAGTTTGCACTCGTTTTCTTTGTCTTGACGAGTACTTTGGTCCTAGATTGTTACCAGGGTCTGATGATGGAGCCGGAAGGTGGTCATAGGAACTCAACAATTAAATGACATAAACCCATCGAGTTTGGGCTCATTTGATTTGTCTTGATGAGTACTTTGGTGCTAAATGGTAACAAGGGTCTGATGAAGGTGCTGGAATATGGTTAAGGGATGCCAGTAATTAAACGAGTACATTGGTGTTAAAGTCCAAGTCGCTGTTAAAGTCTACGTTATGGCTCATCTATTCGGGAGAACGGTGACTGCCGATTCGGAGCCCCACGCGCACTACTCGATGTCAGCGTGTAATGCCGCTAACTTATAAACGATGAAGGAAAACATCGTGAGGAAACAGACATGTAAGTACCTAGTACCTACATGTACCTAGTGTTTTCACCTCATGTGACATTTACCAATCCACACTTAGCCAGCGTGGTGGATTATAACCTAGCCCCAGCCTAGATCTCTCATTGCGAATGAATGCCTCGAGCCCCAGCAATGAGAACGTATAGTGGGTTGCCTACGCAGATTGTAACCGGGTCTGATGATTAAGCTGGAAGATGGCCCTACGTAGTTTAATTTTACAAGAGACGTCATTTATTTATACTACATTTTTAGATTTGGCGATGAATTGAAAATAAATCGCTGCTTTGAGACTAAAGAGTCACAACTCAAAATTCAGTTATTTTATTTTTCAACTTTTCTACTTCTGACGATTTTCTATCATTCTCTATGTATTTTAATGGGCTATTTACCTACTTTATTATTTCTACATTGTGTTAAAATTAATAATCATAAGAATGAAATTAATATAAATGTGTGGAAATGGGGTTTCTATAAAATAGATCTGATTTTTTGCTGTTTTCATAGATATTGGTACGGAATCCTTCATTCGTTCATTCGACTTGCACTTGGCTTATTTTAGACACATTTGATATATTATCTAATGTTTTATGTAAAAATACCGTATAATTAGTCTTTTACCCCTCGAAAACCCATTAACCCTACTAAACTTTGTCGAATCGACGATGCGAATGTGAAAAAATTGATGTAAATTTTAAGTGCGCTGTCGCATCCATTGCTGCTTCCGTGTAATCTTAGTTGAGCCGTTCCCCTCACAACACACCGTAGTATTTCTTATGTGGGAGGCCAGTGAGAGCCAGACCAGCAACCATGACTCGTCGAATCGACGAAGTTTATTAACGACTCTTTTTTTTACTATTGTGTTTCTAATATTTTGAGTTTGTTTTTTAGTTTAATAGTATAAAAGTATTAGAAAATTGTTTTTTTTTTTAGATTCTTTTGTTATTATTACGAGATAAAAGTTGAGAAAAAATATCCAGAGAGTGAGAAGGCAGCTGTATGAAACATTGTGCACATTATACCTGAACCTACTCGCATGTGCAAAGATGAATTATATTCTTTATGTTGTTTTTAGGGTTCCGTAAAACGTAAAAACGGAACCCTTATAGATTCGTCATGTCTGTCTGTCTGTCTGTCCGTCCGTATGTCACAGCCACTTTTTGCCGAAACTATGAGAACTACACTGTTGAAACTTGGTAAGTAGATGTATTCTGTAAACCACTTTAAGATTTGAACAAAAAAATTTAAAAAAAAGTAAAATTAGGGTTGCACCCATACTGAGAACTGAAACTCAAAAATGTTTTTTTCATCAAACCTACACGTGTAGGGTGTCTATCGATAGGTCTTTAAAAATGATGTTGATTTTTCTAAAATCAGTTTCGTCTACACTGAATAATTTGCGCGAGAGACACTTCCAAAGTGGTAAAATGTGTGTCCTCCCCCCCCTCTAACTTCTAAAGTAAAAGAATGAAAATTAAAAAAAATATATATGATGTACACTAGCATGTAAACTACCAACGAAAATTAGTTTGAACTCGATCTGATGAGTAGTTTTTTTTAGTACGTCATAAATACACTATTATTGAAACTTCGATCAAAGTTACAACGAACTACAAGAACTATGTGTACTATGTATATTATGTTACTTGCTGCAACGGAACCCTTCATGGGCGAGTCCAACTCGCACTTGGCCACTTTATTTAGTTTTATTACATATGATTTGAAAAATCTAAATGTCACCTATTTTTACCAATGTTGAGTACCTATGCAATAAAATATTAAAAATAAGTACAAAATGAAACACAGAAACCAACAGATAATTTTTGAGACTGAGAGAAAGAAGCTGCAGCTCATTACATCGCAAAAAAAGAGAAGTTCGTATCAAATACCGGTCAACAAAACGAAACATTTTTTTTTTTTTTTTTTTTTTTTTTATAGCATAGAGTGACGAGACGAGCAGGTCATGTGCCTGATGGTAAGCAACATGCCTGCCACATAACAGCACAGTAACACGCAGCTATTGAAACATGATAGTCCAAATCATTACCTAGCACTGCACTGCGCTCGTCACCCAGAGATCTAAGATATTATGTCTCTAAGCCCTGTAATTTCTCTGGAATCATTGCCCTTCAAACCGGAACACAGTAAAGTTTGCACATTACTGCTTGGCGGTAGAATATTTGGCAAAGGTGTGGTACTTCCCCAGGCGGACTCTGCTAAGAGTCCTACCACTACTAAAACATGACAAAAAACAGTTTCTACAAGTACAAAAAATAACACAAACTTGATATGAGTCACAAATGCCTACGTTAATGTTTTTTTAATTTAATATTCACTTTTTTTGAAAACGCATATTTTATTTCCATAATTTACTTTGTCATAATGAATGTAGCATAATACATAGTGTCCTAATGTAAATTTTGCATAAGAGTTTATACAAATATATAGATATTAAAACAGTAAAAAAAGGTTGCTAATCCTTGAAACTATTCAAATTAATCAATATCCAGAAGCGAAGGCTACAGCCATAATTTACATAAAAAATAATAAATACATTGTTTAGCAACATTTTAAAGCTGATTTTGTGCGAGTTACGATGGTTTTAAGAAATTGACACGCTTCCCGTGTCATACGCCTTAAAACGAAAACTTGAATGACACAGACGCCGTGTTTTCCGCTGAATGACACAGATGCCGTGTTTTCCGCAACGGTTAAGTCAATTTACAGATAATAGTTTAATATGACACCATCATAACATGTCATAGATGAAATGATTGCATACAATGTAACCGAATGTCATCTAAAAGTCACTTTACAGAGAAAGGACATTTTTCATTTATAAGGGACTTGGGGTTCAACGTGGACATTGACTGTCACTGATATCATAAATTAAACATGATAGCTTCTAGCAGTTGATATCAGAATATTATCTTTTGGTAGTAGCAAAAAGACTATTTACTCGTACTTCCCATAAGTAAAAGTACGATGTTGACAGTGTCGCAATGGGAGAGGGTCGCCATTGCGACACTGTCAACATCGTACTAGCTAGTTTTATAAGTTTTAAAACTATTTAAGTGTTACAAAATAAAGTGATACGATTAAAATGTAAAACCAGTGCATAAACTACAACGAACCATATGTAAAACATAGTGCAATTACAATAATATTTACTAAAAAGTGCATAAAATCGTTCTATCAAATATAAATATAAATTCGTTAAGCTACCTACCAAGAACATTAGCATTATTCAAGTACAAAACGTTAGTGTAGCATGGTGTACGACAAAACTGGAACTTACATTAAAACAGTGTGTAAACTAAAAGCATCAGAAACTATAACCTCAAAAGTGATAAATAATCAATATTCATAAATATATCTCCGTTTCTAAAGCATCGATCAAAAAACCTATCAGCGCCATCTATTATGATCCATCAGAACTCTCTAGCCAGTTCCTAGTTTGGAGCACATTTAGGACAATTCTTAATACGCTAGACAACTCGATCGCCACTAATTCAAGAGGTACTTAACTTTTCTCAAAGAGGGCGCTAAGCGAACTATAAACAAATATGAATGAAATAAAAAATATGTTAATTAGCATGCAGCAAGATATCAAACAGCAAAAACATGACATGCTAGATATGAAAGAAGATATTAAAAATACAATAATTAACAGCCTTAATGAAAAGTTCAATAACCTAGAACTGAAAAATGAGCTTTTAGAGAAAAAAATAGAAAAGCAAGCAATTAAAATAAACAACTTAGAAAGACAGTGTAGGCGCAGAAATCTGATTTTTTTCGGCGTAGAAGAGACGGAAAAGTCCTACGATGAACTGGAAAATATGGTAATAAATATAATCAATACACACATAAAAGTTTCATGCGACACTTACAACATAGAAGCGGCTAGAAGAGTGGGTAAAAAAAGTGAAAGAGTTCGACCGATAGCAATAACGTTCAACACTTTAGGTTTCAAAATAAAAATACAAAAAAATAAACATAACCTTCAAAATACGTCTTATTACTTAAAAGAAGACTATCCAATCGAAGTCTTAATTAAGCGTAAAGAGCTACAAGTCCAACTACAGAAAGAAAAAGATGCAGGAAACACTGCTTTTATAAAAAACGACAAAATCATAATACTGAGCAATAAAAAAACCCTACAGAAACAAACAAACAAAAGGAACCTATCAGAGTCCCCGGAGGCGCTCTCCCCTGTCAACCAAAATGTTCAACATACAAGTAAACATCCACCTAAGAAAAATAAAGGGGACATGAAGAACTATATAATCCATAGGCCCAAACTAATTCTCGCTCAGACAGAATCATCTCAACGTCAATCGAAGACATCAGACCACAACACAGCATAGCAATCAAAATCAGACCCTCTTCCAACACATAATCTCCCAGTACGGCCGGTCACCGCGGGAGAGTTCGACCATAACCCCCCAAGAACAAGTTTCGCAACGAAAAATACTTTCTACATTTGCACCCTTAACGTAAGAACATTATCATCTGATCAAAAATATATCGAGCTCAAAGCTGCTCTAGAAGATATTAAGCATGATGTAATAGGTTTGAGCGAAGTACGCCGCCTAGGAGAAAAGACAATCGAAGACGACAAATATATCTTTTACTACATTGGCCAAACAAAAGGTCTATATGGCGTAGGTTTTCTAGTAAGGAAGAAACACAAACATAACATTAAAAAATTTACTGGTATATCTTAAAGAGTGTGCATCCTGGAAATTAAAATGGAAAACCTGTGTTTTGCAGTCATTCAAGCACACGCCCCCACTGAAAACTCATCACAGGAAGAAATAGACAATTTCTACGAGGACTTAGCGCAGGCTCACAATACCACATCTACCGAGTGCGTATTTTCTATAGGCGATTTTAATGCTCAAATCGGAATTCCAGAAAAGTACGAACGTTCCGTTACAGGAGAGTATGGTTACGGCATTAGAAGCGCTCGAGGCACGAGACTAATTCAATACGCGCAAGAGTACAATCTAAAAATTATAAACACAATGTTTAAACTAAATCCAAAAAAACGCTGGACATGGATCTCGCCAGATAAAAACACAAGAAATGAAATTGATTATATCATGACCACGAAGCACCACATAATATCTAAATATGAAGTACTAACATGTTTCTCATTTAGATCGGACCACAGACTACTAAGAGCAACAATACACCTAAACTCAACAAAGAAAAGTAGGCGCAATTTCTCTAATACACCCACTAAGCTAAAAACTCCGGCGGAGCAGGAAACGTACCTCACAAAACTCTACAGCTTTATACCAGAACTTATAAATAATCAAAACATCTATAGTGCGGAGGAATACTACCAACAAATCATGCACTATATCAAAATAAGTCTAAAGAACATTAAAGGAACACATAAGAGCAAAATACTATCAACGAAAGCGTTAGAACTCATGAAAGAAAGAAACGAGCTAAGAAATAAGCCCAAATTAAGCATGGCCGACAAAGAAAAACTAAAAATTCTGTACAAACTTACCAACAAAGAAATAAAAAGGTGCTACATTACCTACAGAACAACAACTATACAAAGACATCTCAATAATACAAGATCTGCCAAAAAAGCTTATAAAGAGCTAAATCAAGCCAAAACATGGATTCCTTTTCTCAAGTCTGGCAACAACAAATGCATTTCTCGCACAGAAATCATTAAGGCCGCTACTGACTTCTACGCTAATCTATACAGACAAGCAGACATACCAATCCAAAACATGGTTTCCTATAGCTACTCAGATACCTCTCCAATACACCAGTTTACAGAAAGCGAAATATTGAAGCAAATAATGAGACTAAAGCCAGAAAAAAGCCCAGGACCGGATGGAATCACCAATGAATGTATCAAGGTTGCAAAAACTCTGCTAATTACACCAATCACTATCCTATGGAATAAAATACTAGGTGAAAAAGCTGTACCACAACAATGGATGGCATCGGAAATTATACTACTATATAAAAAAGGTGACCCAGCCGATATAGGCAACTACCGTCCTATAAGCCTAATGCCTTGTTTTTATAAACTTTTTGCATCCTGTCTACTTGAAAGAATAGCCCCAGGAATTGATGCTCACCAACCTATCGAACAAGCCGGTTTCAGAAACGATTTCAGCACGATGGATCATATCCAAGTGGTTGACCAAGTGATCGAAAAATATTCAGAATTCAATAAACCTCTGTATTTGGCTTTTATCGATTACAAAAAAGCTTTTGATTCAATTTCACACGAGAGCATCTGGGAATCGCTGAAAGCACTAAACACAAATGAAAATTATATCAACATCCTAAAAAATATTTACTCTAACAGCACAAGTAGAGTTAAACTGGATAGAGTAGGAGAAGTAATCCACATAAAGAGAGGTGTCCGGCAAGGAGATCCGATCTCACCAAAATTATTCATAGCCGTCTTACAACACGTAATGGGAGAGCTGCCATGGTCCAATCAAGGTATTAATTTAAATGGGACATTTTTAAGTCATCTTAGATTTGCCGATGACATCATTTTGTTTTCGGAAACCCCTCACCAATTAAACAAAATGGTGAATGAATTAAATCAGGCTAGTATAAAAATTGGTTTGGAAATGAATCTCGAAAAAACTAAAATTATGACTAACCGCAGTGCAACGCCAATCTCAATAAATAACACTCCCCTCGAGTTTGTCAACCATTATGTATACTTAGGAAAACAAATTTCCTTTAGTAAGGAAAGAAATAATGAAGAACTTAACCGAAGAGTGGCGATTACCTGGAACAAGTTCTGGCACCATAAGGAAATACTAAAATCGCAACTTCCGCTACCAACCAAGAAAATAGTCATGGATACTGGACTTCTACCATGCCTCACCTATGGTTGCCAAACTTGGACCTTCGATCTCAAAACCAGGAACAAACTCCAGACTACCCAGAGAAGAATGGAAAGGAGTTGCCTAGGTATAAAGCTGAAGGATAAGGTAAAGAATGTTGACATTCGGAAGAAGACAAAGGTAAGAGATGCTTTAACTTTTGCAACGAAAGCTAAATGGAGGTGGGCGGGCCACGTAGCCCGTTACAAAGACGATAGATGGACTCTACGGGCAATAAAGTGGTCTGGGCCGAAAGGCAACAGATCAAGAGGTAGACCAAAGGCCAGATGGGCTGATGAAATTGTAGCGTGCGCAGGCGGAAATTGGCTATACAAAGCTAATGACAGAGAAGGATGGCATTCCTTGGGGGAGGCTTTTACCCGAACGGGGTCCATGATATAATTAGGTAGGTTATATAAAACAAATATTAATTAAACTAATTAAAAATAGAATTTATAACTATAAACCAAATTCATCTAAGCATAATAAATGTAATTGTATAATAGATTAATAAGTTACCAATTGTATCGTTTAAGTATGTACTAATCATGGAATCAAATAAAGCTTTATTATTATTATTATCATTTAAATTTTTCTTTAATATTCTCTCGTAAAACGAGGATAGTTCACTTTTCGCGGGCTTATAGCCAAACGACAAGTGAGTTAAAATAAGTGGTTAAATTAGGTATTTTATTGAGTTTGTGATAAAAATTTCCGGACGATGCGACAAGTGTTTAAAATTACAGCTTTCTGAAGCTGTACAAATGTGTACGTATGCAAGTCAAGTGTCTTAAGTGAGGTGTGTAGTGTGTATGGGATGACTCCCGTTGATGATATAACTATTGGTAATGTTTTTACGGTTTCTACTTTCCACTGGGTCTTTATTTCTATGGCGAGGTCGGTATATTTTGTAATTTTTTCTGTGTGTGTTGTTGCAAGGTTGTGGGTATTCGGTATAGCTATATCTATAAGGTATACAGTTTTGTTCATTTTGTCATGTAGTGTTATATCTGGTCTATTGCAGTGAATTGTTTTATCTGTAATGATTGTTCGGTCCCAATAAAGTTTAAATGTGCTCGAATCTAGTACCGGCTCAGGAGTGTATTTATAGTATGCTGTTTTTTCTTTAATTAACTTATATTTAAAAGCTAGATTTTGATGGATTATTGCCGCAATTTGGTCATGACGGTGTTTATAATCGGTTTGAGTTATAGATCTGCAGGCTCCCGTAATGTGTTGAATGGTTTCCGGACTACTATGGCAGTGTCGGCACATATCTGATTGCATGGTGCGGTCTTTTATGATATATTTCCGGTAGTTACGGGTATCAATGATTTGGTCTTGAATAGCCAGCATGAAACCTTCTGTTTCCGGGAACAGTTCGCCAAACTTGAGCCAAGCGTTCGATGATACTTTATCGACATTTGGGTTCATCAAGTCTCGGCGGTGTCTGCCATGCAGAGATTTCTGTAGCCATACACTGGTTTTTTGTGTTTGCGCGGTAATGAGTTCATTTTTCTGTGTGTCCGGGTCGTATAAGTTAAGGGGTGTGTATTTACTGTCTGACTTTACTATTGCAATATGAAGTGGTGACTGATGTTTTTGGAAAAAATTACGTAACGTAGTGATCTGAGAGTTGTGCAAATTAATGATATCTATGATAGCTCGCCCGCCTTCGGATTTTGGTAATGTCTGTCGTTCATAACATGCTCTCGGGTGGTGTTTCCTGAATTTTGTCATAGTAGTATTTATAACCCGTTGAAGTATTTTTAAATTCGTTTGTGACCATTGTATTATTCCGAAAGAATATGTTAGGATCGGTATTGCATAATATGTATTGATCGCTTTAATTGTGTTTTTTGCATTAAGGTGGGAGTTGAGAATTTGATTTAGTCGGTATTTAAATTTCTGTTGTAGTGTTATTTTCGTCTCTTTTTGATGGATTTGCCGCGTTTGCTGAAACCCTAAGTATTTGTAGCCGGATTGCATATCAACAGGTTCAATCTGCTCATCATTTTTTAAATGGAAAATATTTTGTCCTACTTTACCCCTTTTGACAGAAAGTATCTTGCATTTATCAATACCAAACTCCATATGTATATCAGAGGAAAACATCTGTGTAATGTCTGCAAGTTGTGAAATTTCATCGAGGTTGGTACCATAGAGTTTGATATCATCCATATATAGCAAGTGCGATAGAGTATACTGCAAGTTGCTATTTGTGATTTTATATCCTTTGTTAGTACGGTTGAGCAGGTCTGAGAGTGGGTTAAGCGCAAGGCAGAACCAAATTGGGCTCAAAGAGTCACCTTGGAAAATGCCTCGTTTAATATGAATTGGGCCTGTTTCTAATGTAAGTCTAAGTCTAAGTAAGGTAACACATCTAACCGATGTGTTCCCTACCGTTAATTTTAATACTGTTTTCCAGTTTTGCATGGTGCTTTTAAGGAAAGTTACTATTGTGGGATGAATATTATAATGATCAAGGATGTATATGAGCCAACTATGCGGAACTGAGTCAAACGCTTTCTTGTAATCAATATACATTGTGTAGATGTTTCTTTTCTTAGCTAGAGCTTGTTTAGACACTACCGCATCGATGGTGAGTTGCTCCTTACATCCCTGACTGTTGCGCCTGCAGCCTTTTTGTTGCTCGGCCAAGATGTTGTTACTGTCAGTGTAATTGTATAAAAGTTCTCCTATGCAAGATGTTATAATTTTATAAATATTTTGGAGACATGTTATGGGTCTATACTTAGCCGGATTTTTTAGATCAGATTTATCTTTGGGAAGCATATAAGTTGTTCCATCGGTTATGTACTGAGGTATGGTGTCAGGAGATTTAATGAATGTATTCACATGATTGAGCAGCATAGGGTGCAGGTGTGTAAATTTTTTGTACCAGAAATTATGTATATTATCCGACCCAGGAGCTTTCCAGTTATGAGTTTTTGCTATGACTTTTTGGAGAGTGTCTATATTTATGTTCTCAAACTCCATTGCCGGTATTTTTTCTGTTTTTATTCTATCCTCTTTGACCCATTCTGCATTAATGTTATGCTGTTTTGGGGTCGACCAAATGTTGGACCAAAATGTTTGTAATTCATGTGGATCTGGGGATTCTAATGTACTACTTTCGTGTGATTTGTTATTAAGTTGCCGGTAGAAAAGTTTTTCATTGTTAGAAAACATTGCGTTTTGCGACTTTCTTGCAGTTGTAAGCTTGTATCTACGCAGTCGGCTTGCCAGAGCACTCAGCTTTTGTTTTAATGTGTCCAAAAAATGAGTTAATTCCGTATTTTCGTTTTCATATTGTGAATGAACTTTATGCTGTGTTTTGATTTGATCTATTATCTTTTTAAGTCTTGTACTAGTGTTGCCGTTAATAAATTCTGTGAGCCTTCCTATTTTTGCTCTTAAATCAGTAATACGATTTTCTAATCGTTTTTGCCATTCAGGGGTTCTGTTTCTGGCAAATGAGGTACTTTTGTCACTGTTAGTTGTATTCCGCTGTTCTTTGATTTTACCACCATTGTGAGTGACAGCTGTAATTGCACCGCAGTAGATGGCAGTTTGAAAAGTTTTGAAATCTGTATCAGAAGTAACAAATTTAGGCAACACTATGCTATTTATATAGTTTACAATGGCTGAAAATTTTTTAGAAAAATGTTGTTTGGGTATTTTGGGCCGTGTAGTCGGTAAAGTATTTTTATATTTGTCAAATGTGTTAAAATAAGTTTCTTCAATTTTACTTTGTAGTTCTTGTGTGATTTCTGTTAGTGTGATGTAGTGTGTTCTTTGTACTCCTGTCAAATGCAAGTTACTTTGTGCGATTGGCTCGTTACGTGTTGTGCGTGAAAGTAATTGTGCGAGTGGACAATCATCGTCGCTAACTTCAGGTTCGTCGGTGTTGGTAAAATTTGTGTTCTGGGAGTAAGTTATTGTACTTTGTGTGTTTTGCGCCATATCTAATGATATGTGTACTTCGTCCCGGATTTCCTGAAGTCGTTCTTCTGGTATTAGTTTGTTGTTAATTATGACTCGTCGTTGATCTGCTACCCTTTGTTCCGAGATGTGAGAAAGTTCAGGAAAGTTAGTGATGAAAGCTTGATGGAGTGATTGCCTGTATGCTGTTTTGTTGGTATCTAATTGGGATATTTTGTAATAAGTTTGAATAATAAATTCATTGAGTTCGTTTGACCACCTCATCCTTTGCTTTTTAGCTTGTTGTGTCAGTGTTTGTGAAAGGTGTTGTGCATTTTCAGTGAATGAGTCTTTAAGTATTGTTTCTACTTCTTTTCTTATTTCGTCTATTTTTGTAATTGATAATAGTTTTTTCTGGATAATAGCTCGACGTTGATCTCCTATACGTTGCCTACTAGCTTGCATGTCCGGATATTTTTCTGTAAATTTTTGATGTAATTCTGCTAAATATGTTGTTGTATCAATTTCTAGTTTAGTTATTAGAAAATAAGTGCGCATAATGAAAGTATTAATTTCTTCAGTCCATTTCTTGCGCGTACGTGTTCCAGCTTTGGTGGGTGCGGGGTTATTGGCGCTTGCCTCCCGCACAACATCCTCAGCTGACGTTGAAGGAATAATATCGGCGTCCATTTGGATTGCTTTAGTCGTCTGACAGTTAATCGATCCCGCCCGGAGATTCATCTCGCCCCTGGCCACAGTGGGTTCCTGCCTACTGTCATCAGCATCACCTCCGTAGCCGCCGGGCACTTGGGGACAATATTTAGTTTTTCTGTTCATGTTTTATAGTGGACACAGAGTTAACTCACACCGTTGGTCCGAAAACGTGTGAGCATGCAGTAGGCTATCTGACTAAGCCCATGGATGCCGCCGTTGGTCTACTAGTATTAGCTACTCTTCCGCCGCCATCCTAAATCAGCGTCCTGCATTGACGATGATTGCCCCACTGAACCTCGATAGGGCTTCTTGCCCAAGAGCCCCAAAATGGTCTTTACTGTGTTACTTTTCCTACTGCTTTACTACTTCACTTTTAACTTACTTACATTTACCTGTCTACATTTCTAAATATATACATTTTTATCTACTTACTCTACTTACTCCAGAGCCACGTTGGCCGCACCAGTAATTTCAAAATTGCGTTGTCCGCCCCCCACGTGATCAGGTGGTCGATCAGGACGTGTGGTTGGGTTTAGGGGGCTTATTATTATTATTATTATTTATTCAGCACTGAGCACTTGTCTCACTGGCAACAATGAACGAATAAAGCTAGAATTAGAAACGAGTTGACGAGCCGCGTGGAGCGAGTGCGTAGTTCCGATAGATGTGTAGCTCGGCTCTATACGAGTAGGCGAGTGAGACGAGCGATTACTCGCATCACTCGCGGCGTAAAAAACGTGTACTTTCAGATCCGCACTGTATAGAAATTAACCGCTGGTTGCTGGTTGGCGTGTTCTAATCGCTTAGCGAGTATTATCTTTCATAGCTCTTGTCGTTCAGCGACAAACTAGTGAAACGAGTACTCGCCGGAAGTGTGAACAGTTAGGGATCAACTACTGTTTGTATAATCTGCATCTCTTTTATGTAGGTACACGGAATGTATTATATCTATTGTTTACGTTTCTTGAGCGAGAAAATAGTCGATAGTTACGTTACGTAATAGTCGTTTTCTCGCTGGCAGTGGAACAACTGCCCAAAGTAAATGATTTTGTTTTTCGCGGCGTTGTGAAGTGAAAGCGGGTGCGATGAAAAACCATCACACAAAAAAGCTAGCTACAGAGTTGCTTGAAAACATCTTAAATACGATATCAACTGTTTATTTCACGCATAATTGTTAACATATGCAATTTTTTATCGATTTGCAGAAATCGATATTATTCGAGAATAAAAATCGACATCATTCAAATATTAAAAACTGGCAATATAGTTTGTTGAGAAGTCGGAAATAAACATTAAAATACTTTTATAATTAACTTTTAGTTTATTAATCTGGGTACTAAAATATGTACCTAATGCATTAATTATTCATTCAAAAAAAAAATTTTTTTTACAAAATCAAATTATCAAGAACATTTTGTCCACGGATAGCCCATTTTGAACTATGCCCTTTCATATTATTTTTTTTCAAATTATAAAATAATCAGTAAAATTGGACAACAACAAAGGCGTTTGGGTACTTTTGTATGGACTAGTGGCGTCGTTTTTTTTAGCGGCCAAAGATCTGTTATCACTATCTTGTATCAATGAATTACCTTGATGCTATTTGTGCAATCATATTTGCTCTAAGTAATATCGGAGCGGAGTTATGGCAGATCGAATCGAATATATCAAAGTTATTAATTTTGGGATTTTTGTACGGGCTTAGTGACATCGTGTTTTTTTAGCGGCTTAAGATTTGTTATCGCTTTTTTGAAATATTACTTTACTCCTAGGGTAATTGTGCAATTAGATTTGCTGTAAGTCATACCGGAGCTGAGTTATGACTTTTCAAAGTTTTTATTGGGTATTTTATCTGGACTAGTGGCAACATTTCCTGTACCGGCCAAAGATCTGTTGTCACTTATTTGAAACATACCTTACTCAAGGGTATTTGTGAAAATCTGATTGCAAAAAAAAACCACACCAACTTTACCCAAACCCCTCTATATAATACGAATTTGTACTCATTTAGGATATGTATGTATACAGAATGTAATAATTATTTGATACTTTGACTTTTACAACAATTTTTTTACAAATGCTGTTGTAATTGACGAAACTCCTTTCCAGCTGCAATATCCATTTCTACATTGTTATTTGAAATTTTAAAACCAACTTTTTGCATGATATAAATTCCAAAACCTTTTCCATTGCAATTTATAAATGTTTCATTTTACAAACGTTCCGCATGGTTTAAATTTAAAAAAAATATTTACTTAGGAAATAAAAATAATTTTGTAAAATTTTGTTTGTGGACCTTTCGTTACAAAGCAGCGAAATGGTGTTGTTTCAAAAACTTGTTTTTCGTGTTGTAATGAGCAATAGTTGTGGATTATTAACTTGCGGGCTCGTCTATTGATGATGATGATGATGATAACTATTATGTTTGTACAATATAATTGACAACGTGCATAGCGCGTTGAAAACACTAGTTCTCGTCCGATCACCGAAATTAAGCAACGCCAGGCGTGGTCAGTACTTGGATGGGTGACCGCCTGGGAACACCACGTAATGTTGGCTTTTTGCTGTAGCTACTTTTATGCAATTAATGTTTGTTTCGAATGAATCAATTTGACTTCAAATAGATGAGTGAGGAGCGCTTATAATAATTAAATGAACTTATTTTTCGCTTTCGAGTGCCTATTTGTGATTTTGAAGTCTGTTTAATTTTCTGTATAAAAAGAGTTTATTGTAATTGTAGACCGTACATTCACTAAAATCACTAGACAGAAATAAGACAATCCGGCGAAAAAAATCTCATTATGTCTGTAACCGGTGGAAAGTTAATTATTATTTATAGGCTTTACTCATAGAATTTCGATAATGTTCTTCACAATCTGAAAAAATGCAAAAAGAGAAAATATTGAAGGAAACAAAAAGTTACGAATTACAAAATATTTTTAAAAGCGCCATCTATGAGCTTAGCGCGGTAGCTTTTTGTTTTCATCAATACTACGAGTAATAATGTCGCCGGCTGGACGCGGTTTCGTGTGGCGGCGCTGTCTTATCGAAGTTGTAAAGAGGCGTGGCTTCATTTCGAATTCGTGAATTTCAGTTAGCTATTGTCAGCGCCTTAAACCATAACGTGTACAGTACGTACGTAGTGTACGTTACCCGGCGCCTGTACCAAAAGCGGCGTATTTACCATTACCGGGAACTGGGGGCTTGGCTTTTTTAGTAATTAGTTAGCAAGTTACACCTGACTGAGGTCACCTCGTATAGTTCGGTTACCTTGCCCTGCGGTATGGTGAGCGAGAGCGCGCGCAGAGCCACGCGCGTCCCGTGCGCCTTCCCGAGCCGCAGGCACGCCGCCGCGCGCCCCGCCACCACCGTGCGCGTCAGAGAGTTGTTCTTGCCTTCCGTGTGCGCGAACCCTGGGAATAAGAACATAATCAATTAGTATTTTTCTTATAAAAACCTAACAACATGTGAAAGCGGACATATGACCTATGACCCATAAATCCCATTTGGTCACGGGCCTGTAGTCTATATCCCTATAAGTGTTTCTTTTTGTTTTTGGTGTGTACAATAAAGAGTATCTATCTACGAACATTACATGTAACAGTTCAGTAGTGGTAATACTCTTTGCAGAATCCCCCTGGAAGTGCCGCTCCTTTGCCAGTTATTCTACCGCCAAACAGTGATGTGCGAACACGACTGTGCTCCGATTTGAAGAGAAATGTTCAGCGAAATCATAGGACATACAGATAAAACATCTTATATGTCTGGGTGATGAGCGCAGTGCAGTTAGTTAAGGATTTGGACTCTTCATGTTACAATAGCTGCGTGTCACTGTGCTGTTGTGTGGCAGGCATGTTGCTTACCATCAGGTGTATGTCCTGCTCGTCTCGTCACTCTGTACTAGAGGTATAAGAAAATATTTACAAAAGTGGGAGTTACGGGGCATTGTTTCAGAGAAAGTAAGGCACCAGCATCAGATGAGTAGTTCTTAATTGATGACAAGATTACCTCTGTTGATGTTCCCGAGCGTGGTGACGGCGAGCGGCGCCGGCGGCGCGGGCGCGAGCGCGCCGTGTAACGAGCATTACACGTAACATTACCTCTGTTGATGTTCCCGAGCGTGGTGACAGCGAGCGGTGCCGGCGGCGCGGGCGCGAGCGCGGCGTGTAACGAGCATTACACGTAACAGTTACCTCTGTTGATGTTCCCGAGCGTGGTGACGGCGAGCGGCGCCGGCGGCGCGGGCGCGAGCGCGGCGTGTAACGAGCATTACACGTAACAGTTACCTCTGTTGATGTTCCCGAGCGTGGTGACGGCGAGCGGCGCCGGCGGCGCGGGCGCGAGCGCGGCGTGTAACGAGCATTACACGTAACAGTTACCTCTGTTGATGTTCCCGAGCGTGGTGACGGCGAGCGGCGCCGGCGGCGCGGGCGCGAGCGCGGCGTGTAACGAGCATTACACGTAACAGTTACCTCTGTTGATGTTCCCGAGCGTGGTGACGGCGAGCGGCGCCGGCGGCGCGGGCGCGAGCGCGGCGTGTAACGAGCATTACACGTAACAGTTACCTCTGTTGATGTTCCCGAGCGTGGTGACGGCGAGCGGCGCCGGCGGCGCGGGCGCGAGCGCGGCGTGTAACGAGCATTACACGTAACAGTTACCTCTGTTGATGTTCCCGAGCGTGGTGACGGCGAGCGGCGCCGGCGGCGCGGGCGCGAGCGCGGCGTGTAACGAGCATTACACGTAACAGTTACCTCTGTTGATGTTCCCGAGCGTGGTGACGGCGAGCGGCGCCGGCGGCGCGGGCGCGAGCGCGGCGTGTAACGAGCATTACACGTAACAGTTACCTCTGTTGATGTTCCCGAGCGTGGTGACGGCGAGCGGCGCCGGCGGCGCGGGCGCGAGCGCGGCGTGTAACGAGCATTACACGTAACAGTTACCTCTGTTGATGTTCCCGAGCGTGGTGACGGCGAGCGGCGCCGGCGGCGCGGGCGCGAGCGCGGCGTGTAACGAGCATTACACGTAACAGTTACCTCTGTTGATGTTCCCGAGCGTGGTGACGGCGAGCGGCGCCGGCGGCGCGGGCGCGAGCGCGGCGTGTAACGAGCATTACACGTAACAGTTACCTCTGTTGATGTTCCCGAGCGTGGTGACGGCGAGCGGCGCCGGCGGCGCGGGCGCGAGCGCGGCGTGTAACGAGCATTACACGTAACAGTTACCTCTGTTGATGTTCCCGAGCGTGGTGACGGCGAGCGGCGCCGGCGGCGCGGGCGCGAGCGCGGCGTGTAACGAGCATTACACGTAACAGTTACCTCTGTTGATGTTCCCGAGCGTGGTGACGGCGAGCGGCGCCGGCGGCGCGGGCGCGAGCGCGGCGTGTAACGAGCATTACACGTAACAGTTACCTCTGTTGATGTTCCCGAGCGTGGTGACGGCGAGCGGCGCCGGCGGCGCGGGCGCGAGCGCGGCGTGTAACGAGCATTACACGTAACAGTTACCTCTGTTGATGTTCCCGAGCGTGGTGACGGCGAGCGGCGCCGGCGGCGCGGGCGCGAGCGCGGCGTGTAACGAGCATTACACGTAACAGTTACCTCTGTTGATGTTCCCGAGCGTGGTGACGGCGAGCGGCGCCGGCGGCGCGGGCGCGAGCGCGGCGTGTAACGAGCATTACACGTAACAGTTACCTCTGTTGATGTTCCCGAGCGTGGTGACGGCGAGCGGCGCCGGCGGCGCGGGCGCGAGCGCGGCGTGTAACGAGCATTACACGTAACAGTTACCTCTGTTGATGTTCCCGAGCGTGGTGACGGCGAGCGGCGCCGGCGGCGCGGGCGCGAGCGCGGCGTGTAACGAGCATTACACGTAACAGTTACCTCTGTTGATGTTCCCGAGCGTGGTGACGGCGAGCGGCGCCGGCGGCGCGGGCGCGAGCGCGGCGCGGCGCTCGTCCGCCACGTCCGCCGGCTCGGCGGTCAGACGCTCGCCGCACGCCGCGTGCACCGCGCGCGGCGTCATCCTGGGAACAAACATTCAACCGTAGTAATATATAAATATTACTAGCAGCTCCCGCAGTTTTAGCCGTGTAGCTACCATTCCCGTTATTTCCGCGGGATGAAAATATGCTGTGTGTTTTTCCAGACTAAAATCTTACCATGTTCCAAATTTTCACCCGATCCGTTCACACGTTACGACGTGATTGAGTAACAAACATACAAAGATTGATATTTATAATATTAGTAGGATTTAACCAACCTTTTTAGTTAATCGTTTTCTGTTGAATTTAGATTTCACAAAAACATAGTGTTTTCCGATTTGTCATAAGCCTTTGACTGTGTTCCTCACGACACTGTGTTGGCCTAATTGGCTTTTTATGGGATATCAAAATCTGCGTTGGATCTCGTATCATCCTACACGAAAGACCGTATTCAGACAGTTGACATTGACGGAGCAAAGTCAAAGGGATCTACATTTAAGATGGGTGTTCCTCAGGGATCTTCACTAAGAGCCTTTTTCTTCTTCTATTTTAAGTAAACTATACACTCAAATGTATAATACACTCTTCCAATGAGATAATGAGGCAGGACGAATAAATCAACGACATAAGTAAATTTTAGATTTTGTTGAGACGATCAATAACCGCTACACGAATTTCTTGATTTCAATAAAATTTACGTGGTTTACCTCTGAAGTTTGATTTGCCAATGAAAAAAAGATAAAAAAATATCAATTTACAATTGGCGGAGCTATAGTGTATCACACATCTAAAAACAACACAAACTAATTGAACCTCTTTTAAAGCCGGTTAAAAAGAAAGTAGAAATAGTTTTAGTAAGTCAAAACTATCTTGAGTAGAAATATTTGAGACGACGTTTCATTTGTGATTATATCCTGACAAATAAACTAATTTTGATTAGATTTTGACACTATAATAGTAATGAAAATCCGCTGAATTTGTATAAAACAGCGGTCTACACCCACGTACTCTTACTCACTCACCTGTCAAGTACCCACTCCAGATACCCGTACTCGATGGCCAGGTTGAGCGCGGTGAAGGCGACCCCGATCGCCACCAGGTACGAGTAGTGAAGCGCCAGCAGGTTGGAGTGGATCGGGGACCGGTATGTGTCCATGCCGAAGCGGCTTAGCACCTGACAAATTATACAATTTGACATCAGAAAACATAATATTAAGTAACCATATTGTAGCAATATCGATTATTTAATCTATCATTGGGAAAAATAATAAAAATAATAGCCCTAAATAGAATAAAAAAAAGTCGGATGTTGTCTCACTAAAACAAAACCTGTGGCTATAGAGTCGGCCAGTGCGCGGTGTATGTTTGCGTGTCAGCCTTGCGTGTATTTGTGCATGTCAGCCTGATTGTGAAAGCGCAGTGGCCGACTCTGTAAACACAGTTTTTGTTTTTGCAAGACTACGTTCGACTTTTTTTATGCCCTCTTTGAAACTGTGCGTGGACAAAGTCGCGGGCATGTATGAGTAAAATATAGATGGTAGCATACCTGTCCCCGGATGGTGTTCTTGGCTATCTCGAGCATTCCGTCTCCCAGAGCGAACTGCGGACTCAGGAGGAAGATCTTGTGCAGGATGTAGCGAGCGTTGTCTGTCGCCTGCGCAGACAAAAAATACCATAAAAAGCATGTTAAGATTTACCCTTGAAATACAGTAAAAATTTGCACTTCATCGCTAAAAGCGATCTCTTCGCCATCGTCGAAGCTGCGATACATCGTCGAAGATCGATGCTGCGTGGATAAATGTGGAATATTTCGGTACTGCTAAAAAAGCAGGCTTTAGCGTAGTGAAGGGCCGTTATAACTAGCACCATGTAACTCACGTCAGACTCGGAGATGATGTCGAGGATGAGGAGCAGCACGATCCCCACCAGCCCCAGGAAGGCGTTCCCGGTGAACAGCAGCATGTTGGCGAGGCTGGACTCGTGGAACAGCTTCTCCAGGCAGTGGATCATGCCGCCGCACGCGAACCTGACAACAGTCATTATGAAGTTTAGTATGAAAACTAACGTGGTTGTTACACATATTAAGTCACGGGTAATGTTGTCTGTGAAGTATCCACCAATATTTATTTATTATTAATGGGTGATGTGGTCGGTCTAGTCTGACTCAAGTTTCAGCCACGTCCAACGGATTGATCAAGGACACACGCGCGTGATCGCTGCTCGTTTGGAGTGGACCGACCATATTTAATTACACGTCAGTTACCCTTGACTTAATTAACTCTTTGTAACCGAAATAGATCACAATTATAAACTTCTGTTAGGTAAGTTACAAAAAATTCAAAGACGCGTTTTCAAGATATAATTTACCTATCATAGATAATTCTCAACTTCACCATGTTTTATTTTATTAGGAAAAAATACAAAATGAGACATTGACGTTACATTTGACGAAATTGCGCATTATCTTTAATAAATCTATTTGGTGAAATCGCATGTTAATGATAACATGCTTTCAGTAAAACTACCTATACCCCGTATTTCACAAATGCCTCCACGATGTGGAGCATACAACGGATTGAATACATACCCATACAAAACCATGAGTAGACAAATCCCAGCTAAGTTGTCTCGTTCAACGAATACGGCGAAACCAAAGGCCCACATCACAGTTGCCGTTATAGCTATGTTTATGCAAATGATCTGCAAAAGAAATATTCAATTGGTAATACCAAATTATAAAAGAAGGAATTTAAAACAATCTTGCATTTTGGGTGACGCAAAATGTAATTGAATAACGGGCAGTTTTTGAAGTGAAAACTTCTTTTGGTGCACCACAATCACGCTTGGGAATGAAAGAGATCTTTGGGTAAACTCGGGACCATGCCTGTGATCATTGCCACGCACTCTGATTTCACCCGCGTAGTTTCTATCAAAATCTAAGTTATAAGTTTTCACTTCTATCGACAGTTCCTGTGACTGCCAATTTTTTTGTTATTCGGTTATTCTTTCACTTAAATTGTAATTCAATGTTGGAATTCGTGTGTGATGTATGTAATATGTGTTTAAATCACGTAAGTTTATAAACTATAATAGTTACCATGAGGTCCCAGGCCATGACAGCGGTCCAGTAGAGTGCCGGCGAGACGCCGCACAGCAGCTGCAAGCGTTTCTCCTGACGAGCTCGCGCGGAGACCAGGTACACCGCACTCCCCGCGCTGATGAGGGCGAACGCCACCAGCACCAGCGAGGAGATGCCCGCGTCGGCCACGTGCTGGTATCTGACCAATTTTACAAATACAACAATCTTTATTGCTGTTTGCACTTGCAGGTATAATATGACACAAGACATTTTAAAAGTTGACTCAAACTGGTCTCAAACATTAATAATCAGCTGATTAAAGTTTTCTTCATCTTTTTTTATTTCTGGCTACTATTGGTTAACTTGTATTTTGTTTTCGTCTTTTCCGTACCGTGTTCTAGGTCTAACCTCAGATTTAACGCACCCTTGGCTAGAATGGCACACACCTACAACGCTGTATCTCTGCCAACGCTATTGTTGTCATTTTTGACAATAACTTAAATACTTTTAATGGATCTTCAAGACCTTGCTAATTATATTTTTCTAAGCAAGGCACTGAGTGCACGTGAAGATAGGAAGTTGCAACCCTCAAACTTTTCTCCTTTTCGAATGATTTTTTGACGGCGTTGCGGAATAATGGATTAGAGGAGATATTGTTACAAATTATATTTACACGGTGGCCCGGCTGATCTGTTCCTGCGATATCTTGAGCGGGTGCGAGTATGCGGTGATGGCGCGGTGCGCGCCGGCGGCCGCGCGTAGCACCGCGTTGTTGGCGGCGCTGAGGTAGGCGGGTAGTGCGTGGTAACCCTTGTTGTTGTACCACGCGATTATTGAGCTCTTGTTGTTCGACAGGCTGGATGAGAAACCGCCGTATCTGTGGGACGTAAAATAACAGGCATGATCATACTGTCAAAAATATACTATTCTAATTACTCCGTCAGGTAGATTGTAAAAAAATGTGGGACACGTATTAAATTATTAACTACAGATATATGATAATCTGTTGAATTGCATTTCACTTATTCCTATACCGACAATTCTATTTTCATTCTACAATGTGCTAATTGTTTTTCCATAAGACATCATGATAAAATTCCAAAATAAAAAGAAATACAAAATTCTATTGGAATAAGTCCTGTGAAATTAATGTTTTCAATGTGAGGTCAAATCACAAATAGTTAAAAGCTATACCTACCTATTTAAGCTCATTTTTTTCTTAAATTCAGTTAAACTTAAATTCGTCGAGTAGCATATATGCATAAGCAGCCCTCTAAATGTTCCCACTGCTGGGACTCGGGGCCTTCTCTAGCAAAGAGAGAGTCCAGGCCATAATCCACCACGCTGGCCCAGTGCGGATTGGTAGATAATGGGGGGTGTTTAATTCAGCGGGTACGTGTTAAATGCTACAAACCTCTTCTCAATATATTCTTCCTTTGTGTTGACAATCCAGGTGTTAAGGGCAATGGCGTCTGGTAGCGCCAGTAGCCCCGGCCGGACCGCGGTCGCGGTCGCGGGGGACTCGCACTCTAGCCGGGTCACCATGCACTTGCACGTGGGCGTGTCCTGGGTGAAAGGGTCATTGCTCATTAGCACACACCAAGACTTGCTTACATTTAAACCTTAGCAAAAATAATTGTGATTATTATGCAATAAAAGGTTGCTCATATTTATCAAATACAATACAACTATCCTACAAATATTACCAATACAAAAGTTTGAATGTTTTTTTGCTCAATCACGTCGGGGTATCTGAACAGACCAGTCTGAAACTTGGATCTTGGCACTTTTTAAATATCAATGCTTTTTATGCCCAAAAAATGGAATGTTCCTTCGGGAAAAGAGCCTTTTGCTAAATTCCGCGCCGAAAAAGTCACATGCCCAGTAGGTATTTCACAATGAGAGCTAAGATTCTTCAACGTGTGTTAGTCTGCCTCTTACTCGAGTAATTTGAATATAATTTCGAATTACCGCATCAGTCCAGTTTCTCATGGCTTTGTCGATCGTCAGTTGTTCCATAACTCTCCGCGCGAACGTGGCGTCCACTGGAGCCGAGGGTAGCGCAGGTTCGGGCCTGGAGACAGAACAAATTCTGGTTATCTTGAAATTCAAATGTATGTTTATTATGTTACCGTAAAATTATCTACACCATATTACAATCTAACGTGTGAGATCTCACGGTACGTTAGGATAGTTTGTAATCTGACATCGCTTGTTTATAATATGTAGGCAGGTCTCAATGAAAAAAAAAAACAAAAATATCGTAGAGCTATTTAATGAATAAAGCTTATTATAATGTTGATGATTTCATAAGGACAAAAATGTATGGCAAAAGAGTGTGCCACACCTGTAACTACTAATTGATTTTACATGATAATTTAAAATTTTGTGTTCCAAAATTTTTTTTTTGTTTTTTGACAAAGCTGAATCCTTTGTTAGGCAAGACCTCGTAACAGCCGCTTATTGCTAAATATTGTCAGTTTTTTATACATTTTAAACTGTTTTAAATATTTTTTTGTAATTGACGTTACGAAGTTTTCTTTGTAAAATAATGGTTCGAATAAATACATTGAAATTGAAATAATATAATCTGACAGTTTTTTCAATTTTACGGTGACATACACCTAAGTATATTAAACTCATACATATATATGAAATATAGTGAAAAATATAGGGAAACCCATAAAAATAACGATATCAGTACAAACATGGCGTTAAAAGAAAACAAATAATATATATGTCGCAACCGAGTTACAATCGAGTCGTGTCCGGGACGCAAGCGCCACCTGTCGGCGTTCGATGAGTCAACATTCCTCCGGCCGAGCCGAGCGCACGGAACTTCTTGTGCGGCGGTCGGCCAGAGCGGTTGAGCTTGAACCATCGCGCGTTCTACGATACGTACTTTGTTAAACTACCTGTGATACCTACATTGTGACCTGTACTTAATAAATCCTATTGTGTTTGCGTGTTTTCATCCAACACTACCCATCGGCTACGCCCACAGCAGAAGAATGCGATTACTGATGATGATGGCGAGACTCTGTCCGCCGACATATATATATATATATATTCCCTATATTTTTCACTATATTTTAGATCACCATCTCGCCGCATGGTAGGCGATGATGTCATATGTTTTTTTAAGAATAAGTAAATAGACGCATAGCTATAGTTCAGTTACTCTGTATAATATCGAGTTAGCTTACACGATATAGTCGGTGGTGGCCGGATACAGCCCCGGGTCCAGTCGCAGCGCCACCTCGTTGTCGGCCGGCGGCCGGATGGTCGAGAATGCCATGGCAAACGTCACGAACATCATCGGCAGTACCACCAACATGAACATCAGCCATCTGGGAACAGAGATAGACGAGAAATATGTTAAGTTATAACCGGTGGATAATAACGACGACCCTGGCGCGAATACGGACTTGAGATGCCCTACGTGCGGGAAAATTTACAAGAGACGAGCCTGGTACCTAAAGCACTTAAAGACACATGATGGTGTTGAAGCACGACAGCCGTCGGTCAGTACTTTGACAATCACTATGGATAGAGTTGACCCTCATATATCCCAAGGTGAACCATCGAGTGAAAACTACCAGGAGTCCATTGTCATCAGGACACGTCTTGGCATACCCAGCCTAAAAAATTCCACCTGGAAAGTTCATGACGAAAACTTGGCTATATTGTTAGAACATCCTGGTACAAAACAAGACCCTAACAGCCAAGTAGAAACTTTTCAGGACACCATCTATTCATACTTCTCTGAGCACTATCCTCCATCTACTTATTATGCTCAAAATAACAAGGAAAATACGTTCAAAATGAAATTGCGGAGGAAGAAAAGAGAACTAATAAAACGTCTTCGTTTAGCTAAAACCATGGGCGACAACCATCTAAGTCACCAACTGTCCAGGGCTCTAAGATCAATCCTTAAATTAATACAAGGAATATCGCTACAAATCAGTAAAAATCGTGATAATCTAAACAGAGCTAAACACGAAGTAGACTTCGATAAAAACCCTTTTCAATACTCGAAAAGTATTTTCAGAGAACAAAATGGGAAGCTTATCTTGACTAATGAGCAAATTTACGATCACTTTAAAAGCACATACGAAGTGCCTAAACGCGGGAGCTCGTACGTAGTACCAAACATCCAAAGACCTAATGATCCTCTGACAGGCTTTCAAAGCACTCCACCTAGTGAAGAGGAAGTAAACTATCAAATTAAGAAGAAAACTACTAAATCAGCTCCAGGCCCTGATGGCATTCCCTACATAGTGTATAAAAAGTGTCCATCAGTTCGTAAACATATCTTAAATATATTCAGTAAGATCTGGTCAGGAAAGCAAATCCCAAAATCATTTGGAAGAGCAATTTTTGTCCTGATTCCTAAAATGCAAGAAGTAACTCATCCAAAAGACACAAGACCGATAGCCCTAACCAATACAATTTCTAAAATTTTTTTCAGTATATTGCAAACAAAAATGACCACATTTATGGCTAGCAATAGGTATTTCAGGCCCAACCACCAGAAAGGCTTCTTGCCTGGTATTTCTGGATGCCTGGAACACAATACATTACTAGCGGAAAGTTTGAAAGATGCCAGAACACATGAGAGACAAATAACAGTCTGCTGGATAGACCTAGAGAACGCATTTGGTTCCGTGCAGCATTAACTTATGTTCTTTGCCCTAAAATGGTATAACTTTCCTGCTGTAATTATTGACATAATTAATTCATATTATAATCACTTAAAATTCGTTATAGCAGTAAACAAGGAATACTCAAAACCACTTAAATATAATGTGGGACTATTCCAAGGGTGCTGCTTATCACCAATAGTATTTAATATAGTTATAAATATTCTAGTAGATAAATTAATATCCCGTGAGAAGAAATGGGGCTACCGGTTTAAAATCAACAATAAGTACACTGAGTCAATTTTAGCCTTTGCGGACGACCTTGCAATACTTACACGAAATCCCAAACAGTGTCAAGAATTGTTGAATGATGTTGATGAGTTCTGTACATGGACGGAGGGAATGAGGACAAAACCAAGTAAATGTCATTGTTTATGTCTGGGTAGACGAGATACCAAATATACTTCGTACGATCCGGGACTCTCCATAAGTGGCCAAAGAGTTGCCACAATAGCAGAGGCAGTGCCTTTCAAATTTCTTGGTAGAAAGATAGACTACAAAGGACGTACACCATCATTAGAGGTAGTTGTTGGAAACTTCATGAACGACCTCAATAAGGTAGACCAACAGCCTATCAGCAATATCAAAAAAGCATGGATATATGACAACTATCTCACATCACGTCTCACTTGGCCTTTCCTAGTGTATGACATCGGTAAAACCCTCCTGGCAAAACTAGATGCTAATGTCATAAAGATATTGAAGTCATGGTTTGGATTGGCATATCCGGCTGATCCCTCTACTCTCTTTAGGGATCACAATAGTTTTGGGCTGAAACTAAAAAAACCATCCGAACTCTACAAACACCTAAGAGTTACAAAAACGCATGTTTTGGGAAAGTCGAAAGACGAATTAATTGCATCTCTCCCAAAAGACAAAAGTGCTTCGGACCTTGAATCTAGACTTCAATTCCACAAACAATTTATGGCAGGTGCGCAAGTAAATACAGCTGGGTTGGGTGCGAGTAAGAAAAGGGAAGACCGAGACATGGTAAAAACCTTTCTACAACAAGACGAAAATGATAGTTACAAAGTGCACGCTATGAATTTAGAAATGCAAAGTGAGTGGTTAACCATAGGTGAGTTTTGTATCCCATTAGCTCTGAAGTGGCGCACCTTGCTATATGACTGGTCTCCTGCCTTATTAAAATTTTATCTGAACGCTTTCCAAATGACCCTCCCTGACCAGAGTAACTTGGTAAGGTGGGGAAAAGCCTCTGAAAAATGTTGCTATACTTGTGGTGAGGCGATATGTACAGCAAGGCACATATTGGTGGGATGCAAGGTGCTCCTTAATAGGGGTCATTACTCACAGCGCCATGACAGAGTACTTGAAATCATACGTGAAGCCGTAAGCCTTTCGGTAGCTAGAGCCCAAAAGGGATTGACGATAAACAAAAGACAAATTAACTTTGTAAAAGAGGGCTCAACTTCAAACTCCAAGAACAAGCCTTACTCAATCCTGGGTTCAGCTCCTGATTGGACTATTTTAATGGACACGTATGAAAAGCACTACAAAATCCCAGAGGATGTGGGTGTTTCGTCATCCAGACCGGACATTTTCCTTTTTTCTAGGGCTACGAAACGCATAGTCCTGGTAGAACTTACCGTACCGTGGGAAACTAATATACCTAAAGACCACGCGATGAAACAAAATAAGTATTACGACCTTCAAAATGAATTAACAAAAAATGGCTATGTAGTTAATTTATACGCTGTAGAAGTAGGAGCGAGAGGTATACCAGCAAAATCTCTCTATAACCTGCTTAAAGACCTTGGATTGTCCAGAAGTGCAGTAAGTTCTATACTAGAACGAGTATCTAAAGCTGCACTAGTAGGATCATATCGGATTTGGCTGGGCAGGGAGAGAAATACGAGTAGTGAAGGTGAGTGTTGACGTACGTCAATATAAGGGGCCCCTTTTAAACCTACTACCCGAGTCACAAGTCTTGGGGTCTATTCGATATTTCTCTCTCTGCCACACGATGGACCCGGCACCCGCACGGTGAATCCATGGAATGCTAAGAAGTACGTCTCTCTTCTACTCATCATCATCAACAGCCCACTAAACGTTCCCACTGCTGGGACTCGGGGCCTTCTCTCGCAAGGAGAGAGTTAAGGCCGTAATCCGCCACGCTGGCCCAGTGCAGGTTGGCGGATGACACATGACTTCGAAAGATTCTAGGTACATGTCGGTTTCCTCACGATGTTTTCCTTCACCGTTTTAAGTTAGCGGCATTATGCACATGACTTCGAAAAGACAGTGGTGCGTGTGGGGTTTGAACCCGGGGTCTCCGGATCGGCAGCCGCCGTTCTCCCGACTAGACCACCGTAACTTATAATATTCTACTGCCAAGCTGTAATGTGCAAATGTTACTGTGTTCCGGTTTGAAGGCTGTTCTAGAGAAATTACAGGGCTTAGAGATATATCTTAGATCTCTGGGTGACGAGCTCAGTGCGATGCTAGGTAATGATTTGGACTCTTCATATATCTCTAATAGCTGCGTGTCACTGTGCTGTCATGTGGCAGGCATGTTACTTGCCATCAGGTACATGTTCTACTTTTCTCGTCACAATTTATTTTTAAAAAATGGCAGTCATTGGAACTGCCGATAGAAGTGAAAACTTATAATTTAGAATTTGATAGCTTACCTTGGAAACTACACGGGTTTAACCGGAGGGCGTGGCCTGGCCATCATGGCATGGCCATCTAGAAATGCATCAGCGTTTCCCATTGGCTGACGCATTTCTAGATAGCCATGCCATGATGGCCAGGCCACGCCCTTTCAGCATTTCCCATTGGCTGACGCATTTCTGGATGGCCAATTGCCATGGTCCCGAGTTTACCTGAAGATTTCTTGTCATACCCGAGCGTGACGCTAGAATTCGATTCACATCCCACGAAAAAATCGGTCTAGGCACGCCAAAAGAAGTTTTTACTTCAAAAACTATGAACTAATGAAATCAGTTAATAGCTATTGTCTTAAAATAAGTCTCAACTGACGGGTTAAATAATGCAGTATAAGTCCGTACTTGTTCCTGACGTGGTGCAGCGCGCGGGCCCGCAGCAGAGCCCGGAGCTGGCCGAGCCGCGAGCCGCGCCGCGCGCCGCCGCCCGTCACCAGCGCCGAGCTGGCAGACCCCAGCGATGAACTCGACGCACTCTTCGATGGAGCCTCCTCTCCTGAAACACACATTCACATTGGAAGCCATCCATAAACAACCTCCTCCCCAGAGACCAACACATTCACATTGGAAGCCATCCATAAACAACCTCCTCCCCTGAGACACACATTCACATTGGAAGCCATCCATAAAACAACCTCCTCCCCTGAGACACACATTCACATTGGAAGCCATCCATAAAACAACCTCCTCCCCTGAGACACACATTCACATTGGAAGCCATCCATAAAACAACCTCCTCCCCTGAGACACACATTCACATTGGAAGCCATCCATAAAACAACCTCCTCCCCTGAGATATACATTCTTCATACTCTGGTATTATAACTTTAACAATAAAAGCAGTCCAAAAATTCAAGATCAGCGAGCTATAGAAAAAGTTATGCCTGGAGTTGCTCTGCGGGATTGTATTCGTAATGAGGTCATCCGTCAGAGAACGAAAGTCACCGACATAGCTCAGCGCATCTGCAAGCTGAAGTGGCCGTGGGTTGGTCTTATCTGTCGCAGAGTCGATAACTCTTGGGGTAGACGCGTTCTGGAGTGGAGACCGTGAATCGGCAAACGTAGTGTCGGATGCCCTGAGACTAGATGGAGTGGCGATTGAAACGTCAAAGGGAAAGATTGGTGTGTAAGGTGAGGATCGGGTTCAGTGGCGTATTATTTGGGATTGGGAAGCTTATGTCCAGCAGGTACACGGGTGTGGGCTAATTATGATGATGATGATTATGCCTTAGTTGTATATTGTAGTGGTAGGAATCTTTGCAGAGTCCGCCTGAGAACGCATCGTTATTCTACCGCCAATCAGTAATATGTGTTCCGGTTTGAAGGACAATGTTTCATAATAAATTACAGGACATATAGATAAATCATCTTAAACCTCTGGGTAACGACCGTAGTGCAGTGCTAGGTAATGATTTGGACTCTTCATATTCCATTAGCTGCGTGTTACTGTGCTGTTATAGGCAGGCGTGTTGCTTAACAACAGGCACATGTCCTGCTCGTCGTGTCAGTACATATGCTATACTATAGAAAAAGCTATTAGCTGGATCCCGCGCTGAAACAACTACTTACTAACTTTGTTAACTTTGCACAGCTCAAGCGGTTAAATGTATGTTACAATAAGGGTTGTTTTGTCCTGGCTGCTGAATTTTAGATATGGTAATCAGAGCCGGATTTAGAGGTGTGGAAGCCCCGGGGCGGAGTTTCGTTGGGGTCGTCGAAATACACCCCCTATGTTAAGATTTCTCAAGCAAAAACCCGGACTACAAATGGTTTTATGTTAACGTAAAAGATGTTTACAGTCGAATTTTTATTTCTTTTCCGAAGTGTCTATTGTGGAGGCCCCGGGGCATATGCCCCGTTTGCCCTCCCCTAAATCCGGCCCTGGTGGTAATTCTAGTTACAATAGAGTAGTCCGTGGTACCTGCGTGGTCCCGGTCTGCGCCGGCGCAGATGTCGGAGAACACCTGCTCCAGCGTGCTGCAGTCCAGCTCGAAGCTGCGCAGCCGGCCGTGCGCCTGCGCCTCTTCCAGGACGCTGCACACCTGAGCGAAACTGGAACAATACAATAATTAGTGGTTCTGGGAGTGGTACTCAGAGAGAGTTCACGGAAGTTACGGCTGGTCTAGTCGGGAGAACGACGCCTGCCGATCCGGAGACCCCGACTTCAAACCCCACACGCACCACTGTCTTTTCCAAGTCATGTGCGTAATGCCGCTAACTTAAAACGGTGAAGGAAAACATCGTGAGGAAACCGACATGTAGGTACCTAGAATCTTTCGAAGTCATGTATCATGCACCAACCCGCACTGGGCCAGCGTAGTGGATTATCGTCTTAACTCTCTCCTTGCGAGATAAGGCCCCGAGTCCCAGCATTGGGAACATTCAATGGGCTGTTGATGATGATGATGACTGAGAGAGAGTTTGAACTTGGCCCTTGAGGCAGTCTCTGAATGGGGCGATGCCAATCTAGCCAGTAGCCAATTATAACGACAGAAAGATGATGGCGTGTCTGTTCTCCGCAAAAAAGAGTGAATTTCAACAGACTCCTACTTTTCAAGGTGTAGGTATCCGTGCCGGTTACTGACCATCTCGAGCTTTTGGGCGTTACTTTGACATCTACGCTCAATTTTGGCTCTTATATCGAGTCCAATTCAAATCAAATCAAAATCAAATCCAAAAAATTAGGTGGGCTCTGAACGGTGCGAAGGTACTTTAATTATGAACAATTAATTGCTCGCGTTATATCAAGCAGATATTTGTTCTTGTATGGAGTACTGTATGCACCTTTGGGATGGATGAGCTAAGTTTCAGCTGGAGACTCTGTAATTGATCGAGAGACGTGCCAAAAGGCTCATAGGCAACTACACTCATGTGCGAAAAAGAATTCAAAGCCGTGAACATCACCGACAAATTGTTAGCTAGTCGGTTTTTTCTCTGATACACTTTGGAGAGTGTGCGACTGACCGGCATGATCTAATATCATGGTAGAAAGTTTCATGATGATCGGTTAAGTAGTTTTTACGTCAAAGCGAAACAAACTTACTTTCGCATTTGCTCGTATTAGTAGGATCATCTGCCGATAGAAGTAGACTACAGGCCCGTGAATAAAATTTACGGGTCAAATGAACCACCAGGATACCTATGTAGGATGATAGAAGGGTGTAAAGTAATAAGATTCGGCACTATGCCGTCACTTGTAAGCTGTCCAACTGAGTACAGTTGAAGAGGGGGGGTTCCAATCCTCGATCATTTCTCCTTATTGCATGATTTTTGTACTGCGTTGCGGAATAATAGATTAGAAGAGGTATGGAAACTATAAAAATTATAAATTTTAGATTTTTAATTATTAGTTTGTCGGAAAAAAATATGATGTGCCGACGATTCACAGAGTAAATTTGGTCATTTGATTATGTACGGTATTGGTTCCATACAGTTTCAATACCTCTTCTAATACATTATTTCGCAATGTCGTACAAAATCATGCGACAAGGATAAATGATCGAGGATTGGAACCCTCCCTCTTCAACTGTACCCAGTTGGACAGCTTACAAGTGACGGCATAGTGCTGAATCTTATTACTTTATACCCTTCTATCATCCTACATAGGTATCCTGGTGGTTCATTTGACCCGTAAATTTTGTTCACGGGCCTGTAGTCTAAAGAGTAAACGTACACTTTGGAATTTTAGTATTATACTATACTAATGTTACATACGTCACCTGTATAATTACAGATATACTGTACGTTGGTGACGTAAACTCGCAAGATTTTACAAAATACAAATACAAATTCCAATCAAAAAGTATTATCAAGATTTTAAACATCTAAAAAGCGTCTGCGTCCAGCTTGGCTGCTATGCCACCGCCTCTGCTTGATATTAGCATATCGGTCACTCGAACCCATAAGATTCACTACGCAGTGAACAAGCTAAGCCAACTTTGCTCTTACTTGTTATTAACGCCGTCCGCATCATAGAACGGCAGATTGATCTCAACCCTGGTACTGGCGATGTCCACGACGCTGGCGTTCTTGACCACGTCTCTGACCACAGTGACCACCTCCTTGGCGCGCTCCTCGGCGCCGGTCTGCCACGCCGCCTGTCGTTCCGCCAGGAACACGGTCAGCTTGTATCCGCTGCCCAGGGTGCGTTTGATCTCGATGGGTGACCCCGTGGTGTGAATTTGACCCTAGACAATGTACAAAAAAGCATTTTATATTAATAAATAATGAGGTTCCTCACTCTTGCAGCCCTAACCACCGGTAGCCCTGATCCGCAGCTGGCGGCAAACTACATTAAGGTTTTTATGTTGTTTTCATATCTAAATACCTATTGTAAAAATGTTAACCTAAGAAAAAGAATAAATGAGTGAATAAATGAATATAAATAGGTAGATATTAATCAATTTTCCACAATTACACCAACAACAATACTGTAAGAGGAGTATGATCCGTCCGGTCATACTCGTACATAGAAACACGAGATATAATCTAATTAGATATTTAATGGTAAATTCAACACAGGATTAAAACAGAATAATATAATGTAATATTATTATCTTATTGTACCTACCCATTTTTGCAAATAAAGAGATTTTATTTATATATTTATTTAAGAAAAATATAATCGCAGGGTATCTACA
The DNA here is from genome assembly GCA_963693475.1 of Ectropis crepuscularia. Classification (NCBI taxonomy): domain Eukaryota; kingdom Metazoa; phylum Arthropoda; class Insecta; order Lepidoptera; family Geometridae; genus Ectropis; species Ectropis crepuscularia. The sequence goes on from OY856355.1 coordinate 27,828,949, forward strand.
GGAACAAAGCGCGTGATCATGGGTTGAAAGACTCGTTTTAAATATAGCTCTTTCTTTCATCAGGCGCCGAGGTTTTGAGTTTTGAATACGTATTATATATATATAATATTATATTATGTAATCATAATTGCAGTCGTCGCCTGGAGATTATTAGGGGCGCTCGTGCCATAGAGGTAAGGCCACCAGTTTTAAAATAATAGTTATAACGACGACGGAGTGGAAATTATGCATGTTTTCCGTGACTATTAAGATTTTAACTTTTAAAACAAAACACGTTATACTTTTTTTGTAAATTATTTTTATGTCGTTTTTGTAGTGTTAATGTGTTGCTCTCATGTTGCTCTATATTTTTGGTAGGTTCTTTTTATAGCATAGAGTGACAAGACGAAGAGGACATGTGCCTGATGGTAAGTATCAATCCTGCCCATAACAACAAAGGGACACGCAGCTATTGGAACACGAAGAGTCTAAATCATTACCTAGCACCGCACTGCGCTCGTCATCCGGAGATATACGTTATACCTCCGGTTTTCTTTCTTAGCCCAGTAATTTCTCTGGAAGCATTCTCCTTCAAACGGGAATACAATAATGTTTGCACACTACTGTTTGTTGTCATTATTATTATTTAACAATATTATAGTAGGGAGACGATTCGGACGACGAGCGAATCCTCGCTGTCTTTTGGATGAAGATCTTAAACTTTTAAAATTATTGTCTATTTCCCTCAAAATTGCCGAAGTTGTCAGCGTCAGTAGAAAGCTCCTCAAATTTTGATAATGACATGACGTTTATTCTGTTCATGTCACTACTTAGTCTGTGGTTCATGTGGCGCAGTCAGGTGGCAGTCAGAAAAGTTATACTCAAAGTTGACTCAAAGCCTTCAAAGCCAAAGCCTTTGAGCAAAGATCCTTTGAGTATTTTTTAGAAGTCAGTAATTTACATTCTCTTTGTTAGAAGTGGTTTAGAATATTATGTCTGAACCTCAAAGCACTATATTTTTCTACAATTCTCTCTACTTCTCTAATTAATCTGTGGTCCGTGTCTATAATTCAATACTGTGAATCAATATTTCCAAAAGTAATTGAAAAAATCCATAATAATAAATTTCGTTAGCATATATTTTTTATTTACAATAACTATTAATGCAACCAAAACAACCACAAGAGAGTAAAGATGATATCGGAACTAATCAAACATCAACAAAAAATGAACGTCGAGTGAGCGTTGTTGTACCAAGCAAAATAAACATTAATGATGTGGATTCTGATGATATTAAAGAAACAGAGATTGCAGCATCAATCACATTACCACACGAAGGAGGTTGGGGTTGGGTAGTTGTGGCCTGCTCATTCACAAGCATCTTTTTGGTCGACGGTATTGCATTTACTTTTGGAAGTATCTTTCCTTCTATCAAAGAAGAACTCAAAATGAACGACTCCTTTGTTAGTTTAATCAATTCCATAGCGATGGCACTATATTATTGTACTGGGCCATTTACATCAGCTTTAATTAATCGTTTCGGATTTCGAGCAATCATCATGACTGGATCAATACTCGTTTCAACTGGTTTATTCTGCTCTGTAATCAGCCACAGCTATGCTGCATTGTGTGTATTCTATGGTGGCTTTGCTGGAGTAGGATTTTGCTTCATCAATATGTCTGCCTTACTAACAGTTGGATTTTACTTCAAAAGACTACGGGCACTCGCTTTAGGTATAGCAACCGCTGGATCCAGCTTTGGAATAATGACGTTATCTCCATTGAATCACTATATAGTACACCTGTCCGGATGGCGTACAGTCACATTACTGCATTCAGGATTAATCAGTATAATTTACTTCTTAGGGATGACTTTTAGACCGCTTGCATCAGTAACGGTAAATGTAACTGCGAAGGAACCTATACAAACTGTTACATATTTGCCAAATGTATCTGCACAAAAAGTGAAACCAGATTCGCGGCGGAGAGCTTCAAGTATTAATCCAACTGCTACGGAAAAAATGTTTAATGCGGCAACCAACTCTAATTTTCCAACAGCAGCCGCAGTTGTTAAGGAAGGTTTAATGAGTACGAACAATCAGGCAGAAACACCGGGCCCATCGACACAGGTCCAACCATTACCTGCATCACGACTAACGTTGACAACACACGCTGCCAAGGGCGGTGTAAGTCCACACCACGAGAAGCAAGTACAATATATATTGGCAAAAACGAGTGATAAGGATATACCAAAAAAGCAAATTGAAATAGAGCTGAAAGTAGATGAGCCAAGGAAGAAATTAAGATGCTGGGAAAAGATTTGTCCTTGGGTGAAGCATGTTCCACAGTCTCGCCCAATGTATAGGGATGATGCCTTTTTTGGTGGGAAAGTAGAGACCCTTCCAGTTTACAAAAAAAATGTTACCGACTTTTCAAACGAACAAAAAACGGGACTTGAATATCATTTAGCGGTATCTCGTGCAGCAACTACAGAGGATTTGAAGGAGAAAAAAGGACTATGTACTACTGCAGCTAGGAGGATCCTTGCCACTATGATTGACCCCGAACTGTTAAAGAGACGTTCATTTTTATTATTAAGTATGAGTGCTTTTTCCATATATTTAGGTATGCTCGTGCCATATATATTTATCCAAGAGCGCAATAGAAATGCAGGTATTGACGAACAGCATTGCGCATGGTTCGTAAGTACGATGGGGTTTTCAAATGCAATGGGGAGATTGGTTCTTGGGCTGTTAGCTCTTAAAATAGATCCACTAAAAATGTTTATTACAACGAATATGTTAGCTGGGACAGCAACGGCGTCATCTAATTTGTCATTTAATGTGTATTACCAATATTCATGTTGCTCCATTTATGGATTTTTTATTTCTGGCATAACTTGCCTACGCAGTTTAGCAGTCGTAAATTTATATGGATTGGAAAAATTAACTAATGCGACAGGTTTACTCTTATTGCTCCAAGGAATAGCAGCTTGTATAAGTACTCCTACAGCTAGTATGGTTAAAAATAAGTTTGGATTTTCTTATGCATTTTATCTTGCTGGACTTTTTATATTTTTAGGCGGAGTATTTCTTATACCTGTGGGAATTTTATCTAAAAAAGAAGAAAATAACAAAAACTAATTTGAAAAAATACGACAAAGACTAATTAATAAATAGCTATAGTATGAGTTTCCGTCAGAAGTTACCAGTAATGATTGTAACGAAGTAAGATATATTTTAATAAACAATGCATAGGTAGTTAGACCATCGATAGCGAGGATTCCAGACTAATAATCTTAAATTTAATTGATAGAAGATGTTCGTAGATAAATAAAAATGATTTAGTAAAAATGTAATAGATGGTGCCTGATGGTCTGATGCCTACATGGCTTCAACATATTTTGTAAAATTTTAAGGGTCTGTCAATTTCAATTGACGTATTTAGGTAGTATGTAGTTTATAATAAGTGATTCACATACATATAGGTACTTACCTTGTAAAATACATTCGTAAAACTGAAAATTTTGTTTTGGTGTCTCTCAATTTACTTTTACTCATCACTTAAACATGTCAACTCGTGGAAAAATTTGCTGTGAAACATCAATATATGAATACCTACGTGAAGCAAAAACTTTGTACGTAAATTGCGCGAAGGAATATGAAATCACGCACATTTAGGGCTACGTATCCAAGCAATTCATATTACAGTGTATGACAGTCAACTCACTAGGCGATGGTTTGACAACGTCGCCATCTTGGAAGCGTAGTCACGACAGTCAGTTCGCTGTCTGCCTTTACAATTGACCATATACCCTGTGCAGTTGACCATATATACCGTGGAGTTGACCACATACCCTGTGGAGTTGACCACATACCCTGTGCATGATGACCACGTTGTCGCTGAGCAGCTCCGCCTCGTCCATGTGGTGCGTGGTCACCAGCACCGTCCGATCAACCTTCAGCTGCTCGATCAGCGACCAGATGTCTCTGGGGACAAATCATCAATGAACATCATTTTCTAATGGTAAGACTCTTTTGAGGGACTTAAATTCCGAAAGCTGGTAGTACATTTGGGTAGTTATTTGGGGCAACCTGAAAACTTGTCACATGGTGCTACTATTATACTCCGTCACGGAGGTGCAGACCTGGCTGGTGAGTAGTCGGGGCAAAGAATGAATCCCTTAATTTAGGTCACCTGGCAGAATCCTCGAAGACTTGCCACCAAAATTTGGGGTATGTATAATAACCTCAGTGTTGGAGTTTAATAGGAGAAGTATGTGTATATATGGTATACCGGAAAAAGTAGTGAGGAGGACTCTTTGCACAGTCCGCCTGGGGAAGTACCACACCTTTGCCAGTTATTCTACCGCCACGCAGTGTGCAAACATCACTGTGATCTAGTTTTAAGGGCAATGTTTCCAGAGAAATCACAGGGCATAAAGATAAACCATTTGATATTTCTGGGTGATCTAGCGTAATGCAGTGCTAGGTGATGATTTTCGCTCTTCATGGACACCTGCGTTGTTCATCATGACGCACATGTCCAGTTCGTCGCGTAACTCAATAGTTTTCACTTCAAAAAAGCTTTCACATTTACAATTTTTATTTTTCATTACGACGAAACTTAACATTCATCTCAAGTTTCGTAGTTTCAGAGTTTCAACTAAACTGATTCACCACGAAAAGCCGTAAGAGCACAGTTTTTATGAAGCCTGTAATGCTAGAGCCAGTCCTTCAGATAAGCCAGCGTTGGTCTGGCCCATGTTGTTCAGATGAGGTCAATTCTTTCACGGATTTTTCTTCGGGTGTGTTCTTTTCACTGGCTCGAAAAGTAGACGGGCACTCTATTCTCGCCAGCGGCAGCGTTGGCAGCCAGTGCTATCTTGGCTTGAAAAACTGTTTACACAAGCCAAATACCAACCCATCTCTGGCTGCCACTGAGACTGACCGGGCTTTTATATTATCAGTAGGAATAGTGATTGGCCAGCGTCCTGGTAACTCTATTATTTTACCCGCTCGCTACTTGCTTTTACAATTTTGGCGGGAAAACGGGTGTCTGGTTACGTAAGTGCGTTCAAGACACTACGTATTTGAACAATACATTTCAACTTGAAATTTTCAAGTACCTAATTTAATTATAAACAAACGATACCTACCGCTCAACGAACTTACATTTTTGACAATTGAGCGAAGTTTTTTCGAGTTCTAAAGTGGTCTCAGAGCTCTTACATAATAAATGCTGAGGAAGACATAGTGTTAAATTTATTGTATACGAAATAACAAACACGAAAAACAAAAAAAAAAATTGCTTTCGTTCGCAAAAAAACATGTTTTTTCAGTATTTCGGAACCATTTTCCCGCCAAAAAATTCACTTTTGTTTTTTTTTATTTTACGATTTTCTATGTAAATGAACATTAATTTGATGTCAAAATATTAATGAACGGTTAAAGTAAAAATACGAAAAAGAAATTCCCGCTAAAACCCGACCGCAAAGTTAAGTTTGTTGGTTACCGTCACTTCGTGTAATATAGTACCCAGCATCAAACGTCGATGCATCGAGCGGTTACCTGCGCGCGGCGGGGTCGACGCCGGCGGTGGGCTCGTCCAGCACCACGAGCGCCGGGCGCGCCACGAACGCGAGCGCCACGCACAGCCGCCGCCGCGTGCCGCCCGACAGCTGCGCGGCCGGCCGCGAGCCCACCGCGCCCAGGGCCAGCACGCCTAGCATCCTGCAACACACAACATACAACTATTGACACTTATTGCAAACGTAGGACTAAATCACGATCTAAATGATGGAAGTCGAATAACAATTGGCACTGATATCACGTCACATACAAACAAAAATAAAGTGGCCAAGTGCGAGTTGGACACGCCCATGAAGGGATCCGTTGCAGCAAGTAACATAATATACATAGTACACATAGTTCTTGTAGTTCGTTGTAACTTTGATCGAAGTTTTAATAATAGTGTATTTATGACGTAATAAAAAAAACTACTCATGAGATCGAGCTCAAACCAGTTTTCGTCGGTAGTTTGCATGGTAATGTACATCATATATATTTTTTTTGTTTTTTCATTCTCTTACTTTAGAAGTTAGAGGGGGGGAGGGGGGGGGGGCGGCACACTTTGGAAGTGTCTCTCGCGCAAATTATTCAGTGCAGATAAAAATTACATTAGAAACCTTATCATCATTTTTGAAGACCTATCGATAGACACCCTACACGTGTAGGTTTGATGAAAAAAAAATTTTGAGTTTAAGTTTTCAGTGTGGGGGACAACCCTAATTTTTTTTTGTACAAATCTTAAAGCGTTTCACAGAATACATCTACTTGCCAAGTTTCAACAGTGTAGTTCTCATAGTTGCGGCAAAAAGTGGCTGTGACATACGGACGGACAGACAGACAGACAGACGGCAGACAGACATGACGAATCTATAAGGGTTCCGTTTTTACGTTTTACGGAACCCTAAAAAATACACGCGAATTGATAACCTCCCCCTTTTTGGAAGCCGATTAATAAAGGAAGAGGTTATCAGTTCAGCTGTGTTTTTTTGTGTGTATGTTACGCGATAGCGCATCGATTTTGGTGGATCTTTTTTTGTTTAGTAGAACATAGTTCAGAAGTGGTCCCATATACTTTTTATTGAAATCGGTGTAGCGGTTTTAAAAATATGAATAAAAAACTAAAATTTACTTTCACATATTTAGACGATATAGTGATGGATTCTTATGAAATTTAGTCGAGTGTCTGAATTCAATTTTAAATTAAAGTCGGTTTGTGTTTTTTTTGAAAGAAAATAGATTATTAAATTTCCAAGTTTCCACCCGACCAATTCGAATGTTACGACGCAGTTAATCGACGATCACCCAAACTTTTGCATTTACAATATAGGTAGGATTATAATCTGTGGTATCCAGAGGTTGTCAAAGTGAGTTTTTTTTTAAATTAAAAAGCAGGACATGTGCTTGATGGTAAGCAACATGCCTGCCACATAACAGCACAGTGACACACAGCTATTGGAACATGAAGAGTCCAAATCATAACCGAGCACTGCACTGCGCTCGTCACCCAGAGATCTAAGATATTATATCTCTAAGCCCAGTAATTTCTCTGGAAACATTGCCCTTCAAACCGGAACACAGTAACGCTTACACATTACTGCTTGGCGGTAGAATAACTGGCCAAGGTGTGGTACTTTCCCAGGCGGACTCTGCCAAGAGTCCTACCACTACTACCCTGATGATTATAATTTGGGTGTCTTCTTAACCCTACCTTTATTATAAACGCAAAAGTTTTGACGTTTGTCGCTCAATCGCGTCGGTACGTCGCCATAGACATAAGTTTCGTTTATCGTTGATCTGAACAAATGAGGTTGAAATTGGGAACACAGATTATAGTCTGGAGTAGCACAAAGGCTACTTTTTACTACAGGAACGGGAACTGCGCATGTAAACGCGCGCGCGCACGCGGGACGCCGCTACTAATAGATCAAGATGCATAAAGTGAGCTAGCCACTATCTGTTATACTCGTACCTATACGCTAGCTATGTACTAAACTCTTGTCAATGCCAATAACTGTCAAAAAAGCGCTTTACCTTTCAACCTCATCTCTAACGTCATCGATTCCCAGTTAGCTTTTGCGCTGCTTACCCTGTATACTCTTGCCAACACCAGAACCTGTCAAAAAGCGCTTTACCTTTCAACCTCATCTCTAACGTCATCGATTCCCAGTTCGCTCTTGAGCTGCTTACCCTGTATACTCTTGCTAACACCAGGACCTGTCAAAAAAGCGGCTTACCTTTCAACCTCGTCTCTGACGTCATCGATCCCCAGGCCGCTCTTCAGCTGCGCGTACAAGGCGACATGTTCCCTCGCAGTCATGTACTCGAAGAGGACGTCCCTCTGAGGACACACGCCGAGCGACACGCCTGCGCCGGGCTCGGAGCGGATGATGACGGTGCCCTTACTGGGAGCCAGCATGCCTGTCAGGATCTTACTGTAACATTACAAGATAAAACGAATAAAGCTTTTAAAAATACAAATATCAAATCTTTGCTGGTTGCAGGTGAGATAAGATGATACGAAACATTTTAAAAGTTGACCCTTATTGACTGGCCTCTTTGACAGGCATGCAATGTCTAGCAAAGCAATTTGTTTTATTCTTGGTTTGATGCATGAGAAAAATAATAGTCAGCCGATTCTTCATATTCTTCTTGTTTTATTTCCATTTCTGGCTTTTATTCGGTTGTGCTATGATTATGTCCAGAGAGCATAATTACGTCAACATCTTGTATTTCAGCTGAATGTATTTTTTTTGGATTTGGAGTTGGTTTGCAGTTATTCTACTGCCAAGCAGTAACATGGAGCCGTTTATCTTCACTAGGATACATCTACCACGTGTATGAGCGTAAGCTGCATCACCGAATATTTCCTCCTCAATAGTTACCTTGTCTTCTCCTAATCTAAGATGTACCTATGTTAAGAAAACAACTCAAATGACAAAGGTCACGGACCGTTACGTTTGCCGATTCATGGTCTTTACTCGGACTCATGGTAGATGTTTCCGGGTGAAAATCAACGGCTAGCTCTCTCTGGCGGTCTTCGGTGATGAGGGTAAACTGTATCACCACGAAGACCACCCGAGATACATTCGGACGAGACATACGTACGACCGACCGATGGCGTCATCGGTATCGTCAGCGTATTATGAGAAGTAGTGGAATCTGTTTTATTAATTAAAAATTGTCTTCGGTTGCTCACATAAGTTACGGCTGGTATAATCGGGAAAACGGTGTCTGCCGATCCGGAGATCCAGGGTTCAAAACCACCCGCACCACTGTCTTCTCGAAGTCATACCGCTAGCTTCAAACAGTGAAGGAAAACATCCTGAGGAAGCCGACATGTACCCAGAGTCTTTCGAAGTCATGTGTCATCCACCAACCCGCACTGGTCCAGCGTGGTGGATTATGGCCTTGACTCTGTGCTTGAGAGAGAAGGCTCCAAGTCTCAGCTGTGGGAATATTTAGTGGGCTGTTTATATTACTTACATAAGCGTAGTCTTCCCAGCTCCATTATGTCCCAGCAGAGCAGTGATCTGTCCCTTGTGCAGGTCGAGCGACACGTTGTCGAGCGCTAGCTTCTGCCGGCGGCTTCCCTCGCCGTACAGCTTGCTGACCCCGACGAGGCTGACGGTCGCCTTCTCGTCGCCGCGCGCGGTCGTTGTGATGCTGTTGCTCACTGACTTTATACCTGCGGAGACATTGCCGTGTAGAACTTTTTAATATTATCTTATATTCTTTTCAAATTAATTCGGTTTTAATCGATTCAACATCGATTATTGACCTACCCTCCTCCCTACCTACCCTCAAATTTAATAACCACTTGTATTTCTTCAGTTACGTGTCGAATGCAGTCAAGGTCAGTCGATGACAGTTTGTGTACGGTAAAAAATACCAGAGAAACGTAACAAGTGTAGTGATTTTTTTGGGAGTGGAATAAAACGCCGTGTTTATTTTGGTGTATAAGTCAATGACGCAAACGGACATGCCGTTTGGATGAGAAAGTACGGCTGTCAGGGAGATGAGATAATACAAGACTTGGAATTACCATTTTCTGTATAAAAAATTAAAAGGGGCTTTGGTAGCTGGTTTCAGATGGAAATGGAATACTACCGAATGGACTTTGGATTAGAGAAGATAATGCCTAAACCCTAAACCTAAACCTAAAAGGACCCTAAACTATGTTTGTTGAAAATTTATTTGACACGTAAAGACTGGTAGATAGGGGACCACTCTGGTTTTTAGTAGGTATTTTGTATGTGTTATATCTTGCAAATATTTATTGTCAAACCTAAAACATGAGAATCCCCACTAATACTTTAAATGCGAAAGTAACATTGTCAGTTCGGCTGTTAACTTTTCACGCCTAAACTACTGAATCGGTATAAATAAAATTTGACACATAGATAGTTTAGAATTAGAAACTGAAAGATCATAGGATATTTTTTATGAGATATAAGGGTTGTAAGGCCTTGAAAAAGAGGATGAAAACTTCCAAACAAACTGATAATTTCGTAACCTATTATTGAAGCAAGAACCCTCTTTAGTCTACACCGCGGGGCGTAGCCAGTATAAATATATGAATTCTAATAGGCACAAACGGTCAAGTCTTTTTTATTCAAATATTGATCCCAGTAAAGTACTCACCATAGTATCTATCGATGAGGTATCCAATACCGAAGTAGATGAGCGCGTCCAGCAGCATCATCCCGCCGGCGCCGGCGATGCTGACGTCGTCGGGCGGCGCCGCCCACACGTCGCGCCAGCCCGCGCCCGCGCCGCGCGCCTCGCCGCGCGCCACCAGCAGGAACGCGTAGCAGAGGGACGTCGACATCGACAGGCACTGGACAGAGAGATGTTCATGTAGATGAAGACGCTAATTCAGATTTAGTTTTAGACGCAGATAGAAACGCGAATGCAGACGCAAACGCAGATGTAGATGCAAACTTAAATGCGGATACAGATGTAAATGCAGATGCAATCGAGATATCAGGGGCTTGTTCACATCCGTCAGAATAGTGCATGCGACTGCATCGATGTATTGAAGAGTAACTCTGACCAGTCGCTTTGGTGCACGAATTTTTAACCAAATATTGGAGTCTTATTCATACAAATTTCATGCAACTGCATCGAATTTCATAAAAATGCAATTCAAGAGTACTTACGACGAGCATCTTGTAGACTCGTGCCATGACGGCCTCCAGCGACAGGACCAGCACCATGGGCATGAAGGACATGAGGTACGTCATCCCGGCGCACACGGCGCCGAAGCTCGCACTCTTGAACAACTTCGATATCATGTAGCTGGAACAAGAAAAACATTCAACATTTTGATTTACACCCGATTACCTTATGATTTGAAATTCGTTACTCCTCCAAGCCCTTTCATTTGATATCCATTCATATTGAGAAAGTTGTGAAAAAATATTCTACCTACCATTTTGTGGAGGCGGCCATTGACCCCAAAATTTAATTTTAAATAATTTACAAAAAATAAATAGTCAAGAGACTTTTTCTTGCTCCTGCCACTACTTACTTACTCCTGCTTTCTGAATTTTATTGGTGTAATGTGTGCTTGCATAATTCTGCCATTTGATAACAAAATGGATTGTATGTCTGTTAAATATGTTTGTTGGCCCTTCTCGTTTACTTAAAAGTTACTTATCGCAAAATTGGATTACTAGAACGATGTCATAATTGTAATAATGTTTTCTGTATCTGGGTAGCCCTGCGTAGATAGCCTAGCCGATACCTTTTTACACAACTACGACTTTTCTAGGATACCCAGCTCTCTGTCTATGAATAGGTATAGGTCCATATCTATAAAAAAAAATATAAAAAATGTACCTTGGAAAAAACTGATTTTCGTCCGTTCTGTTCATGTATTGCGTCTTTTTTGTAGTAAAGAGGGGGATGTTTTGTGGAACATGAGTATTATATTTAGGATTTAAAGATTGCGAATACACACCAGAAGCTGAGCACAGAGACGCCGTACACCATAAGCACGCTGAAGACCAGCGAGGGGTCCGTCCGGGGCAGGATCTCCCCCCAGCGGATGACCGCCGTGACCGCGGCCATGGTGACGGCCACCTCGGCCAGCGAGCACAGGAACCACGACAGCGACAGCCACGACAGGTTCACTCCCATCACCGACATCAGCTGGGGATTCATCACTATTGTTATATTTTGTATGTTTATCTAAACAACAATAAGTATAACAAGGAAAGATTTGAATTCTTGTTTTGTAGTAACAATGTCTTTTGGTGCACCACACAAACAAAGGTTATCTGGAAGAAATCGCTATTGACGATAAGATCACCTTTTGTGCTCAAAATGTTTTCATCTTAAGTTTAATCAACACTCTTTTTTGTTGTTGTGTGGTATAATAAAGTTTTTGTATTGTATTGCACACAGATATTATTAGATGTTTTGATGTTTGTTGCTCAATCACGTCGGAACGTTTGAACGGATCGCGTTGAAATTTGAAAAAAATTTAGATTATAGTCTGAATGGTACGTAAGTTTTTACTAAAATAGTAGCAAACACTTTTTACCACGAGAAAATATCGGCGACGGGAAGTGCGCGGTTAAATAAAACTGTGGAGCACTTTTATTGTGTTGATAATAATTGTAATAAAATAAATGGGGTGTCATGGGACAGCGAAGTTCCTTAGGACAATAAAGAAGCTACCAACAACACAATTTCCAAAAAAATGGCTTAATTAAATTTTTATGGTACGATCAAATGAAAAATAGTTAGTACCTAGTTGGCAAACTCTGGTCAGGAGAAGTTTCTACACATTAATTCCGTTCTATAATACCTATGTAACGGAAATATTATTTATCTCCTGGTTTTAATCGCACTTTTTTTCACTTCAGTCGCGCAGAAAAATATCTATCTCCTCCAAGCCGTAAGAAACGTCGTTACAACAATTGCAATACAACAATTAAAATGAAACGGTATCGTTACCATGGTGTTCCCGGTCTCCTTGTCGATGACCAGGAAGCGCACCACCGAGGTGACGGTGAAGAGCAGCGAGAAGAAGAACGCGACCAGCATGGCCTGCGACTCGTACAGGGACGACTGGAAACTGCAACAACACACAAACTAACAATCTAACACATTCCACTAAACTCCAGTTAGTTTTTCCCTCTCTACTAGAGGGAAGCAGCATTTTCCACCCAATAATCAGATTAAAACTACACTACTTTCCGAGTATGAGAAATAAAAAAGTAATTTAATTAAGTAATAGCTTCGTAACTCTGAAACGAATTAACCAATTTTGCTCAAGGGCGTCATTAGGTTCTCCTTAAGGCCGATTTACATCAGACGAGCGAATGCTCATTCTATCCCCACTGTATCAAATTAATTTGATGTAAACAAACGTAGAAGCCAGAAGCCTCACTTACCGAAAACAATTATATAAATAGCGACACTTGCTGGGACACAACAAAGTTCAATTCAGCTCGCAATACCTGTCGCGATTTTCAAATAAACATTTGCGCTCTTTCTAACGCGTAACTCTGTTCCTGTCTAGCGTTGTCGACATATCTAATAACAATATGCGCGGGAAACGTGTTGCGCGAGCGCTCAACGCGACAACCGACTGGCACTTGTTCCCTGGGAGGAACGGTCTAGCTGTAGGCTTAAACCGCGCGACCTTGAGCGAGTGATTATGCACTGGTAGAGCATTCTTTCGTTGTTTTGTTTGCGTTCGCAAAGATTCTATGGAATATATAATATGGAAAACGCTAAGAACGATCTTTCGTTTACACTAAAAGATAAAAAAAACCGGCTTAGACGTTTCAAAGTTATCGGTTTGCAAAATACTTGTTTTTAACATTTTCTCTTGTATTACAAATACATGAATACTTGTTTGTCATGTTTGACTTGCATCACAGAAGAGTAAAAACAGTAATATCGGAGTACTCACTAGTCCTTCCTATAGCAGGGGTAGGGTTCTTGCTGAGTGTACATAGCGTAGTCTGTTTCGACCGCCTCCCGCTTGCTTCTAGGAGATTCTGTGGAACAAAATTATTATACACATCTCTAAAATATTGCAAATGTGAAAATTTTGAGGTTTGGCTGTTTGTTACTGAATGATGTCAGAACTCTTACTTTAAATAGAAATTTTAGCGTATGGAAGAAACCAGACCCATTTTAATAAGGCAGTTGAAAACAGACTTCAGGTTATGGCTGTGTAACTTACTGAATAACTATTTTAGTACATAACTTAATGTACAACTGTAACTGATCAAGATAATGTTTGTTGTCGAAAACAGAATTACAAGAAAGTTCCTACTTTGTAAACTTGTTAATGTTGCACGCCCCTTGAGGGTACACTGTTGTATTTTTTTTCTTAAATATTTGATGTTCTTTTTTTTAATATTTTGTCTACTGACCTTGTACGGCGAGTTGCACGATAGCCTTGTCGAGCAGGTCTTGAACCTGCACAAACCCGCGGAAGTATCGCAAGTTCTCCACGAACGACGCTTCCGGGCCTGGAGTCCAGAAGCTGCAACCACAGATGAATAAGTTTGGGTACAAGACGATTGATGATACACTTTGAAAAGATTTTCGCGGTCTCTCCTCCAGAATGCCAATCGGTAAACGTAAGTTACGGCTGGTCTAGTCGGGAGAACGGCGCCTGCCGATCCGGAGACCCCGGGTTCAAACCCCACACGCACCACTGTCTTTTCGAAGTCATGTGCGTAATGCCGATAACTTAAAAAATGGTGAAGGAAAACATCGTGGGGAAACCGACATGCACCTAGAATCTTTCGAAGTCATGTGTCATCCACCAACCCGCACTGGGCCAGCGTGGTGGATTATGACCTTAACTCTGTCCTTGCGAGAGAAAGCCCGAGTCCCAGCAGTGGGAACGTTTAGTGGGCTGTTGATGATGATGATGAAACGTAGTGTAGAACCCCCTGAGGCTGCTGGAGTGACGATATACGAAAGGCCAATGCCCAACTTTTTAAAAATTTCTTCAAAAAAAGAGGACGCTTCTCAATTCGACAGTAGGTAGGTATGCTTAAAGCAGTGTTAAACAAAAAACGTTACGCAAGAAGTAATGGGCTACTTATGCCTATGTATTTTGGGAAGGAGTCTCACTTACAAAGGTTTAGTCCTGGCAGTGGTGGGGGAGTTCTCGATATCCATCCGTATCTTGTACTGCACATCGGTCAATGAGTCCAGGGAATCCGGGTTCAGGAAAACAATACCTTCAAGAATATAGAGGAACTGGTGTTAGATACTCCGTCAAAAAGATTTTGAGAAAACATCCCATGGGGCTTGCAGGAGCTTATAGATAGATGCATAGAAAACTCTGTATTGTGGTAAAATAAATCGAAAAAATACAGTGAAACCTTATAAACTACCACCACAAGTGGCCACCTTATTGCTAAGAGCACACTAATATTGCTAAGATGAGGATTTTGTCACAATCCTGGTAGAACTTTAGAAAATTAGTTGACCTAGTGTGGTAATGTTCTTGCACGGTTGCCTGGTAGAGATCGCTCGAAGCGATAAGGCCGCCGATTAAATTGCTAAGATATTATTTTATCTGTTTTATATTATTTGTTGTATTTCTTATGTTTTGTGGCTTTTTAATAAAGAGTTATTGTAGTGTAATACGATGAGCAAATGGTGACTTTTGGCATTGCTTCGAATTTTTATCGGATTACGACAAATAAATAAATATATAAATATTGGTGAACATTTCACACACAACACTATCTGACCCCAAACTAAGTAAAGCTTGTATGATGGCGGCCAGATAGCTGATACAATACTTATATAGTTTTAAATACATACTTATTATACATAACAACACCCAGACACAGTGCAAACATTTGAATTCATCACACAAGTATTTGCACTGGGTGGGAATCGAACCCACGACCCTCGGCTTCGCAGGCAGAGCTACTACCCACTAAGCCACGAGGCCAGTCTAATATAATAGAATAAGAATTTTGTCTAAAATATTAGCTTTAACTTTAAACATAGCATGTGAACTCGAAGTTGTATAGAAGAATTATTAAAGTGTTAAAAATTTGTCGTATCTCATTGCAACAACCTATTTTTTACGAGTTTGTGGTACTAGCAGAGGGGTCAATGTTGAACATTTGTAACATTTGAAACCAGTCTTTTGAGGTTACGTACCCGCAGAGAACTCGTTTGAGGTTACGTACCCGCAGAGAACTCGTTTGAAGTTACGTACCCGCAGAGAACTCGTTTGAGGTTACGTACCCGCAGAGAACTCGTTTGAGGTTACGTACCCGCAGAGAACTCGTTTGAAGTTACGTACCCGCAGAGAACTCGTTTGAGGTTACGTACCCGCAGAGAACTCGTTTGAGGTTACGTACCCGCAGAGAACTCGTTGATGGCCGTGAGCCGCGCCGCGTGCAGCATGAGCTGGTGCTCGTCCTGCACCGGCTGGAACCGGTCCAGGTTGATGCACTGCACCAGGTTCGATGCCTTCGACAGCAGGCTGCCGATGCCCTGCATCATCAGATTTTAGATTAAAGAATATGCAAGAACTAATATAGTGGCCGGCAAACAAGTTGACTCAAAATTGACGTGGAAGGGGAAAGTTCGCACATGTACACTTCCACCAAAGCGACCTTAAAAACGTTTGCGCGCAGCTAACTAGATTGGATTAACTTGTTTGCCGGCCGGCACCTATACCATCTTCATCTATATGTTTCCGAACTTCGATCGAAATTTGAGGGTGCAATTTGTTCCATCATTTTGTAGTAGTTGCTCCGCATCACAAAGCGCTTTCATTTCAGTAGCAAAAATATTGAACATTCTGCCAATAGCAGTGCTTCTATTCCCTTACAATTTGGGAACTTTTAAACGAAGAGCGTTTATGTATTCTGACCGCGTGTATTTCCTTAAATGTTCTCTCGTCTGTAGCCTGTGTTAATTAGTAAGGCGAAGTCAAACGTAAGCTCATTCAGCATAAAAAAAGTATTTACTATATAAAAATTGGTTGCCTGTAAAGTCGGTATACGGGCGAAAGTTTTACGTGACAACGACTTTGAGTGGTTAGCCCGCCTAAGAGCGAGAGAGACAGACATAAAAAGTGAAAGGCACGCGTCCCTCTCACTCGCTCTCATTGTGAGCGCATAACGTGAGCGGAGCGTAACGCAGTTTCTTGAAGTGTCACCCGGCAAACCAATTTATAAGACGTTGTCACGTCAAAAGACATTAGGCGTATAGACACAAATGTGAATAAATATACGTAACCGTTGTTCAATTGCACTGCGCTCATTGCCTATAAGGATGATTAATCTCTTTGTCATGTAATTTTTGAGGATACATTGGCCTTCTTCAGTTCAATTCTTTAAATTAAAACTTTTTTAAACGAATGGGTAGGTATCTATCAGACTTTTAGACACGTGCTTTTTTTTACCGGGAGATATTGTACCAGTGAATAAACGGGGGAGATGCCAATTCAAATGGACAACATACCTCAATATCTCCAACTTTCCGGAACATCCCATCCACATCAACATTGAGATCCACCGCCTGGTCTCCCAGTAGCATCCCCCTGAGAGCTTCCATGCCCGGGGCCGCCACCAGCTGCTGAAGAGAGTCCAGCCCCTGGCGATGGGAGGACATGCTCCGGAGCGCCGGGAATGCGGAGGAAAAGGACTGCACCAGGCCAGCCATGCTCACCAAACCAGCGAACGAGGAGTTAGCCTGTGAATGGGTGGTAATTAAATAATAAATAAATACCTAAATATTGGTGAACAATTCACACACAACACCATCTGACCCCAAACTAAGCTAAGCTTGTGCTATGGCCAAAGAGCTGATATAATTATATCAGCTTATACTTATATAGTTTTAAATACATACTTATTATAGGTACATAGTGACGCACAGAAACAATAGAAATATTTGAATTCATCACACAAACATTTGCACTGGGTGGGAATCGAACCTACGACCCTCGGCTTCGCTGGCAGAGTTATTATTCGCTAAGCCACGAGGCTAATTGCATTGGCATATTATTCACCATTCATCTATATGATACTAGTAGTGCCCCGCAGTTTTACCCGCACAGTTCCTGTTCCCGTTGTTTTTCTGGGATGAAAAGTGGCCTATGTTCTTCCAGACTATATGTATTATAAGTTTCAGCCCGATCTATTTTGCATCATCGTAATGACGTGATTGAGCAACAAACATCCAAATATGTCATATAAATAAATATTCACATTTATGACTTTAGTAGGAATTAGGATAGGATTCGGAACAATCAAATGAGTCACTTCTAAACTAATATTATTAAGCTGAAGACTTTGTTTATTTGAACGCGCTAATCTCAGGAACTACTGGACCGATTTCAAAAAATCTTTAACCGTTAGATATTTAGTATTTAGATGTAGGATTTTAAGTTCAGGTTCCGACGCGATTGGACAAGAAACATCCCAATTTTGACATTTATAATATTAGTAAGTAGATGTGATACAGCATGTGTAGAAAACACATTAACCCCTTACCTGTTGTATGATCCTGGTGACCGCGGGTACCGGTGGGGTGTACAGGATCCTGCCCATGATGAGGGGTTTGACGAAGCTCCACAGGATCTTACCACCCTCCATACTGATCACGTCTTTGTACATGCTGCGACAGAAGTCGGCTAAAACGAGGAAAATAAGACTGGGAAACAGTAGAACAAGTGGAATACCCTTAATGAGGATGATAAATATATGGACAGATTTCAGGTAGGCTCTACGAATGTGCGTAAGTATAATTTTTTAACTATGATAAGTTCGCACTCAACCGCCACTTCGCTTGACGATAGTTATAGTAAGTAAGAATAGTTTTGTAGGACCATAAACAATACTGCTAATTTATAAATCTATAAGTATCTATGTGTACAAATAACCATTACACAAATACCATTTTCTTCAACAAATTCTTGTGTACTGTTGGTAGTATATCTTTCTTTTTATCTATTCTTCTGTACCTTGTTCTATGAGTTTGGACTATTAGTGGTGTCAAGTCCAACACACCCGCCGTATCCCTTCACAGTGGAAGGTGTGTACAAACATTTCCTACAAAAAAATAGCTTCGTTTGACGGCGTTTATTTCTATCAAAGCTAAACAGCCTTTAAATTATTTAATATTAGCTATAATTAAATAAGTCAAATCAAAAGAAGTTGAAGTAGTTGAAAGTAATAGTAAAGTAGTTGGAGGTATGGGTGTTCTTACTGGGTAAGGCGTCAAGTTGCGCCTTGTCCGGCTCCGGGGAGTGGTCGGGCGCGCTGATGATGGAGCGGAGCACCCGGGGGGTGGTGGTCGAGAACGGCTTCCCGCACAGCATGGTGCCCGCGTCCGACAGAAACTGGGACGCTGGGGAGAGAAGATCCTCATTTATTGAACACCTCAAGGGTTGACGAGAAACTATTTATTTTACACACCAAAACAAAAACAACGCAGGAGAAGAATAATATTAAGAGGTAGTGTTTTAAGGTGACTCACGCGTAACGCGAATATCCATGTCTAAAGCTGGTTAAAATCATGTTTGTGGCGGTTTTCACGCTGTACCAAGGAGATGTTTTGGGCCAAGACTGTTCTGGTTGAAACTATCCGTTCTTTAGGTTTAGACCCAGGACAAGGCAAAACAAAAGATTGTATCTCCACAACACATAGGCCACCCATAGCATAACATACAGCTAATGAGACGAAATCGTAGGCTGAGTTCTGGCTTGGCTCGAGTTCAAACTTAAATATTCTCTAGTGTACTCGTATGTTCGATAGTAAATTTAGTCTAATTTGAAGTATATTCCAGAGCTTCATCATTTTAGAGTACACGATTGTGTATACAATTTTGTAGTTTGTAGTAAAATCCATTGAATCATCAGTTAAGTATTTTCTCGAGTGTACGATCGACCCTGTACCTGTATACTGTATACTTTAGTTTATATTCAGTTTAGTCAATTGCGAATCACGGTACATGTTGAGAACAGATACATATTAACTTACAACCAAACAAACTGCCAACATTACTGAAGTTCCTCAAGCTATTGAACAGAGGCTCCCGACTCAGCGAGTCCAGGGCTCCGCTGAGGCTGCCCTCCAGCGAAGGCAGGAGCGCCGCCATGCGCGGGAACCTCTCCACCACGCGCGACCCTTGCTCCGGCGTCAGGTCTGATGCCGAGTATAGCATGTCCAGCAGGCGGTCTTTCACCTATAAATGTTAATAAATGAGAAAAAAACCAATGTTAAAAAATGAGAAAAAAACAATGTTAAAAAATCGAAAAAAAAACAATGTTAAAAAATGAGAAAAAAAATATGTTGTTCTATCGTAGGCGTAACGAAACTGAACAATGAAACTAAATTTGGAACAAAGTTGGATATGGAGTAGATCGTAGAACATTAGACCAGCTGCACTGTATGTTAAAACTTTTTTCGCGCGGCACAGATAGATTTTCGTGGGCTGTGAATTGAATTCTAGCGTCACGCTCGGGAATGATAAGAAATCTTCGGGTAAACTCGGGACCATGGTCATTGGCCATCTAGATATACGTCAGCATTGACGCGATTGAAACCCAAAGACGTGGCCATGTACATGGCGAGTTTCCAAAGTAAGCTATCAAATTCTGATATATAAGTTTTCACTTCTATTGACAGTTCTTATGACTGCCATTTTTTTTTTCTTCCAAACGATTCTTAGTACTGGAAACGACACCAACCTTATCGATGACCATATTCAGGTCCATATTCCTGGCCAGCACCATCACGGCCCCCTTGGCGCTGGCGTCGGACAGCTCACAGAACTGGTCCTCCGTGGCGGCCAGCACGTCTTCCAGGGTCAGCTGTCGCTGCCGGTCTGCGCCGGGCAGGATGACGGTGGACATGGCGTCCGGGTCGCACACGAAGGCAGCGATGCGGGAGTTGGGCTCTCTCGGGGTTAGCACCTGTTCAATCAGAAATTAAGGTCATATTGGAGGCTCTAAGCCAGGTAGAGGTGACTTAGATAATAGCAAATTCGACTAAGGAGGTAATTCGACTGGCCTCGTGGCTTAGTTGGTAGTAGCTCTGCCTGCGAAGCCGAGGGTCGTGGGTTCGATTCCCACCCAGCGCAAATATTTGTGTGATGAATTCAAATGTTTGCACTGTGTCTGGGTGTTTCTATGTATAATAAGTATGTATTTAAAACTATGCAAGTATTATATCAGCTATCTGGCCGCCATCACACAAGCTTTGCTTAGTTTGGGGTCAGATGGTGTTGTGTGTGAAATGTCCACCAATATTTATTTATTTTATTTATTTAATTAAGTTGAAAAGGTTCCCTACTTCCTTCTATTTTCCTTTTCTTCTCCTCATCCAAGATTTATGTAAAAAAACCTTGTGGAGTTGCTAAATTGAAATAAAAAAGAAGTCACCGCCCGCCCGTCACCCGTCACGTTCGCGGGCGGGATAATCTCACCCGCGACGGCTGCAAAACCGCGAAAACCAGCGGTCTCGTGAGTTTTAAAATAGAACCTGAATGAAAATCGTTCCATGATTTCTTAGCCTAAACGCACCGGTTTGAGTTGTATGTAGCCGTCGTGTATCCGGGGCGCCGCCAGCGACCAGAAGTTGGTGTTGTTGATGCCGACCGCAGCAAGGCCTGTCTCCACCGCGCCCGCGTGAGGGAACAGACGCGACACTTGCACTGAAACCATAACGAGAATAGAGAAATGGTGCACAACAAAAACAACACTAATTCATGACGACGACATGCTACTTTGAGATTTTGTAACCTATAAAATGTCATGCATTGTGTGTTTGTAATTTACTCATGTTTATAACAAATAATAGTTATCTCTTAATATAAAAGAGTGCAAAGTTGCTTTTGAAGACCGAGCAAGCGAATTAGATTTCAAAACATGTGAATAACTTAAAATGAGTAGTGATTCTAGCGACGAAAGAGTTTATTTGGCAGCAACGGAATTGATGGAAACAGTTAATAACGCGCAAAGAATTTAGTAATTTCCTCACTGGGGTTCGATGAAAAGTTACGCGTTGCACTCGTATACAAAGTTTCACCTTTTGCTCTATAAATTCACTCGCTAACGATCTGGATTAAAATTTTAGAATGTATTTTCACGCGGTTAAAAACAACTTTGCACTCTTGTATAACAAATAACTATATAAGATTTTTGTAGTGGTAGGACTCTTAGCAGAGTCCGCCTGGGGAAGTACCACACCTTTGCTAGTTATTCTACCGCCAAGCAGTAATGTGCAAATACTACTGTGTTCCGGTTTGAAGGGCAATGTTTCCAGATAAATTACAGGATTTAGAGATATAACAACTTAGATCTCTGGGTGACGAGCGCAGTGCGGTGCTAGGTAATGATTTGGGCTCTTCATGTTCCAATAGCTGCGTGTCACTGTGCTGTTATGTGGCAGGCATGTTGCTTACCATCAGGCCGATGTCCTGCTCGTCTCATCACTCTTTATTTAAAATAAAAAAAACTTATTTTTATCTTATCTTTATCATTTTACCACCGTGTTCTGAACAAAACGACTCAAGGAATAATTAGAAAAAAGCTCACGTTTCATGTCTTCTTCTTCCACCAAGTACGTCTTGAGGTCGAAGAAGATCTTCAGTCCACGGGCGATGGCGTCCAGATCTGCAGACAGGGGGGTGTTCTTGAGGAGGGGACGCAACTCCTCAATCAGGCCGTGCAGACTGGAACATGAAATGATTAATCAGCAAAGCATGAGTAGACTATTTTTGTTCCCACTGTTGGGATGCCGATTATAATCCACCGCGCTGGACAATTGCAAGTTGGTGGATAAACCAATTCTTCCGCTACACGAGAAAAGTCTTTGCTTAAAATTTTATTAAAAGTTATCATATCCTTACATATATGCAATGTATAAGCATTAGGTCTCATCATAAGGAGAAAATGAATTCGTATCTTCTGCCATTTTTGTTTAAACTTTTATATCTTTACACTTGACCGCCATCTCGCCTGATGTTAAGTGACGATGCGGTCTACGATGGAGCGTGTTTACCTAGGAAAAAACCGATTCACTCTCGATTTGAAGACACGAAGATTGTAACCATCGGGGAAAACACACTCAGGCAACATAATCCACGGCCTAGACGTTCTTATCACAAAAGTTGAGTCAAATCTCTTCGTCCGTGTCTTTGGAACATCAACCATGAAACGATGTCGCTTTTTGGAGTTACGAGCATTCCGATAGAAAAAAGGACAGGGTTATCACCCTAATCAGATTACCTTATCACCTTAGATAATGCAAAATTAAAACTAGCTTAAATAAAGCTTATAAAGGTACGAAACCTTCAAAGAAAGTGATGACTTTGCACTTCAAAACATACTTGGAGGGGCAATCAATGAACGTTTTAATAACTGAAAGTCAAAGTCAAAGTACTTTATTCATAAATGTACAATTTACACGTCAATAAATAAAAAATAAAAACAAAAGAAAGAGCATACAAATTGTATACATTTCCAAAGTTTGAAATGACTACTTTACTGTATTATAATAATTATTGTACAGAAAACTGTCAAGCATTATATGAGTATAGTATGTTTTTATAACAATTGTACTGACCCATGTCAAATTTTTGTATACATTTTTATAGGACTTTGCCATCACTCTCTAAAAATTCGGTGTAACTATAAAAAGTTTGATCGATAAGCCAGCACTTTAATTTGTTTTTGAAGCTGCCGAAACTTGGGGCAGATATAACTATTTTGGGAAGAGTGTTATAAACTTCAGGTCCCATAATGTGAGTTAGCTTCCGTGACCTTGTGAGAGAGTGTGATATGACATCCAGCTTGTCCGCGTTACGTATGCTTCGAGAATGTCTCTCTCCTCGCGTATTGTATGATTCTAGATTATTTCTGACATACACAGCCACCTGGTAGATCAATATAGCAGGTAATGTAAGTATGCCAAGCTCTTTGAAATATGGTCTGACGGATGTGCATTGCGATACGCCAACGATGCTGTGCTACCAAGTACAATATTTACTATTTGGTACTACCCTTTATGTTTTTCTAATTCGTAATATTCATTGTTGATGGTCGTATCTAGTGTGAGGCTGTGAGGTATTGATCGATGTACTCAGCCACGTCTTTCTTCCACGTTTCTCTGTCCTCGGCAGTCTTAAAAGCTTCGGCTATTGATAAGCCAGTGAACGGCTCTGCTGGGTCTGCCTAACGGGTAGGTAAGCACCCGCTAAGTTAACTGGGTAGTATAGTTACCTGAATATAATATCGTGGAAGGTGTCATCTCCCAGCGCGTTCCTGGCCAGGTCGAGCGCGCCGGCGAGCGTGCCGGCCGCCGCGTCCTGCACGCGCAGGGAACTGGCCGCGCCCACGAGCCGCGCCGCATGAGACAGCAAGTCTTCCACGTGGGAAAGGATGCTCTCTATGAATGTGAAGCGCCAGAACTCCTGGGTTTGGAGAGATGGCAGCTGGAGAGTAGAAAATATGGTGATTTAGAAATATAGCCATTCGATTTCTATTTTCTCATATCCGTGGATATGACTAATACCTAGAGTCAATGTATCGGTGTAGTATTTGAATTGAAGTGTGACCACCTGTGAAGTAGTTTGGAAAAATCAGTTCTGACATTCTCGGGAAATCGGTAAAAATACAAAAATAATACGACGGATTGAGAACCTTTTTTGGAGTTGATTTGAAATATTGAGAGTAAGTAAGACAACAATTTATAATAACGACACATACAACAACACAGATGTTCAGTATTTTAATTAACACATTTACTTTTAATTGAAATGTCATCTTTAGTATATTTTTTTTTCTTTTGCATTGTGGCGTTTAAATAAAGAGTTATATTATCTTATCTTATTTTTTAACTGCAAACTAAATTTAAGTAGGTACCTACTGTTATAATTCAGTAAATTTCAACAAACTAACAAAGGCGATACGATCGCGGTAATTGTGTATCTCGTATTGATATTAAACGTATCGTATAAATATTTAAGAAAATAATCAATACTTTTTAAAACTAAACTGATACTACGATTATACAAGTAAGTTTAACCTCCTCAACATTCGACATTGGAACCTTTTTAGGCATCGAGGAGTCATCTTCAATAGCTAATTCACTAATTCATGGAAAAGTTTACCTCTTTCTCGATTTTGGCCTTGTCCAGGTTGCTGGTGATAGCCCTGTAGATAGCACTGCAGTTGTGGTCCTCGCAGATGTAGGTCCAGCTGTTGGTGTGGAGGACCAGAAGGTCTTCCACTTTACCCAGTGATAGAGCCTGAAAAAAATATTAAAATCTTATCTTTTACCTTTAAACGAGCAATTCTTGTATATATATAGAATCTGAATCTCGGAAACGGCTCGAACGATTTTCATGAAATTATGTATGCAGAGGGTTTCGGGGACGATAAATCGATCTAACTAGGTTTCATAAAAAAAAACGCATACTATGCGCGTTTTTAGACAATGAAAAACTGTCACATTAGACATTAGAATACGAAAGTAAATTTGCTCAGACGCGACAGCATAATTGGCTCAGACGGGAAGTCGGGCGTTCGTGGCGGTCACGAATTAATAGCTGCGGGTTCGAATCCAGATGGCTTCTCTTTTTTTTCAAGTATTCTTTTTTTAAAGAAAATCTAAGAGTATCTAAGTATTTTTAGTATTTAAGCCGAGCAAAGCTCGGTGACCCAGGTACTATACTTAATAACACTTACTTGTAAACCTAATCTCCACTATAAATGCGTAAGTAACTCTGTTAGCGTAATAACGCTGTCACGCCTAAACTACTAAGCCGTTTTAAATGAAACTCGGCAAAGAAATGGCATAAGAAAAAACTAATTCAAATGCAAAGAAAAGGGTTGTAACGTTGAAGAAAAGGAAGACAGTGTGTATGGAATATTTTTGAAAATAGAAGCCTGAACCTTATTTTGAAATGTTTGATTTTCAAATATTAAAATAAATAGAATTTGTTGCCCTTTTCCCCAAATATGGTGCCACATAGAAATAAGAACTAAGGTCTAAGATATCCTTGAAAATGTTAAATGTCGCTGATACTAAAAATTTGCGGTCCACCCCGGCTTTGCCCGTGGTACAATTGTAGCCTACAGCACTCAGGGATCCCGTACATCCAACGTTAAAAGATATTTTGAAATCGGTCCAGTATTTCCTGAGATTATCGCGTTCAAACAATTAAACTGTTCAGTTCTATAATATTAGTAAAGATTACCTATAGATTTATATTCTGACATAAGCGCGGACTCTTCTGTATATGGTGACTAAAGTTTCAAATAAAAAACTAGCCTTTAAATCATCACGGTTATAACGTGTATCTTACCTCTTTCAAATTAATATCAGCTTCTTCAATATCCAGGACCACCTCATCATCGCTCACCACACCTCTCATCACCTCCCGGACTCCCTTCCCCAGGTGGTCCCGGAGCGGGCTCCACACTGGCAGGGTGTGGGCCACGTCGGATTGGAGACGCTTGAGGTAGGGGAGGTCCTGGATGCCCTCGATCTCGTGGAGATGAGGAGCTTGGGCTCGCAGCAAACGAGTGGTGCGAGCGAGAACCGACATCACACTGTAAAAAGAACAAGAACATCAGTTTGGCTGGCCCGGTAGCTTAGTTTTTTAACTACTATAGGTCTAAATATACTATACTATAGGTCAAGTCTAAACTTGACAGTTATCTCGGCTGACGTGAAGCAACAATGCGGTTTAGAATGGAGCGTGCATACCTAGAAGAAACCGATTCATTCTTGATTTGAAGACACCAAGATTAATAGTAAGTTGGTAGTGTCTTCCTGCGAAGCCGCAGGTTTTGTTCCACACAATACAAATATGTGTCTGATGAACACTGTTTCTATGTACCTATAACTAGTATGTATTTACAACAATACAAGTACTAGCAGCGCTCCACGGGTTCGCCTCCCATTCCCGTTATTTTCCCGTGATAAAAAGCCTATGTGCTATTTTAGACTATACTCCAACTCAAATTTTAGCCCAATCCTCTCGGACGTCCCAGAAGAATCTACGCCCTAGATTCTCTCTCTCTCTCTAGATTCGATATCTAGGGTATGGCCAGTCTTCAAATGATGATTAGGGACACTCCCACAAGTTCTAACAATTTCGAAAAGTGCAAGTAATCGATTGTGAAACAAGGGGAGGTCATTACAATAACACGAAATTCCATTAGGTAACAGGAGGTTACTTACAGCGAAGTGTAGCCGAACATATTATCAGTGACGTTCCGTGCGAGGCACTCCGTGAGCTTGGTGCGCGGCGCGGCCATGTCTTCCAGGAGGTGGCCCTTCACCAGCGACAGGAACTCGTTCAGAGACTTGTTCAGCTCCAACTTGGTGTAGTTCCGACTCGATATCACCTGCGATTAACAATAATAGTATTTAAAAATGTGGCGCTAGTTAATAAGTGTTTAAATGTGGTATTTCTATTTATTTGTGTCTTTAAAACCTTAATCTGGGCCACGTTCGACATATTCGACAATTTTGAGGGTAGTTTTGACAAAACAAATCATAAATGAACATTTATCAACTAAAAATGTTTCACCGGCTGAAGAAAAATAAAACCGTAATCTAGTGAAATAAATTAATAGAATTTGTCTTAAAATTCCGTTTTGTCACGAGTTAATAAAGATTTTTCTAGCTTTATAATCAGGTGGATTAAGAGTGCGCCTAAAGCCAGGAAAAAATCAGATTTCACCCGCGCGACGCGTTTCTTAATGTGATGTAGGTACATAAAGTCGAGGATGACACAGTTTGGAGGAAAAATCAATATTTAATCAGGAGTCCATTTTTGACCAAGTTTTATTTAATTACTCAATAACTAAACATAAATTTAAAAAAGTGTTCGGTTACTTTACTAGAACGTATAAATAGGAATTTTATTACCAAAAAATAATGTGGGGTCATCGCTGATAATTTCGAGTACTCGAATTAAAACGGGTTTTTTCGGTGTCATTTTTATTTTTTTATTGTATAAAACTCTGATCTATTTTTAAAATTCTATTCGGTTATTGTGCTTTTTCTTGATTGTACCCACACGTCAATATTTTTTTTGTCATAGTTTTTAGTTTCTTAACTTCAGTGAGCGGCGTCGAAAATGTCCTTTTTTCGTTTTCTGGCTTTAGGCACCCCCTTAAATAATGAAAACATAGACTCGAAGATTGAATTGAGTGACGTTGTTGTGGAAGAAACCTATTGGTATGATGGCTGCCAATATTATGTAATAATAATTGTAGTTACATTGATAAACAGGCAGCAGGCAGTGCCTGGAGAAGAAAAATCGAGTATAAGGCTGAGTATCACATCATGGGAAAGGTTTATGTCCAGCCGTGGACTAGGGTAGAATGATGATGATGATGATGATATAGATAAATTAATCGTTTGTTTTGGCCATTTAAATACAAGAACTACGTTAGAAAGACACATCTTTGCAGCAGCAGCTGTGTTCTACCTCTCTAATAAACATATCCCAATGGAACTCCGTCTTCAAGGTCCGGTACAGTTCGTCCATGTCGAGGGTATGGAGGTGGCACAGCAGCGAGTCGTACTCCTGCTTCTTGAAGAGTTGGAGGTTCAACTGTTTCAGCCAGCTCGTCAGCTCGGAGCACGCGTGACACTGGCTGGAAGACGAATAATGGTTCATGTTCATAAATATCTCCATACAGTTGTGGTAGAGGCCCTGGGTCAGGAGGAGGTGAGTTAAAAATAAAAAACAAATTGTCAGTCATGTGGACTACCGATAGAAGTGAAAACTAATAACTCAGAATTTGATAGCTCACTTTGGAAACTACATGGGTGAAATCGGAGGACATGACCATGGCCATAGAGAACATCCGAGTTTACCCGAAGATTTCTTTCATTTACGAACGTGACGCTTGAGTTAAACTCACAAGCCACGGAAAATCTGAATGTGGTGCCTCCAAAATATGTACTCACTTCAAAAGATCTCCGGTTGCAGTTTCTGCCATGTGAACAGAAACACGTGCTGATAGCTGGGGACTTATAGTATCTGTGTCGATCAAGAATGCTAACAAACACACTCAAAGACAAATTCTAGCTTTGATTTCACTTTGTATTGTTATATGTGAACCCAGGATTATTCGTACGCAAAAAAAGCCATGTGAAATTTGAAAAAATAAATTGATGGCTAAAATACGTTGCCATAATTTCGGGAGTTTTGTTTATCCCTTTTAGATTTAACCATGAATATCTACTACAGAATAATTATGTTAATAGAATTATATCAGAAAATAAATGGCCTTTTTGATACAGCGAAGCATCAGAACATGACTCACCTGCTATTCAAGAACAAGGTCCCAGCATCGACCACATTGCTCATCAGAGCAAACATCATCTTAGTTATGGTTTCCTTCGAAACGACTCCTATGACATCTTTCCTGAAGACCGCAAGCTTCTCATCAGTGACCCACAAAGGAATCTGTGGGTCTGATGGACCCTCCATGATGAGATTCAGTTTAGCAGTAGTGGCAGATAAGTCTTCATTGAGTGACGGGTAGTCTATGGTTTTGGGTAGCGTTAGATTATTTTCGTAGCCCTGTGGATCAAATAGAAACAAAAGATGAGAATATAAATCTTGAGAAAAACTTAAGTTTTTTAGTTATAATTCTTAACTTTTTTGGTAGTTGGACATAAAAGCAAACAAAGATACCATTTAAATAAATAAACATTGGCGGAGAATTTACACATAGCACCATCTGACCCCAAACAAAGCAAAGCTTGTACTATGGCGGCCAGATAGCTGATAATATTATACTTTAGTTTTAAATACATACTTAATATACATAATCATTGTGGGTTTTAATAAGATACTCACCTGTGAGACATAGAGTAGTGGTGGAATCTCCCGGAATAGCTCCACCATATCAGTGCCGCAGATCTGGGCAGTCAGATTGGACAACGCATACGTGCCATCCGGGAAGTAGTCCGACAGGCTTAGGTTATTCTCACAAAATGTTAACGAATAATTTTGTCTCAGGTCTCGGATCAGGCGTACTAACTGTAAAACGAAGAGTAGTATTATCTATCTCATTTACGGTTTGTCAACTACATTTTACTGCATTATTCTTTTGTGGATACATTTAGACAGATTTCGAAAGTTTGTAAAGTGACTTACATGGATACCATCCATATTGTTCAGAAAATCATGCGCGATTTCAAGACTTTGTTCCGCTATTCCGAAGAACTTCGTAGAGTAAGGACCGTTATGCAATTCTCTGATGTGACTCCACCAGTCTCCTCCGGAGAGGAAGGTGATGATGATGTTGTAGCTTTGCAGATTGGAGTGGAGGTACTTCAAGTACATGGGAAGTCCGAGATCGTATGAGAATTTGATCGTGTGTTTTAGATACAGAACTTGCTGTTCCCTGTCAAAGATGAAACGATTGTTAAAGTCTGTACAATAGGCTACAATCCTCAAAAAAAGTAATAAGTCCGTCAGTTAGATTGCTAAAAAATATTGTACATGTATTTTTCTTTTGTTTCACAAACAAAAAATGACGAAGATACAGCGCTTAGAAGTTTTGCGTGACGTCACTCGTGGGTACGATTTTTGCCCATGAGTGACTCTCGAAGTTTGCTGATCTGTATCTTTATCGATTTTTAATATTTTGAAAAAACAAAAAATACGTGTCACATGATATTTTTCCATAATCTAGCTGACGGACTTATTAGAATGGTGTATTTTTGACCCAGTCCGGTATTAAAATAGACAAATTAATCGATGAAAGAAGAAAATTAATGGTATTTTGAATACAAAATTGTGGTAGTTGGACATGGAAGTCGACATAGTGGTAATTAGTGGTACTCGTCCTGAATTCCAAGCAACTACCTACCTACTATTGAGAACGTCACTTATGCGTAATGGGTGCTCCAACTGAATTCCGCAGTTTTTCTTGATCCAATTATATTTTTTAATGTAAACAAAGAATTAAAAATTACAATACTTAATAATTTCTTTGTAGGGAACAATGACTGCTGACTGCTGTGCGTCTTGCATGCACGAGTTAAGCGGCACCACAGATAGTCGTATTTGGTATGCTGCCCTTTGGAACCCAATGGCGTAAGAAACTTTGTTACCCACTACGGTTTCACTACGGTAGCGGTTTCAATCAAAATAATAATGTTATTTTAAGATTGTATTTCGCAGAGGTGACATACCATCAAATACGTCATATATTTCTAAATAAGGAAAAAAAATACAAGTTTTTTAAACCAAAATGGTTTGGTTTTTTACTTGAATAAAAATATCTACTTTTTCATCAGTCACAATCAAAACAATATTTTTATTTAAACTTACCTGCTGCTCAAGAATGCAAATACATCAGTTACATTGGCTTCATCTCCGTTCTGAAGTACATTAATAAAATTTAGCAAACTTTGCCTTGTGTCTTCATAATCATCTTTTACTTCATCTTGTACTAGTCCAAACAGGTAAGTATAGTTTTTAGCGCATAGTTGCGTACCCGTCCTTGTTTCTTCAACTAGAATAGTTTTATTTTTATCATTTTCTTTCAAATTCTCACACATAGTGTCTATAGCGTTAACAAGAGAGTAGTCATTATTGTTCGTCCATAGAAGATCTGTCAACACATCGTAATGTATAGCTATAGCATCCACAGCTTTCCTTCTGAACATGTGTTTGATTATTCTCAAATCAGCATTTAATTTTCCAACTTCAGTAGGATCCAATCCTGTAGTTTCTTCTATTGTTATATTGTTCAAAGCTGTTGCTAATTTGTTTACTATTGCCACAATTTTTGTCAAGTAAATGTTAGAAATAATTTGGTTTGTACTAACTTCATTGAATTGCCTATAAAGTTTTTCAGTCTTATTCAACTTAAAGTTTATGACTTTATCTATAAACTTAGCAAGAGTGTGTTCAACGTTATTTGGTTTTAACTTATTGGAGACGTCGGATGTATTCGTTTCTTTTGCTTGTTTAGATAGAAAATCAGCAATTTCAGTTGTTTTAGTGAAGGCTCCTTCGAACATACTAGTTGTGTTTTTCACTGGCATCGAGTAGAAGAAATATTGCTGTAGAAAAAATACAAGTTACGTTTATATTACAAGTTATTAACTGACTTCAAAAAAGGAGGATGTTCTCAATTCTGTTGTATGTTTTTTTAGCTAAGCCAATTGTAAATCAATTTTAATGGTTAATTTTTTGTTTCATAGATCATAGTTCAAAGATGATCCCATATACATTTTATAGAAATCGGTGAGGTGATTTTTGCAATATGAACAAAAAACTGAAGTTTACTTTCAAATACCTCGATGACTTTTTTTTTTAAATAAAGAGTTACGAGACTAGGTTTTTGTTTTGTAGGAGAAAGAAAATTAGTTATTGTTACAAATTAAATTATATTTTCTCTATTTTAATTATTATAATAAACACATTCAATTTTATATAACACAAAGTCGACACAAAAAATAATAATAATATAAATAATAATATTTTCTCTTGTAATAGCGGCAAGATACTCAGAACCTTTATTCTATAGCAGAGACGGCATACTCACAGGTATAGCCACAACATTGAAGAGCACATTGTCCCCCCTGGGCAAGGAGAGCCAGTAGATGAAGGAGGGGCAGACGTAGGGCTTCACTCGCTCGATGTCGGACACCTGGATGGAGCTGTCGGGAGCTGGGACCAGCGCCGAGACCACGGACTCGCAGTCCCAGAACTGGGTTAGTGTGGCGCGTCTGATCTGAAAATAATAAGTAATTAATTAAATAAATATGGCTGACAAAGGTGTGAAAGCGTATTTCTTCAGACGGAATCTGTAAAGAGTCCTACCATACAAAAATGGTTTGTAGTAATAGCGCCTTTAGATGTGAAGTGGCCTTAATAAAAAAAACTTAATTTTTCTTTTTGTTTGTTATACTTAAGATTAAGCATTTTACGTGAACCTTTATGTTTTTGCTTTGCTGGATTAAAATACTCGCTTCAAATGGGATGACGAATGGGTCTAAAACATACCACTTTAATTAGATCGTCAGGTAGATTATGTACAAATAAGGGACACGATTTTTTTGTTTTTCAAATTATAGAAAATTGAAACCCAATATTTATACCAACAAACCTCCGACTTTTTGAAGTGAAAACTTCTTTAGGCGCGCCTAGACAGATGTTTCGTGGGCTGTGAGTTGGATTCTAGCGTCACGCTCGGATATGATTAGAAATCTTCGGGTAAACTCGGGACCATGGCTATTGGCCATTTAGAAATGCGTCAACCAATGGGAAATGTTGAAAGGGCGTGGCCTCGGCATCATGCCATGGCCATCTAGAAATGTATCAGCCAATAGGAAATGCTGACGCATTTCGAGATGGCCATGCCATGATGCCCAGGCCACGCCCTCCGGTTACAGCCGTGTAGTTTCCAAAGTAAGCTATCAAATTCTGAGTTACAAGTTTTCACTTCTATCGGCAGTTCCTTTAACTGACAATTTTTTTGTTTTATCAAATTATTAAAAATCGACAAAGATATTTATTTATTTATTTAATTAACAACTAAAACGATTTATAAATAAACCAATTACATTAGTTGATAGGCTCTTTGATACAATATTATGTTATCAGCAAAACAAACAAGATTTTTATACTGTTGAGACTAACATACACGTTTCATATTATATCGGCATGTGACGATGCACAGCATCTATAGTGAGATTGCGCTGTTCTTCTTTCTGGCAACACACAGAAAATACGTCACACTTCTGGTTTTGCCTGTAAGTTTGCCGGTCTAGTTAAGTTAAACGTTTTTAGGGGGGGTCATGTCCTCGGACCGTGCCACCACGCACCGCCGCAGAGTTCTCACAATCTGGCCAAACCCTTATTATTGGTCTGCCCCGCCTATTTTAAGTCCTAGTAGATGTGGATCATCCGCCAACCCGCACTGGGCCAGCGTGGTGGATTATAACCTTAACTCTCTCCTTGCGAGAGAAGGCCCCGAGTCCCAGCAGTGGGAACGTTTAGTGGGCTGTTGATGATGTTGATGATCCATGAATCCACGTCTCATCAGACGTGGATTGTAGAAGTGGACTCTTCCACATATACTTATGGAATTACGGAATGTTGGCGATGAACTAACTTACTAGAGTGTAGGTCCGACTTAGAATGAAACCTACTTAAGATCGAGATGGCGAGATTCAACTCCTAAAACTTATGTACCAGCTTATGACCTTTGCATAGAGTAGTGAGCAGCTATTAATTTCAACTATAATTATAAACTCGCGGATCTAAACTCGTTGGGAAGGTATCTAGCACAATTGCTTAGCCAGTCACAACACTCTGATCTGGGTGCTCATTTGCTAAACAAACATGTTTTATGAGGAAAAGTTTTGAAATTTATTTTCTTAAAGATAGAAGGAAAAACTCTTAGCTAGCCTAGATAGCTTGACAAAAGCCTTTTGCGACACAACTTAAGTTGGAACCCAAATGACATGTTCACATAGTGATACAATGATCTATCGTGTATCATTACTCTGTTTGAAGTATCGCATGCATAGTTGTATAATTTTTCAGCATCGGGCACCGAGTCACGTATGTGACTCTATTTGTTTAATGCATGACCTTACTCTTTTTTAGAATATCTTCGAAACAGAGAGACGAGCCGAACTTCTTAGCACTCCATAGATTCACCGTGCGGGTGCCGGGTCCATCGTGTGGCAGAGAGAGAAATCTCGAATAGACCCCAAGACTTGTGTGTTGGGATGGGGATGGGTAAGGCCGTAACATCATGGCCAGTTTTTTGGTTCAAAGACTGACACCGATACATGTATATTCAATCAGGTTGGGAAACTTTTGGAACATCCCAATTCTGTCAAAGACGTCTGTCCTATTTTGGAATAAGAAAATTTGAATTGAGAAAGATAGACACACAGCTGATGGTAATCATTCCCTTTTCGCGTCAATTTGCCGGTAACTGGGTAATGATAATTTATTCAGATGCCAATATGAAGGCTTCTCGTGGAAGTTTTAGTTCAACGGTAGCGCCTCCTAACTATTTCATCTGAGTGAATACCGAATCATTTGATTCGAGAAATTCCTGGTTTCTAATATATACATGATTTTCAATTATTAATAGTTATAATGCAAAGTTAACATTTTATTCTGTTTGTAAAATGAATTATAACCTAACCTACATAACTTATTTTTTACTCTTTTCTACACATAGCGTCGTCGTGGTCACCAGGAGCTAATAAACACATCTCTCACTATAGATGCTGTGCATCGTCACATGCCGATATAATAGTCAAGTTTTACATAAAATAAAACTTGTATTATTGAGCAGAGACGATGCACAGCATCCCTTTCAGGCCTCCTGTTGAGTGAGATACTTCTATGAGGGTACATCGCCTTAGCTCGAGCTCTGGTGACCAGAACCGGAAATCAGGTAGCATCATGCCATTTTCACAGACTAAAGTTACCAGAAGTGTGACGTATTTCTTGTGTGTTGCCAGAAAGAAGAACAGCGCAATCTCACTATAGATGCTGTGCATCGTCTCTGCTCAATAATACAAGTTTTATTTAATGTAAAACTTGACTATTATTGATATATCACTAGACTTTCAGACTGAGGTTTATTACGTCTCGTCTTCGTAATAAAAAGTCGTACAATGAAGTGACGTCATTCGAAACTTCTAAGCTCTTTGTGTTCTAATAATCTAACTGGCGGATTATTTTTTGGCATTATCCCAATTATGAACGTGTGATGTGCTAGTGGTAGGTACCTGGCTCATGAACCCGTAGTCGAAGTACGAGTTGAGCAGCACCGCCACGAACTCCGGCAGTCGCTGGTACAGCCCGAACAGGGGGGTGTTCCGGGTGAACCCCACCACCTGCAGCATGCTGGCGTCCGGCTCTGAAACAGGTAACAGTCTAGTTAGCTAGTACTTACCAGTATCTCGCAAGTATAACTACAACTAAGTATCTAGCACAAGTCTATAGAGTACAATTATCTAGCCCGCGACTTCATCCACGTAAATTTATAACCTACTTGAAAAGCGTTAGGTGACGTTGACGCGAGTTTCATGATTTTTGTTTCTCTCTTCATTATCTCTTACCATTAGTTTCAGTGAAGTACAGCTGCAGATCCGCAGCCATGTTGTAGAATATGATGGATAGGGTCTTCAGAGTGTAGACCCAGGTAGCGCGGCCGGCGGCGCGGCAGTCGCTGCCGAGACCATTGCTGCATTTCTTGTACTTCTCCCAGACCGCGTTCAAGGACGCCGCGTCTTCGATGGGAGACACGGCGATCGAGTTGACGACCGTGTCGAGCTTGTGGAGGAATTTACTGGAACCATTTAAAGATTGTCTCTTAAACTCTTCCAAAAAAAAAATGAAGAAATTTAACTAAATGTGTGAGGAAGTGTAATCTGGCAGAGATATTTAGTTGCTTCTCTTACACTTATATGGTAAATATACGAACTTCAAGCCTCAGTCCACTGGCTAAACGACAAATAACAAGACAGAGAAAAGTGGCGTCTTTTGTTGAGAGGGGCTAGGACGAACTTTGAGTCGTTGAGCCAATTCAGTAAGTCTTAAAGTCAGTCAGCCTTACTTACTGTTATTATAGGACATATTGTTCGGCGGTGTGACTATAAGTGGTCCAAAATTGAGACAAAATATGGTGGCCGAAAAGGAAAACAGAGCATTGGACATCGACCAGGAAGATGGGTCGACGATATTGTAACTATTGCAGGACGAACTTAGGCTCGATTAGCACAGGCCCGAGGCAGCAAAATGGCAAAATAAAAGAGTATAGTAGGATATAGAAGGCTTAAAAAAGGATAAAAACCTTACTACACAACTAACAGTAAGGTTAATCACACAGCACAAGGCATCACGCAGCATAGCGCGTTAATGCCTGTTCTAACGTTGCTTGGCTTGCTACATATTATTTATGTTTATATAGAGTATGCGCACAGTCCAACACACAGAAAATGCAGCCAATGAACGCACGTTAATAGATTTTCATTGGGTAGGATATAGGGTAGGTAGGTGTGCGTATTTTCAATAGGAACGGAGGTACTTTCAAGCAACGTTTGAACATGGATTCACGTATTACACTACGTGGTATGTGGCAGTGTGTTAACCGCCCAACACAAAAAGTTTACATTTACTACGTATAGAGTTAGAACAAATGCTTTACACCGGAAGCACGGGCGAAGTAACTTTTTTCTAATCTGTGGCACGGGTCTGATCGCTCTTGTCTTGTCGCTCTTGTGGAAATGTCAAAATGACATTTTTTTTTAACATTTATAGGCTTACACTTGACCACCATCTCGCATGATGTTAAGCGACGATGCGGTCTAAGATGGAGCGTGCTTACCTAGAAGAAACCAATTCACTCTCGATTTGAAGACACCAAGATTATTACCATCGGGAAAAACCCACTCAGGCAACTCATTCCACAGTCTAGACTTTCTTATCACAAATGTAGAGTCAAACCTCTTCGTTCGTGTCTTTGAAACATCAACCATGAAACGATGCCGTTTCTTCGAGCTACGAGAAGTCCGATAGAAAAAAGGGCTAGGTGGTATTAGATCATGCAGATCAGATGCACACTCTCCGAAGTGTATCCGATAATAGACCGATAAGCTAGCAATTTTTCGGCGATGTTCAAGACTTTGCAGTCTTTTTCGCACAAGAGTGTTATTGCCTATGAGCCTTTTAGCATGCCTCTCGATCGATTCCAGAGCCTCAAGCTGATACTTAGCCGATCCATCCCAAAGGTGCGAACAGTACTCCATACCAGAGCGAATCTGTGCTTTATATAACAAAAGCAATTGTTCAAACTTGAAGTACTTTCGCACCTTTGAGAGGACACCTAGTTTTTTGGCAGTTTAATTTAGCCTTGGACTCGGTATACGCGCCAAAGCTGAGCGTAGATGTCAAGGTAACACCCAAAAGCTCAAGATGTCATACTTTTGTCGCGGCACATCACTATGTCGCCGTAGCTATGCGATTGGTATAAAGGAACCGTGCGGAAAAACCTGATATATTTACTTATTTCTTATCTAATGCCTAACATCATTAAGGAACTTACATTAAAATAGCGTTTCTCTCCGTGGTATTAAACGCTTTGATGGCGTACTCCCAGGCTGCCTTCAACCCAGTCCGGTCCGCGGAGGCAGTCCCACCGAGGAGGTCACTCAGCACCTCCTTCACGGCTGTCGTGTCATTCACCAGCGAGCCGAATACTGACGAGAACTTCAGGAACAGGTGCGGCTCAAACTCTGTGTTGTTCCATGACAGAGTTCTCTGTGAAAATAAACGGAATAATGCAACGGCCACATATGTATGTTTTTGAAGTGAAAACTTCTTTAGGCGCGCTATAGACAGAATTTTCGTGGGCTGTGAAATGGATTCATCAATCGTCACGCTTGGATATGATAATGGATCGGATCGGATATGAAATCTTCGGGTAAACTCGGTAAAAACGGCCAGGTAGGTACCAGGACAACAAAAACAGAAAAGAGTTTCGATTACCTACCTCCAACAGCCCAGCGTTTATCTCCAGATACCAGGACAACAGAAATATAAAAGAGTTGCGTTTGCCCCTAGGTACCAGTACCAGGGCAACAGCAAGCTTTCATTTCTATCGGCAGTTCCTATGACTGCCATTTTTTTTACTATTACAGGTTTACACTTGACCATGCCGCCTAATTAAAGCGATATCATCATAGTTAGATTTATTAGTTAGAACGATGCAGTTTACTGTGGAGCGTGTTTACCTAGAAGAAACCGATTCACTGTAGACTTGAAGACACTAAAATTGTAGACATGGGGAAAACCCCGCTTAGATAGTGCATTTTACTGACTACTGACTGGCTCCGTGGCTTAGTTGGAAGTAGCTGGAAGTAGCTCTGCCTGCGAAGCCGAGGGTCGTGGGTTCGATTCCCACCCAGTGCAAATATTTGTGTGATGAATTCAAATGTTTGCACTGTGTCTGGGTGTTTCTATGTGTCATAAGTATGTATTTAAAACTATATAAGTATTATATCAGCTATCTGGCCGCCATCATACAAGCTTTGCTTAGTTTGGGGTCAGATGGTGTTGTGTGTGAATTGTCCACCAATATTTTAATATTTAATTTAATTTAAATTTACAGTCTAGTCCTTCTTATCAGAAAAAGCAGTGTGGTGCGCATGGAATCGAACCAGGGGCTTCGGATTCGTATACGAGTATGTAGAGCAGCCACTATTCAGTGCCACTAGTGGCTACTCCACATGCAGGTCTTTCTACCAAAAAAAAAAATGTTTGTCTGTAAAGTCGGTTTACTGACGATAGAACGTGACAACGTCTTAAGAAAATACTGATGGAATGGTAGCATTTTTCAAAAGAAAATTTTAATTTCATTTGTTTAATAGATTTGTATGTAAAAAGTAATCAGTAGAATTTAGTCATTTTTAGTCAAAACAATTCAAAAAAGCTTTTAGATGCCGGGGATCGAACCTGGGGCATTTCACATGCAAAGCGAATGCTCTACCACTGAGCTACATCCCCGCTTGAACTACTGGTCGAAATAATTAATACAACTGTAACAAACACGCGGCGAGGTAACGACCGACGGTAACGGTACATGACGTCATGTTTTGTGGGTGTGCAGCCGGCTTCATCGAATTATAAGACGTTATCACGTCAAAAGGGGATTCGGGCCGTTCAATTAAGTATTACATAACACAATAAAAAAAAATGTTATACCCCTCCTCCCCCCTTGTAACGCACCGTTACTTTTTTGCAACCCTCCTCTCTTTCTCCTAAACGGCACATAACATCAAAGTGACTATTTTTACCTTAATGTTACCAAACAAGTCTTTGACTTGAAAGATTTTAATTCCATAAAAATGACGTCCATGACAGACCATAACGTTTCACAAGGCACAGTACCCTCCAAATTGCGTTACGTAATACTTGAACGCTCCATAGGTATGGAATATACAGGGCCGGATTTAGAGGTTTAAAGGCTACTGGGCAATAAAGGAGTGGAGGGCCAAAATTATTTTCCAGTCGGGTTTTTGAAAAAATAATTTATTGTGATTTTTTTTTCTGCTATTGTTTAAGAATAATATAATCATGTATGTACAAAGTATTTACTGCAGGTAAAGGTAAAACAGCGAGAAAAAAATATCAAAGGAAACTCAAACTCAAATTCCTTTATTGCTTAATTTTTGTATTACTATGTGGGTCCACCGTCTCTGAACTAGTTAAAAACTGTATTTCGGAGTCCGGCGGCCTCCTCCTAAGTAACATGGATTTCTAATACGATAAAAGATGTTTACTAGTCGGAATTTGAAAGTGTTTTTTCTCGACGTCTCTATTGTGGAGGCCCCGGGCCTTTCCTCGTTGCCCTTCCCTAAATCCGGTTCTAGGAATACATGTGCAGATTACTCACGTTAATCGCCTTCTTCCCGTCCAAGTAAAGCACCCACTCTCCCCTCAGCGCGTCCTCGTCGCACAGCGCCCGCTCGAGCGCGCGCACGGCGGCCTGCGCACGCGCACGCAGCGGCAGCACCGCCGCCAGCCCGGCGCCGGCGCACGGCCACTGCGGCTCCGCGTTCAGGACCGACACCACTGCTTCCACCTGACGAACAATTAAATAACAAATAAAAATTATCAATAAAAAAAACGTAATGTTTGAAGAAATCTTTAAAATGTAATTATCAATTTTCCCCTTAAAAATTGATCCCCGAATAACACCCCGAACTGCTTCCGGTGTGAAGGTGCCCATGACACTCGCGGCGTTCCCACGTTGAGTAGCAATGGGAATGTATTTTTGAAGTGAAAATTTTTTTTGGCACACTACACACCGATTTTTATTGGTAAATTGAGCTCAAGAGTCACGCATAAATGATAGAAATCTTCGGATAAACGTAACCATGGCCTAGTCTAGATTTTCATGCTTAGAATACTTATGTAGATGACTTTTCAGACCAGCAGTGCCTTCCGGTTTCAGCCCCGTAGTTTCCAAAGTGAGGTATCAAATTCTGAGTTATAAGTTTTCACTTTTATCGGCAGTTCCCATGACTGGCAATTTTTTTGTGTCTACTCGTATGCGATGGCTCCGTTAATTGTGACTGGATTTTGATAATTATTGTTGTTTGATAGAAAATATTTAAGAAGTGGTCGCATAATTATACATTATATTCAAATCGGTGAGGTGGTTTTTAAAACACCAACAAAATATATTTTTTTTGCACATATCTAGACAACCTAGTCGTAGTTTCTTATGAAATTGAGTCGAATGTCTGAGTTTAATTTCAAAATGTCAATTTTTGTTTTTTCGGAGATAAAAAAATATTTTGTTTGAATATTCATCAGAAAGTCAAGGCCTCCTCCATTTTTCTCCAATTTTTTGCTTTCTTTATCCGGTTTGCTCCGGCTGACTTGGTTATTTCGTCTACTACAACTAGCATGGGCATGCTAGTTGTAGTCTGCCTTTGGTTCGCTTGCTTTGTTATTTTTACCTGAATTGTTATTTTTTAACCAATTTGTCAGTTCTCCACCAAGCAATGGGACCATCCTATGTCTATGCCAATACATAATACAATCCGAATCCAAAATAGGCATTTTCAAAAAAAGATACATCCCTAGTATATAGTTGGACTCGGTAAAGAGTTCTTCCTTCTACATAAAAATAAGTTGCTTACATCAATGTTATCATTGTTCATTATGTCGACCGCATCCACAATCAGCTCCGGCAGGTTGGGTATGATCTTCGTCATGGACTCCACGGTGACTGGAGGAAGATCCGAGGCAGAAAAGCTGTGAGTCAGTAACCCTAGGAAAACAAACAATTTTATCGATTGGTACAAGAAGAAATGAAGCGGCAGAATAATACTGGACTAGAAATAAGAAAAGGAAACAAGGAAGAGCAATAATAAGATGGGAAGAAGATAACCAGGAGTAGGTAAAAAGTTTGGAAATACAGGGCAAAAAACAGATGCATTTGGCAAGTATTGGAGAAATCTACACGCAAAAATGTATGACCCTAGAATGACTGAACTGTGACAAAATATGACAAATTAATGTAAATCACCGACATAACACATTTAAAAAGCTATGAAAGTTGGTTTCACCGCGCGTGGCGTGGCAGGTACATATGTCAAGCTTACCTGTAACAAGTTGGACAGAGTCGTGGAGCACGCTCAGAGGGCCCAAGGTGTAGGAGGTGATGACCTTCAGCCGGAGCCAGTGCTCGCTGGTCATGTTGAAGATGCCGTGATCCAGCAGGTCAAGGAACCGCAATCCAAGTTTTACACTGAAATCAATGACCTGCTTAAAACAGTTCCTTAACAACCAACCAACGTTATGGGTTGACTAAATTATGATTAACTAGAATGTACCCGCGTAGTTTTCGTTTCTGTTACTTATTGTTCTGTTATAAAATTATCTCGGAATAAATAGTAGCCTAGTGCCATTACAGTCTCAATCCGTTCGCAGTTCCGACGTGATTTTGATCAACAAATATCCCAACTTTGACATTTATAGGATGATCTGCATTACCAAGATGGTAATTATTAGCCCTTTTTATTAGACATGCTCGTAGCTCAAAAAAGCGTCATCGTTTCAAGTTTGACTCCACTTTTGTGATATTAATGTCTAGGCTGCGAAATGCTGTTATCCCAATAGATCTTGGTGTCTTCAAATCGAGAGCGAATCGATTTCTTTTAGGTAAGCACGCTCCATCATAGACCACGTCGTCGTTAACTATGAGGCAAGATGGTGGCCTAGTGTAAACCTATAATAGTTAAAAAGATGCTTGTTCTGCCGTTATAATGAGAAGATTAAAAGTTACCTCACGTGCAATCCTTTTCGTAGATGTTTCAAACTAAACCACTGATCCTTTGCGTTCTTGAACATAGTTTGCACTAGACTCCGCGTTGTGTTATCCATCTGGTAGGTGGTATATTCAAACACGTAAGGGTAGTCTTTCTGCAGTTTCACGTAGAGTTTCTGAATGTTGCTCGTCAATCTAGTCCAGTTGACTTCTTGTAAGATGGAGTGTGTCGTTTGGCTGATTTTAGTTATCTGTGAATACGAAAAATACTTCAAACTTAGTGCAAAGGATATGTGTGTATAGGGTTATTCTTAGTTATACATTAAATGTAGCGACAACTGAATTAAGTGTTTCTATGTTTTCACTAAACTTAATTGTCGATACATCAAACACACCATTTTTGTATAATACAGCATTAAAAGTGTAACACAGTTAACAATAAAATCGCTTAACATTAGGCAAGATAGTAAAAGCA
This sequence comes from Ectropis crepuscularia, assembly GCA_963693475.1. Taxonomy (NCBI): domain Eukaryota; kingdom Metazoa; phylum Arthropoda; class Insecta; order Lepidoptera; family Geometridae; genus Ectropis; species Ectropis crepuscularia. The sequence goes on from OY856355.1 coordinate 27,871,791, forward strand.
TAAGTCTACTAATGATTTAATTAACAATTAAACTTTTATACCATTATAAAAGTTTAAGCAAAGATAGAAAATACATTATACAGAACTTAAAATCTAAATAATTGTTAACTACCTTTTGACGATTCGGCCGCAACAACGACCGAGATCGCGAGAAGATTTTTCGTGATTATCGTAAGTCCTGTGTGATGTTTTCAATATATGAGTTCAAATAACAAAAGTTCCCTTCCTTGGCTTCCTTGGATTGGAGCCGCGTGGGCGTCGCACGTCACGCGACGTCATAAGGTCTAAAGTCACGGTAAAGGTCGCGGCCACATTTGGCCGTTGGGTACACCGGGGTTTGCGTAAAGTTAAAGTTTACATTATGTAAAGAGATAGTTTTATACTTACAGCTTTCCCCACAAGAGAGTTATTTTTTAATCCTATTTCAATGATCATTGACGCGTTGCAAAGAGCCGATGCAAGCTCGCCCACGTCCACTTCCTTGGGGAACTCCAGATATGTTGCAGCATTATCGCTTCCATGACAGAAAATATCTTCGCAGTAGTTTGATAGGGCCTTATATGTCTAGAATGAAACATAATCATAAATGGAATGGAACTATGACTGTATCAAAGAAACTCCTACAAAGAATATTTCGCTGAGATGGACATTTCATAACATGTTTAAAATTTTGCTCAACGTTGGCAAAAAGCATACACCCAAGAAAGTATTTAACAGTAGCATCTCGAAGTTTGACCCGCGTAGACCCCATTCCTGTAATATTCCTTTCTTCAAAATCAAAGTTCTCTTCGACATTTAGAGCAGTATGTTTTATAATTTCCTTGGTTAAATTTATCTTGTACAATTATGTTTTCGTTAATTTCACTATTATTACCTTTTCTTCATTTAGCGCTGTAAGAAGTACGGTTTTGACCACATCTCCATAATGCCTTTTCAATCCTTCAGATAGTTCATTCGGAGTGATTTCAAGCTGTTCGTTGAGCGCAGTAACGAGCGTAGTGGCGTCCAACAGGATGGGCGTGATCTTGTATTGGAGGATCACGTTTTGCTTCACTATTTCTTTAGCTAGAGCTCCGTGAACTGATATACTGTAAACATAATTGATTTTGTTAAGTAAATTTAAATTAAAAATGCTCTAATTACCCGCATACCTACTTACTAATGTGTTTTAATTTTATACTTATAATTTTAGGTGAATATACAGGGTTATTGGTAATCAGCCTGCATCCTTTTAAGGGGATGTTAGGTACATTCAATACGTCAACTTTTGTTCTACAGTTTTAAAAAAAATATGTTTTTTTTTCTTTTCCAAAAATATTTGCACGGTCTAAAAGCATCGAACTCTTCGTAACAATTCGTAACAAGAGCGCGTACGCTCTTTAACGCGCAAAAAATGATGTGCCGAAGTGAATAAACACCAAAAAGTCGCAGTACAAAATAAAGTAGCCAAGTGCGAGTTGGACTCGCCCATGAAGGGTTCCGTTGCAGCAAGTAACATAATATACATAGTACACATAGTTCTTGTAGTTCGTTGTAACTTTGATCGAAGTTTTAATAATAGTGTATTTATGACGTACTAAAAAAAAACTACACATCAGATCGAGTTCAAACTAATTTTCGTTGGTAGTTTTCATGGTCATGTACATCATATTTTTTTTTTAGATTTTTGATTTTCTTACTTTAGAAGTTAGAGGGGGGGGGGGGACACAAATTTTACCACTTTGGAAGTGTCTCTCGCGCAAACTATTCAGTGTAGACAAAAACTATATTAGAAACCTCAACATCATTTTTGAAGACCTATCGATAGACATCCCACACGTGTAGGATAGATGAAAAAAAAATGTTTGAGTTTCAGTTCTCAGTATGAGGGGCAACCCTAATTTTTATTTTTTTTAATTTCTTTTGTAAAAATCTTAATGCGGTTCACAGAATACATCTACTCACCAAGTTTCCACACTGTAGTTTTCATAGTTTCGGCAAAAAGTGGCTGTGACATACGGACGGACGGACAGACAGACAGACAGACAGACATGACGAATCTAAAAGGGTTCCGTTTTTACGTTTTACGGAACCCTAAAAAGGCAACAAACACAAATTTTTTCTCGGTTATCTATTGAGTTTTAACGAAAGTTGTAGAACAAAAGTTGTTTGTTTAAATATACAGAGCATGCCCTTAAATGGATGCAGGCTGATTACCAATAACCCTGTATAACATATTACACTTCAAATGTTAAACTAACAGGTGCGACCATAGATGAAGATTTTTTTTTGCTACGCAAAAAGATCAACAAAGCGAGTGAGCGAGAAATCATTTTCAAGTGGAAATCGCTCGAGAGAAGAAGAGAAAGTGAATGCAGTAACGTCATTACAATATTTTAGTATACCCGAACGTAACAGTCTGATTTCGTCGCGGTGAAAATCGTGTATTTTTTAATTAATCCTTGGATTGCAGACGATTTTTATTTAATTATTTATATTATGGCATGTTCTGTGCGTGAATGTGATACAAGACGATATTATAATCCGAATCATTACACTAGTCACCAAGATCACACATCACATCAACAGCCCACTAAACGTTCCCACTGCTGGGACTCGGGGCCTTCTCTCGCAAGGAGAGAGTTAAGGCCATAATCCACCACGCTGGCCCAGTGCGGGTTGGCGGATGACACATGACACTTCGAAAGATTCTAGGTACATGTCGGTTTCCTCACGATGTTTTCCTTCACCGTTTTAAGTTAGCGGCATTACGCACATGACTTCGAAAAGACAGTGGTGCGTGTGGGGTTTGAACCCGGGGTCTCCGGATCGGCAGCCGCCGTTCTCCCGACTAGACCACCGTAACTTATACTACAACTAGTCACCAACACAATCATGTAAATATGATTTTTTATCAGGTCTCCGAGCAGCCTTTGTTTTACATTTGACGTCTTTGGGTGCGACACGTGACTTTGTTAAAAAAAAAAAGACGTAAAATTGTTTCGAATAAATAATCGAATAATATCGTAAAGCTTAATAAATTATCGAATGCAGTGTTTTCTTTTTTCTTGATTTTATACTGTGTATATTAATTAAAAAACATAAAATCACAACGTCTTCTCCTACATGTATGATGTAGTAGCTCCTAAACCACTTATCATCCCAATCACGCTTTTGCTCAAGTGTCAAACATTTGAAGTACAATATTCACCAAAAATAATACGGATAAAATTAAAAAACAGGAATATACATAAATTACAAACAGTAATAACTGAATAGCCACTGCAGTGGTGAATTACAAACAGTAATAACTGAATATCCACTGCAGTGGCGTTTGCCGAAGCTAGAAAATTTAATACTCTTTCTAAAAATATGCCACACTTATATAGTTTGATTAAAAGAAATAGGAGAAATCTGGGTTTTTCGAGCAGAGGTTTTTTAGTGCAGCCGCGACGCGCGCCAAAATCGACTGCCACGATTGGGGTCGACGTTTTTGGAAGTCCGCCACTGCAGTGGATATACATATTTTACGGAATAGTTTTCTAGACATTTCGATATCAAATATAGTTTTTTTTTGCATTTGCATTCGTGGCAGGTTGTACAATTTTTAGTGACAGTTAACTTACAGGATCAACTTCCCCAGATGACTCTTCTCGCGAGCTACCGTCATAAACTTAGAGTTTTCTTCCACCCCGAGTAGCTTCTTCCAATCTAACACGGGCTTCTCCTCCGCTTCCATGGTCAACAGGGCGCTGGTGAAGTTCTTCACAATTTGGAAATCTTTCTCTATTGAGTACAGCTGCGATGAGGTGTCTTTGCCCATGGTTTCTTGAATCAGGAGGCCGGCCATTTCGTTTATCTAAATATGTCATAAAGTTTAATATTTTCATCCCACCAGCTCGGAAAGAGTACTTTTGCTCCTCGATATCAGGGCGCAAAAGTCGTTTTTACCCTCTAGAGGGTAAAGTAAATTTGAATTTAGAACATCGTGTGTACTGAGGTTTTGAATTCAAAACATAATTTAACCTATTTATTTCTACCTCCTTGGTGCCGAATTCATCATACATTTATTTTTAATTTGTTAAAAACTCATACTCGGAACCTCTTTGGTGTACTTTTTTTTAAATGCTTTGCGCGCAATTTTCTTTTCACGTATGGAGGATAGAGGTAAAGAATGTTTTTTCAAATGGCAAAACATTTTGAAATGCTATGAATGAATCAATAAAATTGTGATCGAATTGAAGTATGCCGAGTTAAATAATTAAATATTATTGACTACTAAAATAGTAACGAATAGATAATTTTAACTACTTGTGCAGTACAAAATAATGTAGTAAATATAACATCAATTAAATAATTACTATTTTGATAAAACATGTAGGTACAATATATTTTGAAGTCAAAACTTCCTTAGGCGCGCCAAAGACAGATTTTTCGTGGGCTGTCAATTTAATTCTAGCGTCACGCTCGGGAATGATAAGAAATCTTCGGGTAAACTCGGGACCATAGCCAATGGCTATCTAGAAATGCCTCAGCCTTTCCCATTGGCCATTTAAAAATGTGTCAGCATTTCTAGATGGCCATGCTCATAGCCACGCCCTCCGGTTTCACACGCGTAGTTTCCAAAGTAAAAATCAAATTCTGAGTTATAAGTTACCACTTCTTTCGGCAGTGCCTATGACTGCCAATACTTTTCTTTCATGAATTCTGAATAGTACGTTTATTAATTTCCTTTAAAATGTACCCTGATGCAAATTTAGCGCTACTATAATTTAATGCATTTGGGCGGACACTTTTTCATGTACACATGAAACTCCTTACCTCAATCGGTCAACTCTCCATATTTTCACGTCATATTGTTATTGTTAAAACCATGGCTAAATAAACTTTAGTTTAAAACTTATAAAATTGAATACAAGTGAAAAACCGAAATACCATAATAATAAGTGATTCGACCAAGAAGTTTATTTAACGCCAACAGAATCGACTGAAACTGAAAATGCGCAAAGCGTAAGTAATTTCCTCGCTAGGTGGGGATGAAAAATTACGTGTTACACTCGAGTGCAAAGATTTTTCACCTTGTGCCCTTTTGATTCCCTTGCTACGCTCAGGATTCTAATTTTTGAATCCCTCGCTACGCTCGTGATTCAACTTTAGAATCCTTCGCTTGCTCGGTCATCAAAATTGAGCACGCGGTTAAAAAGCCACTTTGCACTCTTGTACAACAAATAACCTTAACAATAAATAATAAATAAAATAAAATAAAATTCACGGTATCAACTCAAGTGTAATATAGTCGCTCCAGTTCGACTTAAGTTTAAGCCACACTAGGTGGTCTTTTCAAGGAGAGTACACGCGCGTGGCTACTGTTCGTTGGCGATTGTTGAAATTAATTAAAGAAAAAATACTATGGTTATATGATGATGCAACTCTCCAATAGTCGCAATTTCATGAACTACGTTTACAGGTAAACACAATGCAATAAAAATTAGCCTACGTTAAGACCCTACAAGTAAGATTTGATGGTTTCTCTTGTAATTTATCACGATTACCATGTCCGGATTGATTGATGACACATGTTATTGAATGATATTTTATTTAAAAAATGCCAATTGTACACCTGCACTTATAAAAATACTCATTGTGGGCGGATTCCAGCCTTTGATCTCAGGATTGAGAAATCGGCGTCCTAGGTCAGCTACCCCGGCTAACATGCTATATGAATCTCCCATAGATATTAATATTTGTGAATATCTGTGAGGCCTTAAAAATAAATAATGTTTGAAGGTTCATTCTTTGCTGAGTCCACCTGGGAAAATCCCACAACTTTGATTGTTGTCCTGCCGTTGATTTGATATGAAGTTATAGATAGTTTATTTGAAATACTCACATTATTCTTAACATTGAAGACGCCAAATTTTGTTACTAAGTCCTCCACATAACTCTTCCAGGCGTTTGAACAGAACAGTTTCCGTACGGACTCTGCTTCCGATTTCGATATGACGAAGAAGGCCTGAAGCTTTCCGACATCGCAGAATACCTGACCGGGGGAGCTTAGCTTAGAGGTTAAGATCTGAAAAAATTAAAGACATGTTATGTGATGTTAGACCACAATGTAAGATGATTAAATGAGAATGGTTACAATAAGTTACGAAGAGAATTGATGGCAAAAAACGTTTTTAATAAAAATATCTTTACTACATTTTAAGCTATTATCAACTTTAATCTAATGGAATTGATAACTATTTCAGAAGAATTGATTCACTTTCACTGGTTTAACTTTATTTGAAACTACAGAATTAGTTAGCATTACTTTTTTATCAGACAGAGCTTTTGTTAACAAAACCAAATAACAATTAAAACTACGCAAAACTATAATATACCTGACTAACTACGAGTATTTACACTAAGCACATGTGAATTACCCATACACCGAAAAAGGGCTGAAGATAATGAATATAATGGTGCCCACTAACAGTTGAAAGCGTATCCAGCATGCTAACGATCTTATCACGTTGAATGACAATGACATTTAGATAAATAAAAACCAGCGTTTTGAGTTACGCGTCAAATCGACCAAGTCCTCGGAAATGGTTTTGAAGATGCGATAAGTCCCCAAGGATAAATAATATTACGTGTTATATATTGTATATATTCTCTATCTCACCTGTGTTCTTTCCGGATTGACCAAGGCATCAAATCCTTTTCCAACAATATGTGGTGGAAGGTCTTTCAGGATTTGAATAGCTTCGGGGTGCCTCAGGGTAGTATTGTAGGTGATCTCTTCTAAATGCATGTTGATATTTATCACAGACATACCGCTTTCCATTAATTTTGATATTAAAGTCGAATAAAATAGAACATCATGTTGGTGGTTATTTGGTAGGAACTTGTAGACTAGCTTTGTTATTTGTGTTAATCTAAAAAAGATGAAAGTAATTATCACAAATTATAAATACTTTTAAAACCAGAATAAAGACTTAAGAAATCTAAAAGTATTTAATTTAATTATTTGTATGATTAAAGACCTTTATTGAAACAACGAATGAAACATTCTCAGAAAACGCAGTAAAACGCAGTTAGCGTTTTAAACATACCAAAAATAGTGAAACAAGCATTTTTGTCATAAGCGTTTTTAAAAATAAATAAATATTGGTGGACAATTCACACACAACACCATCTGACCCCAAACTAAGCAAAGCTTGTGTGATGGCGGCCAGATAGCTGATATAACACTTATATAGGTTTTAAATACATACTTATTATACATAGAAACACCCAGACACAGTGCAAACATTTGAATTCATCACACAATTATTTGCACTGGGTGGGAATCGAACCCCCGACCCTCGGCTTCGTAGGCGGAGCTACTACCCACTAAACCACGAGGCCAGTCAACAAATTAGCATAATATGCAGCTCTCCAAATGTTCTTGGGGCTTTTTCTCGCAAGGAGAGTTTTCGCAAGCATTCATTTCGTTTTCATTCTTGTCACTAGGCCATCACGACTTAGCATTATACAGATAGATTTTTTGAAATACTTACGCGTTAAACGGGTCAATACTGGGACCACTATCACTCATATTTCCAATAGCACTAGCAGCATTGTTTAGTACTTTATTGATTTTTTCCAATCCTGCGTTGATATCAAGCTTGGTACCAACATTGGCACCAAATACGTCCGCAGTATCTTCAATCGTATCACCATTTGACGGAGTGCCAAATATTTTGTCTAAATATTGGAAACCAGTCACAGCAGTGCTTGCAAATTCTTTAATCGATTGGAACTCTTTGGTATCGCCGAACGTTGGCTGGAATAGATCTACAAATTTCTGAATCCTGTGTAAAATAAAAACAGCAAACTTAATTATTTTAATTGCCAAACAAAATATTTTTTATAAAAAAATTAAACAGTCTTCAAAACAATAAATAGGCACTCAAATGCGAAAAATGTATTATTTTTCGCTGTAATTATCATAAGTGCTACCACTCATCTAGAGGTATTTGAAATGGGTGTCAGGTGCAATTAAAATTGCTAATAAATAGATACTATGTACGTAGTAATTAGGCAAATACTTGTAGAAAGTATCTATCTACTGGCTGTCGTACAAAAATCAATAACCGAGTATTTAATTAAGCTACTTTACTTACAAATCCAGACTGAAGTAGCTGAAATCACTCGTCTTGCCGAGGAGACTGGTGACTTCAGGCGGGAGGAAATGGTTGAGCCTGGTCATCCGCAGGAAAGCTGTGAGGAAGTCGCCGAGCTGAGCGAGTCTATCATCACCTGACAATTTGTAGTACATCGTGCCGAACTGGAATCACACAAAACTCTATAAAATAATATGACCTTTAGTGACTACAATAATAGTTTGTTTTAGCACGACTATTTTAGTAAGAAAACTAACATGGTTGTTCCACATTTTTAATTTACTAACCCGTGAGGTAACTCGTGATGTGGCCAGTCCAATCCGTCTTAAGTTTCAGTTGCATCTGATAGCCTTTCTCAAGGAGAGTGCACGCACGTGGCAGTGCCAAACGAACAGCGGTCACGCGCGTGCACTCTACTTAAAAAAGACTGTCAAATACGTCTGGAGCAAAGGTCTGCCCACGCATGCGACTCGGCTACTATCCGACAAATAAAATACACGCAAATATGAGCTTTATGCCATGCTTGTAAGTTATAGATTACATTGCCAACACCAATTAGCAGACCGCTCGCTGACAGCCGTCTGCTAATTGATGTTGCCAATGTATCCTATATCTTAACGGGCATGACACAAAGCCCATATTTGAGTGTATTTTATTTGTCGGGTGGTAGCGGAGTCGCATGAGTGGGCGCAGACCTTTGCTCCAGACGCATTCGGCAGTCATTTTAAAGTAGAGTGCACGCGCGTGACTGCTGCTCATTTGGCTCTGCCACGCGTGTGCACTCTCCTTGAAAAAGGCCATCAGATGCAACTGAAACTGAAGACGGAGCGGAGTGGTATAAATCGGCACAGACCTTAAGTCGACTTTAACTTTGGCTCTGAATAAACTAACACTGCATGCGCACCTCACCCAGAGATATAAGTGGATTATTTATATGCCTTGTAATTTCTCTGGAAACAATACCCAATAATTACCTATTGTGTTTTTGAAATTAAAAAAACCGAATGTCAAATCGGAAATGAAATCAATCAGTTGTAAGATTCTGTAGTGTAAACGTAGTAATTATTGGTTTGTTATGGTGTGTGGTGAACACAATGGGAAGTAATCTATCGGTGTAGTCGTAATGTTTCGAGTATTTCATCAGCGCGCGGTTTGTGGTCGGTTTTATCATTGTACCTTTTAGGGCCCTAGCACATGACGTATTTTAAACGCGCAGACGACGTGCGTTTTAGAAACGTGCGTATTTTACGCCGTAGATGCCAATTTTTGCGTTTGGATAGATTCAAAAGCGCGTAAAACACGATAAAACGTGCGCGTGAAGCGCGTTCGAAAATAGTTTTAAGCGCGTACAAAAAGGCAAAAAGGCGGAAAAGGGGCAGATGAGGATCATTGTACAACTGACGAGGAGTATTTGATCAAAACGCGGAAGCTAGGAGCGACTACAGCGCGTCTGTATCGCTGTTTCTGCGCGTAGTAGACGCGCGGTTCACAATTATTGCGCGGATTACAATTGCGTTCAAATCTCTATTGAAGCGGGCGTATACGCGCGGCATCTGCGCGTCGTCGCCGCGTTTAAAATACGCCGTGTGCTAGGGGCCTTACAATGTTACAACATACTTTACTATGAGTAAAATTATATCAAAGAATTCGTATCTTCTGAGAATCATAATATTATCTTCCTTTTACAATGGGTTTCATTTTTTGACGTGATAACGTCTTATAATTCGATGAAGCCGGCTGCACGCCCACAAAACATGACGTCATGTAGCGTTACCGTCGTTCGTTACCGTCGGTCGTTACCGTCGGTCGTTACCTCGCCGCATGTTTGTATTAACTATTTCGACCAGTAGTTCAAGCGGGGATGTAGCTCAGTGGTAGAGCGTTCGCTTTGCATGTGAAATGCCCCGGGTTCGTTCCCCGGCATCTAAAAGCTTTTTTGCATTGTTTTTTGCATTGTTTTGATTGAAAATTACTAAATTCTACTGATTACTTTTTACATACAAATCTATTAAACAAATGAAATTAAAATTTTCTTTTGAAAAATGCTACCATTCCATCAGTATTTTCTTAAGACGTTGTCACGTTCTATCGTCAGTAAACCGACTTTACAGACAAACATTTTTTTTTGTTTGAGTAATTATAGACACTGTTCTAAAAGAATTCTGCAGGGTTTCAAACTTTTTTGAAAAATAGGTCACGTCATGTTCCGTACTACTGAATGATGTGATCCACTTCCGTGATCGTCTTCTCACCCGTGATATGGTCTACTACTGTGGGGTGTACTTCTAGTATTTTTTATATCTGTCACCGTGAAATTGTAAATAACATTTAAATAGTTTTTTTTATTTTAATTTTTTATAAACGGGCAGAGCCTTTATTAACAAAACTAAAATACAATGAAAACTACACTACGCTACATACCTAACTACTTACACTAAGCACACACCTGAATTATCCATAGACCAATGAAGGTCTACAGATAATTAAGATGTTCAAGCCCACTACCAATCGGAAGCGTACCCAGCATGCTGGCGGCATTACCACGCTGAATGGCAATGCTTATGCGTTGGGCCAAATAAACGCCAGCATTTTGGTCACGCGTCGCGTCGACCAAGCGCTCGGAAAGGCTTTTGAAGATGAGGTGAGCTCCCGGCCCCCACGGGCTCAATGTCTCAACCCCAAAGGGCTCAAATATATAACCTCTTCCGAGGGTTGCATATTTGCGCCGTTTGAGTCGCTCAGCTGCATTAGCCGCTGCACCGGCCCTACTATGTGTCTCTGGAAGGTGTGATGGTGCCAGAGTATCGTTAGATAGTTAGATTAGATTATAACCTGGCAACATTTTTTTTTATCTTTTATAGGTTAACACTTGACCGCCATCTCACCTGATATTAAGCGACGATGCGGTCTACGATGGAGCGTGCTTACCTAGAAGAACCCGATTCACTCTCGATTTGAAGACACCAAGATTGTAACCATCGGAAAAAACTCACTCAGGCAACTCATTCCATAGTCTGACATTCTTATCACAAAAGTAGAGTCAAACGTCTTCGTTCGTGTCTTTGGAACATCAACTATGAAACGATGCCGTTTCTTCGAGCTACGAGAAGTCCGATAGAGAAAAGGGCAAGGTGGTATTAGATCATGCAGATCAGTAGCACACTCTGCGAAATGTATCTGATAAAAAAACCGATAAGCTAGTAATTTTTCAGCGATGTTCAAGACATTGCAGTCTTTTTCGCACAAGAGTGTTATCGAAAAAAAAACACTATCTACTAAAAACAAAATGTACAAAGTCACCGTTAAATTGACTTAACTGGCCTCGTGGCTTAGTGGGTAGTTAGCTCTGCCTGCGAAGCCGACGGTCGTGGGTTCGATCCCCACCCAGTGCAAATATTTGTGTGATGAATTCAAATATTTGCACTGTGTCTGGGTATTTCTATGTATAATAAGTATGTATTTAAAACTATATAAGTAATATATCAGCTATCTGGCCGCCATCATACAAGTTTTGCTTAGTTTGGGGTCAGATGGTGTTGTGTGTGAATTGTCCACCAATTTTTATTATATTTTAAATTGTAAAAACCATCAGATTCAAATCGAACGTCGTCACATTACAAACTAACCTTACCAAAGCTACCGTGAGATTATATAATGTCACGCGTTAGATTATAATCTTACTGCGTTGAAAATTTTACGATGACATACATACACGTAAGCCTTGGGAACCGGTAACTGTAAGAATTCACAAAAAAATAAAGTAGCCAAGTGCGAGTTGGACTCGCCCATGAAGGGTTCCGTTCCAGCAAGTAACATTATATACATAGTACACATAGTTCTTGTAGTTCGTTGTAACTTTGATCGAAGTTTTAATAATAGTGTATTTATGACGTACTAAAAAAAACTACTCATCAGATCGAGTTCAAACTAATTTTCGTTGGTAGTTTTCATGGTAATGTACATCACATATTTTTTTTAGATTTTTCATTCTCTTACTTTAGAAGTTAGAGGGGGGGGACACACATTTTACCACTTTGGAAGCGTCTCTCGCGCAAGTTATTCAGTGTAGACAAAAATTAGATTAGAAACCTCAATATCATTTTTTAAGACCTATCGATAAACACCACACACGTGTAGGTTTGATGAAAAAAAAAATTTTGAGCTTCAGTTCTCAGTATGGGCGGCACCCCTAATTTTTGTTTTTTTTTAAAACTTTTGTAAAAATCTTAATGCGGTTCATAGAATACATCTACTTACCAAGTTTCAACAGTGTAGTTCTCATAGTTTCGGCAAAAAGTGGCTGTGACATACGGACGGACAGACAGACAGACATGACGAATCTATAAGGGTTCCGTTTTTACGTTTTACGGAACCCTAAAAATCGGCAGTCATAGGAACTGCCGATAGAAGTGAAAACTTAGAACTCAGAATTTGATAGCTTACTTTGGAAACTACACGGGTGTAACCGTAGGGCGTGGCCTGGGCATCATGGCATGGACATCTACAAATGCGTCAGCATTTCCTATTGGGTGATGCATTTCTAGATGGCCATGGCATGATGCCGAGGCCACGCCCTTTCAGCATTTGCCATTGGCTGACGCATTTCTAAATGGCCAATAGCCATGGTCCCATGGCCATGAGATTTCTTATCATACCCGAGCGTGATGCTAGAATCCAATTCACAGCCCACGAAATATCTGTCTAGGCGTGCCTAAAGAAGTTTTCACTTAAAAAAATACATGAATTACAATCTGAAAAAAATACTATCAACTTACCATTTTAATATATTTACTGAAGTTTATTTCATACATGAGGTCCTTGAATATCCCTTGCAAATCTTCCAGGGTCAGAGCACAGAGCTTCCGCACTATGGTGTCCAAATGCTCACGGTTTTTTACTACTAAAGTACGAGACATGGATTCAGGATTACATCTGTCCACATCTCCTTTCAGAAGCTGAAAAGGAAAATAAAAGTTAGTTTGAATCCTATGAAGTGCTAGATTTTTAGGGCTGATTGCAAGGTGTTTATTTCTTTAATTTAATACATCCAACATTGATTATTTTGACTATACTGGTATTGAGTTTTACGACATACAATTTTATTTAAAAGAAAGGGAAACACTACATACTACAAAGCTGTTATTTATAGGCGACGCGTTGTTTACCATCAGGTACTCTACTGCTCGTCTTGTTATTCTTTTTATGAGAAAAAGAAAAATAGGCCTAGGTATTTTTTATAATTTTGAGTGACAAGACGAGCAATCCGTGTTCCTGATGGTAATCAACATACCAGACAATAACAGCATAGTGACACGCAGCTATTGGAACATGAAGAGTCCAAATCATTACCTAGCACCGCACTGTGATCGTCACTCGGAGGTATGTATAAAGTGTTTTATTAGCCTAGTAATTTTACTGAAAACATTGCCCTTTAAACCAGAACACAGTAATATTTGCACACTACTGCTTCGCGGTAAAATAACTGGCAAATGTGTGGTATTTTCCTAGACGGACTCCGCAAAGAGCAGTCCTTACCACTACAAAAAGGAATATAGGGTTATAATAAGGCATTCTTATATTTTAAAGATACATCAAAGGTAGCGTAAACTTACACCTTGAAAACTGATCTCTGACGTCATCAGGCTCTGCGCCGTATCGTCGTCTAGGTCCAGCCGTGACGTCACATATCGCTTCACTCGCATCGGCTTCGAGAATAGATCGTATACTCTCAGACCGTTTTCTGAATAAATTAAATAAAAAATTATGAGATTTCACAAAATTATGTTCATTTATGGCTCCTTACGTATGGTTTAAGCACAAAAGCAGGTGAGAATATATAACAAAGAAAAAAGTAATTTGTTATACGTCGAAAAGGCTGCCTGGAAGATCCCTAAAGAGTAAGACCGACAGATGAGTTGAGTTGAAACTAGTTTAACTCTTTATTTTTGACGTGATAACGTCTTATAATTCGATGAAGCCGGCTGCACGCCCACAAAACATGACGTCATGTACCGTTACCGCGTTACCGTCGGTCGTTACCTCGCCGCATGTTTGTTACAGTTGTATTAATTATTTCGACCAGTAGTTCAAGCGGGGATGTAGCTCAGTGGTAGAGCGTTTGCTTTGCATGTGAAATGCCCCGGGTTCGATCCCCGGCATCTAAAAGCTTTTTTGCATTGTTTTGATTGAAAATGACTAAATTCTACTGATTACTTTTTACATACAAATCTATTAAACAAATGAAATTAAAATTCTCTTTTGAAAAATGCTACCATTCCATCAGTATTTTCTTAAGACGTTGTCACGTTCTATCGTCAGTAAAACGACTTTACAGACAAACATTTTTTTAAAGCTACAGGAGGAGAGCAGACAGAGAACACAAAAAACTTATGAACTAAATATTGACATTTCAATTGGCAGTAAGCCCGCCATACACGCTACGGTCTGCCGGAGATGTGCAGGTAGACGGGAGTGTGTGTGGGAAGCCTGCACAGGCGGCATTAGAGCGATATTTTCCTGGCAACCGTGCAGGGATTGGATACGACATACACGAAGATGATTAATGATGAAATGTAAAAGCAGTCTACTAAATGTTCCTACAGCTGGCACTCTTGACCCTTCTCTTGCAATGAGAGCCCGGGCTATAATCCCCCACGCTTGCCTAGTGTGGGTTGGTAAATGACGTATGGTCTCGAAAGATTGAGGTTGGTTTCCTGTGGATGTTTTCCTTCACGATTTTGTAAATTACCAGCACTGACTTTCGGAACGACACCGGTGCGATTGGGATCCGAACCAGTGGCTCCGGATCGGCAGTTACCGTTCTAGTCACTGGACCAGCCGTAGCTTTATGAATGAAATGAAAGATGAAGCATGTGATCACAGTCTATTAGATCATACAGTTGTTCTACAAAGCCGTCTAGACGGGACAATCGTGCGGGGCGTGCGGGCTGAGACGCGGGAAGCGCGCTCCCGCCATTCCCGACATTATAATGTTAGTATTTCGTGAGCGCGGTGCAGTTTTCGGTTTTATCTACCCGTGTTTAGACATTATCGGCGTTTCTTCCAAGATCAAATAAATAAATATTGGTAGGCAATCCACTTATAGCACCATCTGACCCCAATCTTACAAAAAAGCAAAGCTTGTAATATGGCGGCCAAATAGCTGATATAATACTTATAAAATTGTAAATACATCCATACATACACAGAAACATCCAGACACAGTACAAATATTTGAATTCATGACACAAATATTTCAAAGGCGATGTACTACTGTTAGTATTTCTTAATACTATGCATGTGATACAGACTAGCAAAGTCCGCGAAGGTTGGCTCATCAGCGACGTCTGCGAGTGTTGCCAGCATCTTCACCGCGTCCGGCATGGAGGACGCCAGCTCCAACACCGACTCGTTCAGCAGCGGGGCCAAGTCTCGCTGCAGGTGGGTAAACCTGCAAGGTACGGCTAGTTAGACAAATAGAAGTTATAGTACATTATCGTACATATATGTATAATGTTGGTGATTACCGAACCCGAGTGTTATGCGAGGGTTTTAAAAGAGCTGAGTCTAGAGCCGATTTTCACGGAGCGGTTGACAACAGAGGCCGCGCGCGGGCGCGGCAGATTTGTATATAAAATTGAATTCAAAACTCACGACGCGGCTTACGGCCGCGGCGGCTGCGGCAGCCGCGCGGCGCCCGCGTGGCTGCGCGCGGTTCTTTCGCAGTAGCTTTCCGCAGTAGAAACCGCGAAAACCTGCGGTCTCGTGAGTATTGAAACAAAACCATCGCCCGCCGCGGTGCCGCGCCCGCGCGCAGGCGCGGTTGGAATCCGCTCCGTGAAAATTGGGCCTTCAAGAGCCGGAATCCGTAGAGTGGGTAATTAAAATTTAAATCATTTAAATTTCCCCGAAAAAACATAGACCGATGTCAACTTATAATCAAACTCAGACACTCGACAAAGTTACATATTTTTTTGGGAAATTTACTATAACGTCGACCGGTTTAATAAGCGCATTTTTTTATGTTGATATTTCAAAAAGCAGCTCATCGATTTCGATAAAATGTGTATGGGACCACCTCTGAAGTATGAGCTACCATATAAAACAAAAACTTCTCAATTGACGGACCTCTCACGCCACATACATACAAAAAAAAAACAAATTGAAAAGCGTCAGGTGACGAAGTCGCAAGTTCCATGATTTTAACACAAAACTGCGATGCGATGTGACGCCGCATCGGAGGAACTTGCGATGGCGAATTGCTCCAATGCAGCGTCGCATTGCATCGCACCGCATCGTAGTTTTGTCTGGGACCCCAAAAGCTTAGCAAAAAGTGATCAAAGACACTAAAGACAGATTTAACTTAAAAAAAAAACGAATTGTGAAACGTCCTCCTTTTTGGAAGTCGATTAAAAAAGATTCAGATTAAGTGACTCACTTCGCTTTCTCATAAGCCGGTATCTCTTCGTACCGGTCCATGGGCCCGCACTCGTTGCCCACGCTGCAGACGAACGACTGCAGGAACGGGAGCATCCCAGCGCTGGGCAGCGCGCGCGCAGGGAACTGGCACGTGGGGAAGTCCTGGTTGTCTATGTTCCGCCGGACTATGTATATGCCCAGCATTATGCCGGACGCCCATATTATACCCGCGAGGGTTATCTGAAATGAAAAACTTATGTTTTAGTATAAATTATTATAAAATATTTATAATATCCATGAACATATAAAAAAGTCGGATGTAGTCTCGCTAAAACAAAAACTGTGTCCATAGAGTCGGCCACATAATAAGCGCTGTCACACACATACAGTGGGTCATTACACGTGCAAATTTGTGTATATGTGTGCGTGTCAGCCTATCAGTGACAATCTGACAACGCACACGTGCAAATGTGGCCGACTCTAGTGACACAGTTTTTGTTTTAGCGAGACTACGTCCGACTTTTTTTAACCTCCATGATAATATCCTATAGATTCTTTATTGGTAATAATTTTATTTTTACCTATAAACTATTCGTTTATTAAAATTTAAAATCCGATTTCAATTTAAAATTAAATTCAGTTACTCGACCAAATTTCACTAGAAGCTATATCACTAAGTTGTACTCTAAGGACTCTTCATGCTCCATTAGCTGCGTGTCACTGTGCTGTTATGGGTAGACATGTTGTTTACCACCAGGCACATGTCCTGCTCGTCTTGTCACTCTATAAAACTATAAAAAAAAATACAGTGTAAATATTTATACAGTGTAAGCTCTATGTAACGTCAGCCGATTTAATGACAAGCTCCCTAAAGCGTCAAACTGACTAGACTTTGGTTGGTTTAGCTCGTTACACCGACTCTCAATAACGACGAAAATTAAACAACGAATAGTAATTTTTAAGTTACCAAAATTAGTAAAAACTGCGCTGCTGTGCAAGTTCTTTAGTAACTTTATTATCCTAGGCAATACAGTTACCTATCGGATTCATAGCTGTCGAACTTTCTAAGAAATTCATTTTTTACAAATTCAATATAAGAAAAAAATTACAGATAAGTAAAAAAAATCTACAAAATTACCGGTACAACAAAAGACGTCAGACGAAAATAACAGACTATACGCAAAAGCGTTCAAATAAGAATTGTTTTTGAAGTGAAAACTTCTTTAGGCGCGCCTAGACAGATTTTTCGTGGGCTGTGAATTGAATTCATTCATCACGCTCGGGTATGATAAGAAAGCTTCGGGTAAACTCGGGACAATGGCTATTGGCCACCTAGAAATACGTCAGCTAATGGGAAATTCTGAAAGGGCGTGGACAGGCCACCATGGCATGGCCATCTAGAAACGCATCAGCCAATGGGAAATGGCCATGCCAAGATGGCGAGGCCACGTCCTCCGGTTACACACATGTAGTTTCCAAGGTAAGCTATCGAACTCTGAGTTTTAAGTTTTCACTTCTAGTTCCTATGACAGCCAATTTTCTTTTTTATCGTTTTGTTTTGTTAATACATATTTTTCTTCTTTCCATTTAACGCCAAGTCTTTATAACGTCAGAATATGCACAGTTCCTTGAGTGTCGTTATATAGAATGAACACTGTAAATAAATGATAAAACTTACAAAGTTCCGTCTTCGTATGAGGTAGTCCTTCCACAGCAGCAGCCGCAGCTGCGAGCGGCCCCCGCCCGCGCCCGCGCGCGCCATCCCCCCGCGCTCCTCGCATCCCTGCAACAAAACAAAACCGTCATTCATCATGATCATGATGTCTGGACAATTTTACACAACACACACACATGGGATACCACTCCCACTTTTGAAATGGCTTCGCCAGATACTCGAGAATCTAGTTCCTAACCACCCGAGCGCTGCGCGGGCGCCGCGACGTTCAGTCTAACATCTCGGCCACATTTGGCCGTTTAGGACGGTGGGGGCTAGACGAGATCATACGCAAAAAGACTAAGAATAGAATATTAAAGAGGTTGATATTTATATAGCAGGTATAGATATGGAATAAAAGTAAAAGTTAAAAACGACCGAAGAAATGGAAGCCAGTGTAAGATACTATTCTTGTGAGTTAGTCTCGAGTTCTAGCAGTGGGAACCTTAAGTGAACTGCTCGTATTTATTTAGCAAAAGCATATTTCCGGGCCATACTCATATCCGAGGGTGTCTATACGTAGGGACGTCTGGTCCCACTTTCAAATTGATCCTGTGTATAATGCAGGCAATCAGGCGCGCCGGTGACAGGGTTATGCCACAGAGTTGAGCCAGCAGACGACCAAGAGGCAAGGTAAGGTAAGGACCGCCTAACTTAAACTGTCTTAACTTTGATATCGTTCTATCTTCTCTTTTTTTTTTCTTTTATAGGTTTACACTTGACCGCCATCTCGCCTGATGTTAAGCGACGATGCGGCCTACGATGGAGCGTGTTTACCTAGAAGAAACCGATTCACTCTCGATTTGAAGACACCAAGATTATACCTATCAGGAACAACCCACTCAGGCAACTCATTCCACAGCCTAGACGTTCTTATCACAAAAGTAGAGTCAAATCTCTTCGTTCGTGTCTTTGGAACATCAACCATGAACCGGTGCCGCCTCTTCGAGCTACGAGAAGTCTGATAGAAAAAAGGGCAAGGTGGAATTAGATCAGTTGCACACTCTCCGAAGTGTATCCGATAAAAAACCGATAAGCTAGCAATTTTGCGGCGATGCTCAAGACTTTGAAGTCTTTTCCGCACTAGAGTGCCTTTGCCTATGTCTTTCTCTTTTCACTTGTAATTATAAAGACACCAAAGACGTTTTAGTTAGGGGGTGGAAGAGGTCACGGTGGATGCGGGTAAGAATGCGAGAATGTTCCAGTTGTAAGCGGCAAAGACAGGAACCTTGTGGAGTTTTAATCGTAAGGTTCATCACTTGTGGTGCTAAATTCGATATTGATTACAAGTAAACCAATTTGACCACATAAGTACACTTGAAACTTGCAAATCACTGTGAGCCAGTTTTTATATGTGATCTGTTAATAATTGCCACTTAAACCGGATATTTTTTCAATGTTTTTTGCACCTAACTATAAACTTGGAAGGAAAATCTCTGATCTTAAAAACATTCCATGTTTTTCTACGACATCGGCAGTAGAAATACGTAATAACGTAAGTACCTAGCCACTTGAAGCACTTAGGTTAGGCATTTAATAGTCTCACAATTGTGAATCGCCCGTCATTAGACCTCCACGGTTTCGATACTGTTTTAATCAACGACTTCGGTTTCGATACTGTTTTAACCTCAAATTATCCTAAACTGTGCGCAACTAAAGGCCGATTTATATCAGACGAGCGAATGCTCATTCTATCCCCACTGTATCAAATTCATTTGGTGTAAACAAATGTAGAGCATTCTTTCGTTGTTTTGTTTGCATTCGCAAAGATTCTATGGAATATTTTAAGAATGCTCGCTCGCTTGATCTAGAGTACTAGAGCGTGCGAACAGATTCTTAGAGCGTTCTTGCCACAGATTACAGAAATAAAACCAGATGGAGCGCGCAGAACAGAGCTACTGAAGCAGACAAAGGAAATACAAACGCCGAAGCAAATACAAACTCCAGTCAGTATGAAACGGACTTCCGTGTTGTACGGGAGTCCCGTGTGATTTTAAGTTTTGTTTTAAAATATGCCGTCTTGTGTCTTAAAACATTGCAAACAATGTTCCCAAAAACAAAAAAAAGGAAAGACGAATATGATTTAATAGGAAAATTTGAATATTTTTACTGTTATTTATATAATTTAGGCGATTTCATTTTGGTGATGAATGGAACACAACACCTCAACGAAAATAGGTTAGTGTGGCGATACTAATTGGAAATTATTTTCCCTGAATTTAGGGTAAAATATAGAATATATATTTTTATAGATACTCGTAGACCAAATTATTGATGGGCATTGTATTATTCAATTTAATATAATTTCAAATTTAATTTTGTTAAATGTTAAATTTGTAAAATGTGTAATTTATGACATAAAATGTACAAAAAACAAAATCATTAATACATCATAAAATTTGTTTGTGTATTGTATTTATTTATTTCGTTAGTGGCACCACTGCCTAAAATAATACAAATTTTGTTTCCTCATGAATCAAAAGGTTATATGGAAGAGATCGCTTTTAGCGACAAGATCGCCTTTTGTGCCCATTTTGTTTTGTTATTATATTTGTTACTTCTTGTCAACTTTGTTTATGGTGCCAATAAAGTGTTTTGTATTGTATTGTAATGTCATTCGATATATTATCTAAGTGAAACGGTGGCAATATAATTGGTTATAAAATGATGGTTTATAAAATAAAACATTTGTTGAAGGAAGATATTTTTGAAGTTAATATTATGCATAAAGTTGTTTGTAAAATTAAATATTTTTAAATTGTTAAGTTTTTTAATACTATACGGTTACTTGATTTTAAAGTCTTGTTTTGTCAAAAAAAGGTGAATAATAAGTGAACTGTTAAAATGATTATTTTGTTAGTTTTTTTTGTTTGTTGTTTGGACTTATAACATACAGGTAGCCTATATGCATTTTATCAAAAATAGTTCGGTGGTAAAGATGGTTGTTTTAATTTTTGTTTAACCATCTAAGCGAGTAAATTACACTAATATTATTATTTGCGATTCAAGTTAATTTCTAGTTGCATGCAAAATCAAAATTATTTTCTTCATATAATGGAAATAGTAGTAACAATTAATCCTTGCATAATCGGTGTAATAATATTAATATTTTAAAATATCAATTGATGTGTTTATTAAACGTGAAGATTTCCCAAGCTAAGACAACAATAGTGGGACTTTTTTCTTAAGACTGACAACATTATACAAGTAATTTGGAACGTTGATTTGACAATTTTAAGTCAACATGACTAATTACGGGCTTCACAGTGTTGTTCACGAAGGTTCCATCTGTGTTTTATTTCTGTAATCTGTGGTTCTTGCGTGTTCGGACGTGCTCGCTCCCCGGAGCGGTCTCTTCAAAGTGTTCTTGTGTTCGCGCGATCTGGATCTCATCGATGAGCAATGAGCATTCGCTCGGCTAATCTAAATATCTATCGTGCAAGAATTCTAGTTCTTGGTTCTCATTCTTGCTCGATGATATTTTGGTGTATATCATCGATCTGGGTAGCGATTCTGAAACCATTCGGTTGCATCCGACACGGAATCTCATCTCTCGGTCTTTGTCTTATCTGTTTAGCATGACAAAGACCGAGAGATGAGATTCCGTGTCGGATGCAACCGAATGGTTTCAGAATCGCTACCCTGTACGATCTTTCGTTTACACTAAAAGATCGAGAAAGAATGTTCTTGTTCTAGCTCTAGCTCTATGTTCGTTTAGTTTAAATCGGCCTTTAGACAGCGCAGTGAATTTTCTATAAAATTTGAATATTCTGTAATATACATTGCAGATTGACGAATATCTTAGCAAATCAAACACGCACACTGTTGTTTTGGTTTTACGCCACTTCATATATAAATACGCAAAATTTGTGTAACATAAAACGAGTTCATGTAAAACAATGCAACTCATTCCACAGTCTAAACGTTCTCATCACAAATGTAGAGTCAAATTTCTTCGTTAGAGTCTTTGGAACATCAACCAAGAAACGATGTCACTTTGTCAAGTAGTTTTACGAGACAGAAAGAAGAGAAGGTGGTGGTAATAGATCACGCAGATCAGTTGCACAATCTCTGAAATGTATCCGATTAAAAAAGATAATAATATATAGCCAGCTAATAACATGTTCAATGAAAAAAGTAAGGCTTTTAATCACCTCATTTAATATTTATTCCGCAATAAATCCTCGAAAGGCGAGAAGGTAACGCAATCTTGCCCGTATAAGGCGTGACCCGCGACCGTCAACCGCGAGCTGTCAAATTGACACGTGTCACGCGATGGGTGACAGGAAGTGACAGCGCGGGCTGTCATTAGGCGCGGCGATTACCGCCGTCGCGCATCACGGACGGGGGTAATGAGATTTGCGATGGTCGCTTATTATGACAAGTTTGATCTGTTTTTGTGAAGTTCAGTCGATTTCAAATAAATTGTTTTATTATACAGCACTAGCAGTATCTTGCGGTTTAACCTGTGCAGTTTCCGTTCTGGTTATATTCCCGTGATAAAAAGTAGCTTATGTGTTATTCCAGACTTTAAGCTATGTTTCAAATTTCAACCCGATTTGTTCAGACGTTTCGACGTGATGGGCAACAAATATCCAAACATCCAGGTGCTGCAAGTGTATAATACATAGAACGTATGTATTAGACGTTCAATATCATCATACAACATACTATACATGATCAAACTTTTAAGTGAATTTCAGTCATTTTATGAGTGTTTCCATTTGAATACATATTTTATTTTATACGTTTGAATGAAATGACGAAATAAAAAATAGACTAGCAGTTCCCCATGGTTTCACCCGCGTATTTGCCGATCATATTATTTTCCCGCAGTAAAATTTGCCTGTGCGTTATTACAGAGTCCAGAGTATAATCTCTGAACTTTATATACGTACTCGTAGTCCAGAGTTTAATGCAGATCCGACTGAATAGTCGTTTTTGCGTGAAAGAAAAACAAATGTGCATTTAAACTCACAAACTTTTGTATTTCAAATCTTAGTAGGATGATCATAAAAACTTCTGTATAAAATTTGATAAATTTTAGGTAGATAGGTTATTTCATTTGAATTCACATTGAACAGGCTGATTTTTAACGGACTTCAATAGAAGGAAGAAAGAATAAAGTAGCCAAGTGCGAGTTGGACTCGCCCATGAAGGGTTCCGTTCCAGCAAGTAACATAATATACATAGTACACATAGTATTTGTAGTTCGTTGTAACTTTGATCGAAGTTTTAATAATAGTGTATTTATGACGTACTAAAAAAAAACTACTCATCAGATCGAGTTCAAACTAATTTTCGTTGGTAGTTTTCATAGTAATGTAC
Organism: Ectropis crepuscularia; assembly: GCA_963693475.1. Lineage (NCBI taxonomy): Eukaryota > Metazoa > Arthropoda > Insecta > Lepidoptera > Geometridae > Ectropis > Ectropis crepuscularia. The sequence goes on from OY856355.1 coordinate 27,895,380, forward strand.
ATCATATATTTTTTTCATTCTCTTACTTTAGAAGTTAGAGGGGGGGGGGGGGGGGGACACACATTTTACCACTTTGGAAGCGTCTCTCGCGCAAGTTATTCAGTGTAGACAAAAATTACATTAGAAACCTCAACCTCATTTTTTAAGACCTATCGATAAACACCCCACACGTGTAGGTTTGATGAAAAAAAAATTTTTTGAGCTTCAGTTCTCAGTATGGGGGCCACCCCTAATTTTTGTTTTTTTAAAAAACTTTTGTAAAAATCTTAATGCGGTTCACAGAATACATCTACTTACCAAGTTTCAACAGTGTAGTTTTCATAGCTTCGGCAAAAAGTGGCTGTGACATACGGACGGACAGACAGACAGACAGACAGACAGACATGACGAATCTATAAGGGTTCCGTTTTTACGTTTTACGGAACCCTAAAAATAGAAAGGATAACGCCGACAATATGGTACAATCCTCAAAAAAACTAAGTAGCCCGTTAGTTAGATTTCCGAAAAATATGGTACACGTATTATTTCTTTTGTTTCACAAACCAAAAATTACGAAGATACAGCGCTTCGAAGTTTCGTGTGACGTCACTTGTGAGTACGATTTTTACTCACGAGTGACGTCGCGACCCCCCACTCTCTAAGTTTGATGGTCTATATCTTTGACAATTTTTAATATTATGAAAAAACAAAAAATACGTGTCCAATATTTTTCCATGATCTAGCTGACGGACTAATTAGGATGGTGTATTTTTGACCCAGTCCGGTACCCTGTTGTGAATCGATTTTGTTGATATGGTTTTGTTTGGTATATCATAGTTTAGAGGTGATCTAATATACATTTTAACGATATTTTGCATTCATGTACACGTATTAAGACGACGACGTAGTCATCGATTATTGTGAAATTTGATTGAGTCGCTGAATTCAATTGCAAATTGAAGTAAAAAATAAATTATAAATCTTCGATCGCAATATAAATAAAGGATTAAAAAAACTATACCTATGAAGTTCAACAATTCTTATACAAGTATTATCAAAAACACAACAAAAAATAAATGGTAATTTTATTCGAAGATTTAAAATCAACCTGTCAAATAAATCTTCGAGTGAAATATTAATGATTGCAAAAATATTCTTAAAATTTATGTTTCGATGAAATTATTATTGTGTATTGAATCAATAATTCCCAATGCGTGTTGTTATAAAACGCTTTGATTACGACGTGTTGTTTTGTCGAAGGTTTATCTGTATAATTGGAGAGACGTGCCTGCCGCCATCTCCCACGGCCAAGGTGTGAGGATAGCTAACGTACCTACGGAGTCACATAAACTTATTATCTATGTAGATATCCTACCTAATATTATAAATAAGTAGCGCTTCGCGTTTTATCCCGCGCAATTCTCATTCTCGTAATTTTTTTCGCGATGACTTACATAGATTATAGTCTGCAATGTCACAAAGGCTACAATGTTTTTTTTTTATATTGAGTGACGAGACGAGCAGGACATGTGCCTGATTGTAAGCAACATGCCTGCCACATAACAGTACAGTGACATGAAGAGTCCATACTATTACCTGCACTGCGCTCTTCACCCAGAGATCTATGTTGTTATATCTCTAAGCCCTGTAATTTCTCTGGAAACATTGCCCTTCAAACCGGAACACAGTAATGTTTGCACATTACAGATTGGCGGTAGAATAACTGGCAAAGGTTTGGTACTTCCCCAGGCGGACTCTGCCAAGAGTCCTACCACTACAATGTGTTGTTCGTATAGGGTATTATAATAGGCTACTATGTGTTGGGGTGCGTGGTTTGGGAACCTCGGTTTAATTGCCAAGGCTTCTCGAAACATTCTCGCGTAGTAATGGCGTTCGGTAGAGAGAACCTTCGGTATAAATCTAATACAAAAAACACTTTCTGAATGCGGGCGAAAGCTAAAGCAAAAGCTAGTATTTAAATTCTCATTTTCGTTTCATTTTCTAACACATGTAATTCTGTCTCTTCGTAATTTACATAGTAGTCCGAACATTATTATACATTGTAAACATATCATTCAGTTAGCGCACAATACTGCGCGCGCGCAGGCCTCGCGGTTCGCTGCGTGCTCATCATCGTGTTACGGAATTATATTCGTTTGGTGAATTACAAAATATAATCAACTGGGAAAATGTGGCTTGACTAAGTGTTACTACCAGGAGGTCTACCGCCGAACGAAAAATGTCATCGCTTTGATGTTTCTCTCTCTTTTCTTTCCGCTTGAAATGATAGAGACAGCATTAGCAAAGCGATAGCCGATTTAGTTAGGCGGTAGAAGCGCCGGTCTTCATATTGCTTAGTCAATGATGATCACAATACAAACTTGGTACTGTAGTTTTTGCAATAAATGATTCTGATTCTAACTCTTTATAACCCACTTCAAAAAAGAAGGATTTGACTTAAAAAAATATGACTGTTGGACGATTGGATGGAGGATGTTTTTGAAGTGAAAACTTCTTTAGGCGCGCCTAGACAGATTTTTCGTGGGCTGTGAATTGAATTCATTCGTCACGCTCGGGTATGATAAGAAAGCTTCGGGTAAACTCGGGACCATGGTTGTTAGCCAACTAGAAATACGTCAGCCAATGGGAAATGCTGAAAGGGCGTGGACAGGCCATCATGGCATGGCCATCCAGAAGCGAATCAGCCAATGGGAAATGCTGAAGCATTTCTAGATGGCCATGCCAAGATGGCGAAGCTACGCCCTCCGGTTACACCCGTGGTTTCCAAGGTAAGCTATCAAATTCTGAGTTTTAAGTTTTCACTTCTATAGGCAGTTCTTATGACTGCCAATTTTTTTTTCATCACACCTACACGTGTGGGATGTCTATCGATAGGTCTTCAAAAATGATGTTGAGGTTTCTAATATAGTTTTTGTCTACACTGAATAATTTGCGCGAGAGACAATTCCAAAGTGGTAAAATGTGTCCCCCCCCCCCTCTAACTTCTAAAATAAGAGAATGAAAAAACTAAAAAAAAATATATGATGTACATTACCATGTAAACTACCACGACCACAAAAGTTACAACGAACTAAAAAAACTATGTGTACTATGTATATTATGTTACTTGCTACAACGGAACCCTTCATGGGCGAGTCCAACTCGCACTTGGCCACTTTATTTATTTGTTTAATAGGTCATACTTCAGAGGTAATAGAGTAGCCCCATATACATTTTATGGATATCGGATAATCGGTGCGGCGGTTTAGGAAATATGAACAAAAATTCTAACATGCTTGTGTATTTAGACGACGCCGACGTAGTGGTACATTCTTATGAAATTTTGTCGAGAGTCTGAATTTAATTTTAAAATGAGAAAATAAATTATAGGCAAGCGACAATACGGTCTACAATCACATTGTGAATTTATTTCTTCGAGGGGTTAACCTTGAAAAAATCAATTCGCTTTCGACTTGAAGACACCAAGATGGTAAACATTGGGAAAAGCCCACTCAGGCAACGCATTCGTTGCAGACGAACAGTCACTCCTTTTACTGTGAAAGTGTTTAAATCTTCTTGATCGAGTCTTTGGAACAAATTGCAATGATCAATATTATGAAATAGTACGTTTTTGCCACTACCACGCTGCCGTGACTGTAATGTAAACATATTTAGCATAAGGAGCCCACTAAATGTTCTCACTACTGGGACTTGGCCGTTTTCTCACAAAGAGAGAGTCAAGGCCATAATCCACCACGCTGGCCCAGTGCGGGTTGTTGGACGACATAGTCATGACCTCGAAAGATTCTAGGTACATGTCGGTTTCCTCACGATGTTAAGTAGAGTTAATGTAAACATAAATTCTACTTAATTCCGTCAACAAATTACCGGTCTAATTATTTTAACTTTAATCAATAACATAATACATTTTATCTTATTAATTCCATATAATTGTTCATTTAACAGTTTCACACTGTCGTAAGTAAACATGTCCGCAAAGAGAACAATACCTAATTACTAAATACAACAATAATGCGTCCAAACAAGCAAAAACAAAACAGGTATTATTTTTAATTAGCGAGGTAATGTTGCCAGCGTGTGATTAGGAAGCTTTGTGTGACAATAATTAGCAATAATGAGACTGGCTATTATGCCGTTTAGAATACGTAATTCCTGTAATTTTTCATGGTCAAAGTATTGGGTAAGTTTTTCCTAGTTTTACTTGTAGTATCTGGATAAGCTCATTCTTAGCGTTTTTTGATAGATAGATAAATAGGTACTTTACCTATTTTGCAATAAACCAAACAAATGATTATTAAAGTAACAATTGGCGGTATTACATCCGCTATCTGGCCACCGTCGTACAAGCTTTGCTTAGTAAATAAATATTGGTGGACAATTCACACACAGCACCATCTGACCCCAAACTAAGCAAAGCTTGTAAGATGGCGGCCAGATAGCTGATATAATACTTATATAGTTTTAAATACATACTTATTATACATAGAAACACCCAGACACAAACATTTATTTATTTATTATCGCTAAGAGCGATGCTATAGGTACATGAGCTGAGCCAAGAATCTGCTCTGTGTGTTCGTTTCTAGTATCAAACGTCGTAAACTACGCTATCTGATTGTGTTTGAAAATTTGACTTAAGTTAAGGCGCAACAAGAAACTGATAGTTTTATGTGCATCTACTAGCGGTCCGCCTAGGCTTCGGTAGATATACACAATTATATATTTATAGGTATATTTATGCACTTAGGGATCACGATCCAACGGTGAAAGAATATTTGAAGCCGGAAAATATTAGCAGGATTTACAGGACGACGATTTCTATAGATAAATCATCTTATACGTGTGATTGACGAGCGCAGTGCAGTGCAGTGCTACGCAGTGATATCAAGTCACGTTCAAATTTGTCCACCAATATTTTTTATTGATTTAAATAGCAGCGAGGTGCTGTGTCGTTATGGGCAGGCGTGTTGCTCGCCATCGGATGCATGTCTTGCTTGTCCCGTCATTCTATATTATAAAATAAGAAATTGGCAGTCATAGGGACTGCCGATAAGAGTGAATACTAAGGTACAACTTAGAATTTTAGTATTAAATGGCACTAATATTGTACAATACATAACTACAAATATTATGCGTGTTGGTAGCCCTAACTACTTGTTAGTTCGGGTTACCAACACGCATAATGCTTAACTCATACAAAAAGCTTGTAACGCGCACGCCCTGCTCTAATACTCCACCGCCGCTCCAACGCGACGCGACGCGACGCCACTACATAGCGTGTCGGTGAAACGAATCCAAAATATTTCACTAATATTTGGTTTGGTTATTTAATTAATCAAAAAAAAAAATTGGCTGTCATAGGAACTGCCGATAGAAGTGAAAACATAAAATTTAACTTTGTTCAAATAAATTATTTATTATTATTAACTCAGAATTTGATAGCTTCTCTTGGAAACTACACGGTTGTGACCGGAGGGCGTGGCCTCGCCATCATGACATGGCCATCTAGAAATGCGTAAGCATTTCCCGTTGGCTCACCCATTTCTAGATGGCCATGCCATGATGTCGAGGCCACGCCCTTTCAGCATTTCCCATTGGCTGACGCATTTCTAGATGCCCAATCGCTAAGGTCCCGAGTTTACCCGAAGATTTCTTATCATACCCGAGCGTGACGGTAGAATTCAATTTATACCCCACGAAAAATTTGTCTAGGCGCGCCTAAAGAAGTTTTCACTTCAAAAAACTCAACACGGCTAAAGACGTTTTCAAAAAGAGACGTTTCGTTTTCAAAGTAACTAACTAAAGTAAGTAAGCGTGTAGCGAATTTAATGGCAATATATTAAAATACTAATTGAATAATGGTAAAAATGACTTCCCTTCGGCGTAATATATAATTTCCGCGAAGCGAATGTACCTACACGTGCAGAAAAAATGCATAAGTACCTATTAGTGAGCACAAACCATGTAACACAGTGATATCCTGTCAGATGTGGTATTATTTTCCAGTCAAATTACAGAGGATAGAGATTAAATATCTCATAGGTATCTTTTTGGAAGACGAACGCTGTACACTGTACAGTAATACTCGTATTAGTAGGGGAAAGTGGGGGAATTGGGAACACTTAACTTCCAATGCTCAAAAATAATAGAAAAAAAATTGGCAGTCATAGGAACTGCCGATAGTAGTAAAAATTTATAACTAAAAAATTGATAGCTTACTTTGGAAACTACACGGGTGTACCGGAAGGCGTGGCCTGACCATCATGGCATGGCCATCTAGAAATGCGTTAGTATTTACCATTGGCTCACGCATTTCTAGATGGTCATGCCGTAATGGTTAGGCCACGCCCTTTCAGCATTTCCTATTGGCTGACGCATTTCTAGATGGCCAATGGCCGTGGCCCTGAGTTTACCCGAAGATTTCTTATCATACCCGAGCGTGACGCTAGAATTCAATTCACACCCCACGAAAAATCTGTCTAAAAGCGCGCCTGCGCGCCTAAAGAAGTTTTCACTTCAAAATACTTGGGAGGTGTCAAGGGACATTCTGATGGAACGAAGTTGTACAAAATATTGCAACTCTTTACTGTTTCTGTTGCCCTGGTTCTGGTACCTAGGGGCAAACGCAACTCTTTTATATTTCTGTTGTCCTGGTATCTGGAGATAAACGCTGGACTGTTGGAGGTAGGTAATCGAAACTATTTACTGTTTCTGTTGCCCTGGTACCTACCTGGCCGTTTTTACCGAGTTTACCCGAAGATTTCTTATCATATCCGAGCGTGACGATTGATGAATCCATTTCACAGCCCACGAAAATTCTGTCCCACGAAAAAGTCATAAACACAATCAACCTTTATCGAAACATGACCTTTGCTTACCTATCTACTTATTGACAATAATATAGACGTACAGTAAAATAGTACCTGCAGTAATATAGTACTAGTCCCGTCTTTCCATGCTCTAACTTCTTTTCCATCCCACGGTTGCCTGGAAGAGATCACTTTTATTGACATTGACTACTATTTTAATTTTTTTTTTGTTGGTTTTGTTAAGTGCAATAAAGAGTTCATCTATCTATCTTTCTACTAGATAATGATTTGGACTCTTCATGTTCCAGTAGCTGCGTGTCACTGTACTGCTAGGCAGGCAGGTATGTTCCTTACCATCAGGCACCTTTCCTGCTTGTCTAGTAACTTTATACTTACTTTAAAAAAAAGTTAAGACGTAATTTGTTTTAAATGTTTCATTCCAACGTTATATATATATAACATTTTGAATAGATTTCTATGGAATTTACGACAGTACTGCACTAGAAAGCAGTAGTTCTAGTAATACAACAGTATTTAAAGTTTAATCGAAATTTCAAAGACAGCAAAACAACAAAAACAAGCATATCCTGCGGTTTTACTCTCGTAGTTACCGTTCGCGTCACTTTTCCACGAAAAAAGTTACTTAATATGTTTGTATGTGTGTTATTCCAGACTATAATCTACGAAAAAGCTGAACATATTAGGAAATTTGGAACAATGATAGAATATAAGGTGGAATAACACGCATGTGTGTTATTCCACCTTATATTCTATACTAGCTGACCCCGCAAACGTTGTTTTGCCATATAAATAAAGGTATGAAAAATAGCTAGAAGCCGATTCTCAGACCTACATACTGAATATGCATATAAATTTTGGTTAAAATCAGTTAAGCCGTTTCGGCGGAGTAAGGAAACAAACACTGTGACACGAGAATTTTATATATAAGATATATATTCTATATATATATCTATACCTTTTATCTCGGGAAAATAGCAGAAATGGGAACTACGCGGGATAAAACGCGGGGCAATGCTAGTTGGCTATTAATAACAATACTCCATGCATCAGATATTTACGTAAAATCAAACATTCTTCAATTATTCATCATCATCATCAGCCGCAAGACGTCTACTGCAGAACATAGGCCTCACCCCTAGATTTCCACAGCGAACGGTCCTGTGCAACCTGCAACCAGCGGTTTCCAGCGACCTTTGTGAGGTCATCTGTCCATCTAGTGGGAGGCCGTCCAACACTGCGTCTTCCGGTTCGTGGTCGCCACTCGAGGACCTTTCATATTCATATTCATATTCATATTCATATTCATATTTATTGGTAAAACCGATTTACACGTCAAGTAGATTATTACATAAAAAATATACATGTCAGAAACAAGATTACAACATAAGTATAGCTTATGAACTTCATAATTATACAATGTAAAAAAATTCAGAATTCAAATATAAAAATATGTCAGTAAGTACATAATTACAAATGTAACTCTAGGAATTCCTTCACGTCATAAAAGGAGTGCTCGACAAGCCAGCGTTGAAGGCGATGTCTGAAGCTTAACAAGCTGGGGGCCGACTTGATAGAGTCCGGCAAGTTACAGTACACGGTGTGACTCATGGCATGTGTGAGCTTCCCCGATTTCACGAGGGTAACCCTCCTCCTGTCGGTATTACCGACTTCACCTGACGTCGGGTGTGTCCTCGCATACATAGCCATCTGTAGAATTATAATTGAAGGCAATGTGAGAATTCCCAGACTTTTAAAGTAAGGTCGTACGGAAGTGTCCTGTGCCACCCGTACGATCGCTCGTATAGCGCGCTTCTGCTGACGGAACACTCTCTTCCACTCCGAGCACTGTCCCCAGATTTCGGCGCCATACTGTAATAGAGAGTTAACCGTCGCAAAGTAGCACGTCCGGGCTGCTGCCGTCGACGTCAGACGGGACACCCTTTTTAACGCAAAACAAGCACTACCTATTTTAGCGCAGACTTTGTCAACGTGTTTGTTCCAGACGAGAGCAGAGTCAATTTCGAAACCAAGGAACGTTGTACTTTTCACTTGAACTATTTCTACCCCATCCATCTTCACACTTAGCTGTTTACGACTTCGGCCCGACAAGTCAAAGTCAAGAAAATGGGTTTTCTTTAAGTTTAAGACCAGGCCGTTACAAGAAAACCATTTCACAAACTGCCTTGCCACCCTGTTCATTTTCCGTTCTAAACAGTCTATAGAGGATGCAGTCACGATTGCAGCGACATCATCGGCATACATCAGTATCTCGGTTCCCGCTACCGCGTCCGGCAAGTCATTTAATAGCAGGGAAAACAGAATATTTGATACTGACGATCCCTGCGCTACGCCCATTGTTGATCCCTGAGGATTGGATCTCACCGATCCGCTGTCGCCGACCACTATTTGTTTTCTGTCTTGAAGGAGACTTTTAAGCAGGCTGTGTGCGGGACCCACTATGCCATAATGCTCTAACTTCTTCACAAGTACCCCGTGATCGGCGACATCGAATGCTTTAGACAAATCGCAGCACAGGATTGCAACCTGCTTTTTTTCCTCCCGTGCTGTAACTATGCGTCTAATCATTTCCCGTGTGAGCGATGTGGTTGAGCGCCCTTCACGGTAGGCATACTGTCTATCTGATAAGGCGTTTGTAGATGTTAGGAAATCCGTAAGACGGCTACTGAGTCCGTTTTCGAAAATCTTAGACAATGCGGGGATTATGGATACTGGTCTATAGCAGTCTATATCTGTTCCCTTACCCTTATAAATGGGAGCCACCTTGCTTACCTTCATACTGGCAGGAAAAACTCCTTCCTTCATACAGCGATTAAAGAGCTCCGCAAGTACAAAAGCCAAGGGCACAGCGGCGGTCTTAAGCAGCCTCATGCTGATTCCATAGGCATCCCGGGACACCTTCGGTGGTATGCGCAAGGTAATTAAGCGACGCACCTCATCCTCCGTGAAAGGCCGGAGCCTAAGCGAGCACTGTGCAGGTGCCCTAGCCGATTTTAAAAACCTGACGGCACAATTCACATTTGCCGGAGGTGCATTGCAAGCAATGGAGGCAGTCAAAAACCTAGCATTCACGGCCTCGACTAGTAGTTTTTTTGAGTCAAACTTATTCCCATCCGAGTCAAGCACAACGTCCGTGAAGTCGATTAAAGGTGTATTATTTTTACCTCTCTCTTTATTTACTACATCCCACATAGACCTAGAACGATTAGTGCTTGTTGAAATAATCTCTGTATAGTGATTAGATTTTTTTCTTAACAGTAGCATGTCATATTTATTTTTAATGTCAAAAACAATCCGTTTAATCATTTCGTCATCAGGATTTAAATTACTCATTTCAATAGCATCAAACATAAACGATTTAAATAATTTCACATCGGGTGTTACCCATGATGAGTCATTGTTATTATAAAACACCTTTTTCCGTTGGGGAAAGCTGATTTCGAATTTATTCACAATAATATTAATAATTGCCGACGCCAAGTTCGTCCCAGAGATATTTCGCGATATTATCTTATCCCATTCAATGCTCTCGATAGCTGTTACAAAGCTACGCTGATTATTTATACTAAAAGACCTCACATATCTAGTGGTTGTCTTTACAGCGGACTTAGAAGGCAAGGATAACTCCCCTCTGATAGCGTAGTGGTCAGATAGTTGAGTAACCACTGGTGAGACCTTGATCGTACCGGGACTCAAATTTGAGTACAGGTGATCAAGGGAAGTAGCCGTGGTGGAGGTTACGCGAGTGGGGAAATTAACTTCATTAATCATGCCGTGAGTCGACAACAGATCCTTATAATATCTCAAGTCGGAGTCCACTGGCCCGAGACAATCTATATTACAATCCCCCACTATTACACAGTTTAGGCTAAGTTCGCTAATTTTGTCGAGCACACCAGTAAAACGCGTAAAGTAATCCCTTGCATTTACAAGACAAGTTCGATAAAAACAAACAATGGTTACATTATAATCTATAAGATCTATTGCAGATATTTCGCAATATCTTTCCTCTGATAACTTTATTAATTCTACGTTTTCTATACATCGTACGTTTTGGCTAATATATATACAGGAACCACCGTGTGCATGTATAGTCCTGCAGCTACTCGACGCTAATTTAAATCCGTCAATAGAAATACACTGTAGTTTTGATCTCGACAACCAGTGCTCAGTCAAGGCTAAGATGTCACATTTAAGGATTCCTTGTAGCAGTACTTCGATGCGCTGAGTTTTGTTTTCAATCGCACGTATATTTTGGTGGCATATTACGATCGCCCGGTTGTTTTCGGCATGCGATATTTGTATATCAGCGGCGCAGCGCGTGCGCTCCCCGCCGCGGCTGCGCGCCAGTGTCGGCGGCGCGCGCTCCCCGCCGCGGCTGCGCGCCAGTGTCGGCGGCGCGCGCTCCCCGCCGCGGCTGCGCGCCAGTGTCGGCGGCGCGCGCTCCCCGCCGCGGCTGCGCGCCAGTGTCGGCGGCGCGCGCTCCCCGCCGCGGCTGCGCGCCAGTGTCGGCGGCGCGCGCTCCCCGCCGCGGCTGCGCGCCAGTGTCGGCGGCGCGCGCTCCCCGCCGCGGCTGCGCGCCAGTGTCGGCGGCGCGCGCTCCCCGCCGCGGCTGCGCGCCAGTGTCGGCGGCGCGCGCTCCCCGCCGCGGCTGCGCGCCAGTGTCGGCGGCGCGCGCTCCCGGGGCGCAGCCAGTGCTCCTTTGAAACCATTGTGTGACCTTCACGCCCGGAGGCCATGAGCTCCGCGAGCAAATGTTATCGAACAAACTTTCGGGAACGCCTATTACGAAAGCAGCGTTTCTTCCCCATCGGTTGTCAGTTCTGCGAGCGATGTGGCCTGCCCATTGCCACTTCAGCTTAGCTACTCTTCGAGCTATGTCGGCTACTTTAGTTCTTTTGCGAACATCCTCATTACGCATTCTGTCGCGCAAAGAGACTCCGAGCATAGCTCTCTCCATAGCTCGCTGTGTGACTTTGAGCTTTGTTATGAGGCCCACAGTTAAGTTACATCAATTATTATTACTCGTAAATTTAACAAATATTGTACGTTTGTCCTTTATAGGTACAAAAATGTAGCATCAGATAACTCTATTGCCATAAATTCACTGAGTTTGTAAAATGATTTGCTTGCAAAGAAGTAGGTAAGTACTTTATTTTAACAAGACTACAAATTATTTATCAATTAATTTCTTAACTCATTAATATGTATCTGTCTTGTTATGTTGTACGGTAATTTATTTAATCCTACTAATATTATAAATGTCAATGTATGGATGTTTGGATGTTCGTTGCCCAATCACGTCGTAACGTATGAACGGATCGGGCTGAAACTTGGAAGTCTGGTCTAGTCTGGAAGAACACATAGGCTACCTTTTATCCCTGAGAAATAATGGTAAAGGGAACTACGCAGGTAAAACCGCGGTGTACTACTAATTAATATAAGTGCAAACCGAATAATTCTAAAACTCTTGTCTGTCTTTTTTTTAACTTCTATACGTTTACACTTGACCGCCATCTTGCCTGATGTTAAGCGACGATGCGGTCTACGATGGAGCGTGTTTACCTAAAAAAAACCGATTCACTCTTGATTTGAAGACACGAAGATTGTAACCGTCGGGGAAAACCCACTCAGGCAACGTATTCCACAGCCTAGACGTTCTTATCACAAAAATAGAGTCAAATCTCTTCGTTCGTGTCTTTGGAACATCAACCATGAAACGATGTCGCTTTTTCGAGCTACGAGCATTGCGATAGAAAAAAGGACAAGGTGGTATCAGATCATACAAATCAGTCGATTCGAGGCTCGGATTTTGTGAATGTCCTGTGTGTGAATAATGCGTAAGTTTGGAAGGTTGGTTTTATGTTCCTTACTCAAATAAATGGTTGTCTGTAAAGTCAGTTTTCTGATAATAATTTGATGTGATAATCTTATATACTAATCCTACTAATATTATAAATGTAAAAAATTTGATGTTTGTTGCTCAATCACGTCGGGACATCTCAACGGATCGGGTTATTAAGCTGTCTAGCCCCGGGAGGCCAGATTTGGGCAAAACCGGTTTTGAGACTTAAAAACCTTATTTTTTCATTATATACATACTCGAATATTAGTTTATTTTGATGCCTAAGAGATAGGCGATAATATTAATTAATTCATTGTCGTTTACAGACACACAAAATTTGGTTTCATTTTTTAGTAATGATTTTTTGTGTGACGTCACGACGCCGGCCGCGTCGCGAGTCGGGCTTAATGGGTTAAATAAATAATAAATGCGTCACAAACCGAAAGCCTAGGCCTCGTGGCTCTCTATAGCTAGTTGTGCGCTCTCGCTTGCACGCTCAACTCAGGCGGAAGGTAATGCGCGTGCCGGCGTTCAGCGATTTATAAGACGTTATTGCGTTAAATTCATCTTAATTAAAAACTCTGTAGTATATTTTTCTAGCTACAAACTATCTAGATTGATAGTAGGTACAGAGATAGATTATAGTCTAAAATAGCATATACTATCAGTGCCCCGCGGTTTTGCCCGCGTAGTTCCCGTTATTTCCCCGGGATTAAAAGCCTATTTGTTCTTCCAGACTATAATCTATCTGTGTTCCAAATTTCAGCCTGATCCGTTCATACGTTACGGCGTGATTGAGCAACAAATATCCAAACATCCATACTTTGCCAATTATAATATTAGTGGGATGACTAATTGTACTGGGAAAATTACAACTAGGCTACTAGGAACTAGGCGAGTAAAGCCACAGACAGCGACTAGTAATAAATAGTAGTAAACAGGATAAAGGTAATTGGGTCAATGAATAAATTACAATATTACATCAATAAATATATTTGACATTGACATTGACTTAAAGAACTTGAAGGGCACTACTTTAGTCACGTTACTAAGTGTCAATCAACGAGTAGATTTTGAAGTAAAAATTGTGAAGTAAACTTGTTATGGCGCGCCAGAGACAGATTTTTCGTTTCGTGTGAATTGAATTCTAGCATCACGGTCGGGAATGATAAGAAATCTTCAGGTAAACTCGTGACCATGGCCATTGGTCATCTAGAAATGCGTCAGCATTCCTATGCCCACGCCCTCCGGTTACACCCGCGTAGTTTCCAAAGTAAGCTATCAAATTCTGAGTTATAAGTTTTCACTTCTATCGGCAGTTCCTGTGACTGCCATTTTTTTTACTCAGGGTTTTACTATTCTTAGCTGAAATAAACGCTATTGACGTGATAACGTAATACAAGTCGACTAGTGCTCAACCCCGGCTTTGTTCGTGGTACATAATATAAATAGCCTCTAGCACTTAGGGATCCTGTACACATCCAACGGTGAAAAAAAAAATTGGCAGTCATAGGAACTACCTATAGAAGGGGCTCCCATACAACAAACTTGATTTTTTACCGTGCTCGATACATAATAATGGTGACAGGTAGACGCTTTTTATTCACAAAATATTTAGTTTTATGTTTTAAATATTACCTATAAGTTAAAATAAAATAAATAATTATGGGGGGGGGTGGCCTTTTATTTGCTAATAGTACGGAAGAGACTGGAATGGTATGGAAATGGCCTTCGTGCTCGAGTCCCACTCGCACTTGGCCGGTTTTTTATTTATCCGTATGCTCAATTTTGATGACCGAGCAAGCGAATAAGAATTCTAAAATTAGGGACGGAAATTAAGCGAGCAGAATCGCGGGGTGCTGCATGTATTATCATCAATATATATTATAGTCAAGACTGGTTGGTTTTTTCAGTGTTTCATATAAGCTTATTCATTTTTAGTTCGCATTTAGAATGTCAATGTATTCAAAACGAGTGTTATTAATCAATGCATGCGCACGTGCGTAAATAAATAAATTATTATCTTATTAATCAAAAAAAAACTAAAATCTAACACATTAATTTATAATAAGTCGTTTCGGCAACGATAGCATTCTGATTTAAAAAAATAAAAAAAAAGTATTAAAAAAATACAAGCAGTTTGTTTGTAGTCAGCAGCAATTTTTTTGTAATAAATGTCGTTAAGAAACATTAAAATACTCGATACAAAAACAATTTGCATTAGTGAGATCATTTATACCTAACTCAAGAGCATTACCTACATTGAAAATTTTTGTTTTGCTGTATTTGTGTTTTGTTTTTACAAGTCAAAATCAAAGACGTTTATTTACTTAAAATTAAAAACGTGCCAATTAAAATGGGATTGGATTTGTCCTGGACATGTTTGTCCACTGCGCGTACACAAATGGGCAAAAACCAGCACTGGGGTCCAGCATCTAGACGACTTCCGGAGACCTTATCGCTTAACTAAAACTGTCTTATCTTTTGCTGCGGCCACACATTGGATTCAACTTTGCGTCCAAGCTGGACTCAAATTTCAAATGACCAGTATTGAACCCAACTACTGCACCACACATTGGCTTCAATATGTACTTTGTGGCCAAATACTGAAAATAGACCAAACATTGGACAGTTGTGGTCGCAGAGTTAGCTTAGCTATCTTAGCTTTGATATTGCTGTCTCTTTTCTTTTCTTTTAAAATTACAAAGACAAGAATAGAGAATAGCAAAGCCAAAGCAGATTTAGTTAGGCGGTAGCCCCCACGTCGACCCAGACGAAGGTGGTGTGACGAACTTGAATTGCAGAAACTGGAGGTTTACTCTATAATAATAAACCTCATTTAATTCCTTAATAAAATATTAACATTGAGAATAATAAAATAAAATTATCTACGTCAAATATATAATAAAATAAAATAACCTTCTTAACTAAAATAATAATTAAAAAACTAATCTCCGAATAACCCACCTCTAACTGCTCCCGGCGCAAAAGTGCCCATGAAAAATTAAATTGAAAATTAAATAAATAATAACATTAAAAAAAAAAATAGTGAACACACATATAAAATACACATTTAATCCCTATTTTTTTATTTATTTCCTGTTTTTTCCTTCTCTCTGTTTAATAAGGACCTCTCATCGAGTAAAGGCCTCCTCCATTTTTCTCCAATCTTCTCACTCTCTCCTTTGCTTGCTCTACCCAGTTTGCGCCAGCTATCTTTATGATTTCATCTGCTCTTAGGTTTACTCTATTTTTACGAAAAACGTAATTTTGAAATAAAGTCGCAACTTTCCTAC
The DNA here is from genome assembly GCA_963693475.1 of Ectropis crepuscularia. NCBI lineage: Eukaryota > Metazoa > Arthropoda > Insecta > Lepidoptera > Geometridae > Ectropis > Ectropis crepuscularia. The sequence goes on from OY856355.1 coordinate 27,911,369, forward strand.
TCGGGTTTTACTTCGATCCGTCGTTTTGTCCGTTTAAATGATCTCAGTCTACTCTAATTAGAGTATGCTTAGAACATTTAAACGTCAAACAATGATATATCGGACGAAACGAAGTAGAACGAGAGCAGGAAAGTCGCTAGTTTTTTTTCGAAATTACGTTTTCGTAGAAATATAGTAGACGTCCTGGACGTCTATTATATTTTTACGAAAAACGTAATTTCGAAATAAAGTCGCTACTTTCCTACTCGAGTTTTACTTCGATCCGTCGTTTGTCGTTTCGTCTGTTTACATGTTCTAAGCCTACTCTAAACAATGGTCGATCGAACGAAACGAAGTAGAACCGGAGTAGAAAAGTCGCGAGTTTATTTATTTTATTTATTGAGTATAATTTATTTTTATTAAAATTTTAAGATATTTTAATTTTAAGAAATTTATTTTATTTATTTCTAAATTTCGTTTTTCGTAGAAAGAGAGTAGACTTCCTGGGCTACCAACACCGTAAATTGAGATATCTGGAAGGAGGGAAGAGAGGCCTTGGTCCAGCGGTGGGACAATCTAAGCTTTGATGTGCAGTGTTTGTCAGTGATGGTGCGTGGGACAACTGGGACTTATGACGCCGACTGTCTCTCTTATGCTCCTTTTATTAGGAAGGTAATTAGTAGAACTCGTAGGTCTCAGGCGTCAAACTTGTATAATATACCTTTATACCTGCTGGTTGCCTAGAAGAGATTGCTCTCAGCAATAAAGCCGCCAATTGTGGCGCTAGTTCGTAAGTGTTTCACTGTAATATTCGTCACAATAAATATCTATCTATATGTACCAATAAATACTGATATAATAAAGCTGAAAAAGTTTTTTGTTTGAACGACCTTATTTCAGGAACTATTAAAGCTATTTCAAAAATTCTTTCACCTTTAGATATTTACGTGATCCCTGAGTGATACTTATATATAAGTACCACAGGCAAAGTCAGGACAGACCGCTAGTAACATAATAAATAACTATAAACGTACTTGAGCCCAGTTTCTACATTTAAATGCAAAGTTGATCAAGCCCTTGTCCTTTAAAATACGGAAACGAAAATACATTATCATGTCATAAAATACTAATTTGTTTCTTTGAAGTTCAAAGCTATTTTACTTATCAACTTAAGTTACCTATAAAATTTTACATATATTTCTATTAGTTTTTATTTTATGCTTCAAAAGACAAATTTGAGACAGGAAAACGCAGCCCTAGTTAGTTTTTCAAGCTAGGATATGAAGCTAGAAGTACAGAGTACAGCTTGCTAGCTTGCGAACACTAGCTTGGTATCCTAGCTTGAAAAACTAGCCTCGTATAACTCGGACACAAGGGTAACAACGGATCGGGTTGTATGGAAATGTTCTGAAACTGCAAATGACTGGACATATACATAGCATTTAGCACCATCTTTACTTTAACTATGAGATTTTGAAATATCGTTAAATGCAGTAAACAAACCTTTTGTATAATATCTTTGGCATTTTAGCTATGGTATAATTGGGGCTAAATTCACTGTGAGCAATAAGCAAAGATACCAGCCAGTGTTATTCAAAGGTTCGTTGTTGTACCTATACCTACGGCGCTTGAAGATAAAACATAAATTTCTTTAAAAATATTAAATATTATGATCGATGTGGTTTACCTAGCGCCTAACACGATTAAAACATTTTATGTGATATTTAAGGTTCTATCAATGACAGTTGAGTTTATTGACGAATATTATGACAGTTGCCATTTAATTTGGCGCCTGCAATAATTGCATTTAAAACTAAGATTCCAAACGCAGCTAAAAAAACATGAACTGAAACATTTGAAACGGCTGAACTAATTTTGATAAGACATAGTTAAGAACATGTGTGTGTGAGTCATAGTGAGTCAATTTTTGAAGACCAAATAAGGGTATTCGCAATGAGACGACCCTTAATTTCTTCAGTCTTCTCGTGACGTCTCGGCAGCGATACAACCATGATGGTTGTATCGCTATTATAGTAATTATAAATATGTAGAGCTATAATACTTTAAACCGTGATTCAGTTCTGTGTTATGATTACAAAATTATTTCAAATTGTACAAGTTTTAATCTCTATTAGTTCAAAATGCTCCCGAATAATTCAGTTTTCAACCAAAATCGTTTAACCCGTTGAAAATTAACTACCACTTCACAGACAGATACCTACACGTCAAACTAATAGTCATTGTTTACTCGTCCGAAGTTAAAATAAGTTAGTTGGATTAAGTGTTGTTCTACTGGCACTTGTTTGTGTTTTGTAGGCGTTGTGAATACGGTCTTCTCTGATTGTTGGTTCCGATATCCGGGTGAGCCCCACGCAAGGAAAGGTTGAACATACCGATGTGTAAAAGAGTGTATGTTTCGCCTTCAAGGGCGCCGGCTATATCTGCATCTCACCCGGAAAAATTACCGCTTATTAAAATACAGCAAAATCATTTTAGTAGGGTTATCAGTGAAGTTCAAGTTTGTGAATGTAAATTTCGGTCACCGAGTCAATGTGAGACAAGGCAAACAGCGCTCAACTCGTAGAGCGAGTTTCATCTAAATAAGGAGAATGCCGCTAATTTATGTGCTGTGTATTTCGTCTAAAACTAGTCTAGACTCTAACAAATCCTCCGCCATTCATAGCGAAGCCATTTTTAACCGGCTTAAAAAAAGAAGAAGGCTCTCAATTCGTTGTTGTACCTATGGGTTTTTGCGGTCTTGTTACGCGATAGCGCCCCCAATTGCCCCGGACTTAATACTTCCATCAAGACTTATTCATCATCATCAGCCTGTCTTAGTCCACTGCTGGACATAGGCCTCTCCCATGGCTCGCCACTCAACCGTATCCTCGGCTATACATCTCCATCCACTGCCTGCTGTCTTCCGTATATCGTCACTCCATCTAGTATCAGGGTGTCCTACACTACGTTTGCCGATTCGCGGTCTCCACTCCAGAACGCGTCTACCCCAACGGTTATCAGGCCTGCAATAGATATGACCAGTTCACTGCCACTTTTGCTAATGCGTTGAGCTATGTCGGTTACTCAGGTTATTTATTATACTTAACTAATTTTAGTTCACTGAATTTAGTCATCCGTCAGAGAACCAAAGTCACCGACATGGCTCAGCGCATCAGCAAGCTGAAGTGGCAGTGGGCTGGTCATATCTATCGCAAAACCAATAACCGTTGGGGTAGACGAGTTCTGGAGTAGAGACCGCGAATTCGTAAACGTAGTGTAGGATGCCCTGAGACTAGGTGGAGTGACGACTTACGAAAGACAGCTGGTGGCAGTGCGAAACGTAAAGCCGAGAATCGGGCTGAGTGGCGTATTATTGGAGAGGCCTCTGTCTAGCAGTGGACGAATGTGGGCTGATTATGATGATGATGAATTTAGTCACTACTAATAGTAGTGACGATGTGTAATAGCATTCAGTAAGTTAGCATACTTAATTCAGAAACAAGAATTGCTTGCTTTTAATTTGCTTCTAAATATGCTACGGAATTGTCCACCAATTTAGTCAATTGTCCACCAATTTAGTCGACTAACTTGTTCCTTAATTTGCTTCTGAATTTAGTCGACTAAATTTAGCCAAGTGTAATTAGAGCTTTACTCGTACATTCAAATCCTTTCAGCTTAATATATGCAAACATCAATACTTACAATCACAAACTTCCGCCTTTACCTCTGTAATATCAGTGTGACATCAATTCCATTACTTTAATCGTTTCGCGATATTAGGTACACCGGTAATAAAGTAAATTGCTTAATATGGCAATGTTTCCAGAGAAATAACAAGCCACAGGTAGATACATCCTTTTTATCTTTGGCCTAACAGTGCAGCGCAGTGCAGTGGCGTTTAATTACTTTATTTATAATCGACTTTTTAAAAGAAGGAGGTTCTCAATTCTTTTTTTGAAGTGAAAACTTCTTTTGGCGCGCCTAGACAGATTTTTGTGGGCTGTGAATTGAATTCTACCGTCACGCTCGGGTATGATAAGAAATCTTCGGGTAAACTCGGGACCATGCCCATTGGCCATCTAGAAATGCGTCAGCCAATGGGAAATGCTGGAAGGGCGTGGCCTGGGCATCATGGCATGGCCATCTAGAAATGTGTCAGCCAATGGGAAACGCTGACGCATTTCTAGATGACCATGCCATGATGGCTAGGCCTCTCCCTCCGGTTACACGCGTGTAGTTTCCAAGGTAAGCTAAAAGTAAATCAAATTCTAAGTTATAAGTTTTCACTTTTATCGGCAATTCCTATGACTGACAATTTTTTTTTTGTATTTGTTTTTAGGTCCGCCAATTGTGATAGTTGATGGTTCTTTCTGTGTTTGGTAGATCATAGTTCAGAGGTGGTCAGAGATGGTATAAATTTTATCGAAATCGGTGAAGTAGTTTTCGAAACATGGACAAAAAACTAAAATCTACTTTAATTTACCTAGATGACGTAGTGATGGATTCTAATGACATTTAGTCTCGTGTGTGTATTTAATTTTAATAATGTGTATTTGTGTACAGCCGGTTTTTGTCTTTTCGGAGAACATAGATTATTACATTACTAAGGGGCCCCTTTTAAACCTACGCCCGAGTCACAAGTCTTGGGGTCTACTCGAGATTTCTCTCTCTGCCACACGAGGGACCCGGCACCCGCATGGTGAATCCATGGAGTGCTAAGAAGTTCGTCTCTCTCTGTTATTTCATGTTCAAATAGCTGCGTTGGACTGGTTAAGTGTTTGTTATTGCGTATACGGTCAATCGTCAATAGGTACATAATTTGATAAAAAAATATAAATAAAACAGTTTACGTTTGGTAAAAATAATAAATAGAGGCAGAATAAAATATTGCTAAATCCCTTATTACACTGTAAAACAGTCAATTATAGTGTTAACGAGTTATTGAGGTAATTACTCGTGTACAGGTAAATTGCCACACAATGGCAGCCCTGCGAACAATGAGCTGTCTTAAGAAGACAAAAACATAGTTCTTTAGAACGTTCTAGATAGCGGTAGTTTTTTGAAGTGACAACTTCTTTGGCGCACCACAGACGGATTTTTCGTGGGCTGTGAATTGAATTATAGCGTCACGCTCGGGAATGATATTCGGTGATTTCGGGCTATCAAATTCTGAGTTTTCAGTTTTCAGTTCTATCGGCAGTTCCTATGACTGCCAATTTCCTTTTTTATATTTTTTTTGGGTTAACACTGAACCACCATCTCGCCTGATGTTAAGCGACGATGCGGTATACAATGGAGAGTAGGTACCTGGAAGAAACTGGACGTCTACTCTCTTTCTACGAAAACGTAATTTCGAACAAAAACTCGCGACTCTCCTACTACGGTTCTACTTCGTTTTGTCCGATCAAACGTTGTTTTTAGAGCCTGCAGGCTTAGAACATGTAAACGGAAGAAACGACGGATCGAAGTAGAACTGGAGTAGGAAAGTTGCGAGTTTATTTCGAAATTACGTTTTCGTAGAAAGAGAGTAGGTAGTAGACGTCCTGATACTCTGGATATGAAAACACCACGATAGAACCATTTGGAAAAATTCACTCAGGCAACGCATTCCACAGCCTAGACGTTATTATCACAAAAGTAGAGTTGAACCTCTTCCATCCAGTCTTTGGAACATCAACCATGAAACGATGTAGCTTTTTCGGGCTACGTAGTCCGATAGAAAAAAAGGGTGAGGTAAGGTGGTCGGTTAGATTATGCAGATCAGGCGACCACTATCCGAAATGTACCACCTATAATGGTGGTTTTAGTTCTACATTCTCATTACGAATATTTGCTAATTTACACTTGTATCTTAGCCGTTCCGGAGACCCCGGGTTCAAACCCCACACGCACCACTGTCTTTTCGAAGTCATGTGCGTAATGCCGCTAACTTAAAACGGTGAAGGAAAACATCGTGAGGAAACCGACATGTACCTAGAATCTTTCGAAGTCATGTGTCATCCACCAACCCGCACTGGGCCAGCGTGGTGGATTATGGCCTTAACTCTCTCCTTGCGAGAGAAGGCCCCGAGTCCCAGCAGTGGGAACGTTTAGTGGGCTGTCGATGATGATCTTATCTTAACAATGTGAACGTCATGAATGTGAGAGAGACGAAATAATTATCTGATTAAAACTCATCCAACCATACACCGAACAATTTTTGCGTCAAGTCTTGCTGCGATGATTTTGCGAGACAAACCATACTTAAAATATTGTGCACCGCGATCATGAACCCTATCACTGGGCATTACAATACACAACCGAGATGCATCAAACATTGGACGTCAATAAAGTTGAATCACCATTGTTACAAGAGCTATCGGTACGAGTGTATGAATATTATAATGACAGCTCGAATTAACGTATTATCAGAAGTGTTATATGAAATTACGCCGTGTTTATAAAACGAGGTTATCATAAGTGTATAAACTGGTTTTTCGTCTGCTTGTTGCAAGAAAAGGCGATACTGTTTCATGGTTGACGTAATGAAAACTTGAACGAACTCTAATTTCGTAATTAGTAGATACATTTTTAATTTTTGATCTAAGTGTTTAATTAATACATGTATAGTTATTATAGAATCTACCGGTATATTACGGCTGAGGCTGACCGTCTGTGTTTTTTGTAACAAAACATAAAACATTTCAATTTCAATTTCAATTTATTTATTCGAACCTTAGGATAGTACATCACTTGGTAACGTCACATAAAACAATTATACAATAGGAATTCCGTTTACATCATATTTAGGTTCAACAATTGAATGCGGCTGTAAAGAGGCCTTGTCAATAAGTGCAGCTGTACAGGGGCTTTGTCAGTCAAATTATGTCATTGTAAAAAGTATGTCATGAAATACAAAAGTATGGTACAAAGCATGTCAATAAATTAAAATTACAATTTCAATATATTTACTAATTGGTTGTTATTCAGTCATTCATTGAAGTTGCATTTCAGTACATATATTTTTTGCCCATTCTTTACGGTCATTAACAAAATCTTGGACCGTGTAAAAAGCTTTCCTAAGTAAATAATTTTTTATGGCAGCCTTAAATTTTGTTTCATTGAGACCCTCTAACGGTTTAGGAATGACATTATAGAAACGCACACAATTTCCGACAAAGGAACCAATTGTCTTCTGGAGTCTACAGCGTGGAAAAACAAATTTATTGGTATGTCGCGTATTGTACATTTAAAAATAAAGTGGCCAAGTGCGAGTTGGACTCGCCCATGAAGGGTTCCGTTGCAGCAAGTAACATAATATACATAGTACACATAGTTCTTGTAGTTCGTTGTAAGTAACTTTGATCGAAGTTTTAATAATAGTGTATTTATGACGTACTAAAAAAAAACTACTCATCAGATCGAGTTCAAGCTAATTTTCGTTGGTAGTTTTCATGGTAATGTACATCATATATTTTTTTAGATTTTTCATTCTCTTACTTTAGAAGTTAGAGGGGGGGGGGGGGACACACATTTTACCACTTTGGAAGCGTCTCTCGCGCAAATTATACAGTGTAGACAAAAAATATATTGGAAACCTCAACATCATTTTTGAAGACCTTTCGATAGACACCCCACACGTGTAGATTTGACGAAAAAAACATTTTTGAGTTTCAGTTCTCAGTATGGGGGGCACCCCTAATTTTTGTCTTTTTAAAAAACTTTTGTAAAAATCTTAATGCGGTTCACAGAATACATCTACTTACCAAGTTTCAACAGTGTAGTTCTCATAGTTTCGGCAAAAAGTGGCTGTGACATACGGACGGACAGACAGACAGACAGACAGACAGACAGACATGACGAATCTATAAGGGTTCCGTTTTTACGTTTTACGGAACCCTAAAAACTGACGGGGTGTCTTTTTCACGAGTTCCCTACACGAGGCGTGAGCGGGCTCTTCCTGTTGATTTAAATCTAAATTCTAATAATATTGAGTCTATATTTGTTTTACTGTTTTTTCTTATCTATTTGGTTGAGAAGATTGAATCTATAAAATTGAATGCACTTACCGATGCTGTATACATGCTGTATACGTGCTTACGTAAAAGATATCGATTCACTCTTGAATTGATGACGCTAATTAGATTGTTTCCATCGGGAAAAAAACCCTTTTTATGCTTTTTAAACTGTCTTGTTGAATTTTGTTTGAAAAACGTACAAAAAATAAAGTAGCCAAGTGCGAGTTGGACTCGCCCATGAAGGGTTCCGTTCCAGCAAGTAACATAATATACATAGTACACATAGTTCTTGTAGTTCGTTGTAACTTTGATCGAAGTTTTAATAATAGTGTATTTATGACGTACTAAAAAAAAACTACTCATCAGATCGAGTTCAAACTAATTTTCGTTGGTAGTTTTCATGGTAATGTACATCATATATTTTTTTTAGTTTTTTCATTCTCTTACTTTAGAAGTTAGAGGGGGGGGGACACACATTTTACCACTTTGGAAGCGTCTCTCGCGCAAGTTATTCAGTGTAGACAAAAATTATATTAGAAACCTCAACATCATTTTTTAAGACCTATCGATAGACACCCCACACGTGTAGGTTTGATGAAAAAAAAAATTTTTGAGCTTCAGTTCTCAATATGGGGGGCACCCCTAATTTTTGTTTTTTTTTAAAACTTTTGTTAAAATCTTAATGCGGTTCACAGAATACATCTACTTACCAAGTTTCAACAGTGTAGTTCTCATAGTTTCGGCAAAAAGTGGCTGTGACATACGGACGGACAGACAGACAGACAGACATGACGAATCTATAAGGGTTCCGTTTTTACGTTTTACGGAACCCTAAAAAGACTGTAGCTATGACGTCAAAGAAATCTTATTCTCAAACGGGTTCAATAAAAATACACCACTAAAAAGCCGGGGTTATCGAACCGGGGATAAAAGTGAGATTAAGACACTGTCGTACCTACAGGATGTGTTACATTGCTACAACACGATTCAAATGATAGCAAAAACAGCAGCTTTCTGTTCTCCTGGTATAAATTACGGCTGGTCTAGTTGGAAGAACGGCGACTACCGATCGGGAGCCTCTGGTTCGAGTCCAACGCGCAACACTGCATTTCCCAGAGATTTAGGAAATCCATAGATTTTCGAAGTCATGAGCGTAACAGTGTTAGACGGCCTCCCAATAGATGGACAGAAGACCTCACAAAGGTCGCTGGTTGTAGGTTGCGCTTCCGTTCCGTCCGTTGTGGAAATCCAGAGGGGAGGCCTGTGTTCAGCAGTGGACGTCTTTCGGCTGACGATGATGATGATGAGCGTCAAACTGCTAAATGGGGTTCGCGCAATAAGGCAGTGGCTGACTTCTGTAGAAGCAAGTTGCCAAGTGAAAGCGAGAAAGAGCTGAATCAACACGGTGGCGGACACCACCCATATCGCTTAGTTTATGATCCTATGAAGGTGCATCATCAGTCAAGGTTTAAGTGAGAAAGAGAGAACCGCAATATCGACAGATATAAATTTGCCCCCCGTCAACAAAAAAAGTATTAGAGACCACTTGAAGCCAATTGCCACTGGTCATCATGAATCCAACGTCAGTATAGTAATTTTTGACGTTCTTTGTAAAGTCAATTATTAGTCAAGACAAATTATTCTTACTGCTCAAAGGTAGTCATATTTATATTGTACTGTACTCAATTTATATTTGTACTAGCAGCCCGTCCCGGCTTCGCACGGGGTAGACAATTATTTATTTTTGTAAATTTGGATATAAAACACTTTTTTTCACAAATATTTTTATTTGTATTAAAAAAAATCCCACTGTTACATTTGTATGTAAGTCTATTTATGTTCAATTTCTTTGATGGTTTAAGTGGCGGGCACTTAAATAAGTAATTGTTACATAGGATATTATATACATTTTTACTATGTTTTTTTAAGTAATTAGAATAAAAGCAGAGTCGAATAAAATATATACAGTCTAAATTAAACGTTAACAACTTTCAACTAAAAATGTATCTACCTATACATCTAGGTATTTCAAAGAAATTTTTGTTCGTGTCGATAGAAACTTGCCTATCATTAAATGACATAACTACAATAGTTGGACATATGCTACCGCGGAGTTTTTTGTAGAAATTATGATGTTCTTCAATATTGTAGTACATTATTTTGTTCTATCGCTAATAGTTTCGGCAGCGCATTCGACGAAAGACATTTTAAGACTCATTTTTCTACACCTTCGGTTACATTGTTCAAATTTTACCAAGGATCCCTAATTTTTTTTAAAATGAATAGTAGCCTATGTCAAATTGGAAGAATGTAGCATTCTATTGGTAATTTTTTTTTTTAAATCGGCCCAGTACTTTTTAGCCTATTCATTACAAACATACAAACATACAAAAAAGAGGTACAAATCTTTCCTCTTTATAATATTAGTGTAGATTGTACGGCGATTGGATTGGTTGGCGATTTAATTTTGAGCTGTGTCTTCGGAGTGGAGTCCTACAATAGCTTTAGATAATGTTCGGTTTAGTTTTTATTACAATAAAAAAAATCTCAGTCATAGGCACTGCCGATAGAAGTGATAACTTTAAACTCAGAATTTGATAGCTTACTTCGGAGACTACGCGGGTGAAACCGGAGGGCGTGTCCATGAGCATGGACCGAGTTCACCCGAAAATTTCTTATCATTCCTGAGGGTGACGCTAGAATACAATTCACAGCCCACGAAAAATCTGTTTGTGGCGCGTAAGTTTTTTTAATAAGTTTTCACTTAAAAAATATAATTTGTCAAACAAACTCAAACTAATCATTTTCAGTATCATTGTTATAATACAGCGTTTATCGGGTTTTGATGACACCGACAGTTTGTATAATAGTTAGTTAAAGAGTTAGCAAAGTCGATTAAACAATACCAGTCAAAAGTGGGCTAATCGGACCTTGGAGTCAGCTTCACTATCGCATATTCTGTGGCACAGATGAGTTTTTGCATCGTTTGCAATTAATAGTGTCGTACCAATATTGAATAGTAAAGAAATACGGGGATTTAGAAAGAGTTAAAACAAAGATTTGCCTACTCGACAAAGAGATAATTAAAGTTTATGTTTAGTTATTTAGTCAAAGACAATATTTAGCATGTAATTCATTTATGTTTAGTTTTTCAATATACCTTTCAAAGCGTTTTGTTCTCGTCTCGGGGGATGTCAGAGTTGGCATCTGCCTTTGCCCAAAACTTGATTAACAATCTAAAGGCAACCCATTATATTAGTCCCACGTTATTGTATTGGCAATGCTATATTATTTCACTGGCAAAAAGCTACATTATTGTTTTAAGTCGTTAGCTATTTATGCCTTCTTTATAAACATACTCTTCTTTTCCTGTAGTACAATTTTTAAATTTAAGTGTGTTACTTACCTCAAATATTTTTCTCTAGATGATCAAATTTGATTGTTCTCTTAAATTTCAAAGGTGGCGCTTTTTATATCATCCCATTTTATTTTGATAAATATCCGATCCCCAGTTTTAAGGTCCCCCAGTAATGAGTATTTGATTTGACGGTGATGATCTAATTTTATTATTAATTCTTAGTTCTTACCTACGTCATTTGCGAACCAAAATGGTTGGTTTTTTTGGACCTTCAGTTAGCTCAGAAATATATCCTAAAACTAGTATCGTGATTTGTTTGTGTATTTAAAGTTCGTTGTTTGGCTTGAGAAAAATATGCCTATATGCCTATAACATTAAGCAAAACATTTAAATAATAAAGAAGATTTTTTTTTTAACATTTATAGGTTTACACTTGACCACCATCTCGCCTGATGTTAAGCGACGATGCGGTCTAAGATGGAGCGTGCTTACCTAGAAGAAACCGATTCACTCTCGATTTGAAGACACCAAGATTATAACCATCGGGAAAAACCCAATCAGGCAACTCATTCCGCAGTCGAGACGTTCTTATCACAAAAGTAGAGTCAAACCTCTTTGAAAATTGCGATATATTCGTATATAAACCTGCGATTTTAGCCATTATCGTAATATTCATCCAATAAAATAAGTGTACGATTTTTATGAATTTACTGTGTTAAAGTAATTAGGTAATTACTTATATAATATGTCTGAGAATTGGTCGTAAACTATACGTAGTTATATGTATTTCAATGAATATGTGTATGAATAGCTCCATATCATTTCGAATACATTGTTTTCAAATACATTTGTAAATAAATACCTTAAATTAAACTACTATGGGAGCCAGATAGCTGATAAAATAATTATATTACTGGAAATACATACTGATTATACATAGAAACTTATTGTACAAATACTTGCCCCGGGTGAGAATCGAACTCACGATCCTCGATCTTGCAGCCAGACTTAGTACCTACTAAGCCAACTAGGTCGGTGAAAATGTGTCACACACCCATAGGTATATTTATACCTATAATATGAATTTATATGTTGGTGTGTGAGAACTTTCTACTATTACATTACTAGCAGTACCCCGCGGTTTTACCCGTACAGTTCTCATTTCATGTACAAATTTACAACAAAACAGAGTTTTTATAGAATAACCATTATATACCTACCTAAATTCTACGCTGACGGAGTCGCGGGCAGATGCTAGTTTGCAATATTTTTTAGTGTAATATCAGAAAAAAGTGTTAATTAACATCGAAGCAAGTCTAGACTTGCTGTGTCTCATGTATCACGTCAGGCTCATGTCTGTAAATCATTTTAAAGTTTAGTAGTTACCTATGTTCTAGGTATCCACCTTGTTACATTTACTTGTTTCCTTGTTTTTGTAAATAGATCTCACAGTATTTTAGATATTATAACGGAATATATCTTCTATCGGAATTCTAGTATCTCAAAAAAGCGACATCGTTTCATGGTTGATGTTCCAAAAACACGAACGAAGAGATTTGACTCCACGTTTGTGATAAGAATGTCTAGGTTGTGGAATGTGTTGCCCGAGTGGGTTTTTCCCGATAGTGTTACAATCTGGGTGTCTTCAAATCGAGAGTGAATCGGTTTCTTCTAGGTAAGCACGCTCCATCGTAGATCGCATCGTAGTTTAACATCAGGCGAGATGGTGGTCAAGTGCGAACCTGTTATAGTTAAAAAAAATTATTACACATACCTAATTATAATACAATAATAAATTCGAGTAGGTTGTAGGAGGTTGTTTGTTGTACCGCGCTAAGCACTGGACGTACCGGTCGGCCTTATACACTTCATTTTGGATCTGATCGTCGTATTTAGACTGATTTATTCAAGATTTATTTCATTCTTGCGGTTGAACTTTATTAAAAACTAGGTATGTAGCAGCCAAGCTGTTTTGTCCGCGTAGTTCTTTTTCCCCATGATTTTCCCCGCTAAAAAGGCTACATAGTGCATATATGAAATGGCAAATAGCACGCACATTCGGGACCAAAAACTGTGTTTAAAATTATAACCTCATCTGGACGTCTACTCTATTTCTACGAAAAAGTTATTTCGAAAAAAAACTCGCGACTTTCCTACTCTCGTTCTACTTCGTTTCGTCTGATACAACATAGTTTCACATTGTTCTAAGCATACTCTAATTAGAGTAGGCTTAGAACATTCTAAGCATACTCTAATTAGAGTAGGCTTAGAACATTTAAACGGACAAAACGACGGATCCAAGTAGAATCGGAGTTGGAAAGTCGCGAGTTTCGAGTTTATTTCGAAATTACGTTTTCGTAGAAAGAGAGTAGACGTCCTGATCAGCTGTTCCGATATGATTGATTAACAAACTTTCACATTTATAACATTAGTAGGATTTAGTAAATTAGTTCAGGAGTACTTTACGACATACAAAAATAAATAAATAATAAATAAATAAATATTGGTGGACAATTCACACACAACACCATCTGACCCCAAACTAAGCAAAGGTAAAATAAATAGGTATGTATCAGTTTTATTAACATGTTATAAACTAAAATATATTACTCCTCTGTTCATTTCTCTCTAAGCTCATAATAAGCTGCCAACTGATATTAAAACTCTGGTTGGTAATCATTTTAAAATTAGGCTAAAGACATGGCTAATTTCTAAAACGTATTATAAACTAATAGAATATCTGAACGACTAGTGCTGTTTTGCTGTAAATAATTATTAAAAGCTTAGAATATAGGGTGGTGAAATTGAGTGGTGAAATTGGTGGTGAGCAAGCTGAAGACCTCAAAAGGCGCAAATATAGCTGTATCGATAGCGGATACATGTTTGAGCCTTTTGGGGTCGAAACTTTGGGACCGTGGGGACTGAGTGCCAAAACATTTACAAAGAGTTATGTAAGCGGCTTTGTGATGCAACTCGGGACCAAAATGCTGGCCTTTTTTTTGCTCAACGCATAAGTATCGCCATTCAACGTGGCAATGGGGCCAGCATTTTGGGCACAATTCCCACTGGCACCGGTCTTTTAGATTAAGTTTATGTACATATTGTAAATAAATTGTATTAAGGTTTCTTATATAGTTTTAAATACTGCTGAAAAGGATTAAGATCGTAATAAAGATATACAGGGTTACTGGTAATCAGCTTGCTTCCGTTTAAGGGCATGTTCTATATATTTAAACAAACAACTTTTGTTCTACAACTTTCGTTAAAACTTAATAGATAACCCAAAAAAAAATTGTATTTGTTGCCCTTTTTTGTACTGTTTAGCGACTTTTTAGTGTTTATTCACTTCGGTACATCATTTTTTGCGCGTTAAAGACCGTACGCGCTCTCGTTACGAATTGTTACGAAGAGTTCGATACTTTTAGACCGTGCAAATGCACTTTTTATTTATTTTGTAAAAGAAAAAAAAAAAACATTTTTTTTAAACTGTAGAACAAAAGTTGACGTATTGAATGTACCTAACATCCCCTTAAAAGGATGCATAACCAATCAACCCCAATAACCCTAATACCCCTGTATCCAATAACCCTGTATACAGGGTTACTGGTAATCAGCCTGCATCCGTTTAAGGGCATGTTCTGTATATTTAAACAAACAACTTTTGTTCTACAACTTTCGTTAAAACTTCATAGATAATCCAAAAAAAAAATGTATTTGTTGCACATTTTTGTAATGTCTAGCGACTTTTTAGTGTTTATTCACTTCGGTACATCATTTTTTGCGCGTTAAAGAGCGTACGCGCTCTCGTTACGAATTGTTACGAAGAGTTCGATACTTTTAGACCGTGCAAATGCACTTTTTATTTATTTTGTAACAGAAAAAAAACATTTTTTTTTAAAACTGTATAACAAAAGTTGACGTATTGAATGTACCTAACATCCCCTTAAAAGGATGCAGGCTGATTACCAATAACCATGTATAGTGGTGAAATTAGTTTTAGCTTTAGTAGTTTTAACGATTTGTACTGGTAAGTATGTAAAAAATGTTATTTAACTTTAATTATTGTATGCTCGCAAAGGGCAGACTGTTGTAAGTACTTGACATATTGTAACCTACCTACTAACTAGTTTGTACACAGCTCAACAATAAAAAAATCTGATGCTCTTCCTTCTTCAAAAAATACACAAACAACAAACAATTTACGAAAATTACGATTTTGTTGCAAAATACTTTTCGGTATGTGTACGTATCGTAGGTACGACATGTACGTGATCTGAAACCAACTCGGCTTTTTTCTTATAGGTCTTCTCATAGTTCAGAAAAGGGACATCGTTTCATAGTTGGCGTTCCGAAGACTCAATAAGAAGTTTTACTCTGTTTTCGTGGTAAGAACTACTACACTAACGGTTTCTTTCCGATGGTTACAATCTTTGTAAATCGGTTTCTTCTAAGCGTAGGCTGCATTGAAGCGAGATAACGATCAAGTACCACTAGCTTTTTCCTGAGAAAAATAATTTACATTTCTCCAAAAAAACAAGCCGACCAATTTATTGAATTAAATTCATACACTCGACTATGTATCATATTTTTTTGTAAAATTTACGATAACGTCGTCCATATAAAGGGGAGCAAATTTTAGGTTTCTGTTGATAAATGTTTCAAAAACTACCTCCCCTCACTTCACCAATAAGATAAAATAAGAAAACTCTTCATTAAAAGCCATAATACAAAACAACAAAATAAACTAAACCTGTTACAAAAAAAGAAGACATTTCAATTGGCGGCCTTATCGCTAAACCATTAATTCACCAATTTCTATAACTTTTACATTGGACCACCTTCGATCTATCAAACAAAGAATGAATCATCAAAAATCGATTCACAAAATTAGCGTAGCTATCGCGTAGCATACTTCCATATTAAAATATAACAAATAATCTCCTCTTTCTTTGAAGCCGGTTAAAAATACATTTCGTTCGACTAGCACAAGGGTACCTCACAGGTGGCTAACACCATGGTGTGATACATATCCCAATACAGGCGCAGTAAGACGTGTCGAAACCAGGCTAGCACCTGACCATGACCCCATACTGAGCAATATTAACAGACCTTGATTATAAACTATAAGCAATCGAAATGCTAAATTTTTGCATACATATACATGCTAAGTTACGCAAACCGCTGATCTGTCGATGTCGGCTAGGGACCGGTGGTACCGGTCGCGGCTCTCGGGCCCTTACGCTGTCATTCATAGAAACCTGCTCCATTTCTTGGTCACAGCTGATATTATATCTCGTGGTAGATTTTGATTGTACTGTTTTTTTATGTCGAAAATGATTAATGGTGTCTGCTTGACATCTATCTCATATAATATTAAAAGAATAATTAAATTAAGGTGATATTCCGACTTTTATTTTTAATCATGTTCGTATGTATCTACTTGACCGCCGCGCCGCGCCGTCTCGCGTAAGTAAAGTCTAGGATAATTGTCTGGGATGGAGCGGTTACATAATATTTTTTTTACGAAAAACAAAACATGACTTCAATGTTAAACTAATTTTAGACATTCGATCAAATTTCATAAGAATCTATTACTATATCTACGGATAGGACGATAGGACGGGTGCATTGCCTATACTAAATATACTAATAACAATGGTTATTGTGGGTTATTCCTAAGAGATAGACTTATACTATTGCAGACTTTTTTGAAGGGCACAATACTGCTGTACATTATTTTGATCTAGCTTCAGCCAGCGTTTGCAGTGTAAGCGCAAAAATGTGTATATTTACGACATTACATTAGACACATTTAAAATGATCAGCGTTTCTCAGCTATTTTACGCACGTATTATACACATAAACCTTCCTCCTGAATCACTCTTATCTATTAAAAAAATATGCATCAACATTTGTTTGGTGGTTTTAAAGATCTAAGCATGTATATGGACGGAGAGACGCGGGAAGAGACTTTGTTTTATACTATGTAATGATAATGATGAGGTTAAACATGCATGCGAAAGGATGCAGTAAGTACCCAAGTAACAATTTAACGTCGCACATAGGAGTATTAACATGATCTAGCCGGCCAAAATTACATTTCTCAGAATTACGCTCAGATAAAAAAAAATGCATTCCTAGAAGAGCCAGGTAGTTGGGCGACCCAACCCTATTGTTGTTTTTTTTACCCACCCCAAATTTAACAAGATATAGTCAGTTGAAACTGAGACATTGCTCGAAGCGGATGTTTATTTTCAATTTTCGTGCTTTAAAACTCAATTTTAACAATTTTTTATTTTATGTTGTGTTGTGAATAATCCAAAATTGGCTATGGATTCTGAAACTGCTGGTAAGTGACTTATTTTACATATTTCAAATATTTAATTTTGTGACGGGATTATATTATTTTTCGTCATTTGAAAAAATACCGGTTTAATTCCCTAATTTTTTCAAGAAAATTTAGTTTTACGAGGCTTTTTGTTTTAGTGCCCGGCATTACCCGGCTATAATTTTTATATATTCGTAATATATAGACTTTCTACTTTTAAAAAAGGAAAAAATTGGTTCCTACTAATTCCTACTCCGTCATCTGGAGCGATTTTAGATATCGTACTTAAAAATGTAAAAAAAAAATTAAATTTTGATTTAATTTAGTTTTTATTATTTCAGGACCATCTGGAAGTACTTTAATGACTCGCAAGGAGATATTTGGTCTAATGAGATCACAAAATGGTCTCAATTTTAACGACCAATTAGAATATGTTGAAAATTATTTGATTTCACATAAGTCGTAATTTTGCACGCATGAAATCAGAAATGAAGCATCGATGGGTAGCAGCAAAATATAGAAGTGATCTATTTGAAAGTTATACACTTGTATTTAAGGTTTTATGAGATACTGAACCATTTCTAATTGATTAAGAGCGATAAATAATTTTGGCCAGCTAGATGTCTCAAATACCCCTCTGTGCGTCGTATAAAGGTTAAGTAAACGTTATCTGAATACCATACATCGCTATAATAAAGTCATACTAACGTTATAATAACGTTTACTAAACGCGAAAATGGCCCCAGTTATACGACCTAATGGTCGTATAATGGTCATACAGAAAGCTCGAGCCAACTTCGTTAACGTCATTCAACAGTCGTACAAATGTTATGTGATAACCACTTTCGTGGCGCAGTAGTCGCATCCTAACTTTTCGTTCAAAGATTTAATTTAGTGTAAAATAAAAACATACTACAACTTACTGCAACTGGGAAATAATAAGGTGAGTGTTATTTAATTTTCATATCTTGCTTACTTTATCTGTCTCTCATGCTATTTAGTTTGACTGGGAACTGAAGTTTTATGATAATATACCTATGTAAATACTATTCAGATTTTCATGCCCCCTCGTAATTTTGTGTTATAATCATATTTTCATTAACAAAAATAGTTTTATTTTTTTCTAAAAATGTCTGACTGTTGCTTTTGTCGCACACTTACCTCTGTACGACCTGATAATGATGACGTTGGTCGCCATGACAGCTAGCTATTAGAGTTCCTCAAAAACATTAAAACCCTTTTCGTATTGTCAATATTCACCAAAATTTATTATTTGTAAATCTATTTCAGGAAAGAACACTTCATAGTGCAGTGCGGTTTTTCGTAGGAAAAATTCATCAAACTTCCGTAAATATGGCCGTCTAATCATTATAAAGTCAAAACCTGACTTAAATGCGACTGCAAGTTTGATTAAAGTCAGGACAGGACTTTAAACGGACATCATGTAATATAAAGGTTATATTTGAGTCGTCAATAAACAACCCAGTCATTTAAGAGTATTTAATTGACCGCTGTAAAACAAGGTACTGATTGTTATATAAACGGCACTATGAAAACGTCTATATAACATCCACGTTGTATAAATGTTGTATAAAGGTTTTCCAAATACATAATTTGGTGTGTTCAAAACGTTTATTGGACTATAACGTTGGTATGACTATTGCGTTGTCGTACAAACGTTTTAGCTAAGACTGTAATATAACGTCGTATCGTTTAGTCTCCCCAACGTTGCTAATACCAGTTTACTATGACATATTCGTCGCACGACTAATTAGTTGCATTAAAGACATCTATAGGACCTGGTAGTCATCTCATTACCATTGTAAGACTGCTATCCAACTTTAGGTCGTACAAGTCAAGACTTATACGACGTATTTGTTTGTTGGGTAGGTACTGCCGTAGTCTAATACATCATGCAGTTGTTCGACGAAGCCGTCTAGACTAGACGATGCAATAACTGTGCCGGGCAAGACACGGGAAGCGTACTCTCAAAATTGCGAATACAACCATAATATTACTTTACACACAACTAGCTGTCCGTCGCGGATTCGCCCGTTGTAGAATTTATTATAATTATAGCCTACAGTACTCAGGGATCACGTACATACCTATACAACTTTAAAATAATTTTTGAATTGGTCCAGTAGTTTCTGAGATTAGCGCGTTCAAACAAAAAGCCTCTTCAACTTTATAATATTAATATACATAGATTACGCTCGTGGGCCCTAAAATCCTATAAAGGCCTATTAGCCGTGAGAAACAAAGTAGCC
Source organism: Ectropis crepuscularia (assembly GCA_963693475.1). Classification (NCBI taxonomy): domain Eukaryota; kingdom Metazoa; phylum Arthropoda; class Insecta; order Lepidoptera; family Geometridae; genus Ectropis; species Ectropis crepuscularia. The sequence continues at coordinate 27,931,301 of OY856355.1, forward strand.
GATGTTTGTAATACGGTACTGGGTATGTAGCACGGTCGGGGCAGACATTGAAATAGAAAAAATTCCGGGGAGCGATTTTTTTTTATGAAACGTCGGGGAGGGTTTTTGGAAGTATAAATCTCGATTTTCTAACTAATCTCGGTAGAGGGTTCGCCGCCATCTTGTTTTAAAGTTTTTGTGAAATAACTCGTTCATTTACAACTTTAGAGCAAAAATGATGGACACCAAAATTGTTGGAAATTTAATTTCTCACAAGTTTGGTTCATATAAGTTTTACGCTAGGATCAATATTTGCAGAGTTATACTATCAAGTTTATCAAAAAAATCGTAATGGGTGGAATTTTATTTTCTTCAACTTCGGTTCTCGGACTTTTTAGGGTTCCGTGCCCAAAGGGTAAAAACGGAACCCTATTACTGAGACTTGGCTGTCCATGCGTCCGTCCGTCCGTCCGTCTGTCACCAGACTATATCTCAAGAACGGTGATAGCTAGACAGTTGAAATTTTCACAGATGATGTATTTCTATTGCCGCCGTAACAACAAATACTAAAAATAAAATAAGTAAAAAATGTGCGAGAACCAAAGTTGAAGAAAATAAAATTGCACCCATTCCGATTTTTTTGATAAACTTGATAGTATAACTCTGCAAATATTGATCCTAGCGTAAAAACTATGTGAAGCAAACTTGTGAGAAATTAAATTTCCAACAACTTTGGTGTCCATCATTTTTGCTCTAAAGTTGAAAATGAACGAGTTATTTCACAAAAACTTTAAAACAAGATGGCGGCGAACCCTCTACCGGGATTAGTTAGAAAATCGAAATTTATACTTCCAACAACCCTCTCCGAAGTTTCATAAAAAAAAATCGCTCCCCGGAATTTTTTCTATTTCAGGCTAGTTTTATGTCTACCTCGACTGTACTAATGTAGGTAGGTATCGGCTGCTAAAAGCCGATTGTTTTGACTCTGGCGATGTGAATGGTAGAAACAGTTCGTGGAAGAATAAACGAAACCCGACGCTGAGACCGACCGACCGCCTGATATAACTCGATCTACGATACATTCGCTACCACATACCAAATATGCTAGATTAAACTTTTAAACTAAAACAATAAAGAGGAAAGATTTTAGTATGAAACTTTAGGCGGTTATTACATATTTTAAATTAATACACGGATAAACAACGTCTGCTATAAGCTATCGTCAGTTCAGTCTGACTAAAGTTTCAGTTGCATCTGGAGACGTTTTTTAAGGAGAGTGCACGCGCTTGACCGTTACGGGTTCTGCAAAATTAGAAAACATTTGATTTTTTGTTTATTATAATAAAAACTTTAGCGAATTTTGTCCTATTTCGGCCACGCAACGAGAAGTAGAGATGACAGCCTTGAAAAGCTGAAATACGGAGGGTAAACGAGCCCGGGGTAGATCCCCAACTAGTTGGAGCGATCAAGTGAGAGGCTCTTCATCAACCAAATTTTGCACGGTCGTCAGAGACGCGGTGAGCAAACACCGGTGGAAGCAGATTACAAAATCTAGGTGTAGAGCGAATTTAGCGATGACCAAGATCCTCAGTCATGAGGGAGCGACCACAGAGAGATAATAAAAACTACTCGACCGATTTCAGAAATTCTTTCACCATTAGAAAGCTACATCATCTGTGCGGAGTGTTATTATAGACTACATACAGTTGTATCTCTAGGAATTCCTTAACGTCATAAAAAGAGTGCTCGACAAGCCAGTTGAAGCGTTGAAGGCAATATCTGAAGTTTAACAAGCTGGGGGCTGATTTGATAGTCCGGCAAGTTACAGTACCTACTTGGTGTGACTCATGGCATATGGCATGTGTGAGCTTCCCCGATTTCACGAGGGTAACCTTTCTCCTGTCGGGTTTACCAACTTCAGCTGATGGCGGGTTTGTCCTCGCGTACATTGCCATCTGTAATATTATAATTGAAGGCAATGTGAGAATTCCCAGACTTTTGAAGTAAGGTCGTACGGAAGTGTCCTGTGCCACCTGTGCGAACGATCGTATAGCGCGCTTCTGCTGACGGAACACTCTCTTCCACTCCGAGCACCGTCCCCAGACTTCTGCACCGTACTGTAGTAGAGAGCGAACCGTCGTAAAGTAGCACGTCCGGGCTGCTGCCGTCGACATCAGACGGGAACGGAAGAAGCACTTTGTCTGCACACACACACACTAAAACATTTTAGCGCAGACTTTGTCAACTTGCTTGTTCCAGACGAGTGCATAGTACTCAGGGATCACGTAGATATATGTCCAACGGTGTAAGAATTTTTGAAATAGGTCCAGTAGTTCCTGAGATTCGCACGTACAAACAAAATAACTTTTCAGTTTTATAATATACTAGCTGACCCCGCAAACGTTGTTTTGCCTTAGTGAACAACCCTTGTCACTTAGGGGTATGAAAAATAGCTAGTAGCCGATTCTCATACCTACAGAATATGCATATAAAATTTGGTTAAAATCAGTAAAGCCGTTTCGGAGGAGTAAGGAAACAAACACTGTGACACGAGAATTTTATATATAAGAAGATAAGCATATTTGGATACTTTAATTTTAGTATCAGTCTCCAGGACTCCCGTTCTGGATCGTTTCTGAGACAGAGGATAGCCATCGCTATTCAGCGAGGCAATGCGGACAGCGTTTCTGTCTCGGCTGGACGGCTGGAGGCGGGTTATTCTAGTTGATATTACTTTGTGGACGTCTATTTTTGTTGACATTTTAACCTGTGACTTTATTTACATATAATATGTAATCACTTTCGTTAACATGGATCTCAAAAGTCCCATTTTTGTACAATTTTCGTGTAATATGAAAATTTGGTTTACATTTGTATTCCTATTACCTAGATACACAAAATAGCCTTGGTATCTACGTATTATTCCTGATTATAATCTACTAGCATCCCTCAGTTTCACTCTCTTGTTTTAGCCGATATGTTATTCCAGACTAGAATATTTATGTGTTCCAAATTTCAATCCTATCTGTTCATCCGACGTGATCGAGCAACAAACATCCAAACTTTGACATTCATAATATTAGTAGAATTAGGGTTAGTAGGATATCTGGACTCATCTAGATCCATTCAGTACCAGACTAGTTTTTGAAAAAAAGGAGTAAGTACTAATAATAAAAATTGCCGTACACACATACAAACCTTCGTAAATTAATAATATTAGAAAACTTCTAAGACGTTGGTTGTCACTGCGCTGTAGCAGTGAAAATCCCCACTTTTGGTTTAATATACCTATTATTTATAATTTATCAAAAACTCGTTTAAATACCGTATTTTTTGCAGTTTCAATGGCATTGCGTCATTGTCACATCATAAATTATCTGATTCGTTAGTCGATGAAAATAACGCGCTACATGAGTAAAACATCAGTCATTTTATATTACTTTTTATGTTTTTCACATTAATTTATTGAGTAGAGACTACTAACGTTATAAATAGAATTAAAGTTATATAGCTAAAGTTTGGAGGTTTGTTTCTCAATCCCACCTAATCCTAGCAATAAGTATTATTATGAATCATGGACGTATAAAAAAAAGTCGGACGTAGTCTCGCTAAAACAAAAACTGTGTCCATCGAGTCGGCCACATAATATGCACGTGTGCGCTGTCACATACAGGCTGACACGCACACATCAGTGCGTCATTACACGCGCTACTTGTGTATATGTGTGCGTGTCAGCCTATCAGTGACAACCTGACAACGCACACGTGCAAATGTGGCCGACTCTAGTGACACAGTTTTTGTTTTAGCGAAACTACGTCCGACTTTTTTATACGTCCATGTTATGAATATGCAAGTTTCAATTGGTGGATGTTTGTTGCTCAATCACGTCGAAGCCGCTGCATGGTTCGAAGTTTGAAACTCAGATTATATTCCAGAATAGCACGTAGATTACTTTTTAGCCTTAATGTCAGTAGTACCATTGATTTGTACCATTGATGGTACAAATGACACAACTTTGTATCTTTAGTACCATTAATGGTACTAGAGACAATTATTTGCAGATCAGTAGTACCATCAGAAATATTTATGTATCGCTAGTACCATGAATGGTACAACTAAACAAAAATACCGTAAAAGTGGTAATAGGGTCGGTTCACGTCAGTCTGAAACATATTATTTCATGTGTCAAACGAATAGATTACTACCTAAACCTTGAACTGGAATTTTCATAATTATATCTACAAATAATTTGGGAAGCGGCATCGACGGATGATGCTTCGGAAATGAACATAGTACGACGTGGCCGAGGAAAAGTTTTGTTATTTGAAGGTTTCCAATATTTTCATGCCAAACATGAAAGTGGTAACTAATACATAACTGTGACAAGGCACTTATTTTTATGTTTACCGTTTCGTATTAGTTTGGATACAGTGCATACTGCTCACTGCTTATGATCAATTTATATTCCACCTAAGTAAATCTGCATTTGGAACTTCCCACGTAGAAAATAAGACAAATCTTCCATCGATATAAAAAATATAAACCATTGGATGTGCCCTTTCAAACTTCAGGCGCACGGAATTATGTCATCATTGGGAAGAGTGAGCTCACTCTTTCCGTTCTAGTTGGTTGTAAGAAGCGGTGCACACCGGACGTTATTACCTATCACTATTCGTTGTCAACAACCAAAATAAGTAGAACCACAGCGTACCTCGCCGCTAGCGATTCTAGCGTTCAAGTAGATTAGTGGTGTGTACAAACTACTTACGCTACACACACAGACGCAGTTTATGTTTATTACCAACTAGCAGTGCCCCGCGGTTTTACCCGCGTACTTCCCGTTGTTCCCGTTATTTTCCTGGGATAAAAAGTAGCCTATGTGTTCTTGTGTGAGCAACAAACATCCATACTTTGACATTTATAATATTAGTGGGATTTCAACGTGCTCAGGGCACATCAAATGGTTTACATCGATGAAATCGTTTTGTGTTGTGGATTGCTAGCTTATTGGGTTTTTGAGTGTGTGTGTGCAACTGATCCGCATGATCTTATATTACTATGCCCTTTATTTTATTAGACTGCCCATAGCTTGAAAACCGACATCGTTTTTGGTTTGACCTTCCAAAGGTTCGAACGAAGAGGGTTGACTCCATCTTCGTAATAAGAACGTCTAGGCTGTAGAATGCGTTGCCTGGGGTTTTCCCGCTGGTTACAATCTTGGTGTCTTCAAGTCGAGAGCAAATTGGTATCTTAGAAGATACTTATTACCCAGAGGTAAGTGATGCGGTCTACGATGCGATGGAGCATCATTGTAGACCGCGTCGTCGCTTAAGATCAGACGACCAATATAGGTTGAAAAGTAAATTAAAAATCAGTGATTTTAATCTCCAATTTGATCACGGATGGATACATTTAGACACTTGCACCTGCCTACTGGTTCTGAAGAGTGGAAGTTCCACCCAAAGATGTACTCGTATATGGCGCTGTCAGCGGATATCTTCCTAATTAAATTTTTATTCTGGAAAATCAGCGATTTAAATGCAAGATACAATTAATTTATATCGGTCGGGGGCATTATCTTCGGAGATTCCCATAAAGCTGGAGCTGTGTGTTGTTTCGTCAGACTGGTTTACCGGCCGAACATGTGCAAACATTACTGTGTTCCGGTTTGTAGGGCAATGTTTCCAGAGAAATTACAGGGCTTAGAAATTTAACAACTTAGATCTCTGGGTGACGAGCGCAGTGCGGTGCTAGGTAATGATTTTGGCTCTTCATGTTCCAATAGCTGCGTGTCACTCTTCTGTTATGTGGCAGGCGTGTTGCTTACCATCAGGCACATGTCCTGCTCGTGTCGTCACTCATTATATAAAAAAAAACTTACTATGTCGACCTGGACGTCTACTCTAATTCAACGAAAACGATAATTTCGAAATAAACTCGCGATTTTCGAACTCCGATTCTACTTCGATCCGTCGTTGTGTCCGTTTAAATGTTCTAAGCCTAATCTAATTAGAGTATGCTTAGAACATTTAAACGTCAAACAATGTTTTATCGGACGAAACGAAATAACACGAGAGTAGGAAAGTCGCGAGTTTTTTTTCGAAATTTCGTTTTCGTAGAAACAGAGTAGACGTCCAGATAGCTGATATAATACCTACTTATATAGTTTAAAAAATGCGGCCGTGGAGCAGCGGAGTAGAGAAATCTTGTGAGATAGCGTTACTGACATGCGTTATAGCCACGGATATAGCAGTATCTCTGTAGCTACACAGGTGATGTGTTCTACTACTTTAGTCTTCATTTAGTCTATTTATTGTTTTCAGTCATCATTCTTGTTTTATGGTATTATTTATTTGAATAACTAACAGCGCTCCCCGGTTGTTCCCGTTCCTGTTATTTTTCCTATGCGCTATTCTAGATTAAAAACTGTTTTCCATATTTCAGCCCGATCCGTCCAGCCATTCTGACGTGACTGAGCAGGAAACATCCAAACTTGATACATATCTTCTTAATATATTATATAAATCTTCTGTCACGATGTTTGTCCGCGATGGATTCCTAAACTACTTAACCGATTTTAAATTAGTCTGGTCTAACTTGAGAGATAGGATAGTTTTTATTTCGATTAATAGTCTTTATATGACAATATCCGAGCGCAGCCGGAATGGGCCGCTAGTACATTTATAATATTTAGTAGAAATAATAGGATATTTAACATTGGTGGACATTTTCACACAACACTTTCTTGCCTAAAACTATTACCTATTCTAGGCTCAAATAAAATAAGTAAGGCTAGTGTGGGAACTAGTTAGCTGATACATGACTTACATAATAAATATACAGGCTCATTGTACACAGAAACAGTTGGAACCGGACTTTGGATTCACGGAAATATATAACAAAATTAATAAGTAAACCAATGTATAATAATGAAACCTTTACTAGGTCAAGGCGTGCATCAGAAAATTATACAATTATGTAACCATAACCATACAAATGTAATGCGGAAACGTCTGTGTCATACAAACAGGAATTACCATGAGATGGAGCGAAGCGCCCCTCGCGTGCCGCCTACACAAGAAAGGGTCACGTTTTTCAATAGTATCCGCTTGATACACTTTGGTAACTATATTACACCAAATGACAAAAAAATACAAAATGAACTTTGCGGTCGGGTTTTAGGCGGGAATAAAAATGTTTCGTGTTTTTATTTCGGAAGCTATATCGATAAATTTTTGTTTAATGGCGTCTACTTGAACTAGTCTTTATTTTGATATAATTTACATTAAAATTAGAGTTCATTTACATAAAAACATCGTAAAATAAAAAAAAATAAAAAATAAAAATTTTTGGCGGGAAAATGGTCCCGAAGTATTGAAATTTTTTAAAAAAATAATTTGTGCTATCGAATACAGTTATTTTTGGTTTTTCGAGTTTGTTATTTCGTATACAACACATTTAAGCCACAAAACCACTGTCTCCTTTATAAATTATTAATATAATAGCTGATCGACTACTTGAGAAATCGCAAAAAAAAATCTCAATTGTCAAAAATGTTAGTTTACATTTTAAGTACATTAATTATAAACAAACGATACCGCTAGAAACGATAGAAGCGTCTTGAAACGCTCTTGAGAATAATGGGCTTAAACACGTACAAGTAACGCGCCACTTCATATGCCGAAGCGTAAACAAACGCACTTAGGTAACCTGACACCCGTTTTCCCGCCAAATTTGTAAACGCGAAGAGCAGCCGGTGTAGCAAGCGGGTATGGGAAAACTCACACTACCTATATCATCATCATCATCAGCCGCAAGACGTCCACTGCTGAACATAGGCCTCCCCCCCTAGATTTCTACAAAGAACGGTCCTGCGAAACCTGCAACCAGCGGTTTCCAGCGACCTTTGTGAGGTCATCTGTCCATCTAGTGGGAGGCCGACCAAGGCTGCGTCTTCCAACACTACCTATACATAAATATATTTTTTTTAAAGAGTGACGAGACGAGCAGGATATGTGCCTGATGGTAAGCAACATGCCTGCCACATAACAGCACAGTGGCGCGCAGCTATTGGAACATGAAGAGTCCAAATCATTACCTAGCACTGCACTGCGCTCGTCACTCGGATATTATATCTCTAAGCACTGTAATTTATCTGGAAACATTTCCCTTCAAACCGGAACACAGTAATGTTTGCACATTCCTGCTTGTCGGTAGAATAACTGGCAAAGGTGTGGTACCTCAACAGGCGGACTCTGCCAAGAGTCCTATTACTACAAAATCTTGAACATCGCCGAAAAATTGCTAGCTTATCGGGTTTTTTATTGGATACACTTCGGGGAGTGTGCGACTGTTTTGCACGATCTGATAACACCTTGCCCTTTTTTCTATCGGAATGGTCGCAGCTCGAAAAAGCGACATCGTTTCATGGTTGATGTTCCAAAGACACGAACGAAGAGATTTGACTCTGCTTTTGTGATAAGAAGGTCACGTCAAGAACGTCTAGACGTTCTTATCCCAAAAGTATAATATAGCCTCTTTATTCGGGTCTGCACATTTATATAAATTAGTACCTACCTGGGTGACCGAGTTTTGCTCGGTTTAAATACTAAATATACTTAGATACCTAAAAAAAAAAGATTCCAGGAAAGAATTTTCTTTAAAAAAAACATGGAAAAAATGAGGAGCCGTCTGGATTCGAACCCGGAGCTACTAATTCGCGACCGATATGACCCCCCCCGACTTTCCGTCTGAGCTATTATGCTGTCGTGCCACGCGGCGAAATTTACCTTCGCCTTCTAATGTCTAATGTGACAGTTTTTCATTGTCTAAAATCGCGCATAATATGCGTTTTTTTTAAATGAAACCTAGTTAGATTGATTTATCGTCCCCGAAACCCCCTGCATACATTATTTCATCAAAATCGTTCGAGCCGTTTCCGAGTTTTCAGATTCTATATATATATACATCTTCTTCTTATATATAAAATTCTCGTGTCACAGTGTTAGTTATCTTACTCCTCCGAAACGGCTTTACTTATTTTTACCAAATTTTATATGCATATTTAGTAGGTCTGAGAATCGGCTACTAACTATTTTTAATACCCCTAAATTATAAGGGTTGTTCAGCCCTAATTATTATTTTTATTTTTTGGACAATTTTCATTGTTTTTAGTTTTTTATAATGTGGCATTAAAAAATGCATACAATCCTAAATTTTTACCCTTTTATCATCAACCCCTATTTTTTAATAGCCATTTTAGTAATTTAGTCATTTGACAGTGAACTCCTCCTAAACGGCGGGACCTATTTGAATGATTTTTTTGTGTGTGTACACACACAAAAAAATCATTCAAATAGGTATTCATTCAAATCTAAGTGGATTCGAGGATGGTTTAGATTCACAAATAAGCCCGGCAGATGGCGTTGCAGACAGTGTCTAGGTTATGATCCGAGCGAAGCCGGAACGGGCCGCTAATATTCATATAAAAGAATTGCTCGTTTAATGGTATAAGATGCTATCTGCATCAGTAGGTATTGCTGGTTGTTAACATTTACCAGCACATACCTACTGAGAGTTTTGCATACTAGACTGGTTTTTACTATGAGCTTGCATTAGTTAACGTTGCTCTGCATTCAACTTAGTGGTGACGGGATAATTTCACGTCATCTTGTTGGACCCATTAATTATTACGTTGGGGATTTAACCGGAAAACTCGGTAGATATTTCAGCCCGGGTTTCTTTATCTATTGGAAATGCAGAGCTTGAAAAGGCGACACTGTTTATGGTTGATGTTCCAAAGAAGTTGCTCTCCAGTTTCATAATAAGAACATCAACGTTCACACACGTAAAATGTAGGTACACATCGCAGGTAGACGGTGTGTGTGTATGTGCGATAAATATCTATATATATAAAAGCGAAAGGTCACTCATCAAGGAATCTCAGAAACTACAAATGCTAGGAATCTGAAATTTGGCATGGAGGTCGCTTTTAGCACGTAGGCGCTCGCTAAGACGGGGTTTTGCGAAATTCAACCCCTAAGAGGGTGACACAAGGGATGAACGGTTGTATGAAAATTCGTGATTATCAAAGTTATCAAATTTTGTATCTAGACACTTGACACGAAGCAATTAAATGTTTGTTCTATCAATTTTGTAATTTCGAACTGTATGGGAGTGAAATTGGGGTTGAAGTGGGGGATGAATGTCAATATGGAAGTTCCCAACAGTTGAAGATAAAACCATGAAACTCTGTATATAGACACTTGACACGAAGCAAACGAATGTTTGTCCTATCAATTTCGTAATTTCGAACTGTACGGGGGTGAAATTGGGGTTCAAATGGGGATGAAGGTCAATATGGAAGTTCCCAACAGTTGAAGATAAAACCATGAAACTCTGTATATAGACACTTGACACGAAGCAAACGAATGTTTGTCCTATCAATTTCGTAATTTCGAACTGTACGGGGGTGAAATTGGGGTTCAAAAGGGTTATGAATGTTAATATGGAAGTTCCCAACCGTTGAAGATACAACCATGAAACTCCGAATATAGACACTTGACATGAAGCAAACGAATACTTTTTCTAGCAATTTTGTAATTTCGAACTATATAGGGATGAAATTGGGATTGAAATGGGGGATGAAAGTATACATGGAAGCTCCTAATCGTTGAAGATAAAACCATGAAACTCTGTGTATATAGGCACTTGACACAAAGCCAATAAATGTTTGTTCTAGCAATTTTGTAATTTCGAACTGTATGCGGATGAAATTGGAGTTGAAATGGGGGACGAATGTCTCTTACGCTTTCACACCTAAACAACTGATCCGATTTTGATGAAATTGTATTGTTTTATTATAAGATAGATAGATAGATGGAAGCAGTTTTTAGTAACCGTAAATGTGTCTGGGTATACAAATAGGTACTGCTGAGTTACCTTAGTATTTATTTTGCGCGGACGGAGTCGCGGGTAACAGCTAGTTTAATTATATTGATATCTTCAAATCACGATCCAATCGGATTCTTCTAGGTAAACGTGATCCATTGTAGACCGCGTCATGGTTTAACTTCACGAAAGATTGTAGTAAATAAAATGTATACAAAAATTTGACAGGGGTCAGTACAATTGTAATAAAAACATATTATACTCATATAATGCTTGACAGTTTCTGTACAATAATTATTATTATAATTGGTAAAGTAGTCATTTCAAACTTTGAAAATGTATACAATTTGTATGCTCTTTCTTTTTTTTTATTGACGTGTAAATTGTACATTTATGGATAAAGTACTTTGACTTTGACGAAAATACTCGCTCGTGTTTTGACAATATTATCAAGATAGAAAGTATTAACATAGTGGTCTGGAATAATACATAGGCTACTTTATATCCCGATAAAATGACAGGATCAGGAACTACGCGTGTGAAACCGGGGAGGACTGCTAGTTATCCATTCAACAAATCTATAAGAGACCGCTATTAATGATATTTGTGTCCAAAATCTGTTAATTTTTTTCTTGTGGCGTGCGAAGTGTTTTTGTTGGTAGTTAGTTCATATTCAATGGTTCAATTTATTGATTAATTACCAAAGAACACGTTTTACTAGATATTAGGGCTATATTATATAATATTTTTCAACGAAATGCGAGATTTTTTGCCACTCACAGGATTGTAAAAATAAATTATAGCATTATACTAAATAACAAAATTATAACACATCAATGACGTCAGCAAATAAAATATAATTGAATGTATAACGTAGTGGTAATATAATGTAATGGTAGGATTATTTACAGAGTCGGCTTGGGAAGTACTATCCTTTTGCCAGTTATGCTACCGTCAAGTAGTCATTATCATCATCATCAACAGCCCACTAAACGTTCCCACTGCTGGGACTCGGGGCCATCTCTCGCAAGGAGAGAGTTAAGGCCATAATCCACCACGCTGGCCCAGTGCGGGTTGGCGGATGACACATGACTTCGAAAGATTCTAGGTACATATCGGTTTCCTCACGATGTTTTCCTTCACCGTTTTAAGTTAGCGGCATTACGCACATGACTTCGAAAAGACAGTGGTGCGTGTGGGGTTTGAACCCGGGGTCTCCGGATCGGCAGCCGCCGTTCTCCCGACTAGACCACCGTAACTTAGACCACCGTAACTTTCGTAACCGTCAAGTAGTATTGCGCTAATATTACTGTGTTTCAGTTTGTCTCCAGATAATACAGAGCTAAGAGATAAATTATATTATGTCTCGGGATGACGAGCGCAGGTCAATAATAGGTAGGTAGCGATTTGGACATCAAGTTAAAATAGCTACATAGCATTTTTGAAGTGAAAACTTCTTTTGGCGCGCCTAGACAGATTTTTCGTTGGGTGTGAATTGAATTCTACCGTCACGCTCGGATATGATAAGAAATCATCGGGTAAACTCGGGACCATGGCCATTGGTCATTTAGAAATGCGTCAGCCAATGGGAAATGCTGACGCATTACTAGATGGCTATGCCATGATGGGCAGGCCACGCCCTCCGGTTACACACGTGCAGTTTCCAAAGTAAGCTATCAAATTCTGAGTTATAAGTTTTCACTTCTATCGGCAGTTCCCATGACTGCCATTTTTTTTCTGATATATGGGCAGGCGAGTTGCAGGCTATACATTAGTTCGTTTGTGTTAAAAATGATGAATCATTTGTATATGTAGAATTATATTTATTTTCATGTTATAGGCACGTATTTATCATATACGTAGATGTAGGTACATAAACACATTACGTTAATTTACAAGAACATGGTTCTCGTATCGATAGGCAATCGCTTAATAATTATGAATTCGCATTTTATGAATTCATGCAGCGGTCTTCCTCAAGGTGACGTAGTAGGTCCATTACCTTTTAACTCTTAGCTTCACGCTACACTATTAGAATTAATACCTAGTCTGATGATAATGTAGACGTAGAGGCATGGTGGTTAGAATGTGCGAGTCACAATCGTACAGTCGTAGGTACGAATCCTCTGAAGTATTTTCCCAAGTGTGAATATCTAAATTTGTTGTGACCACAGGCTTTGACGATGTAATTAGAATCTTTTGAGATCTTGCTTTATCCACCTATTCACATTGGAATAGCGTGGTGGAATATTGCCTTGATGTTTCTGATTGTGCATTACTTAAGCAACATTGTTGCGTAAACCTGTGCTAATTTTTCATTACGCTTAGTGTACTATACAAAATGTATTTATGTACGTTTATTTTATATTATTTATTTTTGATATTTAGCTATATATCTATCTATGTTTATGTATTATATTATATACCTGTACTATATATTAATGTGTTTATACCATATATGTATGTGTTTATTTGTAAATGGAATTTATTATATTTGTGGAATTATTTTCGTATATGTATCAAGGATGCCACACCACTGCCTTCATCTGTAACCTTGTTCTTTATACCAAAAGGTTATCTGGCAGAGATCGCTATTAGCGATAAGATCGCCTTTTGTGCCCAAAAAGTTTTGATGTTATTTTTAATCAATGTGTTTGTAATGTTTTGTGGTATAATAAAGTGTTTTGTATTGTATTGTATTGTATTGTGTGAGAAGACCCCGAGTTCCAGAAGTGGGAACACTGTTTAGTAAACTGTTTAGGCAGTACGATACAATAACTGATGCTTCTCCAGGTGGTGTTATAACTAGTCTACTATACTAGTCCAACAAATGTTACATGAAAAACTTTGGATGTTTTTTGCTCAATCACATCGCAACGCCGGAACGGGTTGGTTGACATTAAAAACACAGTTATATTATAGTCTTGGACAACATATAGGCTACTTTTCATTGTAGGAAAATACCGGGAACTACACAGGTAAAGGTTCAGGGTACTCCTAGTATTTTATAAATGTAAGGATCACAATAATAGACAAACTCCTCCCACGGTAGAGGAGTTTCACGAATATGATCAGCGGATGAAAGAGGTAGAAAAATCATAATGTACTTACAGAAATCGTAACTTACGGATGATTCAGTCGTGGTAAGACTCTTAGCAGAGTCCGTTTGGGGAAGTACCACACCTTTGCCAGTTATTCTACCGCAGTAATGTGCAAACATTACTGTGTTCCGGTTTGGAAACATTGCCCAATGTTTCCAGAGAAATTACAGGGCTTAGAGATATAACAACTTAGATCTCTGGGTGACGAGCGCAGTGCGGTGCTAGGTGATGATTTGGACTCTTCATGTTCCATTAGCTGCGTGTCACTGTGCTGTCATGTGGCAGGCATGTTGATTACCATCAGGCACGTGTCCTGCTCGTCTCGTCACTCTTTATTTAAAAAAAAATATTACGGAGAGACAGCTGAGATGAAGCAGAAGCCGAGTGACGTAGATATTACGAAACCCGGCGTTCATTGCAAGCGGTTGTAAGTATATTGCAAAACTCAGCGGCGAGAACTCAACGCATCACCAAACTCTCGTCTGTCTCCGCGGCGCGCTACTGTCGTTTTACTCTCTAATATTGCTAGTGCTTGCTTATAAAAGCGTTGTTCAACATATTTGTCGTTGGGCCCGAAAGTTGGTACAATTTCTTGGTGCAGTTCTTAGCTGGTTGCAATTATTGAGATAGCAGATTAATGGCGATTGAGTAGATTACAAAAAATAATGTGTTTGGGAATATCTTCCGTATTACTTTTGTGGACATTTTTTATAAATGTTGTAAATATAGAGTGCCGAGAAGGACATGACATGTGCCTGATGGTAAGCAATACGTAGTTACGACGCATGGACTATATTTATTAAAAGCGTGAGACCCCTTTTCTTTCGTTCCCAAGACCTACCCTACCTACACATGTCATAGTACTTAACTAGAGTTTTTGTATGATACAGTTCCTTGTCCTTTTTTCTACCGGGCTGCTCGTAACTCGAAATAAACGATATTGTTTCATAGTTTACGTTCCAAAGACTAACGAACGAAGAGGTTTCAGTCTACTTCTGTGATAAGAACGTCTTGGCTTTGCAATGCGTTGCTGGAGTGGGGTTTTCCCGATGGTTATAATAATCTTGGTGTTTTCAAATCCAGAGTGAATCGGTTCTTATGTAAATATAGTACATAAGCATTTCTCTCGCCTGAAACACAGGTTCTACCTAGTTCAGGCTAACAAAATAATCTACCTGTTTATAGAAGTAAGAAAATATTGTATAGCTAAGATCTATTTGATTGAAATAAATTTTTTTTTTATTTTTTTTTTATTGTCCTCATCGTCTATATCATAGACCACATCGTCGCTTTACATCAGGCGAGAAGGCGGACAACTAAGCCTATTAAAATTAAATAAAAATCTTCATTTACGACGTTTGTATGGAGTCATACCTCAGGAAGTAAAATAGGAGCGAATGTTTGAAGACTCCAGAGTTTTTTTTACTAACTTCAAAGAAAAGACGAGGTTTAATTATTGTTTGTTGTGTATGAATTGTCCACCAATATTTATTTATTTTTAATATGGGTGTGTTTATTAACCGCTGAAATATTTTCGATTCTGTTTTTATTCAAAAGTTGTTGCTTTTCATGTACCAAGTCCTTTTAAAATTTTACTTGATGTGTCTTTTTTGGGATTTGCTAATTATGCGTATTTAATTTTGGCTTTGGGATCTCATTTCCTCAATTAATGTAGATACGAATTACGAAACATTTTTTTGAAGAGTTATTTAAAATACTTGTCATTTTACAGACTTAAATTGGTTTAGTGATATAATTTGGGTATGGAAGTCGACTGTTTGGTTTTTTCGAAAGATTTTTATAGTATAGAGGGACAAGACGAGCAGGACATTTGCCTAATGGTAAGCATCATACCTGGCCATAACAGCACAGCGACGCGCAGCTATAGGAACATGTAGAGTCCAAATCATTACCTAGCACCGCACTGCGCTCGTCACCCGGAGATATAAGGTGTTTTATGTCTTAGCCCGGTAATTTCTCTAGAAACATTGGCCTTCAAACCGGAATACAGTACTTTTTTTTAAATAAAGAGTGACGAGACGAACAGGTTAGGTATGTGGCTGATGGTAAGCAACATGCCTGCCACATAACAGCACAGTGACATGCAGCTATTGGAACATGAAGAGTCCAAATCATCACCTTGCACTGCACTGGGCTCGTCACCCAGAGATCTAAGTTGTTATATCTCTAAGCTCTGTAATTTCTCTGGAAACATTGCCCTTCAAACCGGAACACAGTAATGTTTGCTCATCACTGCTTGGCGGTAGAATAACTGGCAAAGGTGTGGTACTTCCCCAGGCGGACTCTGCTAAGAGCCCAACCACTACTACAATTACTGAAATTATCCTACTTTTCCGATCTCAAAAGATACTCAACACGCCTGAATTTGAAGTTGATCGCTGTCGCATGTCGCATGATCGCTGTCGCAGTCGCATGAAGTTTTTAAAGAAGTTTTTTTGATCGTCAAAAAAAGATTATAAAAACTAGTTATAACCACCATTTCTTGGTATCTGTGGAATGTTTTTTGTAATACTTTTGTGTGAAATAATGTTAATTCACCTCGTCCATACATGTTACACCAGTCGTTTGTTTTCGCGCCGGTCGGAGGAAGAGTCAGGAAGCGGAAATGTTCACAATACCACTACCGCTTATTTTTTCACGTATAAACAAACTTCACACGGTGATACGGTCATGTTATTATCTAGTAGTGGCCCGCCCCGACTTCGGTTGGGTTAAAAACAAGTTAAAAACAATTATTTTTATCCCGCCACCTCGGAAAGAGTACTTTTGCTCCTTGACACAGACTAAGTAGAGAGCTCCTTGATATCAGGGCGCAAAAGTCGTTTTTACTCTCTAGAGGATATAGTAAATTTGAATTTAGAACATCACGTGTACTGAGGTTTTAAATCGAAAACATAATTTAACCTTTTTATTTCTACCTCCTTGGTGCCGAATTCATCATACATTTTTTTTTATTCGTTAAAAACTCAGACTCGGAACCTCCTTGGTGTACTTTTTTTTTAAATCCTTTGCGCGCAATTTTCTTTTCACGTATGGAAGACAGAGGTAAGGAATGTTATTTCAAATAGCAGACCATTTTAAAATGCTATGAATTAATAAACTGTAATCAAATTGAAGTATGCCGATTTAATAATTAAATATTATAATAACGACTAAAATATTACCTAATAGATAATTTCAACTACTTGTGCTGTACAAAATAATGTAGTAAATATAACATCAAATAAATAATTACTATTTTGAGAAAACGTGTAGCTACAATATATTTTGAAGTGAAAACTTCTTTTGGCGCGCCAAAGACAGATTTTTCTTGGACATGTCACGTAGTGCCACGTTTTTAAAATTGCGACAACCTTACCCGTGTCTAGACAGTATCGGGGTTTCTCCCAAAATCAAAGGGGTGAACTACTGGTAGTATTGCCTTATACTGTGATATTAGTAAAGGTTTATGTTATCGTGGTATTAGTAAGGATGAAGTTTAATATAAATTAAACAATAAAAATTATGACAGCACTCAAGCCCCACAAACCGAAGAGTTCGGAAAAGACTTTAAGACTAAAACAAAAAAATGCTAAAAAATTGGTTGCCTGTAAAGTCGGTATACGGGCGAAAGTTTTACGTGACAACGACTTTGAGTAGTTAGCCCGCCTAAAAGCCGGGTCACACTGACGCCTCCCGCCGCGACAAAGCGATAGCGACGCGGGACGATATTTTTTGTAATGTTCGAATTTGTATGCAACCTGTCACACAGCTAGCGATAGCGATACGATACGATACGCTCTCCCGCGCGACAAGATTCGGACGACAAACAGAAGATCGCTTTGCGATAATATCGCGCCGCAGCGCGAGACGGGCGGCGGGCGCGGGCGCTGTGTTCTACGGCAGTCGGTACAAGCTGTCACACAGGGAAAGCGATAGCGTAGCGATACCGTAGCGATTGCGATACGATATCACGAGTTGTATTTTTTTACAACGTACCTACTCGTGCGATATAGTGCGTTTCACGGAGATGTGTAGAAAACCGAAACAAAGGTGATGCCGTAACATAAAAATTTATCTATTTTTATGAAACTTTCACAAATATATGATCCGAGCAATATTTGGATTTACGGATTTGTACTGATCAAATAATTAATATCTAATAAATAATACTAGTTGGTGGGTTGATAGAAATAATATTATAGAAGTGAAAACTTCTTTAGGCGCGCTATAGACAGAATTTTCGTGGGCTGTGAAATGCATTCATCAATCGTCACGCTTGGATATGATAATGGATCGGATCGGATTGGATCGGATATGAAATCTTCGGGTAAACTCGGTAAAATCGGCCAGGTAGGTACCAGGGTAACAGAAACAGTAAAGAGTTTCGATTACCTACCTCCAACAGCCCAACGTTAATCTCCAGATACCAGGACAACAGAAATATAAAGAGTTGCGTTTGCCCCTAGGTACCAGTACCAGGACAACAGAAACAGTAAAAGCCGGGTCACACACAGCGATCCGACAGCGATAGCGATCCGGTAGCGATAGCGATACGAAGCGATAGCGGTACGTACCACGTCACACAGGGCGACCTTCCCGCCGCCCGCGGCGGGAAGGTCGCCGAAGGTAGCGATAACGTAGCCGGTGTGACACCAAAAGCGATATTCACGTTATACATCATGTCCGACAGCGACGAAGAAGAAATTCTTCTTTTATTAGCAATGTACCAAAAGAAAAAACGCAAACAACGCAAACCCAAAAGGATTTGGGTTCACGACATAAATATGAAACGAGATATGTTTGGAGAGTACCACCATTTGTGTAAAGAGCTGCGTTCATACGAGGACCGATTTTAAAAATAATATTATTTCTATCAACCCACCAACTAGTATTATTTATTAGATATTAATTTTTTGATCAGTACAAATCCGTAAATCCAAATATTGCTCGGATCATATATTTGTGAAAGTTTCATAAAAATAGATCAACTTTTATGTTACGGCATCACCTTTGTTTCGGTTTTCTACACATCTCCGTGAAACGCACTATATCGCACGAGTACGTTGTAAAAAAATACAACTCGTGATATCGTATCGCTATCGCTACGGTATCGCTACGCTATCGCTTTCCCTGTGTGACAGCTTGTACCGACTGCCGTAGAACACAGCGCCCGCGCCCGCCGCCCGTCTCGCGCTGCGGCGCGATATTATCGCAAAGCGATCTTCTGTTTGTCGTCCGAATCTTGTCGCGCGGGAGAGCGTATCGTATCGTATCGCTATCGCTAGCTATGTGACAGGTTGCATACAAATTCGAACATTACAAAAAATATCGTCCCGCGTCGCTATCGCTTTGTCGCGGCGGGAGGCGTCAGTGTGACCCGGCTTTAAAGAGTTGCAATATTCTGTATAATTACGTTGATATAAAACTAGATGGCGCAACCATCGATTTAGCTGGCGGTGTTGAAATTATGCGAATGTACATAGACCTACGATGGTTTAACAAATAATTTGTTATCTGACAAGGTGATAGACTGATAGATAAATTAGACAATTCAATTAAAAGTGATAACATTTGAGTCACATGCTCACATGTTTTTACTTCTATCGGCAGTTCCTATGACTGCCAATTTTTTTTAATACTTTTTTCCAGAATATTACTTCATAATGTTATGAACAGCAGGTCTACTACGAAAACAAACTCCGAATGATCGGGTCCGACCGACAGCTGAATCGGATCTGTAGCCTACCACGAAAAACATTCGGATCGGATACATCTCGGTCGGAAGTTATAGACTTAGGTCGGATGAGGGTCGGATCGAACGAAACGGCCGATTCGATCAACCGATCGATTGTCTATCGAGGTAGGAAACGTCCATAAGTTCGGCCGATATATCGTTTCTCGGACTTCGTAGTAGACCTGCAGTTTCGTGTAGTGCGAGGACAATTCGAACGAAATTTATATTATAAAGCTGAACAGTTTGTTTGTTGGAACGCAAGGATCTCTGGAACGGCTGGACCGATTTGAAAGATTATTTCTTTGTAGGATTTTTGGTTTGACTCGTGTGAAAATACGTAAAAAATCGGTCCTCGTATGAACGCAGCTCTTTACACAAATGGTGGTACTCTCCAAACATATCTCGTTTCATATTTATGTCGTGAACCCAAATCCTTTTGGGTTTGCGTTTTTTCTTTTGGTACATCTATACTAATATTATAAAGAGGAAAGATTTGTTTGTTTGTTTGTTTGTAATGAATAGGCTCCGAAACTACTGGACCGATTTCAAAATTCTTTCACCTTTGGAAAGCTACATTATTCCCGAGTAACATAGGCTATATTATATTTAAAAAACAATTAGGGATCCTTACTAAAACTCCAATAATGTAACATAAGGTGTAAAAAAATGACCTGAAAAATTCCTTACGTCGCGTGCGCTGCGAAAAACTATTGATGATAGAACAAAATCATTTACTACGACTTTGCAGAACTCATTATTATCTACAAAAAGTGTCGCGACAGCATATGTCTAAATATTATAGTTATGTCACAGTAAGCAGTTTTTTATTCTAAAATATTAATTTATATATGCCGCCTCTTGAAAAGGCTCTTCATTTGTACCTTGGTATTAATCCTCATCAAAATAAATCTTAATATATATAAATCTCCTGTCACGATGTTTGTCCGGGATGGATTCCTAAACTACTTAACCGATTTTAAATTAAATTAGCACACCGTGAGCAGTCTGGTCCAACTTGAGAGATAGGATAGTTTTTGTTTCGATTAATAGTCTTTAAATGACGATATCCGAGCGCAGCCGGAATGGGCCGCTA
Organism: Ectropis crepuscularia; assembly: GCA_963693475.1. NCBI lineage: Eukaryota > Metazoa > Arthropoda > Insecta > Lepidoptera > Geometridae > Ectropis > Ectropis crepuscularia. The sequence continues at coordinate 27,952,101 of OY856355.1, forward strand.
GTTGCTAATAAAAGAAGAATTTCTTCTTCGTCGCTGTCGGACATGATGTATAAGGTGAATATCGCTTCTGGTGTCACACCGGCTACGTTATCGCTACCTTCGGCGACCTTCCCGCCGCGGGCGGCGGGAAGGTCGCCCTGTGTGACGTGGTACGTACCGCTATCGCTTCGTATCGCTATCGCTACCGGATCGCTATCGCTGTCGGATCGCTGTGTGTGACCCGGCTTTAAGAGCGAGAGAGACAGACATAAAAAGTGAAAGGCACGCGTCCCTCTCACTCGCTCTCATTGTGAGCGCATAACGTGAGCGGAGCGTAACGCAGTTTCTTGAAGTGTCACCCGGCAAACCAATTTATAAGACGTTGTCACGTCAAAAAAACAAAATATTAATCACTTGTTGTATCCCCTGCGAAGCTACTTATTTCATAGATCAAAGATCATCCCTCTCCCGCACTTCGGTACCCTTTTAGGTAAAATAACCAGCAAAGGTCGGACATTTCCTCTGAAACTATTCTTCTGTGACTCTGCAAACCACCTACCACTACAAAATATTTATCTTGAAAGCGATCTCTGCTAGCGACATGATCGCCTTTTGTGCCCGAAACATTTTAATTTGAAGTTTAATCATTAGTTCAATATTATTTTTGTGTTATAATAAACTAGCGGCCCGTCCCGGCTTCGCACGGGGTCAATATTTTTTGTTAAGTAGGTATGCTAAATGAAACGTACATGACCAAAATTTTCCAAATTATCAAAATTAGAAACCAAAACTTTAAAGAGTAAAAACATTAAACTGGCTGGCCTGGTGGCTTAGTTGGTTGAGGGCCGTTTTGTAAAGCGGCGGTTTAACGATCAGCCGGATTGAATACGGCTGATTAAAAAACCGCCGGAATGTATTCGACGCCATACGTCATTCAACACGGCTAGCCGTTAAGTAATAAAGCGAAAGATTAGCCGCCTCTTTCACAATTTTTAGTTCCGATTCTTAACACTCATGGCACTGCCTGACATAACAACAACTATGGCATTGAATAGGTACTGCAAGTGTGTTGCTAAATTGCTAAAGTGACAGTGGATTCTGGAGTTCGGAGGGATTGTACACAATATTATTGGAGTGTCACTTGTCACCCTGGGTGTTACTTGGAAACTATTTCGTTTCCACCGTCCACCTTGTTAAGACTAAATCGGACCGGGTTGGTTACATGAGACCCAGATCCGACTCGGAGCACACCGACTCCATATAGTCTTGGCGCTACTACCTCTGGAGTGTATTAAAAAAAATACGGGAGCCAGAAGCTCAAGGGAGGTCCTGAGTGGAGCAAGCCATGCAAGTAGCCGTAGTGTATCGCAGGCCGAGTATGGAGAAGCGACACTCAGGGCTGACCGCAGAGCTTCTGGCGGGAGCCCACCCGGAGTCAAATCTGGATGATAGACCCTTGTCTATGGAAGTGCACCATGTTTCTTAGGTGTACCGTCACCGATATCAATTTATGGGCTTTCAAACTTTATGTGAGAGGTAAAATGTTGTAAAAAAATATTAAGGAATACCGTAAGTAGTCGGTCAGTTTTTTCGAATGAATGAAATTAATTTTGATTTTGTTTATTTAAATTATGTTTTTTTAAATTTGGTCACCCTATGATATAATCAGTAATACAATACGGCTGAACGTGGGCCGCCTTATTGAAGAACGTATCGCAATGACAATGCGGCTAATCGTTGAACCGCCGCATTACAAAAAGGCACTATTTTTCAAAACGGCTAGCTGTAATGTAATACGGCGGAAACAAAATAATAATATTACCATAAATCGTAGAACCTAAGATAGGCCCTACCAAACTTCAGGGCGCACGCAATCATGTCAACGTTGGGAAGAGTGAGCTCACTCTTTCCGTTCTAGTCGGTTGCAGGACGCGGTGGACGCCGGACGTTTTTACCTATCATTATTCGTTGTCAATAACCAAAATAAGTAGCACCACAGCAAATCTCGCCGCTAGCGATTGTACGGGTCAAGTAGATTGGTTTTATGTAAACCAGATACGATACACACAGAGACGCAGTTTATTACCGATGTCAAGGTGCTCTGGGCACATCTATTGATTTATATCGATGAATATTACCACAAACAACTCTCAGCCTCAACGGACACCGGGAAATTGAAGCTTCTCTCAAAGGGATTTCCCATTATTGGCTATTATTTTGTAACAAACCCCCGTCTCGGCATGCGGCTTGGTAAGTTTCTTTTACACGATTTTAAAGTCTTGGAACCATGTACCAACGCGGTACATGATAAAAAAGTATTCTGAGATAACAACACTCTGACTGGGAAGGATGAACGCTGTACACTCTTCCTTATTCTACATCTACCATAGATCGTAGAACCCAAGATTGGCCTTCCCAAACTTCAGAGCGCACGTAATCATGTCAAAGTTGGGAAGAGTGAGCTCACTCTTTCCGTTCTAGTCGGTTGCAGGACGCGGTGGACGCCGGACGTTTTTACCTATCATTATTCGTTGTCAACAACCAAAATAAGTAGAACCACAGCAAATCTCGCCGCTAGCGATTATAGGGGTCAAGTAGATTGGTTGTTTGTAAACCACTTACGATACACACAGAGACGCAATTTATTACCAATTTCAAGGTTCTCAGGGCACATCCATTGATTTGTATCGCTGGCATTGTACCGCCACGTTGCGCCGCGCCGCGCTACAGTCGGCGCGCCGCGCCGGCCCGTCGCGTCGATAATTATTATTTCGACAGGATGGAATTTTTTAACTTCGTAATATCTTTTAAATGCAATGTCCGATTTTAATAATTCAAAAAGGAATCAGTAGGTATTAAAGCAATCTTGAATACGAAATAGTTTATTTGGATAAGAATTAATACAAATGTATGGATAACATGGTCTGAATTTGATCGGCATTTTTATCTTCTTTTAAAATATAAAAAAACAGTTGTAGCGACGTAATTACAGTAGTTAGACATATGGTCTCGCGAGGTTTTTTGTAGATTTTAATACGTTTTATAATATTGTAGAACATTGTTTTGTTCTATCATTGGTACTTTCCGCAGCGTATGCGATGAAAGCCATTTTATGGCTGTTTTTTTTATACCTTGCGTTGGTTTTAGTAAAGAAATGAAAGTAATTCTAATTTTTTCTCGTAATAAAAGTAGCCTATGTTACTCAGTGATAATGTAGCTCTCTTTTGGTAAAAGAATTTTTGAAATCGGTTCAGTAGTTTTTGAGTTTATTACATACATACAAAAATACAAAAATACAAAAATACAAAAATACAAAAATACAAAAATACAAATCTTTCCTCTTTATAATATTAGTATAGATTATCTCTGTAATGTGTCTTTAATTTTATCGATTTGCCTTTTACTCAAAAATTTGAGAAGTTTTTGAGTGACGTAAGCCTTGAGACTATTTAATAACATATTTATTATAATTTAATGGTAAGAATACGATGCTATCTGTTCTATGGCGACGGTTAGACTAGCCAATGACTACCTATCTTAATTGACATGGCCTCCTGTCTAAGCGACTGAGGTAAACTAACAAGATTTAAATATTTAAAAAATATCGAAGACTCTATGACATTTCATAATAAGTAAGGTCTTACAACTCGTAAAAACTCATAAGCTTAAACTCGAAGGTTTTAGCTCGATCCGGTATTAAGTCCTACTAATATTAGGTACTAATCTGCATATTACAACGTAGTTGTTTATTTACCTACATTTACCCTACTACATTAGTAGGCTAAATATGGCAATATATAATTATAAATGCGATAAATTGGATGCTTGAAATGTTGAGATGTTTGGATATTGTTGCTCAATCACTTTGGAATGCCAAAACACATTGGGTTGAAATTTGGAACACAGTCAGATTACAGTCTGGATTAACACCCAGGCTACTTTTTGTTGCGGGAAAATAACAAGAGTTATGCGGGTGATACCGCGGGGTGTTGCTAGTTATTTTTATATTTCTAGGAAGTAACTTTACAGTTTTCACCAATCTGACAAAATTAAAATTTTGTTGCATTATGTAAATAGGTATATTAGTACCATATTAATATAAAATTATGATGTTCTCCTTGATCTCCATCAATAGTGATCCTGGCTCGTTTCTAATGTGAGCTCTTAAATGAATCGCACAACCAAACTTAGTTTTGTAAGTTCATGGCATGGCGCACGGTGCAGTAGACACTCAGCTTTCTATGTGTACCTACTTGTATACCTTAGTGTAGGAAGAATTAGATCTTTGAGGTGGTTGCCTCAGAAAAGGGCCCAGAGGTGAGCAAGCCGCGGTTCGCGGAGTAATGCGAGAGCGGTCCCGTGTTCCCGCCGTCAGCGACAGAGTTGGAAACCTGTGGAGGTTTCAGTCGGTAGCGGCGCCATATCCATCTATGTTGTCGAGTCCGACATAACCCATTCAAACAACCTCAAGCGCTCCGCTATTCACATCTGTTTTGTCAGCTAATATATATCATAGCATCCACTCTCTCCTCATGAGAAAAGGCTCCAAATTTAAGATTTCTACTGCAGCTAACACAAAAGCTGATTGATAACTTTGAAACGGCTGAACCAAATTGATGAAACATAGGAACACTCCCTACTAATTCAACTTTTAAACAAAATAACCTAAATCAGAATCGGTCCATCCGGTTGAGAGTCACGATGCCACGTAGAGATAGATACACACACACATACATAAAGTACCTACGTCTGTAAGTAGTACACAGTGCTGTGGCGTGTAAATTTGATTTAATAATAAAAATCTGTGGGTATCTATCTGTACCTAACTCATACTTAACTCGTATCGTTTTTTCGTCGGGGTTAAAATGGCGATAAATAAAATACGCTACATTGTACAAATCAGCCTTATAATAGGTAAGTATCCGCCGAGTTACTTACGTTATGCAACTCCGTGCTAATGAGTTTGTTTGCTTTCAAGAGCAAAGTCTAGATTCGTTCATATCTGTGACTCGGCAAAAACGGCGGCAGTTGGATTCCATCTTTGGGTCTTCCTTGACGCGAGTGACCTCAAGTTGATAACAAGGAAGTTTTGAAGATGGAATAAAGTGGTTTGAAGGTGCAAATAGAGCTGCCAAACTTAAAACACAATAGACTACAGGCCCGTGAACAAAGTGTATGGGTCAAATGAACCACCAGGAGACCTATGTAGGATGACAGAACGGTATAAAGTAATAAGATTCAGCACTATGCCGTCACTTGAAAGCTGTCCAACTGAGTGCAGTTGAAGAGGGGGGGTCGCAACCCTCGATCATTTCTCCTTGTCGCATGATTTTTGTACGGCATTGCGAAATAACGTCTTAGAAGAGGTATTGAAACTATAAAAAGCTAGTTCGTTCGTTCGCAAAAATCGCAGTTCTCTCGGCTAGACCAGCCATAACTTAAGCATATATTATTTTCATCTCGATTTCGTTTCATATTGTTTCTATTTAACCAAATCAGACATTGCCGGCTCAGGAGACGAAATTGCGAATTATGTTTGTCTATTTGCATTCTGAAATCTCCTCATTCGTATCTAGAATGACTTACCAAAAATGGCTTTACCAAACAGTATTCATTTTACCTTGATTTGACTTATTTATTTAAAACTTTAGCAGGGGAGCACGAGGGTCCGACCTTCTTGTAACAATTAACCGTAGTGGTCATTTAATTTAGGTACGTGGTTTTACCCGCCCAGTTTCGGTTCCTGATAATTTTCCGTGATAAAAAGTAGGTAGCCTATGTGCTATGCCGGACTATATCTGTGTTCCAGATTTCAACCTGGTCCGACGAAACGTTCCGACGGGATCTATGTTCCTATAATATGTTTATCCTAACATTCGCATTTATAATATTAATAGGATGATAGCGCTAATAATGGTACATTCTTGTAGCGTACGTGCCACGAGTGAAATAACTGCATCAAGCAGCTCACGTTTACGAGTATGACTCATGTGTCAGCCATCGCTCTTGTTTTCAACTATATTGAAGGCAAGAGGGTAGTCCACCATTAACGCCCCCGTATAAATCTTTTAGGCGAGCATAAGTACTCGGAGTGCCTAAATACTAAATAAGCAATTTCTCAATTTTACCCTAAAAAATCTGTTGCCGACTTTGCTTCTCCCCAGTCTTGCATAAGAGCAATATAAACATTATATGTAGCTTTATAAATAAATGTCGTATTGTAAAATTTTAGCGCTCTTTAATACCTACTATTTTTTTAGTTATTATGCCAAACGACTCCGCGTATAAAAAAAGAGCGTCAATAGTCAATAGCAAGTCAAGTACGCATGTGTCAAGAAGTGTTTAAACAAATTGGCTTTCATACCTAAATTCAACAGTCAAGAATGCACTAGGTATGCAAAATTAAAGATCACAGCATACAATGAATTCTTTGATTACGTCTTTTAATAATAATAATACAATTTTAATAGTAAATATTTCCAAAATTTTAAAGAATAAAACTCATAAATAAATTAATATTTGCTAGGTCAACGTGCGTCATCTTCGACCACACCGTCGCTCACCATCAGGCGAGTTGGTCAAACGCGAACCTACACGCGATAAAAAAATAATTATCGATAATCTTCGATAATCTTCTTCTTCTATTTATATAAAAATCAATGCCACTTTTCGTTGTTATTGAACTCCTCCTAAACGGCTGGACCGATCTGAATGATTTTTTCGTATACGTTTGGGTAGGGCCCTGGAAGGTTTAGATTCACAAATCAGCCCGGCAGATGGCGCTGCAGTTGATATCTAGGTTATTATTCGAGCGAAGCCGGAGCGGGCCGCTAGTAAGAAATAAAAACAATTAAAGCTTATATGGGAGTGGGTGGGTTATGTGACCCAAATGCGACCCGATCGATGGACCAGGGTTTCTACAGAGTGGACACCATCAGCTAGTGAACCTGGACCCCAGGGCCTTCCAACGCGGTGACAAGATGAGATCCAACCGTTGAAAAAAGACTTGACAATGGAAACTCCGGACTCAGGACCGGTCAAACTGGGGAGAATTAGTGGAGACCTTTGTCCAGCAGTGGGACAACAGAGGCTAATTAAAAGATATATCAGCCCGCATGCATCCACTCCTGAACATAGGTCTCTCTCTCAGGACATAATTATGTCTAGGAACTTTTGTTTAACTAAACAGCGGAATAGAATTGTATGCAATGTTTGGGAATCGCGTTACACTTATGTTATATGGGACTCCTAAGACAGGTTTTTTTGCCTAAAAGGAATTCCTGGTTGATTTAATTATATTTTAGTAAAATAAAGATATTAAGATATTAATGAAGTTACGGCTGGTCTAGTCGGGAGAACGGCGACTGCCGATCCGGAGACCCCGGGTTCAAACCCCACACGCACCACTGTCTTTTCGAAGTCATGTGCGTAATGCCGCTAACTTAAAACGGTGAAGGATAACATCGTGAGGAAACCGACATATACCTAGAATCTTTCGAAGTCATGTGTCATCCACCAACCCGCACTGGGCCAGCGTGGTGGATTATGGCCTTAACTCTCTCCTTGCGAGAGAAGGCCCCGAGTTCCAGCAGTGGGAACGTTTAGTGGGCTGTTGATGTTGATGATGTTGAAATAAAGATATTATTGTTGTTTATTGATTAACTAGGAGAGCCCCACGCGCTTACCCGCGTAGTCTCCGATCCCGTCTTTTTCCCGGCATAAAAAGTAGCCTATGTATTCTTCCAGAAAATAATCTAACTACGTTTGATACTCGTATAGTCAGTCAAACTGTGTTTGGTAGTGGTAGGACTCAACACAACAGTTACAAAGTTAAAACATTCGCTATACACATTTCGATTGGTCGTAATGTTTGTAATTCTGCACAAAACAAAACTCAATCAGAGTCGGGTCGGCTCCCACGGCGGCGGCGTGTTGACACAAACGACACGATTGCACACAGAGCATTGTTACTCCAACACTGACAATGTACTCGAATGTGCTGTTTGTGTGAAAACGATAAGACATAATTTTTTTGTGTGGCAGACAGACATACAGAAGCACTAATATGTACACCTAATTAAAATTATGAATGTCAATGTTTGGATGTTTATTGCTCAATCACGTATACGGATTGGTCTGAAATTTGGAACACATATTATACTTAAATCTGGATAAACGCACTGGCTACTTTTTGTCCCGGGAAAGTAACTACGCGGGTAAAACCGCGGAGTGCTACTAGTCTATACTAATATTATAAAGAGGAAAGATTTGTTTGTTTGTTTGTTTGTAATGAATAGGCTCCGAAACTACTGGACCGATTTCAAAAATTCTTTCACCTTTGGAAAGCTACATTATTCCCGAGTAACATAGGCTACGGTAGATGGCGCTGCAGTTGATATCTAGGTTATTATTCGAGCGAAGCCGGAGCGGGCCGCTAGTACAATAATAAATTGTTTCGAGTTTGTCAATTATTTTTATTTTGTGTATTCAATCTATTTATCAGAATTGAATTAAAACAACACGACCAATCCTACTAATATTAAAAATGTCAATGTTTGTATGTCTGTTGCTCAATCACGTCGTAACGTATGAACAGATCGGGCTGAAATTCAGAACACAAATACAAAAACCTGTACCTATTGCTGTTTGCAAGTAAGTATAGAATATTACAAAACATTTTTAAAGTTGACCATACAAACTGGCCTTTTCGAGAGGCATGCAAAGCAGTTTCTATTATATATTTGATTGGCCTCGTGGCTTAGTTGGTAGTAGCTCTGCCTGCGAAGCCGAGGGTCGTGGGTTCGATTCCCACCCAGTGCAAATATTTGTGTGATGAATTCAAATGTTTGCACTGTGTCTGGGTGATTCTATGTATAATAAGTATGTATTTAAAACTATATAAGTGTTATATCAGCTATCTGGCCACCATCATACAAGCTTTGGTTAGTTTGGGGTCAGATGGTGCTGTGTGTGAATTGTCCACCAATATAATATTTATTTATTATTGGTCTGAATTTATACAATGATAAAAATAAGAGTCAGCTGATAGAAGTCTTCTTCTTCTTGGTTTATTTTTTAGCTTTTAATCGGTCACAGTTAGATTATAGTCTGGAAAACCCATATTTATGTTACTTTTTATCCTGGTGAATCAACGGGAACGGGGGGGTCTACCGCCGAACGAACAATGTCATCGCTTTGATGTTTCTCTCTCTTTTCTTATCGCTTGAAATGATAGAGACAGCATTAGCAAAGCGATAGCCGATTTAGTTAGGCGGTAGAAGCGCGGGAGCTACGAGGGTAAAACCGCGGGCCGCTGCTAGTATATTATAAAAAAAAAACAAAAGGTTCCAAAGACGTGAACCGAGGAGGTTTAACTCCACTTTTGTGAATATCTAGGCTGTGGAATGTGTTGTCTGAGTGGGTTTTATTTATTTCGATGGTTACAATCTTGGTGTCTTCAAATCGAGAGTTAATCGATTTCAAGCACGCTCCGTCGTGGACCGCATCGTTACTTTACATCAGGCGAGGTTGGTCTGCTAGTGCAAGCCTATTTTTGATTAAAAATCTAATCCCTTCCATGTTCCCACAGCTGAGGTTCAAGGTCTCAAGGCCCTAATTAGCTAAAGTAGATAAATCCAAATGTAAACCCGCATTTGGATGGCCATTTAAGTCCTTTCATGATGTCTTTTTGGTAATATGCCGTTTTACTCATGACGTTTTCCATCAGTTTTAAAGCTGGTAATATTCAATAATTATACATCAATTGAAACAAGTTAAAGAAAGATTAAATAGCGACGCCACAACCATTATTGTTAAGCGTTTGGAAGGCGGGTGATAAAACTGTTTATGTCATATTAGTATTGCTCACTTTAATTTCACACCAAATTAAAGAAAGCATAGACATGCATATTATAAGCTATGTATTTAGACGGTACCTACCTATATTCAGTGGTCAGGTTGCAGTTGCCGACTCAAACCTTTTTTTTGAAGTGAAACCTTCTGTTGGCGCTTGAACTCATTCACGCTCGTAAATGAAAGAAATCTTCGAGTGATGCTTAGAAGACTTATTTAGACGACAATGCTTTGAAGATTTATTTACACAGGGTCACAGGGGACAATTAAAAATCTAAAGGCCGGGTCACACAGAGGCGATCCGATAGCGATAGCGATCCGATAGCGATAGCGATCCGATACCGAGTATGGGATCGCGCCCGCTTGCTGTGTGTCAGGTTGCATACAAATTCGAACGTTACAAAAAATATCGTCTCGCTATCGGATCGCTATCGCTATCGGATCGCCTCTGTGTGACCCGGCTTTAAAAAATATCTAATGGTACATAGATTCTTTTTAACGCGAGAAAATAACTGGAACGGGAACTACGCGGGGCGCTGCTAGTAAAGTCTTTTTACCCGATTTATTGTATTTTTACTGGTCATCATCATCAACATCCCTATAAACGTTCCCACTGCCGGGACTCGGGGGCCTTCTCTCGCAAGGAGAGAGTTAGGCCATAATCCACCGCGCTGGCCCAGTGCGGGTTGGTGGATGACACATGGCTTCGAAAGATTCTAGGTATATGTCGGTTTCCTCGCGATATTTTCCTTCACCGTTTTAAGTTAGCGGCATTATCCACATGACTTCGATAAGACAGTGAGTGGTGCGTGTGGGGTTTGAACCCGGGGTCTCCGGATCGGCAGGCGCCGTTCTCCCGACTAGGCTAGCCGTAACTTTTTACTGGTGGCCCTCCAAAATTCGAGGCTGGGATCGCGACTTCTCCAGAGAGTACACTCCCGACTATAACTAACAGTTCGCGCTGAGACCGCGACACGAGACCGCGACAGGAGACCGAGACCGGAGACCGCGACAGGCACTTGACACTATGGAATTGTATGGACGCCAGTTCGCGCTGAGACCGCGACAGGAGACCGAGACAGGTCGCGGTCGCGGTCGCGGCGCGAACTGGTGCCCATACAATTCCATAGTGTCAAGTGCCTGTCGCGGTCTCCGGTCGCGGTCTCCGGTCTCGGTCTCGCGTCGCGGTCGCGGCGCGAACTTGTACCTTTAGGTAAATATTGCAAATGAAACTACTTTGACACGTCGATGATCAAACCAAGCGTGCAGTCTCGAAAAGAGAATAAAACAAAACACTAAGTTATTTTACCCGCAAACATTTAGCATAACAATGAAAAAATGCAAAAAGAGTACCTATGTGATTATTCATATTTTACTTTTGTAAAAATATTATAAGAAAACGTATACAACAGTTGTTCTTTTTTTGGTCGGCAAACATTCGACCGTTCATCGTTCATAATTTATTCATGCGAAGATGTGTTTGTTTGTCATTTTGTTTCGTCCTTTTGCCCCTTCAACGTAACACTTGGCTATAAATATAAGTACCTAGTTACTTAAATGTTTAGTGTAGTTTTTGTTACTTTTGCAAAATTATTTTTATTAAAAGGTATGTATGTTCCCATATAAAAGATATGGTTTTAACTTTGAATATTTAGGTAAATTTAAAAAAATAAAGTGGCCAAGTGCGAGTTGGACTCGCCAATGAAGGGTTCCGTTGCAGCAAGTTACATAATATGTACATAGTACACATAGTTTTTGTAGTTCGTTTACCTTTGATCGAAGTTTTAATAATAGTTTATTTTTCATTCTCTTAATTTAGAAGTTAGAGGGGGGGGGGCACACATTTTACCACTTTGGAAGTGTCTCTCGCACAAATTATTCAGCGTAGACAAAAATTATATTAGAAACCTCAACATCATTGTTGAAGGCCTATCGATAGACACCTCACACGTGTAGGTTTGATGGAAAAAAAATTAGTTTCAGTTCTAAGTATATATACTTACACAAATTTTTTTTAAATTTTTTTTTCTAAAAATCTTGATGCGGTTCACAGAATTCCTTAACACAGAACTTACCAAGTTTCAACAATGTAATTCTCATAGTTTCGGCAAAAAGTGGCTGTGACATACGGACGGACAGACAGACATGACGAATCTATAAGGGTTCCGTTTTTACGTTTTACGGAACCCGAAAAATTAACATTCCTCCCTCATCACAAATTAGCCCAAACTGCGAAAAGTTTGTATTTTCAAATCAAAATATTGTTATATTTCGGATATTTAAATCCATTTATTTGTACAGCCAACATATACCATTTATGTACATTGTTTTAATTAACTATGTAAAATTCTTATTGTTATATTTTAAACTTACCTATTATACATAAATTAAATATTAGTCAGTTACATTATTAAAAAATATTGTAAGTACGCGTATTTTTTCTTATGTTTCAAAAACAACAAAAATCGAAGATACTTTAGAGTGCTTGGAAGTTACGACTGACGTCACGACTTTATAGGATTTTATGTAGATTTGACGCCCAACCCCCCTCTCTGGAAGTTGATGGTCTATAATCTATATCTTTATCGATTTTTAATAATTTCATATGTATGTGTAAAATAATTTGTTTAAGTAGCGCAGTCAGAAACGATAATTTAATATTCCAATTTCTGAATATGTATGAAAATGAAACTTAAACTTAAAAGTCATGGGAACTAGAGTAAAAAATTGTAGAAACATTAATGTTATAAGATTTAATAAACACATCGGTAATAGAAATAAGTAACATTAATAATATACATTTTGAGTTACGAGTATATTCTTATGTTATGTAACTGACAGGTATGATGTCAGGCATAAGATGCAGTTTGGGGCATTTGTTGTTGTAATGTTTGAATAACATTTTTATCCGGAGGAGCTACAACCCTTACGGCGGTAAGTTCCCTCCGAGCCCACTGCTTCACACCCTTGTTACACCGTTTGTATAATAAGTATAGTGAAAATACCAAGATTATTGATGTTAAATTCATGTAGTTCGGACTCTGTCCTATTCTCCCTCCTGCCGATCTTTGCATATCTGCGTCAGCAGATTCCAATGCGGTTGTCTGGTACATTTTTGGGTCACTTCGGTATTCCAGCTTGTCAACGGACACGTATATCACTCACTCACGTCACTCCACGCTGGCACTTCCGTCGCTGTAATTTTCCGTCGTCGTTGTCAAGTCAGCACTATTCTCTTCACTCGGCGGTTTGTTCGGGGTCACCACTTTGCCGAGGGTATGTGTGTGCGTGTTCTGTGGGTCTAGGGTGGTTAATCTGACTCCTGAGTGTCCCTCACTTGTACTCTATAAAACTCTGGAATTCGGTAGACTGCGTTTATTGGCGACGGACAAGTGCACGATACAGAGGCGAGGCAACGACTGGTGCGGCGTGTGGATTAGAGGTTGGTATAAAACAAAACTGCTGATGCGGTGTGTCCACACATCGCCACAACATATCACCTATTTTTTCTAAATCTACCTGGCGGAATATTAAGAATGATATATTTTTGACCCAACCATCATCCTCATTGTTTCAAATATATTTGTCTTATACACACACAATACGTGATGTTTCTAGTGTTCCTAATACAGCTAATAAAAGAGCTGAGAGCTTTGAAACGGCTGACCCGATTTTGATAAAACATAGCTCGGGAGTGCGACTAATTCATCTTTCAAATAAAAAAAATCAATCGGTCCATCCATTTTGGACCGATGATGTCCCAAACAAACAGACATATACCCACGTCAAACTTAGAATACTCCGTCCTTTTTGTGTTGATGCTACCAAATCAAATTTAGAAACATATGGTGCACATAAATTCGCAGTTTCTCTTTTTTTTGCTGAAAATAGTTTGCAGTTTGCACAAAATGCCCCGTCAGGGGTGGGATCGGATTTGTTATCCTCAACGCAAAAACGACTGGTTGTCACAAGTGTCACGTCTCTGTGTGTGTCTATGGCTTCGTAGCTCCCGGACGGCTGAACCGATTTTGATTCAGTTTTTAGGATGTTGTTTCTATTATCCCCCTGATATAGAAGTTATACTAGGGGGTATATATGGGAGTTATAGTAGTTTTACCTATATAATTGTATATTTGTGATATATAACTCAGATACAGTACCAACACCATATTCACGTGTAACAGGAAACTGCATTGAAGTATCGGGAACTAATAATAATTTATCAGAGAACTAAAGTCGCCGACATAGCTCAACGGATATTAGCAAACTGAAGTGGCAGAGGGCCGATTATATCTGCCGCAGGCCTGATAACCGTTGGGGCTGAGGGGTTCTGGAGTCAAGACCGCGAATCTACAAACGTCGTGTAGGACGCCCTGATACTACATGGAGTGACGATATGCGAAAGACGGCTGGTGGCGGTTGGAAACATAAAACCTAGGATCAGGCAGAGTGCCGTATTATGGGAGAAGCCTAGGTATGTCCAGTAGTGGACGAACACATGCTGCTGCTGAGGATAATGATGATCAATAGGTACTGCTTTAATTCAAATGTGCTTAATGTAAGTAGTAAGTTAGGTATGTAGTGTAGTGGTAGTTTTTATTGCAATTTTGTTCTGTTACCAAACGTTATGTTCAATAAAAAACATAGACAGCATATATTATTATGATGTAGCACAAGTAATTTGGTACATTGGCAATTAGTAAGTAATTTGGTAAAGAATAATTACAGTTCTTGGACAGAGTATTATCAAAAATCCCCGTGTGCCCGTATCTCACAATTAGGTAAATATTATCGTTCAAATTTGAACGCAAGTTTTTGCAATACAAATGAATCATATTTACGTCGAATTTTTCGACAACGGTTTGGGAGAACGGGGTTTCAAATAGATAATTAAACAGTGGAAATCTATATATATAAAAGCGAAAGGTCACTCATCAAGGAATCTCAGAAACTACAAATGCTAGGAATCTGAAATTTTGCATGGTGGTCTCTTTTCGCACGTAGGCGCTCGCTAAGACGGGGTTTTGCGAAATTCAACCCCTAAGAGGGTAAAACAAGGGATGAACGGTTGTATGAAAATTCTTCATTTTCAAAGTTATCAAATTTTGTATCTAGACACTTGACACGAAGCAATTAAATATTTGTTCTGTCAATTTTGTAATTTCGAACTGTACGGGGGTGAAATTGGGGTCGAAATGAGGGATGAATGTCAATATGGAAGTTCCCAACCGTTGAAGATAAAACCATGAAACTCAGTATATAGACACTTGACACGAAACAAACGAATGTTTGTTCTAGCAGTTTCGTAATTTTGAACTGTATGGGGTTGAAATTTGGGTTGAAATGGGGAATTAATGTCAATATGAAAGTACCCAACCGATGAAGATAAAACCATGAAACTCTGTATCTAGACACTTGACACGAAGCAAACGAATGTTTGTTCTAGCAATTTTGTAATTTCGAACTGTACGGGGATGAAATTGTAATTGAAGTCAAAGTGCTTTATTCATAAATGTAAAATTTACACGTTCATTATAAATAAATAAATAAATAACACGTCAAAAAATTGAAATGGGGGATGAAAGTATTTATGGAAGCTCCCACTCGTTGAAGATAAAACCATGACACTCTGTATAAAGGCACTTGACACGAAGCAAATAAATGTTTGTTCTATCAATTTAGTAATTTCGAACTGTATGGGGAACGGGGAAGAAATTGGGGTTGAAATGGGAAATTAACGTCAATTTCGAAGTTCCCAACCGTTGAAGATAAAACCATGAAACACTGTATACCTATAGACACTTGGCACGAAACAAACGAATGTTTGTTCTAGCAATTTTGTAATTTCGAACTTTATGGAGATGAAATTGGGGTTGAAATGGGGGATGAATGTCAATATGGAAGTTCCTAATCCTTGAAGATAAAACCATGAAACTCTGTATATAGGCACTTGACACGAAGCAAATAAATGTTTGTTCTAGCAATTTTGTAATTTCAAACTGTATGGGGATGAAATTACGATTGAAATGGGGGGACGAATGTTTCTTTTCGCTTTCACACCTAAACAACTGAACCGATTTTGATGAAATTGTTTTATCGTAAACTGTTTTCAGTAACCATTAATGTGTCTGGGTACACAAATAGGTACTGCCTGAGTTACCTTATTATTTATTTTGCGCGGACGAAGTCGCGGGTAACAGCTAGTCTTTGATAAAATTAAGACTTCAATGGTGGAAATAAAGATAATATTGTAAAATCTTGTTTGAAAGCATTAAGCCTCGCAAATGCTAGATCAGGTTCTCACAAAGGCACCTTGAAGAAATTGCAGAACCAAATATCAAAGCAATCAAATAAAATTAGTTATATTTTTAGGCTTATTTATATCTTTTGAGTAGGTAGTTGAATTTCCAACATGTCCATCTCCATACTATACACCTGAGTTTGAGATTTGCTACCAAAATTAACAAAAATATTAAACTTAGGCAAAAATTATATTTATCGATTTGTTTTTGTTGTTTTTTATTATTTAATTGACACCCTTAACACTGCAAAACATGTTATAGGTAGTACTAATGTTGTAAAAGGAATTCGATTTTCTTTTTTTAGTTGACATTGACACACAAGTATCACATTGACACTGCAATAATAAATCGTTCATTCATAAATACATACATTGATTTGGTTGGTTTTTTTTTCAAAAATAATGGTTCAAGCCGCTCGTTACGTAACGATACGTAACTGGTACGTAAATAATAATTAATACTTATTATTGTTATTATTACCGCAGTTGAAATCGATAGTATTTGAATAATAATAATATAATATGAAATAGGGTTTAAAAGGACATTCATTATGATATTACGAAAAACTACATAATTATAAATTTCTGGTAATAAACTCATTGTTAACGTGTGAAAAATGTATTTGTAAACTGAAACTTAAAAAAAAATATACATTCATTAAGGCATGACATTTTGCATCATATACCTTCCAAGGATATTCACAGCAAAATTAACTTCCATCTATATAGGTAAATAAAGATAAAATAAAGTACTCACACTAAAAACAATTCGGGAACAAAAATCTTTGCACAGGACACAGCACTATAGAATATTAATAAAACAAGCACTTTCAGTCACGAGTTTCGTATCCGCAAGAACAAGAGACGTACGTCCTCTTCGGAGGACAGCGTGATACTGAGGTGGTGTCGGCAGTCAGGTAAATTGATTGCGTGCGCGCAGCTTCTGAGCTTCTAATGATATACTAGACGTGACTTTGAACGCGGAATCGAAACTGGTATTTTTAGGAAATTTCGGCAGATTTTGGTCATGGCAGTTAGTTATTGACAGACCTTGAAATTTCTGAAAAACGACTTCCATGTAGAAAAATCTGTGTTTATTAGTATCGAGGACTAGGGAGGGAAACGCTCATCAACCTATAATAGGCTACAATCCAAGGACGTTTTAAACGTCCTTGGCTACAATCCTAAAAAAACTAATTAGTCCGTCAGCTAATTTGCTAAAAAATATTGTACCTACAAACAGTACCAAGATACAATGCTTAGAGGTTTAGCATGACGTCACTCGTGGGTACGGTTTTTAGATTTTTACCCACAAGTGTCGTCACGACCCCACTCTGGAAGTTTGATTATCTAGATATGTCTTTGTCGGTTTTAATGATTTGATAAAACCAAATAAAAGTGTCCCACATTTTTCCAATGATCTAGTTGACGGACTAATTAGAATGGTTTATTTTTGACCCAGTCCGATTTCCTAAACTGGATATTACAATTCCTGGGGTACGTGAGTGCGTGGCTCGGGAACCTCCACGTGGTGCACCCTGGGCATTACACAACAACTTGCCTCTTGGCCTCTTGCCTCGGTGGCATCTTGTTGTGTGATGGTGAATCCCGGCCGGGGCTGCGAACTTCTACACGCACTCCTCACCCTCTTGAGCAGTGCGTGTAGAGATTGGGGAGAGGGACTGGAATACTTGGAAGGTTACTCGGCCGATACATTGGCCAAGTAAAATTCTTTCAGATGAGGGTCCTCCACGAGCGCTCAGTGAAGAAGAACAAAGGCCGCGATGCGGCCATAGAGGTGGAACCGCGGCTATCCCTAGCCGTGGTGGTGAGGGCGGACCTCGCACTGTCGTCCATCTTGTGTGAGTTAGAGGAGCGAGAGTTGGAAGCATCTCGCTCCTCCACTGAGGTGGAAGTGGACACTGGGGCGAGCCTAGCGATTCGCGACTCTGGGCTCGATTTAAGTCTTTACCCCATCCTGTCTCCACAGGGCCTGGAGCGTCTGACATTTAGGACCGTCCGGCACCTTGCCTAGGGATAGGTCTTCGAGGTGACGCGCCGCTGTTTTCGCATTTCTGCATCACTAGAGCTAAATGCGGGGGGGGGGGATACTAATGCCCACCGCGAGGTGGGTCGTAAGGGTGGTTGCAAGGGTCAGGGTCGTTGACGGAAGTTCGAAAAGTGACCCTGCGACCCTGACTCCTTCAGGAGAAATCTATGGGGGTTTTAGTCGGTAGGGGCACCATGTCGACTCCCATAGTGTCGAGCCCGACATGCCATGTCCCTACGTGGTAGGCATACGTAAATGTATTACCCCACATAAAAAAAATATTCAATAAAGGTATTACAATTGCTACTTTGGTGTTTCTGTACTTTGTTTTTATTATTTAAGTGCAATAAAAAGATTATCTATCTTTTTATCAGAAAACATACCTAAAAACGAAATCCAACTAAAGTGAAACAGTTTTTCACTTTAGTTGGATTTGCCAAATAAATCTGAGTTAAGAAGATACAATATACTGTGCCCTGTGCAGTAATAGGTATGCAGTAGGGTACCGGACTGGGTCAAATATACACCATCCTAATTAGTCCGTCAGCTAGATCATGGAAAAATATAGGACACGTATTTTTTGTTTTTTAATAATATTAAAAATCGTCAAAGATATTATAGACCATCAAACGTGATCAAACTTCGAGAGTAGGGGGTCGCGACGTCACTCGTGAGTAAAAATCGTACTCACAAGTGACGTCACACGAAACTTCGAAGCGCTGTATCTTCGTCATCTTCGTCACTAACGGGCTACTTAGTTTTTTTGAGGATTGTACCCTGTTAACATAGCAGCAGTTAGTAGTGGTAGGGCTCTTTGTAAAATCCGCCTGGGGAAGTATGTATCGCACTTTTGCTAGTAATTCTGCGGCCAAGCAGTAGTGTGCAAACATTACTGTGTTCCAGTTTGAAGGGCAATGTTTCCAGTGCAATTACTGGACTAAGAGATAAAATACCTTATAATTCCCGGATGAAGAGCGCAGTGCGGTGCTAGGTGGGTAATGATCTAATGATTTGGACTCTTCATGTTCCATTAGCTGCTGTTATGGCCAGGCATTTTGCTTACCATCAGGTACATGCCCTGCTCGTCTCGTTACTCTATACTATAAAAAAATACAACCCTACTTTTACCAGTCAACTAAGTTGAATCCCGAATAATAATATTAATCGCCCAGAAGTGGCCATGGGTCAGCTATAGGTACCTACTTACATAACGAAATGAGTGTAAAGTAATCTAACCACGTCAAACGACAGAACACCCAAAGCACATGCGTATTATTATTTTAACGTTGTTCTAAAAACCGGCGCTAACTTTAATAGTAACATCTTTTCATGGTTGACGTTCCAAAGACACGAACGAGGAGGTTTGACTACATTTTCGTGATAAGAACGTGTATGTGTGGAATTCGTTGCTTAAATGGGTCTTTCCCGAAGATGGCTGCTATCTTCGTGTCTACAGGTGAAGCGGTTTCTTCTATTCTTCTAGACATTCACGCTCAATCATAGACCGCAAGGCTTAGCATCAGGCGAGACGATGTTTGTGCAAACTTTTTATTGTTAAAAAGTTTTTCTTAAAAGTAGTACCTAGTGTGACAAGATGAGCAAAAAATGTGCCTGATGGTAAGCAACATAACAGCACAGTGACGTACAGCTATTAGAACATGAATAGTCCAAATAATCACCTAGCACTGCACTGCGCTCGTCACCCAGAGAAATAAGCTGTCTTATTTCTAGCCCAGTAATTTCTCTAGAAGCATTGTCCTTCAAACTGGAACACAGTACTGTTTGCACATTACTACTTGGTGGTAGAATATGGCAAAGGTGTGGTACTACCCCAGGTGAACTCAGCAAAGAGCCCTACCCCTACAGAAAGTAGATAAATGAACCAATGTCAGGTTAGTTATTAGTATAAATACAATCACTTAGTTTTTTTACTATTTACCTAACTTGAAATAATTGTTTTGCGTACGTCCATATCTATTTAGCATCAACTCTTTAATTATTATTTTTTTACCTTTATTAACAAAACTAAAATACAATGAGAACTACACTACGCTACATACCTAACTACTTACACTAAGCACAACTGAATTATCCATAGACCAATGAAGGTCTACAGATAATCAAGATGTTCAAGCCCACTACCAATCGGAAGCGTACCCAGCATGCTGGCGGCAATACCACGCTGAATGGCAATGCTTATGCGTTGGGCCAAATAAACGCCAGCATTAATTAATTAATTAATTGGTGGTAGTGTACATTTCTCACGCAAGTATTAGTTAGGTATGTTTTTCAACATCAACAGCCCACTAAATGTTCCCACTGCTGGGACTCGAGGCCTTCTCTCACAAGGAGAGAGTTAAGGCCATAATCCACCACGCTGGCCCAGTGCGGGTTGGTGGATGACACATGACTTCGAAAGATTCTAGGTACATGTCGGTTTCCTCACGATGTTTTCCTTCACCGTTTTAAGTTAGCGGCATTACGCACATGACTTCGAAAAGACAGTGGTGCGTGTGGGGTTTGAACCCGGGGTCTCCGGATCGGCAGCCGCCGTTCTCCCGACTAGACCAGCCGTCACTTGTACAGGTATGTTTTTACTTACTTACTATACCTAAGTATTCTCGGATCACCCTTTGCCATGTAAGACAGGGATGAAATGAAAAACTTGGCGATTATCTCAAAAAAAATAATTTGGAAAGTTTCTAGTCCCAGAAAAGCGTAGGAAAGTTGCTTGGCTGATATTTCTGGAGAGTTCTAAGTCTTTCTGAGGAAGTAACACACCTTTGCCAGTTATTCTACCGTTCCGGTGCCGGTTTGAATGGGCAATATGCCCACTATAAAGGGAAAGGGCATATAGATAAAACACCCTGTATATCTGCGTAACGAGCGCAGTGCAGTACTAGGTAATGGTTTGGACTCTTCATGTTCCCATAGCTGTGTGTCGCTATGCTGCTATGTGGCAGGCATGTTGCTTAGCATCAGGTACGTATCCTGCTCGTCTCGTCACTCTATTCTAGAAAAAAATGCTTCTTGAACGTAGTTCCTAGATATGTTCCAAAAGTAGTGCTGATTTTATGGTGCCCCGTTCTCCCTGCACGTAATTGTCGGGGTCGCCACTGGGGGCTGCAAAAGAAAGAGGAATGTAGGTGTTGTAACACGCCGTTACCCCTGTCGTCTGCAGGGACAAAATTTTGGGCGGTGGTATAAGTAACAGGTCCACCGTGGGGATATCTGGCACTCACTAAATGATTTCCGTGGTAGTTCTGGAGCCGGATATTCTAGTTCGCCGGTGACGGGACGTTGTCTCGGCTGTTTTGTGTGAATTGCGTAATGTTTTTTTCTTTTTTTAGTTAATTTTCTCCACGTAAAACAGAAATAAAAAAAAACTATTTTTTTGCAGAATGACAGAATGCAGGACTGTAGAAACCAGAATGATACTCAGTGTTATTGATTCATAACAATAATTTATTTTGTTTTGTAAAAAAGTATTTTTGTGTGGAAAAATACACACACAAGGTTAAATTCCATTGAGATTTCATTGCGGGAAATTTTAAGTAAATTATCTTCAACGACCTCTTATCGGAAGATCTAAGCACGAAGCTACGTCACGACTAAGTAAGTAAGTAAGTAGGTATAGCCACCGCATCAGCACAACATAATTGGTCTATTTATACGTCTCATGTACCTACCTCTGCTGACCACTGGTAGGTACTTATTTATTGACGTACAATCCCGTGTACATAACAAGGTAATATGATCAAAGTACACCTCAAAAGTTATGTTTACAAGATAATTAGACTGTTAGAAGGTTCTACTAAAAGTAGAAAAACTGAAGGAATGGAATATGATGTCTGTGTGGGGATTTTCCAAGAACTGGGTGGTTTCAGGAGAGAATTGGTTTCTTCCACTCATAGGTAAGTGCGAATCATTTTAGAGAGCATGGTTGTTTTACACCAGGCGAGATGGTCGTCAATCCTATCCTTTGATGAAAATCATGGACGTATAAAAAAGTCAGACATAGTCTCGCTAAAACAAACACTGTGTCACTAGAGTCGGCCACGTTTGCACGTGTGCGTTGTCAAGTTGTCACTGATAGGCTGATACGCACACATATACACAAGTAGCGCGTGTAATGACCCACTGATGTGTGCGTATCAGCCTGTATGTGACAGCGCACACGTGCATATTATGTGGCCGACTCGATGGACACAGTTTTTGTTTTAGCGAGACTACGTCCGACTTTTTTTATACGTCCATGATGAAAATAAAATGTTTTTGTGCGAAACTGATAAAACGATTATATTCTATCTAACTAAGACATGAAAATCTCGTGAAATGTTTGTTCGATTAAAATGAAATTGTTTACTTAGGTATGTGATTTAATACATAGGTATGATAATAACTTTTTTAATCGATATCAAAAAGGAGAAGGTTATCAATCCATCAATTTATTTTTTTAACGACGTTGACCGATTTCTCGAGAACGCCCAAACCGGTTTTGATAATTATTTCTTTATTTGAAAGGATATAGGTAGGTACCTACTTACTCCCGAATAATACCAAACATTTTTTTTAAATATAGTATAGTGGTTTTTAACCTAATAATCATATCATTGGATTACCAAATGACATGATCAAGACTCGAATCGACTGTATTCAGATCTGGAAACGGTTTCATCACACATCCACATCTATATCGCACATCATGATACCTCAAAACCAATCTTACGGTCACAGAGTACAGTTGTATTTCAAACGAATTCGCAATTTGCATTGACACCTTCAATTAATCTTACAACCGGAATTCAGATAGAACTTAAGCTTTATTGCGTGGGTTTAACGTTTAGTTTCCTATAAACGTCACTGCAGTGACGGGATGTGTTGGGTCGACTGCCCGCACTTGACCGACCGGCGCAGGCGCTAAAGGACTTACGTAATGAACGTAATGTGCCCCCTACAATTTTATCTGACCCACTGAATCATGCCGCTACAATCGCATTCTTTTCACATTCGCATTTACACATATCATTTTGGCATCGTTAGTTCCATCTTTGTTCAACTAGTCGAATAAGTTTGTGATTCTGTAAGAGATTGTACGTACATACAATGACGTGTAGTCTTTACGATTATTTCAATACAACAAAAGGCGAGACTGTTTGTCTGTTGCGAAGTAAGATGGATAAGGTCGAAGATCTTAATTGCACTACTAATAGTAATAAAAGTTGGCATAAGCAGTCGAGTAAATGTTCCCACGGCTGAAACTCGTGGTTTTCCCTCAAGACAGAATCAAGTCCATGATCTGCCATGCTAAGTCTTTACTGGTAGGCGAATGAACACATTTTTTTTTTAATAAAGATTGACGAGACGTACGGACATGTGCCTGAAAGTAAGCAGCACAGTGACACGCAGCTATTGGAACATGAAGAGTCCAAATCATTACCTAGCACTGCACTGCGCTCGTTACCCAGAGATCTAAGATATCTCTAAGCACTGTAACATGACTTCGAAAGTATTTATAACATATCGGTTTCCTCGCGATGTTTTCATTCAGCCTTAACATCAGTGTTGAGGAAAAAATTGGACGTCTGCACTTGGAAATATGTATATTCAGAGGTGCAGTTGGGATTCGATCCTACGTTCTCACGGTTATGAATCGCATGTTCCAACCGCTAAGCCATAAGCCAAGCCAACGACTATCAAAAATGAATAGTTAAGTCATTAAAATTGTAAATGAATTAAAATAAAAATAAAAAATAAAATAAATTTATTTCAATAAAAATAGATCTTAACTATACAATATTTTCTTACTTCTATAAACAGGTAGATTCTTTTTGTTTGCCTGAACTAGGTAGAACCTGTGTTTCAGGCGCGAGAAATGCTTATTTACCTAAGAGTTACATCTAGAAAGAAAATAAAACTAAACAATTTATTAATAATTCGGTCGGTACGAAATCGGTAAAAAGAAAAGGTATTTAAGAACTACTTTGCTAAAATTATAGGTATGCGATTCCTTAATTATTTTGTAACTACTATCATATGTTCAGTTTCCTCATATGACAGAGTCAGCAAATACTCGGAGACAGTTTGCTTACTAATTATATAAATTTTGATTGTAAATGCATAACAATCTATTTATTCGATTGTAGAGTAATGGTCCTAGAAATATGAAAAATCTAGGTACTTGTGAAAGCGTGTTTTGTGTGTGCCAGCGAGATAAATACAATATCCTTACGTCTCTTGTTAGTATTGTTAGTGGAGTATGAAAGTAGTTTGTGCTGTTTTATTGTAAGTTAATTGTTTTCTTAACTTTTTCTTCATTGTAAAAATATATACCATTACGTAAATTATAATCTGGACCATCTATATAGTGCCATTTTGCCTTTTTACTACTGGACAGGAAATAATTTTATTTTCTTCTAAAAAACAAAAACTGACTTAAAATTAAATTAAACTCGGACACTCCGACTAAATTTAATATTTTTTGTTGAAAATACGAGTATGATATCGTCATATAAAGGTAAGCAAATTTAAGTTTTTTATTTTTATATTTCAAAAACCACCGCACCGATTTCGACAAAATTTATATGTATGTATTACATCTGAACTATGCTCTATACCTATCTATACTCTACAAGACAAAATAAAACGGGCCAAATGCGAGTCGGACTCCCGCACGAAGGGTTCCGTAACAAATATGCAAATAAACGGCGAAACCTCTTTGGCTTTATTCTGAATTCCGTAAGCATAGACTACCTATCGCAGCTTCCGCGGACAGGCTTTCATCCAAAAAGCCATCCGTCCGTCCGTCTGTCACCAGGCTGTATCTCAAGAACGGTGATAGCTAGACAGCTGAAATCTTCACAGATGCTGTAATTTAGCCCGTTTTAACCTTCAGGTACGGAACCCTAAAAATAACGATCAAAATTGATTCTGAATTGGCGGCGCTATCGCGTAACATACCTACATATAAACAAAAACAACATAATATAACCGAATTGAGAACCTCTTCTTTTTTGAAGTCGGTTAAAAAGCGCCATCATTTCATGGTTGATGTTTCAAACGAGTCAATTTAAAGCAGTAATTTACAAATACAACACAGAAATGTTTGAACATTAGGTACCTACCTACTGCTTGGTGGTAGAGTAATAAATAATTGGCAAAGGTGTGCTATTTCTCTGAACTCTAAACTCACTACAAAGGTTTCTTCACGACCTTTTCCTTCATCTTTAAAGCCACTTGTGATGACTAACTTGTACATCTGTCATGTCCATTTAGTAGTGGTTCGTTTTAGTGACGATTCCAGTGCAGTGCTCTTGGGCTCTTCAAATTCGTAAATAACTACGTGAAACTTGGTTGTTGTGAAAAGGCTTGATGCCAAAGAATATGTAAATACTACATATAGTGCTAGAACAAACGCACGCACGAAAGCACGGGTCTGATCGCTCTTGTCCTTGTCGCTCCCGTGGAAGTGTCATATTTTTGTCGCAGCACATCACTATGCTGCCAGCGAACATACACAGAGGAACCGTGCGGATAAACCTGATCTATTCACTTATTTTTTATCTAAGTTTGTTGCTATCAGACGTATTTTTTACTAGTCTCATCACTTTATAATGTACTAGCGGCCCGCTCCGGCTTCGCTCGAATAATAACCTAGATATCAACTACAGCGCCATCTGCCGTAGCCTATGTTACTCGGGAATAATGTAGCTTTCCAAAGGTGAAAGAATTTTTGAAATCGGTCCAGTAGTTTCGGAGCCTATTCATTACAAACAAACAAACAAACAAATCTTTCCTCTTTATAATATTAGTATAGATATAGAAAAAAAACTTTACACTATTAAATACTCGAAATTGCAGTTGGGATACGAACCAAAAACTTTACTATTGTAATGGGCCGTTTTTAAGCACTAAGCCACCACGGTTGCGATTTAAAAATTCCAAGATACATCAATGTTTAGCTAGCATAAGTTTAATTACGACATTAGTATTGTTTTCTTCGTGCTGTTACTTTCACACCATATCCTCAGTTTGTTTTTCACTTTATCTTATTTTGGCTATTAATGGTTGCCTGGAAGAAATCGCTATAAGCGATAAGGCCGCCATTTATGGCACTAGTTATAAGTTATTTTATTTTCTATTGTTTTTTATTGTATATGTTTTTCTGGTGTGCATAATAAAGTGTTTCTGTCTGTCTGTCTGTCAATGTCCAAAATCGATCAATAACTACAATACCTGGCCCTTGACCCAAAAAAACGAAATATTTATTTGCAACGCGCTGTTATCAGCGACTACGCCCCGTATCAACTATCTACTGATAACGCTGATTCACTCCACACATGCAGCCCTCTCAAAACAGACACAGCCGTGGTGTAACGCTTAAATAATTACAAATATTCTGTAAAAAATAAATTCTATGGCCATCTAAAACGTATAAACTAAGTACTGTAAATAGTCAAAAGAATCTATGGTACCAACGGCAAGTGATATTGAGAATCTACAATTCATGTTAAGTGTTAGTGATTGATAAACTAATGTGGAAGTACTTTAGTAAGTAACTTCAGCGAATAGTGTTGTGAAAAATAATATAGATTATCAAACCAACAAAGACCTCTTTACAAAGCATCTGAACATAACAATAATCAAGTTTGTTGCTAAAGTTACTGTGATAAAACTATTGAACCAAAACTATTTAAGCCTTTCAAAAGTGAAGACCCAGAAATGTACCAATCTCTTTGATTTTGATAGAGGATTTGTCTTCAGAAACGGGGTTTCCTTAATATATAGATGATACAGGACGTAATCAAGATCTACATCATTGTTTAAGTTTTATTACGAAAGATTCCGGGTCTTCCTTAACAAAGGATGCATAGTGGCTGTGGTCCGTAGAGTGTTGGATGCCCAGTGGAAGGAGACCAGTCCAAGATGAATGGGAACAAGAACCGAGAGAAGCTGGTGGAAGCGAGGAACGTGCGGGAGAGCGCCTGCTACTTCTGCAATGAAATGTTTGAGATGGGACATTTACAGGTATGTGTACTTTATTATACGTCATTTGTTGTAAGTACTTTAACTTTCTTATACTTACCAGAGATGGGACATTTACAGGTATTTTATTTTATTTATTTGTACTTTATTATACGTCATTTGTTGTAAGTATCTACTTTAACTTTCTTATACCACTTAGTTTTGAAGTAGTTTAACTGTGTTAAACTACTTTTTAAAATAAATAGTTTAATATTGTTTCACTACTTTTTGAAGTATGTAGGTACCCAGTTTAGATTCGTTATATCTACCACTGGCAGTGTGGCTCAGTTGGTAGTATGTTCGCCTGCTCTATGAGGTTGTTCGATTCCCACCCAGGGCAAATATTTGTGTAACTGAAAAACTTTGACTTTGACCATTAATCCGAATATATGTGAGAGTAGAGGTAATCTCTGTGGGTGGGTGAATGTTTATACCTTTCATACCTTGTACCTTTCATAAGTATGTGTTTACGATTGTACCAGCTATCTGACAACCATAAAACAAGTCTAAGGCTAAGACATAATGGCTAGTTGGTGTTCTGTGAGGAACGTATACCAATATTTTAAAAGTCCTTTAAAGTCTTTTGGAACGGCGTGCGTCATCTTCGACCACATCATAGTTTAGCATTAGGGGACTTGTTTAAACACGCGCCTATGTGAGATAAAAACATTAGTAACATAAATCCTCGCTATTTAGTTTCATTCCGATAGATATGTACCTATATGACATTGACATGTGCATTTGAAACAAATTCTTGAAATGAAATTCTCGTTGTACAGTGTTTGTAACATAACTCTTACTGTATCTAAAGATGTATCAAATTTTGTCCAGATCCCTTCAGTAGTTCTTGCCTGAAAGCATGACAAACATCTTCATAAATATATCAACTCATAAACTTTAGAGTATGCACTAATTCTTAAAAAAAAAAAAAGAATTAGGATTGCTCTCTGATAATTAATTAAACCTATTAAACTCTCAAAACATTTGTTTCTAATTCTAAGTCACACGTGTGTTTGAAGTAAAGCCACTAACCCATTATTCGTCTAAGATTCCCATCACAGCTTTCAAAATAGCTTATAACTTTGAAACGGCTAAACAGTGTTTTGTAGTGGTAGGGCTCATGGCAGAGTCCGCCTAGGGAAGGACCACACCTTTACCAGTTATTTTACCGCCAAGCAGTAATGGCCAAACATTACTGTGGTCCGGTTTGAAGGGCAATGTTTCTAGAGAAATTATAGGGCTTAGAGATAAAGCAACTTAGATCTCTGGGTGACGAGCGCAGTGCAGTGCTAGGTAATGATTTGGACTCTTCATATTACAATAGCTGCGTGTCACTGTGCTGTTATGTGGCACGTGGCAGGCATGTAGCTTACCATCAGGCACATGCCCCACTTGTCTCGCCACTTTTTATAAAAAAAAAAAATTGTGTATTTCCAAATCTCAAGAGATATTTTGAAACACACAAAACAAAATATGCGTTGCAGCACTCGAAGTGACTGCTGATAAGATTCGCAGAACGTTTTTATCCTCATTTTATCTTTCGACGAAGGGTGCCGTCTATTGGGTTTTATACTCGGAACTAAATTTGATTAATTTGAATGTTGATGTTGTAGTTCCCAAAAACTGTGTCGTTTTCTTTTATTATGGGTCTGTGTCTCTTATTAAAAAATAAAATAGCTGCGATTATGCTTACGGAATATTTTAATTTCATAGTACATACTTACGTTTAAATATATTGCATATGTACCGCGAAAACCGCATAAACGCGAATAAAAATTATGATTATAATTAATTCTACTAATGTTATAAATGTTAAAGTTTGGATGTTTGTTGCTCAATCACGTCGGAACGGATACGGTTGAAACTCGGAACATAATATGTAGAATATAGTTTAAAATTATACATAGGCTACTTTTTATTGCGAAACGATATCAGTAACGGGTAGTACGCGGGTTAAACCACGGAACACTGCTACATGTTGCTCATAATTTTAGCTACATGTGAAGATGCCATTTTAATTAACGAGTCGTTTGTTTTTACGGTTACCCATATCTTTCTCCATAAGTTATTTGAACTGGTCTTAAATAAAGAGTGACGAGACGAGCTGGACATGTGCCTGATGGTAAGCAACATGCCTGCCACAGCACAGTGACACGCAGCTATAGGAACATGAAGAGTCCAAATCATTACCTAGCACTGCACTGCGCTCGTCACCCAGAGATCTAAGATGTTATGTCTCTAAGCGCTGTAATTTCTCTGAAAACATTGCCTTTCAAACCGGAACACAGTAATGTTTGCACGTTACTGCTTGGCGGTAGAATGACTGGCAAAGGTGTGGTACTTCCCTAGGCGGACTCTGCTAAGAGTCCTACCACTACTAAACTACGCGGGTAACAACACAGGATAACGTAAACTAGTATTATTATAAAATAATAAAAGCGGCCAGATGCGAGTCGGACTCGCCCATGAAGGGTTCCGTAACAGCAATTAGATAATACATAGGCTCTTGTTCGGTGTAACTTTCATCGAAGTTTTAGTAATAGTGTATTATTTATGACGTACTAAAAAAACTACTCACTAGATCGAGTTAAAACCATTCGTTGGTAGTTGCAAGTTTGCATAATGTATGTACATCATATATTTTACAGGGGAGGGGTGGACACATTTTACCACTTTGGAAGGCGTCTCTTGCGCAAATTATCCAGTTTAGAAAAAAAATATATTAGAAACCTCAACATCATTTTTGAAAACCTATCGACAGACATCATAGGATCGATAGAGAAAAAAATTTAGTTTCAGTTCTAAGTATGAAGGCACCCCCAAAATGTATTGTTTTTTTTAATATATTTTTGTAAGAACCTTAATGCGGTTCACCGAATACATCTACTTACCAAGTTTCAACAATGCAGCTCTCATACTTTCGGCAAAAAGTGGCTGTGACATACAGACGGACAGACATGACGAATCTATAAGGGTTCCGTTTTTACGTTTTACGGAACCCTAAAAATAACCTACGCATAACATTGCAAATAAATGATCAGGTACCAGGTCTGTATACGTTTATCCCAATAAAAATATAAATGCGAAAGGACAGCCAAGTTCAATAATACCTATGATTTATTCCTTAGTTGTTGACTTCAACGACAAAACAGAAGTGAGCTCTATTTTTTTTAATGAGGATCGAACGTTGGCAACATTCGATCCTTAAATCTTATTTATTACAATAAAAAAAAAATTACAACTTTAAATATAATTTCTTTATTTAGGATAGACGGTAATTAATTTCTTAACGTCTGAAGTCAGATTTGGCTGGCTTACGTTATCATTGGAGCATTATATTGGTGTCTTGCAAGTCTCAATATATGAGCAATTTGACATATGTGTAGGTGAAATAGTTTGTGAGTTGAATAGTTATACACGGTACTGCTCGCCAGTTCTGTTAGCTCGAACTTGGCTTAATACGCTACCGCGTGTCTTCGTAAATCTTACGTCGTGTTATCAGAATACTTTGTTTAGACTCTGTTTACAGATATACCTATGCTACAGTTAAAGTACCAATGTACTAATGACACCCAGATGGGGTATATGGACAAGGCCTCACAAACAATGTCAACAACTGAACATGCTGGTCATTGCTCATGATTTAAAACACCGTGAATCGCAATCAGAGCTGTGTTTCCTATTGTCGATTTTGGTACATTTGAATGTTGTCCTCTTTTGTGTAACGGCTTAATTTGATATGGTACTTTGCTACTTTGTATTTCAGCTATCTGGCTAACCTAACCATACCAAGCTTTACTAAGTTTGCGGCCAGTTTTGTGTCGTGTAAGGAATGTCCACCAGTATTTATTATTAATAATTTACTATTTACTAGCAGCACCCTGAGGTGTTATCCACGTAATTCCCGTTTCCGTTACTTTTCCGCAATATATATTTATGTAGTTAAGACGCTGACAATCGCCAAATGGCACTTTTTTCAACACCAATTTAGCAAAATGTGTATGGTTTGAGATAATGAGTAAAATATATGTTATTCTTGAACATATTTATGAGTGACCCGAGGTCATAAATACAAGATTTGGTAAAAAAATCACGATAGAAAAAAATCGTAAACAAACCTCTAAAAATTAGTTATATTGCTATAATAGTTTAGTATATATTTGTAGTTAATATATTGCTAGTTAATGTTTTTTTTTTCTGTGGGCAGAGCCTTTATTAACAAAACTAAAATACAATGAGAACTACACTACGCTACATACCTAACAACTACTTACACTATGCACATTAGAATTATCCATAGATCAATGAAGGTCTACAGATAATCAAGATGTTGCTATGTAGTTAATATTTTGGGCTACAATCTATCTTAGTTCCAAATTTTAATCATCCGATCCATTGAGCTGGACCGACGTGATTGAGCAACAAACATCGAAACATTCGACATCAAGATGAAACCAGCATGTTTCGAGGAAGACGTCTAGGATATGACTGTGGCATCCACCAACCCGCAATGGATAAGCGTCATTATAGCCTAGACGCTCTCCTTGCGAAAGAAGGCCCCGAGTCTCAGCAGGTTTCTCATTTAATTAATTTAGCCACTCTATAGACTCCGGAGTTGGGTGCTATTTCAATTCTCTTTTTTTACATATTTCTTGTATAAGGAGCAGAAGAGGAAAATAGGGGGCAGTTGGAAACATTTTAAACCTAATTCTAGTGCTCGTCTGTTGAGCCGATCACTACCGGTTGGGATTCCGCTAGCAATTGACTCGACATCGTCATTTGCCTAAGCCACCTCCTCCCTTCCCAGAGCCTTCACTATACGGCGCCATTTCTGTCCCTGATGGCCATCTGTAGGTTGAACTCTCGGATGGTCTCCGGTGATGCAGCCAACGCTCACCGTACAAAGCGACCGATGCCGATGGCGTCGTCGGAGTCCCAACAGTGGGAACATTTAGAGGAATGCTCATGGTTTGTGTATATTTCCAGAGCCACTTGAAGCAATGTGGCAGCATTCTGGAGCAGTGCCCCCTGCGGTGTGGAGCCTGGATCCAGAGGAAGCACCGCGACACACACGTCAAGGACTGCCCTCAGATGGAAAAGGTAAGTTTTCAGACCTACCCTCTGCCAGTTAGAAGCGTTTCCAGTAAACAGGTAGCATTACCGCCCTGGATAGAACTAATACGAATGGCTACGTTGAACTTAGTATTTTTGTAACTTCTTTTGGCGTGTCTAAACAGATTTTTCGTGGGTGTGAATTGAATTGTAGCGTCACGCTCGGGTATGATAAGAAATCTTCGGGTAAACTCGGGACCATGGTCATTGGCCATCTAGAAATGCGTCCCCCAATGGGAAATGCTGAAAGGGCGTGGCATGGCCATCTAGAAATGCCAATGGGAAATGCAGACGCATTTCTAGATGGCCATGCCATGATGACCAGGTCACGCTCTCCAGTGTACCCGTGTAGCTTCCAAAGTGAGCTATCAAACTCTGAGTTATAAGTTTTCACTTCTATCGGCAGTTCCTATGACTGCCGATCTATTTTTTTATAGTACATAGAGTACCTATGGAGTAGCGGGAAGAGTAGGACATGTGCCTGATGGTAAAACACTTCTGCTCATAACAAAGCAGTATCACACTACTATTAAAACATAAAAAGTCCAAACCATCACATAGCACTTCATTGCGCTCGACACCTAGCAACAAGCTGTTTTATTTACCACTATACCTTGAATCTACTGGAGTCAAAGCTTAAGGTACGGCTGATTTAGATAACTGCGGATGCGGAGCCCTGGGTTCAAATCCCACGCGCACCACTGTCTTTTTGAAATGCTGCCTGACGTTCGGAAAGGTTTTCAAAAATTGTAGAAAATTGTTTTGTGTCTCATTGTGTAGGTACCTACTTACAAAATCTAGTTCCAAATACTTTACCTAGCCATTGACAAACTTGCACACACACACCGTGTAAACATTGCCGCGAGCCGATAAATCGATTTGTCAAAGTATCGCTCTGTATCAGCACATATTGGCACGTCGCGTCGCTCGGTAGAATAGAATTCTATTCACACTTGCAAGTGTTTGCGTGGCGTAACTGTCTTATTATATTTTCATTTTTGAAGTGAAAACATCTTTTGGCATACCACATTTTCCGTGGTCTGTGAATTGAACTCAAGTGTCACATTCGTAAATGGAAGAAATCCTCGGGTTTAGAAGATCTAGATGCCCATGGGCATGGCCACGCCCTCTGGTTTCACCCGCAGTAGAATCGGCAGTCACTACGACTACATTTTTTTTAAATAGAGTGAGTGACGAGATGATCACAATATGTGCCTGATGGCATAGCTGGGCACCGTTAATCAAATAGTTAACTTCGTTAATCGTTAATCCGTTACAAAAAAAGTTAACTTCGTTAAACGTTAAACCGTTACATTTCGTAAGAATTAACGGAAGTTAACGTTAATCGTTAATCCGTTAATATGCATATTGGATTTTTATATAGTTGCGTTAGTGAACTTATAAAACCTGTTGGTTTAGGTTCTGGAAGTTAACATGTTAGGAAAAAACCAAATACTTGTAGAGTTTGATTTTATTATTGAAGTGAAAACTTCTTTAGACGCGCCGAGACAGATTTTTCGTGGGCTGTGAATTGAATTCTGGCGTCACGCTCGGGTATGATAAGAAATCTTCGGGTAAACTCGGGACAATGGCTATTGGCCATCTAGAAATGCGTCAGCCAATGGGAAATGCTGAAAGAGCGTGGCCAGGCCATCATGGCATGGCCATCTAGAAATGCATTAGCCGATAGAAAATGCTGCTGCTTTTCTAGATGGCCATGCCACGATGACCAGGCCACGCCCTCCGGTTACACCCGTGTAGTTTCCAAGGTAAGCTATCAAATTTTGAGTTACAAGTTTTCACTTCTATCGGCAGTTGCCTAGTCTATGACTGCCAATTTTTTTATTTAATTTAATTTAATGTGTAATTTAATCGTCGGGCATAATGCGCCTAGGTATCTATTTCCCCTCATGAACATTAACATGTCGAAGTTCTCGTCTGAAAGCGAGGCTCGCTTTGGTGTTAAAATGTCTTTACCCGTGGATAGCAGACGTTCAACTGTAGCGTTTGAGGGCTGTTTTCCAAATTTCAACCCAATCCTTTCCCGTTCCCAGACGTTCTGACGTGATGAAACAACAAACATTAAAACATCCAAAAATTGCCATTTATAATTTTAGTAAGATGTAAAACACTGGAATTTTCATTGTATACCTCCATTTCTTCATTTTTATACATTGATTTGTTTATTTTATTTAACTTTTCTTTGGTTAGTTGAAATTAACTACCACCGATTCTATTAAAAGAAAGTTACAATACAGATAAACGATCGCAAAAGTATGATTGAATTTATCGGGGAGTTCCCCTCTAGCTATGGATTATTATAATCTACTTGGTTTACTAGAGATGTGTGAAATATTCAACTAAATTGTAAACGTCAGTCAAATTCGAGTATGTCTAATATGCTCAAATTTTCAGCCAAAAAGAACTCGAGATTATCGGAAATATGACTTATGATAACGAAATTATATTTGTTTTCATATAACGTCAACCGATCATGCCACAGGCTAAAATGACGCCTCAATCCTGCCAAAATTGCAGGAACTCGCCACATATAGTCACACTGCACCCAGTACTTTTCGTTTCATACTTGTCTGAACCTGTTTTTTGCGCCGCGCCGAGGTGCCGTGCGGTAAATAGTAAGCATTGGATTAACGATTAACGGACTTCTGCATAATTAACGGAAGTTAACATGTCCGTTAACAGTTTTAAAAGTTAACTGAAAAGTTAATCCGTTAATCAAAATGTTAACTTCGTTAATTAACGATTAACGGATTAACGAGTTAATGCCCAGCTATGCCTGATGGTAAGGGCAACATGCCAGCTCATAACAGCACTGTTGCATGCAGCTATTGGAATATAAAAAGTCCAAATCATTACCGAGCATCGCACTGCGCTCGTTACCCAGAGATATAAAATGACCTGCAATTTCAATGGAAACATTGCGCTTCAAACCGGAGCACAGTATTGTTTGTACATCATTGCTTGGCGTTATACCCCGTTTACATTATTCCAGTCCAGCGACCGAATCCAGCGCTGGATTGCTTACTGGAATAATGGAAACCGGCACTGGAAAGCATCAATCTAGTGACAATCCATTCCAGTGCCGGTTTACATTATTCCAGTAAGCAATCCAGCGCTGGATTCGGTCGCTGGACTGGTATAATGTAAACCAGGTATTAGAATAATTGACAATGGTGTGGTACTTCCCTAGGCGAACTCTATAAAGAGTCCTACCACTACTAAAGATTACTGTGTATTAATTAATAATATAGTCAATGTATGTACAAAAGTGCAATGGTTCAAAATTTTCGCCAGATGATTTCGGCTTTAGGTATGTGTAGAATAATAAATAAACCACGTATACACAGAGGCAGGTTTTTTAAACATGCACATAATTGTGAAGTAAATATAACTGAATGAAGCGATTTCAAAGATGCAAAATAGCAATACTTAAATCTGACTTTCAATAAGGTTAGGTCGCTCCATCATTGATCGCATTAGCATGAGGCGTGATAACGATACTACAAACATATTATTGATAAGAAAAGTTTGATACGACAAACTGTAATAGGTATTTACAAGTGTATAAACACTAAACAGTGCTAGAAAGGACAACAAACACCAATTTTTTTTTTGGGATATAATTTATGTAGTTAAAGTAGTTAGGTATGTACATGGGGCACACTAAAAGTATTGCACTTCTAGCTAATCGGAACTATTTGAATTTAGAATGTATTATTATTTTTATAACATATTTGCTCGTAAAGGGTCTCTTATTGGACCAATTTCTGTATCGTAATGTATCTTATTACGCACTAGTGCTGTAATGTGTAATGTAAAACGCACGGTTTCAAAATGCTCCGTCCACAGACTAGGTAGAGAGATATGCTCCGTCTAAAACGAACGGTACCTTTTTAAATCTTAGTAAAGAGTTTTTATGTCAGAAAAGTGTGGTCAACATTTTATGAATAAAATTGACTTTGAGAGGTAAAATATAATAAAGAATTATTAAATTCGTTAATTTAATTAATTTAGACCATAAATTACTTTAATTTTTCTGTAACAAAACACAAAGATATTAATTTACTTTATTATTAATGGCATACTGGCTGGTTCTGTGCCGTTGCTTAAAAAAAACAGGCGCCGATGCGCGCGCATTGCTAATCTGTGATCCATAGTGAATTATTAGTGATTACTTACTCTGTGCTGTGATCTGTGATCAAGTAAATATAATTCCGCGCGTTTTTTTCCGCTGTATTGTTTTGTAAAATGTCGTCAGAGTTTTGTTTATTTCCTCGCAAATATGTTATAAAACGTCGTATGACATACGTGCGCTTTGATAATTACAGCCTCTGCTAATTATAGCTCTCGCCTTCGGCTCGAGCTAGCAATAAAGCCTCGGCTGTAATTATCAACTTACCGCACTTATATCATAATGTACTATTACGTTGCAATCTTCTTAGTAAGTAATAAAAAAATGGCGGGAAAACATTTGTTAATTGTTTTTTAACACGCATCAAAGTTCTACTTACGCAACGAATAGAGCGATGACTTTTTAAGATTCTAAATTTCTCTCTCTCCGCAAGCATGTTTAACATCAAGCGAGATGGTGGTCAAGTGCGAACATAATTATAGTTACAAAAATTTTTGTTTGTTTATCAAAGAGAACATGCTCGTAAACGGTTACAGGCCGATAACCAACAACCCTGTATATTGTGTGATGTTTTATGTACATTGTGTGATGTTTTATGTATCTTGTGTGATGTTTTATGTACATTGTGTGATGTTTTATGTATCTTGTATGATGTTTTATGTATCTTGTATGATGTTTTATATATATTGTGTGATGTTTTATGTATATTGTGTGATGTTTTATGTATATTGTGTGATGTTTTATGTATATTGTGTGATGTTTTATGTATCTTTTGTGAAGTTTTATGTATCTTGTGTGATGTTTTATGTATATTGTGTGATGTTTTATGTATCTTGTGTGATGTTTTATGTATATTGTATGATGTTTTATGTATCTTGTGTAATGTTTTATGTATCTTGTGTGATGTTTTATGTATATTGTATGATGTTTTATGTATCTTGTGTAATGTTTTATGTATATTGTGTGATGTTTTATGTATCTTGTGTGATGTTTTATGTATATTGTGTGATGTTTTACGTATCTTGTGCGATGTTTTATGTAAATCGATTGATGTTTTACGTATCTTGTGTGATGTTTTTTGTATATTTCTGATGTTTTACGTATCTTGTGTGATGTTTTATGTATATTGTGTGATGTTTTATGTATATTATGTAATGTTTTATGTATATTGTGTGATGTTTTACGTATCTTGTGTGATGTTTTACGTATCTTGTGTGATGTTTTATGTATATTATGTAATGTTTTATGTATATTGTGTGATGTTTTACGTATCTTGTGTGATGTTTTACGTATCTTGTGTGATGTTTTATGTATATTATGTAATGTTTTATGTATATTGTGTGATGTTTTACGTATCTTGTGTGATGTTTTACGTATCTTGTGTGATGTTTTATGTATATTATGTAATGTTTTATGTATATTGTGTGATGTTTCACGTATCTTGTATAATGTATATTGTGTGATGTTCCAGAGCCGCAGCGCGGCGCTGCCGAGCCACGCGTCGGGCCCCGCGCCGAGCCCGCCGGCCGGCACCGGCATCGCCCACACCTGGGCCCCGCGCGCGCCGCTCGACGACTGCGTCACCTACCTCGAGAACGAACTCGCCAATGTCAAGTAAGCTTTTGAAGAGAAAACTTCTTTTTGCGCACATACCAGTTTTTTCGTTTAGAATTGAGCTCAAACATCACGCTCGTACATAATAATAAAAAATATATTGGTGGACAATTTACACACAGTACAATCTGACTCCAAACTAAGCAAAGCATGTACTATGGCGGCCAGATAGCTGATATAATACTTACATAGTTTTTAAACACATACTATAAATAGAAATACCCAGACACAGTGCAAACATTTGAATTCATCACACAAATATTTGCACTGAGTGGGAATCGACCCACGACCCTCAGCTTTGCAGGCAGAGTTACTACCCACTAAGCCACGAGGCCACACAAAAATGAAAGAATTCTTCGGTTGAACCACAGAATAAATATTAATACAGAAGCTTCACTTACCGAAAACAATTATATAAATAGCGACTCTTGCTGGGACACAACAAAGTTCAATTCAGCTCGCATTAGCGCTCAATATCTGTCGCGATTTTCAACTGTCTCTTCTAACGCGTAACTCTGTCCCTATCTAGCGCAGAGGGTTGTCGACATATCTAGTAACAATATGCGCGGGAAACGTGTTGCGCGAGCGCTCAGCCGTGCGTCCGACAACCGATTGGCACTTGTCCCCTGGGAGGCACGGTCTAGCTGTAGGCTAAAACCGCGCGACCTTGAGCGAGTGATGATGCACTGGTTGAACTCACGACCAGAAATGGCATTTCTAACGCATCCCTAGATGCCCATGCTAAGAAGACTTATTTTGACAAAAACGGATATAAAGATTTATTCCAGGCTAGCAGCGCCCTCCGATTTCACCCGCCTAGTTTCCGAAGTGAGCTATCAAATTCTGAGTTTAAAGTTTTCATTTCATTTCGGCAGTCCCTAATGACTACCAATTTTTTTAAATAACTAACAGTACTCCGCGGTTTTACCCGCATAGTCTCCGTTTCCGTCATTTTCTCGGAATAAAAGTAGCCTATGTTCCACTCTAAATCTATACTAATATTATAAAGCTGAAGAGTTTGTTTGTTTGTTTGAACGCAAGGATCTCTGGAACTACTGGTCGGAATTGAAAGATTCTTTCTTTGTAGGATAGTCCATTTATCGAGGAAGGCTATAGGCTATTTAACATTACGCTACTATCAACAGGAGCCTAGCATGAATGAAAAATGTAACAAAAACGGGAAAAATATTGGTTTCGAGAGCTTTCGTTGCATGACAGCATATGTTAAAGGTTGCGTCATTAGAACCGAAAGTAACCGAATTTGTTCAAATTTTGAATTGGTACGACCAATTTTCGATAGATGGCGTAGCAACGCGCGCGCGTTCAGCTAGTTAAGTACCTATATTCTGTGTTCCAACTTTCAATCCGATCCGATCAGCGGTTCTGACGCCACGAGGCCCGAAGAAGATTGTGCAATGACATCGATGCATTCCAACAAGGATGGATGACTACGGCTTAGGATATAATTAAATGGGATGGAGGTCTTTGCTCTGCTGTGGGACAGCAATGCCATGAAATAAAATCCTACGAATATTATGAATGTCAAAGTTTGGATGTCTGTTGTGATTGAGCAACACACATCTAAACATTCTTATTTCTTAGAATACGAGCAAACATCCCAACTTTGTTTTATTATTTGAATGCACCGATTTGCTTTAAATATGATGTTTTCCTTCACTGTTAAAGCTAGCTTAACTTTTAAAGGTTTACACTTGATTAAATACCATCTCGATGCGGTCCACGATAAAGCATCTAGACTACAGGCCCGTGAACAAAATTTACGTAGTAAATGAACCACCAGGAGACCTATGTAGGATGATAGAAGGGTATAAAGTAATAAGATTCAGCACTATGCCGTCACTTGTAAGCTGTCCAACTGAGTACAGTCGAAGAGGGGGGGGGGGGGGGGGGGACAGCTTACAAGTGACGGCATTGTGCTGACTCTTATACCCTTCTATCATCCTACATAGGTTTCCTGGTGGAATTTTGTTCACGGGCCTGTAGTCTAATGCTTACCTGGAAAATATACCGACTCAATTTGATATCTTTCTCGATCTTATCACAAAAGTAGAGTTAAATCTCTTCGTTCATGTTTTTGGAACGTCAACCATGAAACGATGTTGCTTTTTCGAGCTACGAGCAGTCCGATAGAAAAAAGGGCAAGATCAAGTGTCCGAAGTGTATCAATTTTGAATTAGTTTTATGTGTAGCTAGCGATTACATAATACAGTTCAGTTGCACACTTTTCGAAGTGTATCCGATAAGCCAGCAGTTTTGCGGCGATCTTCATGAATTTTTGAAGCCTTTTTGCCTTTCGGCACTTTTCTCGATCGAGCCTCCAGCTGATACTTAGCCGAACCATGCCAAAGGTGCGAACCGTAGGTACTCCATAATATTAATCACCAGGCCACCATGTCTTACTGGCAGTTTGTTTCCAGACTGGTGCTAACAGACGAGTCGAGCCAGCGCGACGTGCAGTCCACGGAGATCGAGACGCTGCGAGCGAAGCTGGTGTTGGTGGAGGAACGCAGCCAGCACTTCCTGACGACGCTGATGACGCTGCGGACCGCGGCCGGGGAGGAAGCCGAGCGGGCGGCCAACTGGGGCGCGCAGTTCAAACACGACCTGGCTAATGTGCAGCTGGCTTTACAGGTAGATAGATAAACTATTATTTAGCAAATGCACGGGTCATGTGTAATAATATATGGTCGGTCCAGTCCAACAAGACAAATCCGTGTACTCTTCTTGAAAAACGCCGCCGGACGCGGACGAAACTTGAGTCGGACTGGACTGATCATATCACACGTGAGTTACTTACTTGTACATTTATTATACAAATATGTAAAACAACAACGATAGTTTTCATTTCTATCTTACTAATATTATAAACTAGCTGTTACCCGCGACTTCGTCCGCGAGAAATAAATACTAAGGTAACTCAGGCAGTAGGTACCTATTTTTATACCCAAACACATTTACGGTTACTAAAAACAGCTTATAATAAAACAATTTCATCAAAATATGTTCATTGTTTTAGTGTGTAAGCGTAAGATACATTCGTCCCCCTTTTCAACTCCAATTTCATACCCATACAGTTCGAAATTACAAAATTGCTAGAACTAACATTTATTGGCTTCGTGTCAAGTGCCTATATACAGAGTTCCATGGTTTAATCTTCAACGATTGGACGCTTCTATGTATACTTAAATCCCTCATTTCAATCCCTTTAATCAGCCTTGGTGGTTGTTTAGCAGCTAGCTTTTTCATCATTGTTTACAGTTGTTGACAATATACATCTGCCCTAATCGTCTGGCCAGATTTAAGAAAACTATAGGGAACGATACCGGCAATAGTCCATCAAACGCTCACAAGTCATTTTTTGAGTCGATTTTCGCTTTGGGCAGGATTTGGCTGGTTCGCCAGGGTTCAGCCATTGCTGTGAGCGCTTCCGATTACTGTTCTGTCCACTTTTCATCACATTTAAAATCTCTTAATTATTGTGCCGGTTAAGTAAAGCTGACGGCAGTTGCCGCGTGTTTGTCGGTAAAACCCCGAGGTTAGTACCAAAATAAAGTCTTCATTGCACTCAAATTAGATTACGTATACTATGAATTAGGAGAAGAAGAGGACAATTAGGGGGGAGTAGGCACATTCAACCTTGCAAAGGTGTAAATTGACGTGTGTCGGTCGTCCATCGTCCCAGGAGTTGCAGAGCCAGCAGCTATCCTGCGCGCTGCGGCTGGAGAGTGCAGTCAGCAGCCTCGTGCACGAACAGCGCGAGCGCGAGCTACTGGAGCAAGCACTCTCTCACCACGACGCCAGGATCCGGGCCCTCGACAAACTCGGTAACGCACCACGGAGAACGACGATAAAATAGCCTATGATATGAGAGAAGTAGGAATAATGTTTTTTCTTAGTTAATTTGTCAGAGAACTAAAGTCACCGACCGATTTTTCTTTTTTAACTTTTTTTGAGCATTTTTTCACAGAAGATTATCCCATATCCTCAGCGTAGGTATTAGCAAACTGAAAAGTCATTGGGCCGGCCACATCTGTTGCAGACCCGATAACCGTTGGGGTTCTGAAGTGGAGACCGCGAATCGATAAACGTAGTGTAGGACGCCCTGAGACTAGATGGAGTGACGATATACGGTAGCGGTTGGAGACGTAAGACCGAGGATCGGGCTGAGTGGCGAATTATAGGAGAGGCCTATGTGTAGCAGTGGACTAGTACAGATTGATGATGAGGAATAATGCAGGAGTAGTAGGTAGGTAGTAGTAGGATTCTAATCCTACTAATATTATAAATGTCAATATTTGGCTGTGTGAATGTTTTTTTTACTGTTATAGGTTCGCACTTGACCTGTTGTTCAGTCATGTCGTAACGTATAAACGATCGGGCAGAAATTTGGTACACAGTTAGATTATAGCTTGGAAGAACACTTTAGGCTACTTTTATTCCAGGAAAATAATAACGGCAATGGGAATCACGCGGGTAAAACTGCGGGGTGCTGCTAGTTACACTAAGAAGAAGAAAATGAAGATACAAAGTGGTTCGTGCTTGACCCATTTAGTCACTTCATTCGAAGGTCAGATGGTTCAGGAATTGAGACAAAAACTATTGACAGTGCTCTGACTAGATAATGCAGAACCGATTTCCAGGATGTCTC
The DNA here is from genome assembly GCA_963693475.1 of Ectropis crepuscularia. Taxonomy (NCBI): domain Eukaryota; kingdom Metazoa; phylum Arthropoda; class Insecta; order Lepidoptera; family Geometridae; genus Ectropis; species Ectropis crepuscularia. The sequence goes on from OY856355.1 coordinate 27,994,855, forward strand.
CTGTCCGGGATTAACTCTCAAATAGGCGTTCTTGCATTATGGCGGGGTGCGAGGGCAGCTACTTTACGTCTGAACAGATGCTATTAAGCAGTTTTTGTTTGCATCTTTGAGATTCAATCGAAAGACGAGCTAAAAAGCTCGACAATTATCTTGTTCGAAACACATTTCAAGGTCCTGAACATAGCCGTAAAGTTGCAAGATTGTATGTTTTTTATTGGATACATTCTGCAAAGAGAGCCGGGGGTCTACCGCCTAACGAAAACGCTTTGACGCTTAGACGTTGCTGTCTCTTTTCTTCTCGCTTGAAATGAAAGAGACGGCAATGTCAAAGCATCAAAGCATCAAAGCGTTTTTCGTTAGGCGGTAGAGGGGCTGATCTGCGTAAGCCGCTGTAAAAAAGAGCTTTTGGTCCCGAGTCCTAGCAGTGGGAAAAATTTCGTTTCTTACCCATGCTATGCTTATGTAATTCTCCGTTAAGTTATAATTGGTATCTTTCAGAGGAGCTGGTGTCGTACGTGAAGCAGGTGGTGGAGGAGGAACGAGGACGGCGGGAGGCCCTGGAGGCCGAGGTGGCGGAGGCGCGACGTTCCTCACAACAGCTGGGGCAGCTGGCCCTGTTGAGAGCGCAGATGGAGGAAAACACTCCAGAAAGACCGGTGAGGAACTTTCACTTTTTTATATCTTAGTAACATCTCACACTCCAAAAAGACTGGAAGAAACTCCAAATGAAATATACAGAGAAACAACAACTGACGAAATGGGAGTGAAACTAGTATGCCAGCGACCCAAGGCCGTGCTCCGCTATTTTAATGAGCTCGGCTGGTTTGGGTAGGCACAATACACCCCTAGCGGAACGTCAGTGCAGGTCAATCACCCCCACTCCGAATTAGAATTATAACATCTCGCACTCGCATCCCAGTTTCGCCACCGTGATTTCATAAATTTGCGATTACTGTAAGTAAAGCTTCTCGTTTTTAACTTTACTTTTTTATTTTAACATCCCAAATTAAAAAGTTTGTCGTTTTAAAAAGATTATTTGATGAAAACTGGTCCAAAATGGCCGCCGCCACAAAATGGTGGATAATATATTTTTTCACAACGCCCCTAATTACGGGAATCAAATGAAAGAACTTGACAAACTAAATCAACATTTTCGATTTTGTTTTTATTAGTACTTAGTTATTTGTGGTGTAAGGCAGTTGTCTCACCGGCAACGATGAACGAGTAGAGCTAGAATTAGAAACGAGTTGGCGAGCCGCGGGGAGCGAGTGCGTAGTTCCGGTAGTTGAGTAGCTCGGTTATAAGCAAGTGAGGCGAGCGATTACTCGCATCTTTTAGATCCGCACTGTGGAGAAATGACTGCTGGTTGCTCTCTGGACGTGTTCTACCTAATCTAGCGATACTCGCTAAGCGAGTGTTATCTTTCATAGCTCTTGTCGCTCAGCGATAAACTAGTGAAGCGAGTGCTCACCGGCTGTTTGTATATGCATCTCTTTTATTTACACATATTTTTGAAGTGAAAACTTCTTTAGGGCGCATCTAGGCAGATTTTTCATGGGCTATGAATTGAATTCTAGCGTCACGCTCGGGTATGATAAGAAATCTTCGGGTAAACTCGGGACCATCGCCATTGGCCATCTAGAAATGCGTCAGCCAATGGGAAATGCTGAAAGGGCGTGGACAAGCCATCATGCCATGGCTATCTAGAAATGCATCAGCCAATGGGAAATGCTGACGCATGTCTAGATGGCCATGCCATGATAGCGAAGCCAGGCCCTCCGGTTACACTCGTGTAGTTTCCAAGGTAAGCTATCAAATTCTGAGTTATAAGTTTTCACTTCTATCAGCAGTTCCTATGACTGCCATTTTTTTTGTACATTTCTTGAGCGAGAAAAGTCGATAGTTACTCGTTTTCTCGTCAGCGGTGGGACAATTGCCTTACTAACTAGAATTGAGATGGATCTGTCGTGTCGCTTGCAGTCCATCGACCGTCTCGGCGTGCTGGAGGTGACGACGGCGGACGCGCGCGCCGAGGCCGCCGAGCTGGCGGCGCGGATGTCGCTGGTGTCGCGGGACCTGCGCGCGCTCACCAAGTCCTACCACAAGCTGCGCGGGGAGCTGGCAGACTTCCAGGCCGCCGTCAGCTTCGACAGCCACGACCTGGGCAGCGATAACGGTAACACACGGAACCAGCAATTAAACCACCAACATTTGTAGTATTCTGACTGAACGCCCACTTGCCCACTGCTTAAAACACCGTGGTACAAGTAGGTACCAGTAAGAATTCAAAAACCAACAAACTAAACATTTCAAAGTTGCAAAGTTTCGCGGTTTTTTTTGGCGCGGATATTATGTCATAAATTTTCCTGAAAAAAATGACATCGTTGCATGATCGATGTTCTAGCCTGAGTGGGTTTGAATCTCTGTTTATTCAAATTAAGAGTGAATCCGTTTTTTCTATGTAAACACGCTCCATCATAGACCGCATCGTCGCTTACCATCAGGCGAGATGGCGGTCAAGTGTAAACCTATAAACCTTAAAAAAAAAGTAGTAAAACACACGGAAAAATTGTTTCTGCCGGGAAAATAACGGGATCGGGAACAATACAGGAGAAACCACGCGGTGCTGTTAGTCCTACTAATGATATACACGAGACAGTTTTTAGTAGGCATGTATGAATGTATAAGTTACGGTGGTCTAGTCGGGAGAACGGCGCCTGCCGATCCGGAGACCCCGGGTTCAAACCCCACACGCACCATTGTCTTTTCGAACTCATGTGCGTAATGCCGCTAACTTAAAACGTTGAAGGAAAACATCGTGAGGAAACCGACATGTACCTAGAATCTTTCGAAGTCATGTGTCATCCGCCAACCCGCACTGGGCCAGCGTGGTGGATTATGGCCTTAACTCTCTCCTTGCGAGAGAAGGCCCCGAGTCCCAGCAGTGGGAACGTTTAGTGGGCTGATGATGTTGTTGATGTTGATGTATGAATGTATGTTTGTTATTCTTTCACGCCCACTACAAGGGACTACTAAAGGGATTTGAATGTAATTTGGTACACAAATTGATAATGTTCCACTTTTGTATGTGTTGTAGGTCACATGATCTGGCGGATAGAACAGTTCACGTCTCGTATGAAGGAGGCGAAGGAGAGCGAATCCGTGCTGACGAGTCCTGTGTTCCGGACCAGTCGGTACGGGTACACGCTCAAGGTAAGGAATGGAACTAATGTTTTTATCAAAATATGCTTAAGGTTCACCGCAATCTCGACTAGTAGTGTGAAGAAGCGTAACGTAATAAGAGGTAGAATATTTGGAGGTGCATGCGGTATGGGAATCTACGACCTCTAGATTGAACAACCGAACTTTCTGCCCACTAGGTCACCGCACCGTGGTTTTTGTATAATAATTATCTAAGGAAAATAACAAATGAGTTAACTATTGAATCAATGCCGATTCACGAGAAACAGTCAAGTTCACAACATCGGAACAAAGATCGGATTAAAATCATTCCCACGACTGATTATTTGCCAGAAATATGTTATTAAGAAGTTGTAAGCGGATATTATAAATATAGACAACAACTAGTCGTCGGACTATCAGAACAACGCTAATTTTCACTTTTCAAAGTTTTGTCACATTTTTGAAGTGAAAACTTCTTTAGGCGCGCGGTAGACAGAGTTTTCGTGGGCTGTGAAATGGATTCATCAATCGTCACGCTTGGATATGATAATGGATCGGATCGGATCGGATCGGATATTAAATCTTCGGGTAAACTCGGTAAAAACGGCCAGGTAGGTACCAGGGCAACAGAAACAGTAAAGAGTTTCGATTACCTACCTCCAACAGCCCAGCGTTTATCTCCAGATACCAGGACAACAGAAATATAAAAGAGTTGCGTTTGCCCCTAGGTACCAGTACCAGAGCAACAGCAAGTTTTCACTTCTATCGGCAGTTCCTATGACTGCCAATTTTTTTTTAAATCCTACTAAAACTATAAACGTGAAAGTTTGTCAGTCTGGATGTATGGATATTTGTTACTCTTTCACGTTAAAACTACTGAACGGATCGGACTGATATTTAGACAATAGATTATTGCCCGGAAGAAAACATATCACGTCTATTGACAATGTAATGTCGTTAAAAATTATCAGGCGATGGTATTTGAAACTTAGTACATATTCATCCTTGTCTTTTCTTCTATCAATCTCCCAGATTAAACAAGGATAGGTGCATGTTTCACTTCACAGTAAAGTCAAATAGAAAGCGCGGGAGAATCGGCCTGCTCCCGTCCGCTTGCCAGATGCGCACTTTATAAAAAATAATTATTTATTTACACTTTATAATACACTTTATAAATAATAAGTAGATAAATAATGGTGACAAGCTGCCACCATTATTTATCTACTTAACTACACACTGTGACAAAACAAGCAAGACATGTGCTAAAGGTAGCAACACGTCTGCTCAGAACAACGTGTGACTCAGCCTCAGCCTCAGCTATTGGAACATGGTGACTAAAGGTAGCCTTACATAAATGTTACCTTATATCATACTAGCAGCGGCCCGCGGTGTTACCCGCGAAGTTCCCGTTCCCAATGTTCCCGTTGTTTTTTCCGGGATAAAAATATGATAGTCTATGTGTTATTCCAGACTATATCCTATCAGTGTTCCAAATTTCAGGCCGATCCGTTCATACGTTAGGACGTGATTGAGGAACAAACATCCAAATATCCAAACATCCATACATTGACATTTATAATATTAGTAGGAAGTAGGATAAGGTGATTCATCTCTTTGCTCTGTAATTTTTCTAGAAACACTAAGTATCCGAAATGTTTCCGCTGAAAAACTGATAAGCTAACAATTTTGCAACTGTTGTAGTACAGATATTCATCACCCGCTGCTAGACATAGGCCTGTCCCATAATCTGCCAATCCGCCCGATCATCGGTCCTGCGTTTTAAATCGCCACCAGCCGCCTTTTCTGTATCTCGGTCTCTACTCCAGAAACCGTTTTTATAAGCAAATTGTATAACGAAGTCAACCCGAAAACAGCCTAAAACACCATCTAAATATTGTACCTCACATTTTGTCGAGTCCAAAGCGCAGTTTTATACAGAGATAATTTTAGTTCGTACCTGTCGAAGACTTGATAACCGTTGAGGTAGACGGGTTTTGAATTGGATTACAGATATAGAGTGATCGTATTCCGCAGGCGGAGGTGAACCTGAATGGGATAGGCAAGTGGAAGGGTCGCCACGTGACGTGCACGGTGCGGCTGGTGGGCGGACCCTACGACTCGCTGCTGGAGTGGCCGTGCGACCTCAGCGTCAGCATCGTGCTCAAGGACCAGTCCGCCAACCGGAGACAGGTGACTAACATTCAGAAGCCGTCAGCAGCAGTATCTCATATTCGTCCACTATTTGATGCAACCCTTTCTTAATGATCGCCACAAAGTAGGCAGGTACTGTCTTCTGCATTGCGCATCCACTTTGGACCGCTCACTTTTCGTAAGTAGATCGTCGCTCCATCTGGCTTTAGGGTCCCACTCTACGCTAGGTAAGACGGTAGGTAAGTGGCAGGACTATCTGCAGAGTCTGCCTGCGGAAGAACCACACCATACCTTTTCTGTTTGGTAGATCATAGTTCAGAGGTAGTTTAAATTTTAACGAAACCGGTGAGGCGGTTTTTGAAATATTAATAAAAAACTAAAATTCATTTTCATTTTCCTTTCTTGAAACATCCTCGGTAAGACTTGTCCCTAGGTGAGGTGCCGGACTGAACTAAACGCCCAAAACCCTAGGTATTTCTATGACCTAGAACTACTAACTCGCGCTAACCTAGAAGACGCCCAGACTAAATCCATCAGAAAATACCCAACACATTCCAAAATTGTCAACTTTTTTCGTTCTTCGATTGTTTGGAACATCGACAATGAAACGACGTCGCTTTCTGGAGCTACGAACATGCGACAGAATCCAATCAGTATCCGATAAAAAGGACGAACTTGCAACTACTTCATGTAGATTATACTTATGTACTATTTTTCAGGCAATGGACATAGTAAAGTCCCTTCAGCTCCGCCGGAAGTCGTCCTCCCGCCGCCATGACTACGACGAGGGAGAGGACGAGCGGACCAAGTCCTCGGAGGCGCTGGACAAGTCCGTGCTGCAGCTGAAGAGGCAGTACATCTTCATACCGCACACCAGCCTCGACAAGTTCGATTATGTCAAGAATGATGTCATGTTCTTAGAGTTTCTTGTCAACCAATAGGACGTAGAATTTATTTAAATATTATTTTTTTAAGTTCCGACGTCAATAAGTCGTTTTCAAATAAAACAAAAAATAAGGTGTGGTGTCACGGGACACCAGAAGTAGGAAGAAGAAGGATAATACAGAAGCAATATATAATATGTTTGCAAAAAAAAATTTTGCTTAGTTTTATTATTATGATCATCTGTAAAATAAAGTTGGCAACAGTGGTTAGTTTTTGCGCTTCCGTTATATATTTTTCTTACGGTTTTACTCTCATTTTGTTTTCAACTCGGTCGCGGAGCAAAATTGCTATCACCTCCAACCCGTAAGGAATTTCATAAAAAATATATTTCGTAATAATTATGAAATATAGTGTATAAGTTAAAGTTTTGGGTACACCGTACCGCAAATTAGTTTATCAAAAGCGTATTATTCTTATTGACAATGTAATTTAATTATTCTGATGTAAAAACTTTGTTTACTTGTATTTTTAACGCATTTATCATGACCTTAATTATACCATTAAAAGAACCATGACGTTTTAATAAAGATAACAGAACCAAGTCTCCGAAAACAAAACGCATGCAGTATTACGTTGACAAAGATTGTATTCGTTTGTTTGTAAATATTTAGTCAAAGAACAACGAAAAATTGTAGACCCCGTGATATTTTAATCAAACGATGTTAGATTATAAACTAACCCAGCCCTACCGTAAGACTATATTATTCTGACGATGATTGCAATTTTACGGTCACATAATAATTATACATTTTATATTTATAAACGAATGTAACTATCGTCTCGGATACAACATTATTGTGTTTTATGGCTTACTAACGCCATCTAGTGTAGTACGAGAGTAACAAGTTTTAATAAACAAAATCCAGTGCCATGTTTGTTCCCAGTGAACTTTTCATCAAGTCAACTGATATATTATTAACGAAAATTGGCATTTATGTGTAATTTGGTCCAACTTGAGAAATAGGATAGTTTTTATTTCGATTAATATACTTTTGTACATGACAATATTCAAGCGAAGCCGGATGTGGTCTGGTAGTTATAATATTACAAATTTATTGTTATAATATATTATAAATTTAAAAAAAGGCCAAGTGCGAGTGGGACTCCCGCACGAAGGGTTCCGTAACATTAGCAGATAATAAAAATCAAGTTTGTTGCATGGTTATATGTATATTATTCAATATTTATTTTAGTTTTAGTATTTATTGTTATAGCGGCAATAGAAATACATCATCTATGAAAATTTCAACTGTCTAGCTATAACCGTTCTTGAGATACAGCCTGGTGACGGACGGACGGACGGACGGAAAGTCTCAGTTTTACCCTTTGGGTACGGAACCCTAAAAAGCTATTGTTTTGACTGACAGCACACCTATAATGAAAGTGTGCGATGCGAAGTGTGTGAGGTGGCCACCCCAAAAATGTATTTGTCCGACCTGCCCAATGTATGTTCTCACTGCTGGGACTCGGGGCTTTCTCTCGTAAGGACAGAGTCAAGGCCATAATCCACCACGCTGGCCCAGTGCGAGTTGACGGATAAAGCAGGTCTTCCAAATATCTATATCTATTAGACCACGCAAGTTTCCTCACGATGTTAAAGCCAGTGCAATAAACTGTTATATTTGTACTTGGAAATATTCTCGTCGGGATTCGAAACTACGGCCTGACGATTAAGGCCTACTGTCCACGCACGCGTCTTTTGTCGAATGCATGCATCCTACGAACAAACGCAAGACGTGCGGCTGTCGTGTCGTTGTCGCTTCGTGGACACAGACTTCATTATTTGTACGCAAGATACAAGCATTCGTCTTGCATCCGACAATTGTCGAAATCGTGCGGATGTCGTGCAGCTACGTGGACAATTGGCCTAAAGGACAGTCTTACCACTAAACAGCATCTACTACTACTAGAACTACTATAACCGCAGGCAAACCTGCGGATACAAGCTAGTTATCCAATACTGTATAATATAACTTGTTATATATGATATAATATAAATGTATCGTCTGTATTTTATTACTGTTAAAATAGAACATTAATTTGTATACATATCTTTATTCCTTTATAGTTTACACCTTGTATTCCTTACGTATAACAAGTCATGTTACATATAACTATGTATATACAGGGTTGCACGAAACGCGCGTACTAAGGCGATAGGGTTTACTACAAGTGTTAGTAATGAAAGTAAACAAAATAATAACATACTTTACATGTTAAATTTTTGAAGTGAAAACTTCTTTAGGCGCGCCTAGACAGATTTTTCGTGGGCTGTGAATTGAATTCATTCGTCACGCTCGGGTATGATAAGAAAGCTTCGGGTAAACTCGGGACCATGGCTATTGGCCATCTAGAAATACGTCAGCCAATGGGAAATACTGAAAGGGCGTGGACAGGCCATCATGGTATGGCCATCTAGAAACGCATCAGCCAATGGGAAATGCTAACGCATTTCTAGATGGCCATGCCAAGATGGCGAGGCCACGCCCTCCGGTTACACCCGTGTAGTTTCCAAGGTAAGCTATCAAATTCTAAGTAATAAGTTTTCACTTCTATCGGCAGTTCCTATGACTGACAATTTTTTTATTTTTTATTATGACAAAAATGTACTTAATACCGTTCTTGAAGTTTTTTTTTTTTTTAACTTCTATAGGTTTACACTTGACCGCCATCTCGCCTGATGTTAAGCGACGATACGGTCTACGATGGAGCGCTTATTGCCGCTTTGAAGTCCATTGGTAATAAAACATGGGTTAGTTAAGCTGATTTAAGATGCTTATGAGCTCGTGTCACTGACACATTTTTTTTATTGGAGTGACGAGACGAACAGGACACTTGCCTGATGGTAAGCAACAAACCTGCCCATAACACCACAGTAACACGCACCTATTGAAACACGAAGAGTCCAAATCATTATCTAGCACTGCACTGCGCTCGTTAGCCAGATATATATAGGATGTTAATTTCACTGGAAGCATTGATGACTTGAAACCGGAACACAGTGACGTTCGCACATTACTGCTTGGCGGTAGAATAACTGGCGAAGGTGTGGTACTTAGAGTCTTATCGCTACAAAATAATACGTATTATATCCGTAGCTATACAAGTGGCGTATTATTGTGCAAATCAATGCTGTTTAATACTATACATTCAAGTAATAAGTTTTCACTTCTATCGGTAGTCACTATATCTCACAAGATTCCATCCATTCAAAAAACTCGCTCCACTGCTCCGTCTCCGCCCGACAATGACATGTTGGTGACGCGACTACATAAGATTTTTTCCCAGCAAAACGTGCTCAGCGCGGTAAAAGATTTTTCACTTCAAAAACTATCACTTATGATAAAAGACAACACGACCCCGTCGGCTTAGTACAGTAGTACCACAGTATACAGAAATACTACCAGTAGTAGCTGTAGATCTTGGAAGAAACGTCAATGTCTAGGCAGATAAAACCGAAAACTGAACCACGCTCCCGAACTACTAACAATGTAATGTTTGCAATGCAGGAGCGCGGTTTGCGCGTCTCACCCCGCACGGTTGCCCCGTCTAGACGGCTTCGTTCAACGACTGTATGATTTAATAGACTGTGGTAGTACTGTGCAACCCACGGTTTATAATTATATCTTATATTATGTCAAATAACTAACAGCGCCTCGCGGTTCAGCCGATACGATGTGATTGAGCAACAAACATCCAAACTTTAACATTTATAATTAGTAGGATGTGAAAATTTTAATGTTTCTTGCTCAGTTACGTCGAAACGGATCGGGTTGATATTTTGCACACAGTTAAATTGTAGTCTAAAATATCGTACGCTACTTTTCACCGCAGGAAAATAACAGTAACGGGCACTACGCAGGTGAAACCGCAGGCGTTGTTAGTATACAGAATTATTGGTGATCAGTCTGACTCTTTTTAAGGATATGTTAAATAATTTATTAAATTAGTCCACTTTTGTTATACACTTTTTAAAAATTGGTAAATTTTTCCCATACAAAATTTAAAAAAGGTGTATTTTTGCCTTTCTGTTGCAGGCTGATTGCCAGTATAATATTAGTAGGGTAACACGAAAAAATACATATTACTACATTTAAAGTCGAAATGGCACAGTCGGAGGACAATTTTGATTTTAGCTTAGATAAATATTATGTATAATGAATAAAAATACAAATAGGGTACAATCCTCAAAAAACTAATTAGTCCGTCAATTAGATTATAAAAAAATATTGTACACGTATTTTTTTTTGTTTCACAAACAAAAAATCGCGAAGATGTTTGCTGAAGATGAAGATGGTGCTTGGAAGTTTCGTGTGACGTCAATTAACTGTACGATTTTTACATAGACGTGACGTCACAACCCTCCCACTCTATATCTATGTCGATTACTAATAATTTGATAATAAAACACGTGTATATTTTTCCATAATCTACGTGACGAACTAATTAGAACGGTATATTTTTGACTCAGTCATAATTACAATTTACATAAATATAATTATGCCCTAAGGACGAAAGAAAGACCCTGTGTTAAGTCTACACTAGTGCTAAAAGAAGGCGGACTCTCGAGCGCACTCTTTTTGAAAAAGACCGCCGAATGCGGCTGAAACTTGTGTGGTTACCAAAATATAAATTCATTGAAAATGTGGCAACCACGTCAGTTTAAAAAAAAAATCATAATAGGTTTGCACGTGACCGCCATCTGATGTTAAGCGACGGTGCGGTCGACGATGGAGCGCGCTTACCTAGAAGATTCACAAACTCCTATAAGAATCTGGGTATCTTTAAACGACCAATAAAATGTATCTGGGCAAGTAAATTTAGACCTTATTGTTGTATTTCCTATGTTACTTGGTAAGACTAGGCCAAACATAAGCTCATTCAGTATAAAAATGTAGTGTGATACTATGGGACCCAGTATTTATGTAGTGTGACAGTACGGGAGATGATCTTTATGTAGTGTGACAGTTCGGGTGGAAACTCTTCATGTAGTGTGATATTACGGGAAGAAGTACTTATATAGTGTGACACTACGGGAATAAGCATTAATATACATAGTGTAATAACGCGGAAGGATTTTTGTATGTAGTGTGATACTGCGAGATGTAGGACTCATGTAGTGTAATATTACGGGAAGAAGAAGTTATTCATGCAGTGTGACAGTACGGTAAAGAAAGTCCGGGCGCATGGTGCGCTGCCTGTACGATGTATATTTTATGTAGTGAGACAATACGTTAAACAAAGTCCGGTTGTGCGCTGCCCGTACGATGTATCTTCTGGTCCAAGAGGCTGTTTCCTCAAAGCAGAGACTTGTACTGAACGAGGAAGTCCTCCTCCTCCTGAAGGGTAGAATCCAGGTATTCGTCATCTTCATTCCGGATGACGGCCTTCAGTCGGGCCAGCGCCGCCGCGCGATCCGCTCGAGCCCTGAAAGTGTAAGGTACTATTTATTGAAGTGAAAACTTGACTTGACACACCACGCACACATTTTTCATGAAATTTTAACGAAGCTCAGCATCACGCTTGGAAATGAACTCGGGACCGCCGAGTGTGACAGACCGAGAAATATAGTCGACTGCTGCCATCTGTCTGCTTTTACTTTCTTTTTTATTTGTTCTTGCCCTACAGCCGCCACAGTCACCTTCGTGGGTTACTTAATTATTAAAATTAATCAATAGGTTGTGAATTTTACTCAAGCGTCAGGTTCGTAAATGAAATAAATCTTCGTGTAAACTGGGGACCACGGCCACGCCTTCTGGTTTCACTCGCGTATTTTCCAAAGTGAGCTATCAAATTCTGAGTTACGAGTATAAGTTTTCACTTCTATCGGCAGTCCTTATGACTGCCATTTTTTTATCGGTTGTTTATGTTAAGCGATATTCAAGCTCTGGTAATTGCGAATCAATTTTGATGGTTATTTCTTTGTTCGGTAGATCATAGTGCAGAGGTCATCCCATATAAATTATTTCTAAATCGGTGTGATAGTTTTCGAAATCTTAACTTAAAGCTAAAATTTGCGTCAATTTATCTGGATGACGTTATCGTAGATTTGAATTGAATAATTTGAATATCGATTCACAATCTAGGGGTTTCAGTCGGAAGGGGCACCACTCTCATTCAAGGCGTCGAGCCCGACATACCCTGCTTCGTCCCAGCATGGCGGACGATCAGTAAATACATTTCCCCACACAAAAGAAGTAAGTAATACTCGTACCATGTGCCCGCTGCGCTAACCCTAAGTCCGGTATACAGTAAAAGCCAACTACCACAAGTCTCTTAAAACACACATTTCTTTTTATTTATTTACAAAACAAGAATAAAACATAATCTAAGATGGACCAAGCTTACCTATGACAAATCAAATCACCCCATTTAAAAGACTCACTAGGTACTCAAATATCGATTGCGTCATAAATACATGCATGTGTTAGTTTTTAAGTATTTGTGGACTTGGATTACATATTATATGGTCCTAAATGGGCATGGTAAAGACCATTGCACTCCTTTGCGTGTCGTACGAAAATAGAAGTGAATCACAAAACTGTTTGTACTAACTTTTTGTCCTTCTCACTCTTCTTGTGCTTTTCTTTCACCGCACCGGCGCTGGTCGACGGATTGGCTTGTTCAGGAGCTGGAAATAAAAACATACAGCCGATTATGGAACTATATTTATAACATATTTGCTCGTAAAGGGTCTCTTATTGGACCAATTTCTGTATCGTAATGTATCTTATTACGCACTAGTGCTGTAATGTGTAATGTAAAACGCACGGTTTCAAAATGCTCCGTCCACAGACTAGGTAGAGAGATATGCTCCGTCTAAAACGAACGGTACCTTTTTAAATCTTAGTAAAGAGTTTTTATGTCAGAAAAGTGTGGTCAACATTTTATATAATAAAATTAACTTTGAGAGGTAAAATATAATAAAGAATTATTAAATTCGTTAATTTAATTAATTTAGACCATATATTATTACTTAAATTTTTCTGTAACAAAACACAAAAATATTAATTTACTTTATTATTAATGGCATAAAGGCTGGTTCTGTGCCGTTGCTTAAAAAAAAGGCGCCGATGCGCGCGCATTGCTAATCTGTGATCCATAGTGATTACTTACTCTGTGCTGTAATCTGTGATCAAGTAGGTAAATATTATTCCGCGCGTTTTTTTCGCTGTATTGTTTTTATTTGAAAATGTCGTTACAGTTTTGTTTATTTCTTCGCAAATATGTTATAAAACGTCGTATGACATACGTGCGCTTTGATAATTACAGCCTCTGCTAATTATAGCTCTCGCCTACGGCTCGAGCTAGCAATAAAGCCTCGGCTGTAATTATCAACTTACCGCACTTATATCATAATGTACTATTTCGTCATCGGTTAAATATGAGTACAAACAGTACAGTAGATTTTGTAGTGGACTCTTTGTAGAGTCTGCCTAGGTAAATAGCACACATTTGCCAGTTATTCTACTACCAAACAGTAATGTGCAAATATTACTGTGATTTGTAGGCCAATGTTTTTGGACAAATGACGGTGAATAAAATAAATCATATTATATAATTACTGGGTAGCAAGCGCAGAGATGCTCGGTAATGATTTGGACTCTTCATGTTTAAATAGCTGCGTAACACTGTCCTAACACTGAACGGCGTCTGCCGATCCGGAAACTCCGGGTTCAAACCCCACACGCACCACTGTCTTATCGAAGTCATGTGCGTAATGCCGCTAACTTAAAACGGTGAAGGAAAACATCGTGAGGAAATCGACATGTACCTAGAATCTTTCGAAGTCATGTGTCATCCGCCAACCCGCACTGGGCCAGCGTGGTAGATTATGGGCTTAACTCTCTCCTTGCGAGAGAAGGCCCCGAGTCCCAGCAGTGGGAGCATTTAGTGGGCTGTTGATGATGATGCTGATGAAATATGTCTTCAAAGCATGAGCATCTCGACTAGCTGTCCATCGTACTTCTAACCATGGCCATCTAGAAGTTTCTCGACGCTTGAGCTCACATTCACAGCCCACGAAAAATCTGCGTATGGTGTGCCAAAAGAAGTTTTAACTTGAATAACTGTGATCGTCGACATTACACGAGTTCGTCAGCCACGTACCGTCGCTGAGCGCGGCGCCGGCCAGCAGCAGGTCTAGCGCGGCGCCGGGCTGGTTGCGCGCGCGCCGCGCCGCCGCCCGCGCCGCCTCCACGCCGTACCCCATACCCGCCAGCTACAAACAACCCCCACATTATACAACATCCTACTCATATTATATGACTAATCATTGAACTCTTAAACCACTAAGAAGCGGCACGCGACCTTCTACGATGGCAATGCAAAATCAGGTGACGTCTCCTGATTAAGTTTCAGTCGCAACAGGAGCCACAAGTTGAGTGGACGTTCGCTAACAATTCAAAAAAGTCCGATATACGCCGTAATAACGCCTTATTGTGCTTTTACAAGGTGCACAAACAATTCAAAGACCAAGAACAAGTTCCATGGTATCACTTTTCATGCGTAAGTACACAAAATCTTTAATTATTTCCATAACAGTTCAATGATTATTTCATCTAAAATTATTTTTCTGTTGTAAACAATTTTACATTTTGCCATTTCTAAAAAGAGACAGATATACATGCAGCGTAAGAGTGCAACACGACCGGCGATATGTTAGTTCCGGCTATATTGTCTCTTTCACGCCAGTGCATTCGTATGTTTTTCTATTCTTGTCGAAAAAATATCTAAACAAATGTGATGTATAGCTATCTCATTTGCACCTACTGCCTACTTGTCGTGCGTGATGTCTGTAATTCATTCAAACGTGTCTCACGATGCAAGTGAAGCTGTCTACACATTAGGGTTGTTGAGGAAGTGATTATGAGGAAGAGGAGGAGGAAGAGGAATTGTCACGCGCATATATAGAGGATGCGGATAAGGAAGAGGATATTTTTTGAAGAAGAGGATGCGGATGAGGAAGCGGATGAGGAAGACGATGATAGGAAATTAAAAATTCTAGCGGACCCAACCCTAAAGCCGCTGTCCTGTATGTACATAACTAGGTACATACATGCACAAAAATTAATTAAAAATGGATTTTCCAGTGGACCAAACTATGAATCTAAACCATTCTAGGGGAAGTCTCGCTCGCCCGTTCGGCCCGGCATCACGCTGCGGCGTATGCGTTGCCATGGATAAGCGACGTCCATGCGCAGTGAAATTCCTCATAAATTCCTCTTAAATTTTGAGGAAGCGATAGCGGAAGAGGATTTTTTATTTTTATTTATGAGGATGCGGTAACGGTTGAGGAACCCAAAATATTGCGGAACTTCCGCATTATGAGGAAGCGGAAGAGGAATCCTCAGCAACCCTACTACACATCGCGTATGCTTGTGTGAAATTTTCGCCACATTATGCTGTCTTTATATTAGAGCATACCTCATCTTCCCTTACTTGGTTATATCAATGTGACTAATACTATGAATGTAAATATAGTGATTTTAATATTATAATAGTCTTAATAATTTATTAATTATATTAGTGTTTAGGTATCGTTTATTAGATAATATTAGGTATGCTTTGTTACAAAGAAAATACTCGCTGAATGCCAAGAAAACTACGAATCGCTATACCCAAAAAAGATAAGTAACAAATAACATGGATCAATTTCTCCGCTTTGTTTTTCTTATCGAGGGACTATCTATCCTTCATAACAGAAGCAAAAAAGTGTCTATATACCATCCACGGTGGGGACTAGTGAGACCAAATTATGCTCCCTGACATTGTCAACTGTTTTTAGACCTAGTTTCACAGACTAATAAAGTTTTACCTTTTTGACTATTGACTTTTATATATTTCCATATAATACGTTATTCTACCCCAGTCGGACTCTTTGTAGAATTTTCTACCACTACAAGTACTTACATAAAAGTACACATGAACTAAGTGACTTCCTCTTAATAGAGACTATAAGGAAAGTGCTTATGGACTCACTCTTATACTTAATATTATTTAGTCTTAACAAAATTACTCATTAGTCCAGATTTTTCAAATTAGGCTAGATTGTAATAAATATTAGTCACCATGTTGGTTGGTAAATAATTACAAAATAAATAAATAAACTACAAGTAACATACCTCAGCGACAAGCGAATCGTTAGGCTCAACCAGCGACTCCTGAGAGCTCGGGCTCTCGGTCTCTTCAGACGACGACTCGCTCACTTCGTCAGCCAGCTACAACAAAACATACAAATCTATCAATATTATAGACTACATTTTATCTTGAAAAAGGTCGCCGGACGCAGCTGAAACTTAAGTCGGACTAGACAGACTTCATCACACGTGAGTTATCCGTGAATTAATTAAATTGTGTAACGAACACATTAGTTTTAATACTGTATAATTTCTAGTCTTTCTAAAGGCCAGGGTGATCTTGTAAGACCCGCTACATGTATACTGAATAGAATGACTCACGAGGTCCGGCTGGTCCTGTAACGCCAATAAATGTTTGTAGTGGAAGTACCACATCTTTGCCAGCAGTAATGTGCAAACATTTATATGTACTGTGTTCCGGTTTGAAGGGCAATGTTTCCAGAGAAATCACAGGGCTTAGAGATAAAATATCTTAGATCTCTGGGTGATGAGCGCAGCGCAGTGCTAGGTAATGATTTGGACTCTTCATGTTCCAATAGCCGCGTGTCACTGTGCTGTTATGTGGCAGGCATGTTGCTTACCATCAGGCACATGTCCTGCTCGTCTCGTCACTCTATATTATAAAAAAAGCAGTGTGTGCGCTAAGACGGGGTATCCCTTGTGGTATTCGCGGAGGTGTCTCGTACTTGTTACTTTGCCACAGTGCATTAAGTTCAGCTAGAGACTGGGCAGACTCACGAGGTCCGGCTGGTCCTGTATGATGCGCACGGCGCGCGCCGCGTGGTTCCCGGTGCGGCGCAGCGCGGCGGCCGCGAGCCGGCGGCTGAACCCCATCTCCGCCAGCGCCGACACCAGCTGCGCGCTCACCGGCGACCCGTCCGCGCACACGCCCAGCCGGCGCGCCTCCCTGACACACAACAGCATCTTCATTTGCGTTCATGGGTACATTAAATAATAGATGTATACAATATACATAGCAGTAAGAGCACCATACGGCATGCAAAATTTACATTTTAAGATAAAACAGCCATGTTTAATGCGAACAAAAATAAATTAAAATCCGGAAATCATGGAGTCAACATAATATTTAAATCTCAGTGTGTAAAAAACAACTTAGATAGGTAATTAATATGTCAGAGTTTATAGAAAAAAAAAATGTTTGTCTGTAAAGTCGGTTTACTGACGATAGAACGTGACAACCTCTTAAGAAAATGCTGATGGAATGGTAGCATTTTTCAAAAGAAAATTTTAATTTCATTTGTTTAATAGATTTGTATGTAAAAAGTAATCAGTAGAATTTAGTCATTTTCAATCAAAACAATGCAAAAAACAATGCAAAAAAGCTTTTAGATGCCGGGGATCGAACCCGGGCCATTTCACATGCAAAGCGAACGCTCTACCACTGAGCTACATCCCCGCTTGAACTACTGGTCGAAATAATTAATACAACTGTAACAAACATGCGGCGAGGTAACGACCGACGGTAACGACCGACGGTAACGCGGTAACGGTACATGACGTCATGTTTTGTGGGCGTGCAGCGGCTTCATCGAATTATAAGACGTTATCACGTCAAAAATGAGTTAATAATTTAAATTTATGTCAAAAGAAGATTCCATGTCAAATTAAAATTTCTCATTCAAATACTCGTTGATATTGTAATACGCCTTATACAAAAGAAAACATTTAAGTTTGTGCTTCAAACTGTGCGTCAATTTTATGTCTATTATATATTTAGGTAAATGGTTGAACAATATTGGTGACACACATAAGACTCTTGACATACATAAGACACGCATCAATCGAGTTACATAATCGGTCACAGTAGAGGGAATCTTAGAAGTTAAGTTACATCATCATTTTTTATTTATTAGCATAGAGTGACGAGTAAGACATGTGCCTAATGGTAACCAACATGCCGGCCATATAACAGCACAGTGAGACACAGCTATTGGAACATCATCATCATCATCCAAATCATTATCTTGCACTGCACTGCGCTCGTCACCCAGAGATCTATGATACGATATCTCTAAGCCCTGTAATTTATCTGGAAACATTTCCCTTTAAACCGGAACACAGTAATGTTTGCACATTACTGCTTACTTCCCCAGGCGGGCTCTGCCAAGAGTCCTACCACTACAAAAACTAAAATTACTATTTTAATATTACTAATATTATAAATGCGAAAGTTTTTATGTATGGAATTTGAAGTTTGTCATTTGAACATTGCCCTTCAAACCGCAACACAGTAATGTTTGCATGGCGGTAGAATAACTGGCAAAGGTGTGGTGCTTCCCCAGTCGGAATCTGCCAAGAGTCCTACCACTACAAATTCATTACATCATTGCGGAGGGATTCTTATTGTAAAGTTTAGTCAAATTATGGGTCCTAGCAGAGGGACTCATAGTATTATGCTTAGTTACATAATCGGTCATAGCGGAGGGAATCCCATTTATACTCTTACTAAAACTCGTTTACTTTCTATGCTTACAGTATACACCAAGTGCTAAGTTTAGTTACATAATCGGTCATAACGGAGGGAATCCCATTTATACTCTTACTAAAACTCGTTTACTTTCTATGCTAACAGTATACACCAAGTGCTAAGTTTAGTTACATAATCGGTCATAACGGAGGGACTCCTATTGTTAACTTTAGTTAAATTATCGGTCATAGCATAGGGAATCCTAGTGTTAAGTTTAGTTACATAATCGGTCATAGCGGAGGGAATCCCATTTATACTCTTACTGAAACTCGTTTACTTTCTATGCTTACAGTATACACCAAGTGCTAAGTTTAGTTACATAATCGGTCATAACGGAGGGACTCCTACTGTTAACTTTAGTTAAATTATCGGTCATAGCAGAGGGAATCCTCGTGTTAAGTTTAGTTACATAGGGCAGCGAGCGCGCGCGGTGCCGTCGCTCGCTCCGCTCGGCGAGGTAGTGGTGCGCGGCGGGGAGCGAGCCCCGCACGAGTGCACTCACCTCTCCCGGTGGTGCAGCGAGCGCGCGCGGTGCCGTCGCTCGCTCCGCTCGGCGAGGTAGTGGTGCGCGGCGGGGAGCGAGCCCCGCACGAGTGCACTCACCTCTCCCGGTGGTGCAGCGAGCGCACCCGGTGCCGTCGCTCGCTCCGCTCGGCGAGGTAGTGGTGCGCGGCGGGGAGCGAGCCCCGCACGAGTGCACTCACCTCTCCCGGTGGTGCAGCGAGCGCACCCGGTGCCGTCGCTCGCTCCGCTCGGCGAGGTAGTGGTGCGCGGCGGGGAGCGAGCCCCGCACGAGTGCACTCACCTCTCCCGGTGGCGCAGCGAGCGCGCCCGGTGCCGTCGCTCGCTCCGCTCGGCGAGGTAGTGGTGCGCGGCGGGGAGCGAGCCCCGCACGAGTGCACTCACCTCTCCCGGTGGCGCAGCGAGCGCGCCCGGTGCCGTCGCTCGCTCCGCTCGGCGAGGTAGTGGTGCGCGGCGGGGAGCGAGCCCCGCACGAGTGCACTCACCTCTCCCGGTGGTGCAGCGAGCGCGCGCGGTGCCGTCGCTCGCTCCGCTCGGCGAGGTAGTGGTGCGCGGCGGGGAGCGAGCCCCGCACGAGTGCACTCACCTCTCCCGGTGGTGCAGCGAGCGCGCGCGGTGCCGTCGCTCGCTCCGCTCGGCGAGGTAGTGGTGCGCGGCGGGGAGCGAGCCCCGCACGAGTGCACTCACCTCTCCCGGTGGTGCAGCGAGCGCGCGCGGTGCCGTCGCTCGCTCCGCTCGGCGAGGTAGTGGTGCGCGGCGGGGAGCGAGCCCCGCACGAGTGCACTCACCTCTCCCGGTGGTGCAGCGAGCGCACCCGGTGCCGTCGCTCGCTCCGCTCGGCGAGGTAGTGGTGCGCGGCGGGGAGCGAGCCCCGCACGAGTGCACTCACCTCTCCCGGTGGTGCAGCGAGCGCACCCGGTGCCGTCGCTCGCTCCGCTCGGCGAGGTAGTGGTGCGCGGCGGGGAGCGAGCCCCGCACGAGTGCACTCACCTCTCCCGGTGGCGCAGCGAGCGCGCCCGGTGCCGTCGCTCGCTCCGCTCGGCGAGGTAGTGGTGCGCGGCGGGGAGCGAGCCCCGCACGAGTGCACTCACCTCTCCCGGTGGTGCAGCGAGCGCGCGCGGTGCCGTCGCTCGCTCCGCTCGGCGAGGTAGTGGTGCGCGGCGGGGAGCGAGCCCCGCACGAGTGCACTCACCTCTCCCGGTGGTGCAGCGAGCGCGCGCGGTGCCGTCGCTCGCTCCGCTCGGCGAGGTAGTGGTGCGCGGCGGGGAGCGAGCCCCGCACGAGTGCACTCACCTCTCCCGGTGGTGCAGCGAGCGCGCGCGGTGCCGTCGCTCGCTCCGCTCGGCGAGGTAGTGGTGCGCGGCGGGGAGCGAGCCCCGCACGAGTGCACTCACCTCTCCCGGTGGTGCAGCGAGCGCACCCGGTGCCGTCGCTCGCTCCGCTCGGCGAGGTAGTGGTGCGCGGCGGGGAGCGAGCCCCGCACGAGTGCACTCACCTCTCCCGGTGGCGCAGCGAGCGCGCCCGGTGCCGTCGCTCGCTCCGCTCGGCGAGGTAGTGGTGCGCGGCGGGGAGCGAGCCCCGCACGAGTGCACTCACCTCTCCCGGTGGTGCAGCGAGCGCGCGCGGTGCCGTCGCTCGCTCCGCTCGGCGAGGTAGTGGTGCGCGGCGGGGAGCGAGCCCCGCACGAGTGCACTCACCTCTCCCGGTGGTGCAGCGAGCGCGCCCGGTGCCGTCGCTCGCTCCGCTCGGCGAGGTAGTGGTGCGCGGCGGGGAGCGAGCCCCGCACGAGTGCACTCACCTCTCCCGGTGGTGCAGCGAGCGCGCGCGGTGCCGTCGCTCGCTCCGCTCGGCGAGGTAGTGGTGCGCGGCGGGGAGCGAGCCCCGCACGAGTGCACTCACCTCTCCCGGTGGTGCAGCGAGCGCGCGCGGTGCCGTCGCTCGCTCCGCTCGGCGAGGTAGTGGTGCGCGGCGGGGAGCGAGCCCCGCACGAGTGCACTCACCTCTCCCGGTGGTGCAGCGAGCGCACCCGGTGCCGTCGCTCGCTCCGCTCGGCGAGGTAGTGGTGCGCGGCGGGGAGCGAGCCCCGCACGAGTGCACTCACCTCTCCCGGTGGTGCAGCGAGCGCGCGCGGTGCCGTCGCTCGCTCCGCTCGGCGAGGTAGTGGTGCGCGGCGGGGAGCGAGCCCCGCACGAGTGCACTCACCTCTCCCGGTGGTGCAGCGAGCGCGCGCGGTGCCGTCGCTCGCTCCGCTCGGCGAGGTAGTGGTGCGCGGCGGGGAGCGAGCCCCGCACGAGTGCACTCACCTCTCCCGGTGGTGCAGCGAGCGCGCGCGGTGCCGTCGCTCGCTCCGCTCGGCGAGGTAATGGTGCGCGGCGGGGAGCGAGCCCCGCACGAGTGCACTCACCTCTCCCGGTGGTGCAGCGAGCGCGCGCGGTGCCGTCGCTCGCTCCGCTCGGCGAGGTAATGGTGCGCGGCGGGGAGCGAGCCCCGCACGAGTGCACTCACCTCTCCCGGTGGTGCAGCGAGCGCGCGCGGTGCCGTCGCTCGCTCCGCTCGGCGAGGTAATGGTGCGCGGCGGGGAGCTCCCCTCGCACCGCCCGCAGCCCCGCACGCGCCGCCGCACACGACCAGCCCAGCTCCATCAGCGCTGTCACCGAACTTTCGTCCACCTGAACAATACAGTCGTTTGACGAAGACGACGACGAGGAATCGTGCGTGGCGAGACGAAGGAAGCGCGCTCACAAACTGCGAACACGACCATGTTACCAGTTTGGGAACGCAGTTCAGGGCGCAGTCGTATATTTTGATTGTTAGAACGCAATCCCGCAATCTCGCCATATCCAAAGGTGTAATCCTGTGGAGATTTTAGTCGAGTCGATTCTCTAGTCCGCAAATGTATTTTATTCTTCTAAAAAGTATTTGATAATACGATATTAATGTGGTGGCCACGACCTAACATCAGACATAACAGATTTCCTCTGCTATGGCCGATTATTTAACTAGTTACACAAACAGTCATAACAGGGGGAATCTCAGTGTTAAGTTTACTTACACAATCGGTCATAGGAGAGAGAATCCCAGTATTAAATTAAGTTACATAATCGATCATAGCAGAGGGAATCCTAGCGTTAAGTTTAGTTATATAATCAGCCACAGCAGAGGGAACCCTGGCATAAAGTGTAGTTACATAATCGGTCATAGGAGAGCGAATCTCAGTATTAAGTTAGAGGGCATCCTAGCGTTAAGTTTGGTTACATAGCAGAGGGTATTTCAGTATTAAGTTTAGTCACGTAATCGGTCATAAGAGTGTTCCTAGTGATGAGTTTAAACGTTACGTTTAAAATGTTCACCACCCCCCTACTCACCCCCCCCCCTTATTTTCCTCTTCTTCTCCTAATCCAAGATCTATGTAAATAAAAAAAGATTATTGTAATGACAAAGGTCACGGACCTCGGAGTCTGTGGAGTGTTTAAATTAAATTAAAAAAAAAAAGTGTTGAGTTTAGAGTTAATTCTTGAAATAAAAGACTGAAAATACAGCCTAAAAGTAGCGACTACGACCTAACATCAGACAGGCTGTCAGCATGTTCTGATGGCGGTAGATATATATATAGTACTAGCTGACCCCGCAAACGTTGTTTTGCCTTAGTGAACTTTTTGCCCTTGTCACTTAGGGGTATGAAAAATAGCTAGTAGCCGATTCTCATACCTACAGAATATGCATATAAAATTTGGTTAAAATCAGTAAAGCCGTTTCGGAGGAGTAAGGAAACAAACACTGTGACACGAGAATTTTATATATATAGTATATATAGTATTATTACCGAAATACCGAATCTAGTTTACCCCCATATCGGCCCTATAAAAACGATTGCTCACTGAGCCTCGGTCATTCTCTGCGTGGCATTCGGACGTGCTGGTTCTCTTTGAGACACTAAGTGTCTTAGTTTTACTTGAAACTGAAGTAGCATAGTTGTTTTGGATAATGATCGGTAGATTTGTGTGATCACTATTTTTTTTAAAAGTTAACTAACTTAGGTTCGATATCAGTATAGTATAGATATAGATAGTAGTCAGTAAGTCTCACCCGCAGCGCGTTGATCTCGGTCTCCGCTCGCTCCAGTAGCTGCCTCGCCTCGTCTCTCCTGTTCTGGTGGTATGCCACGATGCCTTGCAGTAGGTACAGGCGCATGAACAGGACGCGTTCGTTCGCTGCACGTACAAATAACACATTATTAATTTATTGCTTGTAAAAAATATTTGGCTTTAGAGCAGGGGTCGGCACGTGTGGCCGCTACGGTTTTGAATAACATTTAAACATCAAAATCTTAATAATTTATTCCCGGCTCAAAAATATCCTGTACATTTCACAAATTAATTACTAACTTTCAGAACTGCGGCCCGCTTTTATCATCTTTTTTCACCTCGTGGCTCATGACTCCCGAAAGGTTGCCGCTTTAGTGTTTCTAGGTTTCTACCCATGCTTTAAGGCCGGGTCACACAGAGGCAATCCGGTAGCGATAGCGATCCGATAACGATAGCGATCCGATATCGAGTATGGGATCGCGCCCGCTTGCTGTGTGTCAGGTTGCATACAAATTCGAACATTGCAAAAAATATCGTCTCGCTATCGGATCGCTATCGCTATCGGATCGCCTCTGTGTAAACCGGCTTTTAGTGTTTCCGACCCCTGCTTTAGTGTTTCCACCGATTTAAATTTTTTGATTCTGTAATGCTGTTTGTTTTCTATTTGGCATAGAATAAAATTATTGTTCTGAATCTGGGCGTTTCTAAGTTTTATAACTATTTATTAGAATAGAATAGAAAGAATAGAAAATATTAATTATAATGTAAGTAGCATTCACAAATTTTGTAGATCATGGGTAAGTCACCATTACTTTAGCAATAATATCACGATTTTAAAATAGGTACAAAAATATTGAGTAAATTTCTAAATTTAACAAGGTGATTAACTAAATTTAAAGTGCAGCTGTATAGGGGCTGTTATTAAATACACATTTTTCACATTTGTCTTTTGTCCAATCCAAATGTCAGTTGTTGTAGAATTTACCCAACAGATGGCGCCACAGGTAAAATTACCTCGCGCCTTCGTTTCATTTGTGGAAAATAGGGTACTTCACATGAATAAATATTTGATATGCTTTAAACCCACTACGGTTGTTTGTACTTGTTCCCACCTGGACCCCTTATATCTTTGGAGTTGTTTCCATGGTCCTTCGAGCCGGATACAGTGCCTATACGGTAAAGTGATTTTCAAGTGTGTCAGCGTACATACTTGCCGGCTTTTTGCCTACAGCACTAGAAACCAGTGGCGGATTGCCACTGAACATTGTGCTCATCGTAGTTGGCCCACTGAAGAGGGTTGATACGACTGGTTGAACCTAGGTGCACCCGCACTAACCAACCGAGGAGGTGAAAAGGAACCGGAAGGAAGGAGCCAGAAGAACCAATACAATTGGGGGAAGTCAGCATCGATGACTTCAGCAGCAGCCGTAACGACGTCACAGCCGTGACGTAGACAGCAGCATCAATCAGTGAGGTTTGCCAGTGACGAATTGTGAGTACATTTGGTGATCATTACAAAGTTCTTCATAGAATCAGTTCCATCGACTTAGAATATTTTTCGTAACATTTTAGACTTGTAAATTTTGCATATTATTTCATTAACTTAGAATAATTTCTCAAAAAGTGTACAGACGGGGAATCCACGCCGGTTTTCAACCAGAAGTGAATTGAATTCCAAACACTTAGAATATTTTTATGTTTTTGTCATCAACTTGTAAAATTTCTAAAAACGTTATTTTTGTTACTATTACAATATGGCAGCAATTATTAAAGGTTTAATGCGTTTAACAATGAATTTAGAAAGGTCTTACGAAAATTATAAAAAATCTCCAAAGGATCGTCTTGCTAAAGAGTCTTATTTACAAACTAGATTGGAGGCTTTAGAAAGTCAATGGAAATTAATATCAGAAAATCATGCGGAGTTAACTAATTGTATAACGGATGTCATGTTGCAACATGAATACTTTACTGAAAATGTATTCTCGGACATTGAAGAAGTATACATAAATTATAAGTCCGACATTAAGGAAGCATTGTATGATTGTATACCAAAAGCGTCCTCTAGCAATAATGTTCAAACTGTTTGTAAAAATGAAAGCAATGTTCGCTTACCTAAAATTAATATTCCAAGCTTTTCGGGTCAGTATTCTGAATGGTCTAGTTTTAGAGACTTATACGAATCATTGATTCATAACAATGCCTCCATAGACAACGTACAGAAAATGCACTATCTAAAGGGACATCTCTCAGGTGAAGCAGAGCAACTCCTGAGACATGTTCCCATTACCGGAGACAATTACCAAGAATCTTGGAGAATTCTCAACGGGAGATATAATAATAAAAAATATCTTGCCAATGGTCTACTGAGGCGTTTTATGAACCAACCCAACATCGGAATCGAATCCTGCAGTGGTATTAAAGATATGTTGGACACAACCAACGACACTCTCAATGGGTTGAAAAACTTAAAAGTTGAGGTAAATTCGTGGGATTTAATAATTATTTACATAATTTGCACGAAGTTAGATACGGAATCTCGTAAACAGTGGGAGGCGAAAATAAGCGTGTCAAATGAACTGCCTACTTTAGCTCAAATGCGGGAATTTTTGGAAGCACGATTTCGTTCTCTCGAATTTCTCACTCCTAAACCAACATCTAAAACAAGTTTTTCAACCCAAAGGGCTCAATCACTGCATGCAATTGCAAGCGATTCCAATGTTGCGGCATATACTTGTTCATTTTGTAAGAATACTGATCACAAAATATGGCAATGTAAGGAATTTGGTAAGCTAGGTTATGACGCTCGACATAATTTTGTCCAAACAAATGGATTGTGTTTCAACTGCTTAGGCAGAAACCACTCTGCCAATAGTTGCCGCACTACTAGCAAATGTCAAATCTGCAAAAAGAATCACCATTCACTACTTCATCCTAAGCCAACGTCAGAATCACGGTCTTCCGAATCTTTTATTAGAGAGGTGGCGTTGGAAGCACAGAATATTTCACCAAAGGATCAAACCACTTCTGAACCAGAAGTAATGTCATCTAATGTCACCACACACTTTTCGAAAGCAATCACATCCAGCCAAGTTCTTTTAGCTACAGCTATCGTCAAAGCACAAAAAAAGAACGGCGACACGCAGCTACTTCGCACGTTACTGGATCAGGGTTCTCAAGCGTCGTTCGTGACAGAAGCAGCCGTTAAACAGCTTGGTCTCAAGAAATTATCTTGTAAAAGCGTGATTTCAGGTTTAGGTGGTGATAATGCTAATTTAACATCAAGACACATAGTGATGCTCACGGTACAATCAAACCTCGATCCCACATTTAAGATGGAAGTAAAAGCATACGTGCTAGGCTCAATTACACACTTGCTTCCATCTCAAAAGATAGAACACATCGATTGGTCGGAACTAGCAGGGATCAGGTTAGCTGATCCTGATTTCCAAACACCAAACAAAATAGATATTTTGATTGGCGCTGATGCATGTGGCAAAGTGTTGAAAGAAGGATTACTGAAGGGTCCCAACGGTAGATTAATCGCTCAGCAAACAACGTTGGGATGGGTCATATCTGGCCCCACACATCGTAATAGCGATGATCAGTCACCCTTAACACAATCTTTCCATAATGTTATAATGAGCATGGATGCTCATGAAAATCAAAACAATATTTTAAAGAAATGTTGTAAAAACAAATCTGATGTTTTCAACGAAGAAGTTCTCACACAGAAAAGGCAACGTTGCAAAGATTTTTGCAATCAAACTAACCGAAGAGATTTCTCAGGACGATACATAGCGCAACATAATTTTAAGAAAAAAGATCCTCAATACAAGTGCGGGAATACAAGTGATATTGCCCTGAAGCAATTTCACCAAAATAAACGCAGGAAAGATCTCGATATTAAGAAAAGGCATCTCTATCCACCATGTCGTTATCCACAACTCAAAAACCACGAGCAAACTTCGTGTTGTATTCGATGCATCATGGGAGGGAACCAACAAAGAATCGCTCAACAATACGTTGATGGTATGACCTACTTTACAACAGGATCGACGCTATATCGTAATGAGACGGCGAACTCACCCTATTTGTCGGAGCGCAGACATTATTAAAATTTATCGCCAGGTGCTTGTATCCCACAAACATTGCAGGCTTCCAGCGACTGCTTTGGAGAGATGACCCAGAATCTGAAATTGTGTAAGTGTTATCGATTCACCTTCGGCACAGCATCGTCTCCTTACCTGGCTGTGAAGACGCTGCAACAGCTGGTCATCGATGAAACTATGGAATCTGGATCTAGAACATCTGAAATTTAAACCTAGACAGCTCTCAGTGGTCTCATCTGCCATATCTTCAAAGTCCAGCAGATCCTACATCCAAAGGTTAGCTGATATATGTTAGCTGTTAGGTTCAGAATTAGTTCAGAAGCATTTGTGGCTTCAAGACCCAGATTGGCTAAAGAATTCTACTGTGGAACATAGCAGGCCGAAGGCTATATCAATGGATTTGGAAACGTCAGACTAGGGCTCATGTATCTAGTAGTGAAGCTACACTAAATCTCATTTAATATAGAAGATTTTCTTCTCTGCAGAGGGTTAATGATGTTACAGTGTCGATACCTGAAAATGTTAACAAGGTCAGAAATTCCTGGCTTCCTTTGAAATTTTGGACTGCAACGATGCTCTAGACACTTGCGTAAAGCAATGTCAGGCCACCGAGTTGGAAGAAGACAAGAGCAAGTTGAAGTCACTGAACCACTTTTTAAAATGACAACGGAATTTCAAGACCGCTATCGATGCTACTCAACCAACATTATGCTACGTTTTTTCTCACGTCAGGACACTTCCTTTTTAGATAATTCTTAATTGTAGTCCCAGAACGCAATCATGAACTGAGCAATATCGGTGCACTTAAATGTTGGCAACTCACTCAGCAAATATTACAAGATTTCTGGCGTTGGTGGTCGGATGAGTATCTTGTGAATTGCTTGTAGAGATACAAATGGTCAAGGCTTAACCCTGAACCAAATATCGGAGATTTGGTTCTTGTGAAGGAGGATAATCTGCCTCCAGCGCGTTGGTTATTAGGCAGGGTGGTTACAAAACACCCTGGTTTGGATCAAATTACCAGAGTGGTGACCTTGAGATGCAATGGCGCTCTCCTTAAGAGACCCACATCAAAACTTTGCTTGTTGCCAATTACCGAATAAGCATTTGAATGACCTGATGTTAACAATATAATGTTGATTTATACTAGTGTAATCCATGTTCAAATTTGTAAGCATTCACGTGTATTTTAGTAATAGTTAAAACTTTTGAACCCGCAGTAACCTTATGGTGGGCGGTACCTATACTTGTATATATCAAAGAACGTCTAATGATGTTCTTGGTGGGCGGTATGTCCAATCCAAATGTCAGTTGTTGTAGAATTTACCCAACAGATGGCGCCACAGGTAAAATTACCTCGCGCCTTCGTTTCATTTGTGGAAAATAGGGTACTTCACATGAATAAATATTTGATATGCTTTAAACCCACTACGGTTGTTTGTATTTGTTCCCACCTGAACCCTTATAATCTTTGGAATTGTTTCCATCTTTAGAGGTATTACATGTAACTAATATAAATTATGACTTAAATAACTACATTCAAAGTATTTTGGAAAAGCAAAATGGTGCCAAGGTTGTTATCTATACCTATTTACAAGTAACATCGACTTCATCTTCATCAGCTCACCCTAGCCCACTGATAGACATGAACTTTTCCCAAGATACGCCTCTCAGTCTTATCCTCGGCTTTTCTTTCCAGGCACTGCTTGCAGCCTTACGTATATCGTCACTTTATCGAGTCTCAGGGCGTCTACACTACGTTCGCGCTCCACTCAAGAACACGCTACCGCAACGGTTATCGATCCTACGACAGTTATGACCAGCTCACTGTCACTTCAGCTTGCTAATACGTTGATCTATGTCGATAATTTGGTCTGGCCCGCGACTTACGCAGCTCGATTCGCTTATTTTTAGAGATGGTCGTTTTTGTAAAAACGTTTCTAGGCATCGATGCCAGGTTACGATGCCGGCATCCGATGCCGAATGTACTGATAAACGGATGCCAGCAACACCCGATGCGATGCGAACATCACCGAGTGCGAGCGAGTAACACCAGTTGACCGGCAACGAAAAAACGGCATCGGCACCACAAACTGAACGAAGACTGGCTCGAAGTGTAGCTTGCTCTCTCACTCTCGCTGCACTTGGAGAATGTGCGAGGAAGACAACCAAAGACAATGGAGCGCGGCGAAGCAAACGCATTTCGGAGTTATCATTACTAGAATCGACATGAGGTAGGCGCAAGAATATCACTACAAGACTACAACAGTATCTACCTACCACGAATTTCAATGAATTTGTTTTTTTGCCTTTTATATCATGTTGTAGTGGTTGTATTGTAGTGGTAGGACTCTTAGCAGAGTCCGCCTGGGGAAGTACCACACCTTTGGCAAATATTCTACCGCCAAGCAGTAATGTGCAAACATTACTGTGTTCCGGTTTGAAGGGCAATGATTCCAGAGAAATTACAGGGCTTAGAGACATAATATCTTAGATCTCTGGGTGACGAGCGCAGTGCAGTGCTAGGTAATGATTTGGATTATCATGTTCCGATAGCTGCGTGTTACTGTGCTGTTATGTGGCAGGCATGTTGCTTACCATCACGCACATGACCTGTTCGTCTCGTCACTCCATGCTATAAAAAAAAATGTAATGTAGACCATTTTTCAGTGTATCTGTATAATATGTAGATATGAGTACTTACTTATGTTCTGTAGCATAATTTAATATATCTCACAAAGATCGACGGGATAGGAATTACATAAAATATGACACGTTTTTTTCTATATTCTCAAGCCACAATCTGCTTTACAAGGTAGGTAAATATACATAGGTACTATAAAATAAAATAAATAGGTACTTTTTTTTGAGGGCGCTCATGTCTCTTCTTGTGAGCGCGACGTCTATGGTGTTCCAGATGTCGATGTCGCCCTATTGGTGAGAATAGCGCCACTACTTGACAAGGTTAGGTTTGTTTATGTTTTAATTTTTTCATTAGGCCTGATATTTTAAGTACCTATGCTTGGTTGTGCAAGTTGGCAGTTCTGTGCTTCTCTGTGTTACGTACATACCACGCCTTTGATCATGCCACGACGTGAAAGACCAGCAAATCCTTATTGGGACCATTTCGATAAAAAAGATGACACTATCGGGATTTGTAAATACTGTAGCCAGTGTATCAGCTACAAATGGCAGACAGGAAATTTAAACTCTCACTTTAAAAAAAAGCACCCACATATTCTGTTAAACTTAAATGATACTACGATAATGCCACCACCACCGCTATCACAACAACCGCTACCACAACCTTCACAACCACAAGAAAGTACAAAGTGATGGTTGTATTTGAAAAATAAAAACGTTTTTGAGCAACGATGCGTCGTAACGTTAAACGTATCTAATTATTAACGAATAGCCAACCAAAGTTACCATAATGGCACCGTTGCAGGCAGTTATTTGATCAAATCGCATCGACAGTTGACCGGCATCGATGCCGAAAGTAACGATGCCGGCAACGGATGCGGCTTAGTTATTAACGATGCGCATCGATGACAAAATTTAACGAAAACGCCCATCTCTACTTATTTCGTTCAATCCGCTCATTTCGATCGACTTGCTTATTTCGCTCGATCCGCTTATTTCGTTTCCATGCAGGGTCCGCTCCCCATCGGTGTCCCGCAGTTCTCACCGGACAGGCACAACGAGATGTCCACCTGAAGAACCGCCTTAGTTGTTCGAATCACTAGCTCCCCTCACTCATCCGCTAGTTTCGCTCGATCAGATTATTTCACTCGACTCGCTTTTCTCTCTCGTTCGACGTATTTCGCTCATTCACCCCGCTCACTTAGCTCTTTTCGCTTATTTCGCTCGACTCGCTTTTTTCACTCGACTTGCTCGTTTAAACTACTTACTTCGCTCGTTTCGCATTTCGCTCGACGCCCATTCAACCCACTAAATGCGTTCGTTTCGCTTATTTCGCTCGTTCCGCTTTTTTCGCACATTCCGCTCACCATCGTTCCCCTGCAGCGCGCGCACCCGCTCCCCCCGCTCCCCGTACGTGGCCCGCAGCGCGCGCTCGGCGCCGGCCAGGCGGCGCGCCGCGTCCCCAGCGCCGTGCAGCGCAGACAGGCACAGGTAACACCACGATATGTCCACCTGAAGAACGGCGTAGTTGTCCACCGACTGGAGGAGAGACGAACGGCATTCGCTGAGAAACAGAGCAACAATTATTGTATACATTTTTTGGCAAGCTAGTAAGGATCCATGTCTGGATTTCATTTGTGACAGTGCAATTAATTAACAATTAATCTGTACAGAAATCTGATATTATTAAGGTGAAGAGGCTTTTTTTTGTACGCGCTAATCTCAGGAACTACTGGACCGATTTGAAAAATTATTTCAAGGTACGTGATCCCCGAATGCTATAGGCTATATGCATATTATGTACCACGGGCGAAGCCGGGCGGACCGCGACCGGTGAGTGCCTTATCAGACATCAGCGACCTTATTCCACAAGCTTTCCAAGAATGTCAAGGCTAATGTTAAGGAATGTTATGGCAAGGTCATCGACGCAACAGATGATGCCTGCGCCGGGTAATTTATATTATAATGTATTTCAATTATATTAGAATGCCATCTATATTTATCGAAAAGAGAAGCGCTCAAAATAGTTCCCTGGGGGACTCCCAAAATTCACCAATCGTTAGTCGCTAAAGTTATCCGCTAAAACCGATTTCTCAATTAACTTTGAAACCTGTTTAGGGGGCCACCTCGCATACTGAATGACTCTAGTTTTGTTACTAATTTTGGGATCGACAAGCTGTCAAAAGCCTTGGTGAGATCGAGAAATACTCCCAACCGACGCAACTTATATACAATACGTGCCTGTATTGAATGTTCGAGATATATCCAGGCTCCTGTAAAAACAGACTGACCTGAAGTGCCGGTCGGCTTCTAGCAGCAACACCAGCGCCTGCGCATACTCGGCGGAGCGCACGTGCGCGCGGCCGCGCTCGTGTAACGCGAGCGCCACCAGTAGTGCGCGCTTCTCCGCTACTGGGATATCTATCGCGTTGCCGGACTGGTCTTCCAACTGGAACATTATTATTATTCACGTATTTATTCATTTTCTCAAATTTTTTTGAAGTGAAAACTTCATTAGGCGCCCTATAGACAGAATTTTCGTGGGCTGTGAAATGTATTCATCAATCGTCACGCTCGGATATGATAATGGATCGGATCGGATATGAAATCTTCGGGTAAACTCGGTAAAAACGGCCAGGTAGGGTACCAGGGCAACAGAAACAGTAAAGAGTTTCGATAACCACCTCCAACAGCCCAGCGTTTATCTCCAGATACCAGGACAACAGATATATAAAAGAGTTGCGTTTGCCCCTAGGTACCAGTACCAGGGCAACAGAAACAGTAAAGAGTTGCAATAATTTGTACAATTTCGTTCCATCAGAATGTCCCTTGACAACTCCCAAGTATTTTGAAGTGAAAATTTCTTTTGGCGCGCAGGCGCGCTTTTAGACAGATTTTTCGTGGGGTGTGAATCGAATTATAGTGTCACTGGCGTCACGCTCGGGTATGATAAGAAATCTTCGGATAAACTCGGGGCCACGCCCATTGGCCATCTAGAAATGCGTCAGCCAATGGGAAATGCTGAAAGGGCGTGGCCTAACCATCACGGCATGACCATCTAGAAATGCGTCAGCCAATGGAAAATGCTAACGCATTTCTAGATGGCCATACCATGATGGTCAGGCCACGCCATCCGGTACAACCGTGTAGTTTCCAAAGTAGGCTTGAAATTCTGAGTTATAAGTTTTCACTTCTATCGGCAGTTCCTATGAATGAAGTGCCGACACGAATAGACCTACAAAAACTAAAAAATAATAATTAGGATATGTATTGAGTAAGTAATAGTTAATTTGAGATGAATTGGTTATATTATAAAGTCAATCAGTACCTTCATATACTCATCGTCTCCAGCCAGCTCGTCTACACACTCCGAGAGCAGCGCAGCATCGTCCCTGGTCTGCCGCATCTCCGTGTACATGGTGTCCTCCTGCTGAACCTCCTCGGGGCTCTCGGCCATCACCAGCGCCATCAGCTGCGAACCATTCTTCAGGGCCTGCTCCTCGAGGCTTGCTGCCTGCTTTATCACTTTACCGTTGAATATTAATTTTACCCTGAAAATTGTTTATTTATTTTATACATTCTGTAATGTTTTATTTAACCTTTATTTTTATTGTTTGAGGTTAGATGGCGTTATGTGTGAAATGTCCACCAATATTTAATATAATTTATTAATTAATATTATTACCTCGACTCCTCAACCGTGACCAGCTGAGCCACAGCAGAGATCAGCTCACTGCCCATAACATCCAGCTTCTTCCTAATGGAGAGCATCTTAGGCTTTTCTCCGGTCACTGTGGCCCGCACCCTGAACGTAGCATAGCCTGTCTCTTGGAAGTCTGCGTTGGCTTTAGACCTCTCGAGAGAGTGAATCTGCAACTCGTGGAGAGCATTCAAGATCGTTGGCTGGTCTGATGAGAGCTGGGTTGCGTATTTTGTAGCCAATTCCTGAAAGAATATAATAATATTTTATTTACTGGAACTGGAAGATGTTATTTCAGCTAAATCATTTTACTCTTTTAAGAACAAACTGGATAAATGGAAAGCGAAAGATAATATAATTTTAACAATTATCTATAAAATTTGTTATTTCAACACTGAGATATAGGCATATCAGCTAATGCTGCTTGCCTATTTTTCAATTATTTTATTTTATTAGTAGGGCCGTTTAGTGGAGTGGCCGTTTAGTAGTTGGATCGGACTGTGAGACCTTGACTGGGGAAGTAGTAGACATGGTAGTTTTAAGACCTTTGCCAGTTATCCTACCACCAAGCAGTAGTATGCAAACATTATTGTGTTCCAGTGTAAAGGGTAATGTTTCCAAAGAAATATATGGACTAGATAAAACATTTTTTATCTCTGGGTGAAGCTAGGAGTGCAGTGCTAGACAGTGATTTGGGCTTTTTATGTTCAATATGTGGGACTTGACTGTTATGGAAAGGCTTGTGGCTTACCATCAGCTACATGCCTTGCTGTTCTCGTCACACTAAATTATTTTAAAATAGTAATAATACACAAGTAACATAAACAGATGTGCCTACGAAATTGTCTACAAGTTGATTTTATCTTATACCAGCAGTGCTCCACAATTTCGCACACATAGTTCACTATTCTGTAATTTTCTCAGGCTTTAAATTTGCCTTTGTGTTATTTCAAACTATTATCCATCTATTTGCAAATTTCTTACAGATCAATTCAGTACATTAACAACAAACAAAGAAAGTTTAATAAACATTCACAAACTTTTTCTAAATAATACTATAGAATACAGGCCCGTGTACAAAATTTATGGGTCATTTGAACTACCAGGAGAACTATGTAGAAAGATTCCTATCTTATAAATAATAAGATTCAGTACTATGGTGTCATTTGTATGCTGCCCGATTGAGTGCAGGTGAAGAGAGGGTGTTGCAACCCTCAATCATTTTCCCTTGTCATATGATTGTTGTTCAGCGTTGTGGAATAATGGATTAGAAGAGTTATTGAAACTATAAAAATTATAAGTTTATAATTATTATTTTAGTCAGAAAAATTCTTGATTTTCCTGTGATTTTCAGGGCAAATTTCGTAATTTGAAGATGTACAGCATTGGTTTCATACAGTTTCAATCCTCTAACATCCACTGCTGTACGTACATAGATAGTCCTTTCCCATAATACACCACTCGGCCCAATCTACTAAATTCTCAAAATCACTATAGTAGTCACACAGACACATAATATTAAACACAGAAAGCCAAATTTCATTTAGCCAAAAACTGAAAGTCATCTCACAGGGGTAATACTATTTTGTACCACATGATAATTTGATTTCCATTTTGTTGAATATTTAGCCAAGCAATATAATATACTACTTAAATGGCTATTTCCTAATGAAGATCATTCATTTAAAAAAAAAATACGCTCCAACTTTGACTGCATTTTGGCTTTATGTCAAGTGAGATGACCATCAAACACAAGCCTAACTATCATAATTAAGATGTATAGTATAATAGTACAGTACCATACCCAAATACTAGATCAAAAAATTATGAACCGGATTAGGTATAATACCTAAATAATTTCTTCTCCATTATAACTAGAGAGGACTAGCCGTCATATCCAGTGGTGCACAAATGTGGGGTGTTAATAATTTAATAGTTTTTTATTGCATCACGCAAAGCATCATTGTCGTTTCATCCGACGACAGTGGTAACTGCGAATGTAGTGTGGAAAAAATGGATTTCCAAAATATTTTTTATGCAGATTTGGACTTAGATAACGTGCTTAAATTTACGACATATGTTGGGTATTGAAATAAAACAATCATCCAGTAATATCAGTTTCGTAAGCGGATCGGTAAACAACAAACATTTTTGATCTGGCTTATTATTCCCGAATCATCTTCGGTATGATTCATCTTAAATCATAACAATGACACAATACCGAATTTTGCCCTGATGCCCTGAACGGTAGTTTTTAAACCTATTTTCCTGTTGTTTCACAATTCTGAGAAAGCCATAGAAAAGATGTAAACAAAGTAAGTATGTACTTATATATTTACTCAGGTGTATTTTTGTAAACAATGAAACATACCTGCAGACTCTGCGAAATGGTGCCATCCGGCAACAGATACGGCTGCTCCCATAGCTTGATCTTCTCTTCATTCAACTTCGCACGCAATTTAATCAGCAAATCTTCGTGCTGAAGATTAGTTTCCATCATGAAATAAATAATGAAACTGCAAAAATACAGCTGTCGTCTTGTCGTTGTCGTGATGATTTGACAGAACAAAACAAACAAAGTGGAAAAAAACTGTTTTGTCTTTCTTTCCTTTCGTTAATTTTTATCAGCTAGGATTCATGTTTTTTAGGCAAGTCTTAATATTTGTTCTTAGATTTTATAACGTCGCGATGCGATAACGAGGCTATTCAAATCAAAGTAGGCACAGAGAGCCATAGAAAGGCCCATGCTTGGTTTTAGACTGTAAGATCTAGTTCGTAATGTTCGCAAACCAAAATTGAAGACGTCGGAACTGTGGCGACAAAAATGAATAATGTTGGGCTGAATACGTCTTGACTACGAAATGCCCTACCCAAGTGGATTTCTCCCAAAGGTTAAAATCTTGGAGTCTAGTCTAGTCCAGAGTGAATTCATAAGCATTCTTCATCGTAAGCAGCATTGCCGCTTTTTAACATCATTCAGGCGAGATGGCGGTCAAATTTGTGTGACGTAAAAGTGGCAGAGGCAAGGTAAACAGTGCGTCGGATCGATATCGGACCGATGATATTGTACCAACCATCTACTTAACACTCCGTAGGCAAGGACCGAGGTAGATTACCCTACTAAATATCTAAGAGATGACCCTATACAGTACCCAGCAGTGGGATAAAGTAGACTGTGGGCTGCGGGTAGGTACACCCACGTGCCACGTGAAGGTTTTAGGGGAAGAGGTAACACGCCGCTGATTTCCGCGCGTCACTAGAGCCAAATGCGAGGGGGTACTGATGCCCCCCGCGAGTTGGACCAGCAAGGGCGGTGGCCCTGCGACCCTCAACCCTCAACCGTAGCAGTGCAGGAGACATCAGTGGAGGTTTTAGTCGGTAGGGGCACCATATTTGCCACCATGGTGTCGAGCCCGACATACCTTTATAACCATCGGGAAAAACCCACTCGGGCAACTCATTCCACAGTCTAGACGTTCTTATTACAAAAGTAGAGTCAAACCTCTTTGTTCGTGTCTTTGGAACATCAACCATGAAACGATGCCGCTTCTTCGAGCTACGGGAAGTTCGATAGAAAAAAGGGCTAGGTGGTATTAGATCATGCAGATCAGATGCACACTCTCCGAAGTGTATCCGATAATAAACCGATAAGCTAGCAATTTTTCGGCGATGTTCAAGACTTTGCAGTCTTTTTCGCACAAGAGTGTTATTGCCTATGAGCCTTTTAGCACGCCTCTCAATCGATTCTAGAGCCTCAAGCTGATACTTAGCCGATCCATCCCAAAGGTGCGAACAGTACTCCATACAAGAGCGAATCTGTGCTTTATATAACAAAAGCAATTGTTCAGACTTGAAGTACTTTCGCACCTTTGAGAGGATACCTAGTTTTTTGGCAGCTAATTTAGCCTTGGACTCGATATACGAGCCAAAGTTGAGTGTAGATGTCAAGGTAACACCCAAAAGCTCAAGATGATCAGTAACCGGCACGGATACACCTCGAAAAGTAGAAGTCTGTAAAAATTGACTCCTTTTTGCGGAGAACAAACACGCCTGCGTCTTTCCCTCATTAAACTCAATCCGAATCGTATAATTTGCCGTATTACATTACGGCTAGCCGTTTTGTAATGCGGCGATTCAACGATTAGCCTGATTGTCATTGCGATACGTTCTTCAATAAGGCGGGCAACGTTTAGCCGCATTGTATTCCTGCTTAAATTGTAGGGTGATCATACTTACAAAACAAATAATGTGTAATGAAAATTAATTTTATTCATCCGAAAAAGCTGACAGATTACTTACTTCTTACGATTGTTACGATATTCCTTACCATTTTTTTTACAACATTTTACTTCTCAGATAATACCCGGTTTACATTATTCCAGTCCAGCGACCGAATCTAGCGCTGGATTGCTTACTGGAAAAATGTAAACCGGCACTGGAATGCATTGGCACTGGATTGATGCATTCCAGTGCCGGTTTACATTATTCCAGTAAGCAATCCAGCGCTGCATTCGATCGCTGGACTGGAATAATGTAAACCGGGTATTAAGCTTGAAAGCCCCGGGGGTCTACCGCCTAACGAAAACGCTTTGACGCTTTGACATTGCCGTCTCTTTTATTTCAAGCGAGAAGAAAAGAGACAGCAATGTCAAAGCGTCAAAGCGTGTTCGTTAGGCGGTAGACCCCCCGGATTTGACATTTTGTGGAGCGACCACACATTTCCTCACATAAAAAAAATGGTTGTCTGTAAAGTCGGTATACTGACGATAGTTAAACGTGACAACGTCTTAAGAAATCAGTACGCTGATAGCGCGAGTAGTGATACCGCTCGACTCGGCGGGTGGCGCCCTCAGCGCTCAGCTTCGTCCGCATGGCACGGACGACGAACTAACGGTAAAGGTAACGTTACATGACGTCATGTTTTGCGGGCGTGCAGCCGGCTTCACCGAATTATAAGACATTATCACGTCAAAAAGGTACCTACAGCCAAAGCCGAAAATATCAGCTGTTGTGTTTTGTTTACTAACGCTAGACCGTTTCAAAATAAATCCAATCCCCGCTTCCTCAAAAATATGTTCCTACGTTACATACATTCGTATGTTGTACATAGATTATGGGCACCTACTTTCAAATTTCCAATAAATAAAAATAATAATCCTTACTGTAATTTCAGGTGTTGGCAATATAATATTTATGGGGCCTTTTTTGTTATCGGTAAGTAAAATCCACGCTACTTGAGACGAAATGGTTAAAGCGAAATGGACCGTGGGTATGTATTTCATGAAATCGGATTACACGTATGTTGTTTTATGTAGATATTAATTAATTATTCCAATACCTACTCCAATAAATAAAGTTACGGCTAGTCTAGTCGGGACAACGCCGATTACATGGAGTCCCTAGTTCGAACCCACACGCACCACTGTCTTTTCGAAGTCATGTGCGTAATGCTACTAACTTATAAACGGTGTCATAAAACATTGTGAGAAAACTGATATGCACCTAGAGTCTCTTGAGATCATCCGCCATCCATCAACCGGCACTGGGTCCTGGGTCAGCGTAGTGGATTATGACCTTGACTCTCTCCTTGCGAGAGAAGACCCAGAATACCATTAGCTCTATCTTTAATGTTAATGTAAAGTTTCAAGCAGCTCACCTTTTTTGAAGATGACCACACTTCTGCTTTACTGACTTTTGGGGTACCTTCGGTAACGCGTTGGGTTAGCTTGGCTCTGGGGTCATTAGCCATGTTAAAGGCAGGTTTGAAAGAAGTAGCCCATTGCCTTGACTTCAGGGTACTCATACCTTAATTCTAACGCTTCAAATTCGGAATGACAATCCTTGTCTCCAACTTTTTTTTGTTTTTTTTAAGTTTAACTACTCCACGGACTCTGGGGTCATGGTTGGACCCAAATTACGTCGTAATTACGTCTGTTGGACAACCAATCTGGTAAACGACCATCGATATACTATATCAATAGATGTGCCCTGAGCATGTTACAATTGTTTACACACTTCGTCTGTGTATGTAGCGTGATTTACAACTACCGATCAACTTGACCCCTAGAATCGCTAGCGGCGAGGTATGTTGCGGTTCTACTTATTTTGGTTGTTGATAACGAATAGTAAATACGTCCGGCGTTCACCACTTCCTACAACCGACTAGATCGGAAGGAGTGAACTCACTCATCCCAACGATAACATAATTCCATGCGCTTGAAGTTTGGTCGGGCACATCCATAGATTTATATCGATGTAAACGATGATATGGTCGAAGTAGAAATATGAAGAACATGACGCAGGTTGACCCTGGAAACACTTACTCGTATAAGTTAAAATATCTGTTTCTGCAATTTAGTGCTCCTAATGGTGATTCAAGTTGCCCACACTTATATACTATTGACCGCCAACATCGATGACCTCAAGAACATAGGCAAGCGTATGGTACAGATGCCCATCGGTGGGCAAGTGGGCAGCATCATGCGCCGCGCGTACAATGCCTTCAATTCGAAGCTGGGGCAGGCGGCGGCCTCTGTGAAGAATGACGGGGATAACCTTCTAGTTGGTACGTGGATAGCTGTTTCATTTCTTTACTTAGATCTCATCTTAGAGTCCTGCAGATCGTGGGCTCGTATTAACAGATTAAAAAAAAAGAAATTTCAAGTTCCTTGAAAAAAAGAAAAGCCGTCTGGATTCGAACCCGGGTAAACTTATTCATGACCGACCAACTTTCCCAACACTGTCGCGCAACGTTGCGAAATTTACCGTCGCATTCTAATGACAATTTTTTATTCGCTAAAAACGCACATAAAATGCCTTTTTAAATGAAACCTAGTTACTTATATCGATTTATCGTCATGATTTCGTGAAAATCGTTCGAGCCGTTTCCGAGATTCAATTCCGATTCCGAAAAGAATTGCTCGTTTAACATAGCTTGGAGTTAGATGGCATAGTTTGGGGTTAGATGGTGTTATGTGTGAAATGTCCACCAATATTTATTTATTTTTAATATCATCGTAACTCATTTCACGCCAGCTTACATCATCTTATATTAGGTCACGGCACCTCGTCATA
The DNA here is from genome assembly GCA_963693475.1 of Ectropis crepuscularia. Lineage (NCBI taxonomy): Eukaryota > Metazoa > Arthropoda > Insecta > Lepidoptera > Geometridae > Ectropis > Ectropis crepuscularia. The sequence continues at coordinate 28,035,894 of OY856355.1, forward strand.
TGTCACCTCGTCTCATGACTCCTCGTCTCACGTCTCCTCGTATCACGTTACCTCATCTCACCTTGCTTCTTATGACTTCACCAGAACTCATGATACTTTTCGTTCCAGCTTACAAGCCCGAAGAGAAGCCAGACTACCGGCGGAATGGTGATAAGGACGACGACGTCCCCAGTGACAGCCAACGAGACGCAGGCGAAGACGAACAAGCCCCTAACTCCTTCTTGAGCCTCGGCAAGAGTGCCAGTGTCTATCTCAGTAAGATTAAGGATGTCTTCAAAAATGCCTAGTTCTGCTAACACGTACCAATAAATTAAATTATACTTAATACATCAAGCTGTTTTATTAATCGTCGAAATAAATAAATAAATATAAATAAATATTGGTGGACAATTCACACATAACACCATCTGACCCTAAAACTAAGCAAAGCTTGTATATGCCAGATAGCTGATATAATACTTATATAGTTTTTAAATACATACTTATTATACATAAAAACACCCAGACACAGTGCAAACATTTGAATTCATCACACAAATATTTGCACTGGGTGGGAATCGAACCCACGACCCTCGGCTTCGCAGGCAGAGCTACTACCAACTAAGCCACGAGGTCAGTCAATAATGAGTTAGTATGTAGTAAAAAAAAACTAATTGTATTATATTAGTCAATTTTAGGTTAATAATGTGTGTATTGTAACAGATAATTGTAATTGGAAATTTGTTTTTATCTCAATAAATAAATAAAGGATAATTTTCTGATCGTTGGGCACTAATGGACACAGGCATAGACAAAATTATCTACGCCTGTGTGTATCGGTCGCACAGCGGAGATCTGGAGACGACTAGGCTCACGGAGTATTTAAGTGAGGCGGCGGACGCGGCTCAACAGAAGTACCCTTCGGCCCAATTAGTGTTACTGGGGGATTTCAACGGCCATCATAAGGAATGGCTGTACCCATACCGGGACACTGATCACGCTGGGCAGGAAACGAGAAAGCTAGCTTTATCGTTAGACCTAACCCAGCTGGTCCAAGAGGCCACAAGAGTACCCGACGTTGAGTCGCATACACCTTATTGCTTAGACCTTCTGCTGACAACTGATCCAGACCGTTATTCGGTGGCGGTATCGTCGCCGTTAGGCAGCTCCGACCACTGTCTGGTGAAATCTGTATCTGTCTACCATCCGCCTGATCCCAGCCCTAGAGGCAACCGGCGGTTGTGGCGATACAAGTCAGCAGATTGGGATGAGATGCGCTCTTTCTTTGCGTCTTACCCATGGCAGTCATTGTGCTTCGCTTCTGGTGATCCCTCAGTCTGCGCGGATGCTGTGACTAATGCAATTCGAACGGCTATGGAATATTTCATTCCATACTCCGACATCTCATTATCCAGCAAAGCTCGCCCTTGGTTTGGTTCTCAATGTAAAAGTGCTGAAGCATTTAAACATGAGGCCTACCTAGCCTGGGTTGATGCTCGACAGCGTAAGGCAAGGGACATACACCAGAAGAAGAAGGCGTTCAACAAGGCTGCTAAGGCATGCAAAAAGGTTCTTCAGAGGGCTCGGTTTGACCACATTAGTCGAATAGGGAACAAACTAGCTTCGTACCCAGCGGGCAGCAAAGCGTTTTGGTCCCTAGCTAAATCGGTCGAATCGAACTTCTGCCGCTCCTCACTACCTCCAATGCTGAAACCTGATGGGACACTGGCTCACACTGCAACGGAGAAAGCAAACTTGTTTGCAACTCAGTTTGCGGAATCTTCGCGTCTAGATGCTGGTAGCGCGACACCTCCTACTCCACCTGGCTGTTCGACTTTTATGTCAGAGATACGCATTCGCCAAAAGGAGGTTCGCAAAGTGCTACGCAATCTGGACGTGAATAAAGCCAGTGGCCCAGATGGTATTCCTGCTCTAGTATTGAAGGCTTGTGCGCCTGAGTTGTCACCGATATTGACACACCTATTTAGACTCTCTCTCCAAACTGGGCTAGTACCGAAGTCTTGGAAGCTTGCCAATGTGCAACCTGTGCCCAAAAAAGGTAGTCGTGCTGACCCTGTCAACTACAGGCCCATCTCAGTCACGTCCATACTCTGCAAGACTATGGAACGTGTCTTAAACCACAGGCTCCTGACGTACCTAGAATCGAACGACCTCCTCAGTGATCAGCAATACGGGTTTCGCCGAAACCGGTCCACCGGGGATATTCTAGCGTACGTCACTCACATCTGGAGTGAAGCTATTGAGAAACACGGGGAAGCACTTGCAGTCTCCCTGGATATCTCGAAGGCTTTCGACAGGGTTTGGCATGATGGCCTTATAAGCAAGCTTTCTAGTTATGGTTTGTCTTCTGGGTTCATTGCTTGGATATCGGACTTCTTGAGGGATCGATCCATACGAGTCGTCATTGATGGCTGCTCGTCGGATCAAATGGGTATCAGTGCCGGAGTCCCACAAGGGTCGGTACTCTCTGCGACGCTCTTCCTGCTACATATCAACGATCTGTTGAAGCCCGGTATCTATGGGTACGCAGATGATAGCACTGTTGTAGAGAGTTACATATCTAGCGCGAGAGCCACTGGGCAGCAAACTCAGGTACTGAGAGAGAGTCTGATCGAGCGTTTGGGCTTGACCCTTGATGCGGTGTCCAAATGGGGCGATGCCAATCTGGTCAAGTTCAACGAGAGTAAGACGCAGGCGTGTCTGTTCTCCGCTAAAAGGAGTCCTTTCCAACTGACTCCAACTTTTAGAGGTGTATCCGTGCCGGTCTCTGACCGTCTTGAACTTTTGGGCGTTACTTTGACCTCTACGCTCAACTTTGGCTCGTTTATCGAGTCCAAGGCTAAACTTGCTGCCAAAAAACTTGGTGTCCTCTCAAAGGTGCGAAGGTACTTCAAGTATGAACAGTTGCTTACACTATATCAAACACAGATTCGCTCCTGTATGGAGTACTGTTCGCACCTTTGGGATGGATCGGCTAAGTATCAGCTGGAGGCTCTGGAATCGATCGAGAGACGTGCCAAAAGGCTCATAGGCAACGACACTCTTGTGCGAAAAAGACTTCAAAGTCTTGAACATCGCCGAAAAATTGCTAGCCTATCGGTTTTTTATCGGATACACTTCGGAGAGTGTGCGACTGATTTGCATGATCTGATACCACCTTGTCCTTTTTTCTATCGGAATGCTCGTAGCTCGAAAAAGCGACATCGTTTCATGGTTGATGTTCCAAAGACACGAACGAAGAGATTCGACTCTACTTTTGTGATAAGAACGTCTAAGCTGTGGAATACGTTGCCTGAGTGGGTTTTCCCCGATGGTTACAATCTTTGTGTCTTCAAATCGAGAGTGAATCGGTTTTATCTAGGTAAACACGCTCCATCGTAGACCGCATCATCGCTTAACATCAGGCGAGATGGTGGTCAAGTGTAAACCTATAGAAGTTAAAAAAAAAAAAAAAAAAAAATCGATGTTGCGAATATTATAAATGTCAAAGTTTATATGTTTGATGTTTGTTGCTCAATCACATGGGAACAACAGAACGGATCGTGTTGAAATGCAGGTAGATAGATAGATAGATTGATTGATAGATAGTCTAGAATAGGTAACACATAGGCTACTAGTAATCGCGAAAATAACGAGAATGGAAAATACGCGAGTAAAACCGCGGGTCACTGCGAGTTAGGAGTATTATAAAATAAAACAGAATAAAATAAGTAACAAATACATTATAAGTACACACATAAAGGGCCCAAAAGGCGGTCTTATCGCAGAAACCGGTCATAAATATCTACTTATTTCTTACGTTTTAAAGTTTCTTAAAGTTGTTGAACAAAATTTATTAAACGAAAAAACATCTAAATTCAAATCGCAAAAAAATATAGAGCGCTTTTTTGGGTACCTAAATAAATAAAAAAAAACTCTGAAGCAGTCATAACAATGTGTCATAAAAAGGTAAGAAGCAATTTGAATGTTTAATCCAATACCTGTCGAAAAAGTAATCGTGCTGACAACAGATTAATCACAAGGGCTTGTATTCTGTAATAGCCAGACTCAAAACGTAGCTTCTGCTCTGGGAGTAACTCGGTTAGGCTAAAAACTCATGGACCGATTTTCACCCGCGACCGCTGGAGTTGCGGTCCTACGGCTTCGAATGAAGAGATCTATACCTATGTAAAAAATTGGTTGTCTGTAAACTCGGTTGGTTTACGGAGGATAATTTAGCGTAACAACTTCATAACAAAACATTGATAGATGCTTCGTAGCCTACAATGAGCGTAACGGGACATAACGCGACACTTTATCGTGCATGCCTGCGTTCATCGATTTATTAGACGTTGTCACGTCAAAAGTTAAAGCACGCGCGCGACGCGGACGCCCACAGAGTCGGCGCTTAATAGAGAACACTTTACTTTTTGTCAAGATTGTCATTCTCGCATATTAAGATCAAAAACTAATCTAACTCTGATGATCCCATTAGCACGTTCTGAATCATACTACGGTAAGGCCCAATTTTCACGGAGCGGTTTCAAACCGCGCCCGCGCGCGGGCGCGGCACCGCGCCGCGCGGCGGTTTTGTTTCAATACTCACGAGACCGCAGGTTTTCGCAGTTTCTACTGCGGAAAGCTACTGCGCGAGAATCGCGCACAGCCACGCGGGCGCCGCGCGGCTGTAAACCGCGTCGTGAGTTTTGAATTCAATTTTAAATGGAAATCTGCCGCGCCCGCGCGCGGGCGCGGTTGTCAGCCGCGTCGTGAAAACCGGCTCTTAGTCTTTTGCCTTTCAAGCAGCTCAATTGTGGAATGAATTACCTATTTCTATTAGAAAATCTCCCTCATTGGAGTCTTTTAAAGGTCACGTCAAAGAACATTTTCTATCGAAACAGCAATCATAAGAATGTCATTATTACAATTAGTTTCTTGTTTTACCTATAATATATCATTATTTACCATCTATTTTTTTTATCCTTAGATATTTGTCTTTAGTAAGTATCATAAGTAATTATATAAACAGTGTATATTGTACATTAGCATATCATAGAAGTATGTAAGTATTAGCATGTATTGTTATTAGTACGTATGTTTATTTATTTTTATTCTAGTGTTAGCGTATATATCTACATAATTTGTATTTACTGATGTAGTCTAGAATGGCACACCCCACTATTTAACATTTCAAAAACCATTTCCACCCAAAGGTTGCCTGGAAAAAATAGCTTTCAGCGATAAGGCCGCAAGTTGTGGCACTAGCTATTATTGTTTTTCTTTGCCTGTATATCTGTTTTCTTTTGGTGTGTACAATAAAGAGTATCTATCTATCTATCTAACTGAAAAAAGACACCTGTAGTAGACCTAGTTTCACAGACTAATTAAGTATCATTGAGTAAATATAATGTAACTAAATTCAGGTTAATACTTCTTGCAATTAGGATGATATTTATATTCTGGTTTAACTTAGACTTCTTAGCACTTAAAATAAAGAGATAGATAAAAAAAATACATCTAATATTAAATATTTAATTTAAAACTTAATTATTATTACTTATTAACTTAATTTAAAAATAACAAAACAATTGGCCACCTTATCACTAAAGCGATATCTTCCAGGCAACCGTAGGATGGATTGAGATATTAAAATAAGGAGGCCCCTCCTCCTTAAGTACAAAAAGCAGTGGTTGATACTTCTGCAATAAGAAGAAAGACGTGGACGACCCTCATCTGGAAGACTTAGGAATGTTACTTGGCCGATATATCAGCCGAGTAACCTTCCAAAGTCTTCCAGTCCCTCTCCCCAACCTCTACACGCACTGCTCAAGGGGTTGAGGAGCGCGTGTAGAAGTTCCCAGCCCCGGCCGGGATTCGCCATCACACAACAACATGCCACCGAGACAAGTTGTTGTGTGATACCCAGGGTGTATCACGTGGAGGTTCCCGAGCCATGTACCCCAAATTAATCTACACCAGGTAGGTGTACGCGGGATACATGCGGGAGAGTATGTGCGTGAATATAAGTCCTTAGGTCACTAGTCACTATACACTCGTATTTTGGGTGTCGAGTTTTACTGTTATGGAAATTAGAATATAGCTCCAGTTATTAATGGTCCAGTCATTCCCGATATTCAGCGGCGGTGTAGCCATGGTGATTACGACACCACAACCATTGTGTCAGCGAGTAAATCGATTATTATCATTATTATTTATTACGAAAACCATTTGTTTGAATAATTCAGACCATTATTTCTTTAAACGTCTACTCATTAATGAGAAGTTCTAGTCCTTTGGTTTAAAATAAACTAGCAGTGTTCGGCGGTTTCACACGCATAGTTCGCCGATTCTGTTACTTTCCCAGGATCAAAAGTAGCCTTTGTGTTATTCCAGATAATTATCTTTGTTTGTACCACATTTCATCCAAATCCCTTCAGTGGTTTTTGTGTGAAAGGGTACCAAACATACATCCATAGATTCTCACAAACTTTCGCGTTGGTTATATCAGTTACTCTTACACATGTCATATCTGACCAGCTAAGAAACGTCGCCACCACTGCTTTCTGTGACATCATAAAATTATTGTCAAGTAGTTTAACTTTTTGGTCAACACACAATATAAGTTTGTGTTTATGCAAAATATGTAGGTACTTAGATGAAAAAAAAGTCAGTACCTACAATTGTACCTATTTCGCTATAAATATGTCATCTTAGCATCACGGGAAAAACGGCAACTACAGATCCGGAGTCTCTGGCTCGAGTTTCACTTGTATCTGTCACTGTCATTTCGAAGTCATGCGCGTTATGCTTGTTGCTAGCTTAAAAGACGGTGAAAGAAAACATCGTGAGAAAATCGACATGTAGGTACCTAGAACTTTTCATCCGTCAACTGCACTTGGCTGGTGTGATGGATTACGGCCTTGTGAGAGAAGGTTCTCCCAAGTATTTAGTGGACTGCTTCAGTATCATTCATATTTTATCATGTGACCAAATAAGTTTGCAGTTTTATAACTGTTCAGACTAAACTCAAATGAAATAACATAAAACTAAAATAAAATTTCGCTTCTGTGCTATATAATCTAGGTATAGATGCAGATTTATTTTGTGTTGCCAACAAATCAATTTCCCGCTGTTTCAGTAATTTCAACGCTTTCAATAAAATTTCGTATTCCAATAAAATTAGAATAACCAATAAATAAAATAACTGTCCTAACTCCGCTGCGAGCGCTTTACTGCCGTTTCGTTTTATAGCATTTTAAAATTGACGATATTGGTAATGGCGTTTGTAAATTTAGTTTTATTGCTAGAGTTCGAAAATGGCCGTCGCTGTTTGGTACTTCGGACTTTACAATTTTGTTTTGGACAGCAAAATAAATTGAATGCTATTAAAAACCTTCACGAAACATACTAGTCATAAAGAAACTTTACGTCATTTGAATTTCGAATTCTAAATTGCAATGCTTTTCTATCTCCGCCCAGTTCGCGCCAAGCACAGACTAAGTAGAGAGATACAAGACCGCGACAGGAGACCGCGACCGGAGACCGCGACAGGTACTTGACATTATAAAATTGTATGGGCGCCAGTTAGCGTCGAAACCGCGAGACTTGTCTCAGTCTCAGTCTCCTGTCGCGGTCTCGGCTCGAACTGGCGTCCATTCAATTCTATAGTGTCAAGTGCCTGTCGCTGTCTCCCGCCGCGGTCTCTGGTCTCGGTCTTGTGTCGCGGTCTTGGCTCTCCAACCGCCACCTTTACCTGCGGCGTAACAAAATAAAGGTGTTACAAATAATTTTTATTTTAATACTTCATTTATTACCCGGTCTTTATATTTAGAATACAAAATAATTTAATTTTATCCAAAAAAAAAACCGATTCCAATGTAAAATTAAACTAAAACACGTATAAATTTCATAGTTTTGAGGAATCTGCGACCATGATCATCTGGTGACAGTAAGCAATTATATGTTTTGATTTCAAAAACCATCACACCGATTTCCATAAAATTTAAATGGGACCTAATCCAAAGAATGCAGGTATTCAGCAAATCATCATCTAAAAATAATAATCATCAAAATCGCTTCACAATTGGCGGAGTTATCGCGCAACATAATATGCACCTACATTTAAAATGTAAGCAAATTTAGAAACTCCTGCGTTTTTGAAGTTGATTAAAAAAGGCAGCCATTGCCGGTAAGAGAGAAAACTTGTGACTTTTAATTTTGCATAATACGCTACATAGTTACCTACATATTATATAGCTACATAGATTTATATACTACTATTATTTTTATGCATAGACTCACAAGATTGAATGCACTCGTCCAGCTCCGCCGTACCAGTCTATTAAATCATACAGTCGTTCGACGATGCCATCTAGACGGGAGAATCGCGCGGGGCGTACGGGAGTAGGTTAAAATTGGGGTAGCTGGATCAAAAGAGATCCGCTACCCCAATTTTCATTTATTCATTTATTCAATTATTCAATTATTCATCTATTATAATTCATCTATTCATATAGGTACATTTACACATACAATTGTAATTCATTGATTATAATTAACGAATACAACACAAAGGTTACAAAACGATGTACATAGAATTATCCATTGATTTAAGGATATCCCTGACTTTTCCATATATATGATCCGAATAGAGATTCGCGACTACATGTTGAGCACACAACTCCGCATTACACTTGCATATCGATTGTTCGGCGCTTTTAAATTGTTCAGCATCGTAAATTTCAATGCGAATGACTTTCACGCCTTCCGAGGTAGTTTTCAAACATGAAGTTAACTTTTTCATTCCATTGATTCGAGGGCTCATCGCTTGTATTACGGGTTGCTCATTGTTTCCTAGTATTCTTGAGCATTCATCAATAGTCAGGGCCGGTGGTGATAGAATCCAGTCAGAACACTGAAAAAAAAAACAAACGTCAGCAGATCAACGATCAAATAGTTATTCTTAATGTTAGATATGTTACTGTATTTTCATTATTAAATAAGATTTCAAATTTACTTACCGACATTTCTGGTTCTTCGTCTTGCTCAATGAAGAGCTACTAGTTATTTAAATTTTTTGTAAATCTCCCTCGTTTTATAACCGAAACCTATGATAAAAAAACGCACGATTATGAACTCTATACCCAAGAGATTGTTAATAGAGTCTATTATCGCTGCTTTACTTTGACACTGCTGACGATGCTGTCATTTGAAAACACGTGCCCTAGTAGGATATGGAGTCTCCCATATTTGGCTACTTCATAGCTGGTACATTTAAATCCGCTGTGGCCCGCTATTCACTTTTTACTGTATAGATTTAATTCAATGTAATTGATTGTTAATAAAATTAATAATTTAATAGCTATAGGTATACTAGTATTATACTTCTTACTAGACATCTGAAACATTTTTTTTTCTCAGAACATTTAATGTGTTTTGACAGATTACAGACCCTATACATCAAATATTTACTTCAAATTATACAGTAAATTAATAAAATAATGATCCTGCGACCCACGTTTCAAATCAGTTTGAGCGTCAAGGAAAATAGATCTAGTATTAAATGATGTACTAAATGTTTTCTGTCCGTCCCTTAATATATTTTATTACAGGTGTTGCAATCTTGTAATATAATAAGATGATCTCGCGAGCAAACCAAAATGAAATCATAGTTAGCGAACTTCGATCTCAATTCCTGCTTACAATGCGTTTCGACTACGTTGCATCTGCCAAATATAGAAAAAGTACATCTGAAATGTGTGTATAAAAGCCGGGACTAAAATCACAAATGTCACAGTCTACTCCTGAGAAGTCTCCAAAGTGATCTTCAAGCAACAACCATCGAGAGCCATAGAGACAAGTCTGAAAAAACTCTCAAAATGTAAGTATTACTTTATTTGCTTATTCATACATAAATCTAGTATTTATTTATTTTTTTAATTAATTCATCTATTCATTTGTAATATCTGATATGACTGAATAGTCCTTCTATTCATTCTTAACTTGAGGTTCAATAGAAGTCTATTTCAAGAATAGTTTTGTTTAAAAAGTGTTTTTAATTTACAGGTCTAAACATACGACTTCTCACGGAATCGGGCTGTCTGCAGCCGAGTCGAGTGAAGAGCATCATATTACCCCCGTGTTGAAGCCAAGAAAGCCTCGAGCATCTACTTCCCACGCTACCGTCGACGCTGCCAAGAAGCGGAAACATCCCCGCATCGCCCCAGCTGCGCAGTCCAAGTACTCGACGCACGAACTGTTCGGGACGGACAGTGAAGATGATGATGAAGACGACAATGGTATGAGCCCTACACCTACTCGGAACATGTATTCATACTTTGTAGTAAAATACCCTAAAGCTTATTCTCATCAAATCGATAAAACAAAACTGGGGGAGCATTATATTGTACTCGAAACGTATATAGCGAATGAAACGGAACCATTGAAAATAGATATGATGGTAAAAAGTAGAACGAATTTGGATACAGTAGCATCATATTATCTAACAAAATTTCTAGATGCAATTAGAAGACAAAGAAAGTACTGCACAATATTTAATTTCTTTAGAGAGGTTTCACCGCTCATTAAATCATCTTCTTTTTTTTTTTTTTTTTTTTTTTTTTTTTTATAGCATAGAGTGACGAGACGAGCAGGTCATGTGCCTGATGGTAAGCAACATGCCTGCCACATAACAGCACAGTAACACGCAGCTATTGGAACATGATAGTCCAAATCATTACCTAGCACTGCACTGCGCTCGTCACCCAGAGATCTAAGATATTATGTCTCTAAGCCCTGTAATTTCTCTGGAATCATTGCCCTTCAAACCGGAACACAGTAATGTTTGCACATTACTGCTTGGCGGTAGAATATTTGGCAAAGGTGTGGTACTTCCCCAGGCGGACTCTGCTAAGAGTCCTTTTCAAGATCAAGCACGGGAGCAAGTAAGAAAAACTCCTTCACCTCAATCAAGTCTCGAAGTAAGCTCGAAAAAAGCTAAGAAGCCCTCCTCCGCTAGCAGGCAATATTTAGAAGGCACCACTGCTGGCTCTACCCATGACGCTATCAGGAAGACCTCTGCGAGAGATCTGTTCGGGGCTGACAGTGACGACGACAATGCTCAACAGACGGATCAGGGTAAAAAAGCACCCGCACTAATATCACATTTTACCAAAAGAACGCCAAACGGTTTCTCACGACAAACAGACAGCAATAAAGAAGGATCCCATTTCATTGAGTTAAAAATCTATAATTGTAACGAAGTTAGAAATATACAGCCAATGAATAGGTGGCGCCATGCCATCATAACAGTGAAAAATATATCTAACGATAACTCAGAGGCATGGTCGCATTTGACGAAATTTATTAGGGCCACTCGTCAAGAATTTAAAGACTGCCCTTTAAATATTATTAGCGGATGTTCAAACTAGCTACATTATTTTATTATACCAGTGTAATACATTGTAATATATGAATTTGAAATGACTTAGGTGTTTTGCACTTCTGAGGAGGTTCTAAGTGCTAATCGACAAGAATAATAGAAATGAATAGACTGAATTTTCAAAATATCGCTATTGTTGCTACCTACCTGCTGATGAAGCAAAAATGAAAGCAAATTATTGAATGTCTAAAATATTCTAATTGAATTGTCATGTAACGCACGCTTAAACTCTGGTCAGGGTGCAATAAACCGCACTTCTGAGGAGGTTCTAAGTGCTAATCGACAAGAACTAATAGAAATGAATAGACTGAATTTTCAAAATATTGCAATTGTTGGTACGTACCTGCTAATGAAGCAAAAATGGAAGCAAAGCAAATGATTGAATGTCTAAAATATTCTAATCGAATTGTCACGTAACGCACGCTTAAACTCTGGTCAGGGTGCAATAAACCGCACTTCTGAGGAGGTTCTAAGTGCTAATCGACAAGAATAATAGAAATGAATAGACTGAATTTTCAAAATATTGCTATTGTTGCTACCTACCTGCCGATGAAGCAAAAAATGAAAGCAAATTATTGAATGTCTAAAATATTCTAATCGAATTGTCACGTAACGCACGTTAAACTCTGGTCAGGGTGCAATAAACCGCACTTCTGAGGAGGTTCTAAGTGCTAATCGACAAGAATAATAGAAATGAATAGACTGAATTTTCAAAATATTGCTATTGTTGGTACGTACCTGCTAATGAAGCAAAAATGGAAGCAAAGCAAATGATTGAATGTCTAAAATAATCTAATTGAATTGTCACGTAACGCACGCTAAACTCTGGTCAGGGTGCAATAAACCGCACTTCTGAGGAGGTTCTAAGTGCTAATCGACAAGAATAATAGAAATGAATAGACTGAATTTTCAAAATATTGCTATTGTTGCTACCTACCTGCCGATGAAGCAAAAATGAAAGCAAATTATTGAATGTCTAAAATATTCTAATTGAATTGTCACGTAACGCACGCTAAACTCTGGTCAGGGTGCAATAAACCGCACTTCTGAGGAGGTTCTAAGTGCTAATCGACAAGAATAATAGAAATGAATAGACTGAATTTTCAAAATATTGCTATTGTTGGTACGTACCTGCTAATGAAGCAAAAATGGAAGCAAAGCAAATGATTGAATGTCTAAAATATTCTAATCGAATTGTCACGTAACGCACGCTAAACTCTGGTCAAGGTGCAATAAACCGCACCTCTGAGGAGGTTCTAAGTGCTAATCGACAAGAATAATAGAAATGAATAGACTGAATTTTCAAAATATTGCTATTGTTGCTACCTACCTGCCGATGAAGCAAAACTGAAAGCAAATTATTGAATGTCTAAAATAATCTAATTGAATTGTCACGTAACGCACGCTTAAACTCTGGTCAGGGTGCAATAAACCGCACTTCTGAGGAGGTTCTAAGTGCTAATCGACAAGAATAATAGAAATGAATAGACTGAATTTTCAAAATATTGCTATTTTTGGTACGTACCTGCTAATGAAGCAAAAATGGAAGCAAAGCAAATGATTGAATGTCTAAAATAATCTAATTGAATTGTCACGTAACGCACGCTAAACTCTGGACAGGGTGCAATACACCACACCTCTGAGGAGGTTCTAAGTGCTAATCGACACGAACTTATAGAATGAATAGAACTGTCGTTAAAGAAACATAAAATCATAAAACTGAACTTTGACCTGTTATAAATATTATTAGCGGATGTTAAAACTAGCTACATTATTTTATATTATTGTTATTTTACCAGTGTAATACATTGTAATATATGAATTTGAAATGAATTATGTGTTTGTTATTTCTTTCGCAGTTTTACAATATCCGCGCTCGCTACCTGCTAATGAAGCAAAAATGAAAGCAAAGCAAATAATTGAATGTCTAAAATGTCGAATAGAAATGCCACGAAATGAATATCGATATCATTTGAGATCAAATTTACATAAATCAAACTGTTTATCGAAGACTGAATTTGAAAATATTGATGTTGTTGCTACTGCATTCAAAAATCGAATTGTCACTTACCGCTTAAACTCTGGTCAGGGTGTAATACACCGCACCCCTGAGGAGTTTTTAAGTGGTAATCGGCAAGAACTTATAGAATTAATAGAACTGTCGTTAAAGAAACATAAATGCATAAAACTGAACTTCGAGTTGTTTGCTTACTTTAATTTACCAAAGTCTAATGAACGTCAACTGAAATCCTTTAATACTAAATATGAAGTTATATTTCAGAGCACAGACTTGAATGAAACGTTTTTAAAAATAATTGACAAGTTTAAATCAAAACTTTCGGAATTTGAACAATGTGAATCTGGTTGGACATGTTTATCTATAAGTCATTTAGAAATTAATATAAATAAATACTGTCCCATGAGAGGGGGTACGTATTTAGATCTACCACAATCTATTAAAAAGTCGAAAAGTTGTATTAACATACAGAATACTGATAATCACTGTTTTTTATGGTGTGTAGTTGCTGCGCTATTTCCTTCTGAAAACAATGTGTGTAGAGTTAAGTCATATCCTCATTATTCTTCAGTTCTGAGTACGAAAGGAATGGCATTCCCACCTACATACTCTGATATAAGATTATTTGAAATTAATAATCCTGATATAAGTATTAATGTTTATGGTCTGGACAAGAAATACAGTGTGACTGGACCTTTATATTCCACTCAAAACCGTAAAATCGATCATATAAATCTACTTTACATAGAACGTGATAATAAGGGGCATTATTGCTTAATTAAAGATCTTGTTCGATTAGTGCGACGGCAAGTTACTCAACATAAAGGCAAAATGCATCTATGTGAAGCATGTTTACAGTTTTTTAGTAATGAAGCTAAATGCAAATCTCATAATTGTAATGGAATATTAACTGTTTTACCTGAAAAAAATTCTTTATTAAAATTCAAGAACTTTGAAAGACAACAAAAGATACATTTTATCATTTACGCTGATTTTGAATGTTTGTTGCTAAATGTTAAAGAAAATAAATCTGAACACACTGAAACGTTAAAGATACATCAGCCTTCTTGCTTTGGTTATTATATTTGCTGTTCGCATAATCAGAGCTTGAACAAATATGTATCTTACAGAGGAATAGATTGTGTACAAGTATTTATTGAAAATTTAATCAAAGATGTTAAACGTATTCAGAGAATATTGTCAGATAAGAAACCGCTATCACCATTAACATGTGAACAAAAAACACAATATCGTAATGCTACTGTATGCCATATATGTAATGAAGTACTATTTGATGACAAAGTACTAGATCATGATCACGTGACTTCCGAATATAGAGGGGCGGCACATGCTCACTGTAATTTGATGCATAGAGTGTGTCCATTCATTCCGATAGTGTTTCATAATTTAACCGGCTATGATTCGCACTTGTTTATTGAAGAGTTAATGAAACATAAAGGCACTGTTCGAATTATACCTAAATCAAAAGAAAAGTATCTTTCAATTACGAAAGTTATCGAGACACCCGAATGTTTTCGACCTATTGAAATGAAATTTATTGATTCTTTTCAATTTTTAAGTTCAAGCCTTGACATGTTAAGTAAAAGTTTATCTAGAAGCGATTTCGTCCATCTGTCGCATGAGTTTACAGAGGAAAACCAATTTAATTTAATGCAGAAAAAGGGTATTTACCCGTATGATTACATGGACAGCTGGCTAAAGTTTGATGAAAAACAACTTCCAACAAAATCATTGTTTTTCAATTCCTTAATAGGAGATCACATATCACACAATGATTATGCGCATGCGCTTGAAGTGTGGAATTACTTTAAAATAAGAAATCTTGGAGAATATACTGATTTGTATTTAAAAACTGATGTGTTGCTCTTATGCGATGTATTTGAAAAATTCAGGATGATAAGTTTGCAATATTATAAACTAGATCCTGCTTATTACACGACATCACCCAGTCTAAGTTGGGATGCAATGCTTTTTCGTACCAAGGTTCAATTGGAATTAATTCATGATATTGATGTGTACCAGATGCTTGAGAAGGGAGTGCGTGGTGGGCTATCACAGTGTTCGCTACGCCATGCTGTGGCTTGCAATAAATATATGCCCGAATACGATGAAAACAAACAGTCTTCTTATCTGGTATATTTAGACTGCAACAATCTTTACGGCTATGCCATGACAAAAAAGTATCCTATATCAGAATTTGGTTTTTTATCTGCAAGAGAAATGGAACATTTTAATGTTAAAAAATTCATTTATTTCCAGAAATATACACGTAGATTACAAATTAGACAGTACACATACTGTTGACAAATTAGCTCCACATTTTTTCCCGGTGGGTCCCAAACTAGGCTGCGCCTGTATTTTGGGCACCCAGATAGTCCAACGATTTATTACAATGGTCTTAGAGCTGACCGCGTTGTACAGAAACAAGCAATGACTAATAAGATAATGAAAGCAATAATTTACATAATTAATAATATGGCAGGTATAAGGAGTTATATTACGCTTAAAATTAAAATTGTAATTAAAATTGTAATTGTAATGAGGGTTTTTTTAGGCCCTAGGAGGAATTTGAAAAATAAGAACAGTCTTCTCTTTCCTTTTTTCCCTTTTTTTCAATAAATGACACGTAGAGTATAGACATGAAACGATGATATTATGCAAAACCGTCTTTGCTATGATTGTAGTTCGAAATCAGCGATTTTCATCAGCTGCTTTTGAATTCCCTCTACGCATTCCACTAAAAAAACCCTCATTATCAGAAATAGGTCGTATAACATTGAATAATATAGAAAATTTAAAAAAATCTGTAAATAATTAAACATTCATGACATTTACTATGTTTAATTTAGTTGCAATATTGTGGTAAGGATATCCAGTATGCTTTCCTGGATATGTGAGTGTGTGTGTGATAGTGTGTGAGGGTGTGTGTGTGAGGGTGTGTACGAGTATATGTTTATGTACAAATAAAAGAGGAACTAGTTAGGTGTATGGCATAAGAATATTTATCGTTAGAAAGATACTGCTAAAGGGAAAATTACTTTGAGTAACATCTCTGTATGCAGTATAAGTTTCTCGGTTTGCTCACCAGATAATGTGCTCAGCCACTGTAGTAGTTTTGATTTACACTGAGAGAAAGAGCACTCACCGATTTCGATGATTCTGCAGACAGAGTTGTACGTGTAAATATGGACGTATGGGGGTAACCGGGCGGCAAATACAGTGCTGATTCTGGGAAGAGGTATGTCTCGCGGGTGATTCTGTCTGCTTGGTTTGACGGTACAAGATAAGCCGTGGCACTTGGCTACAGCCCTCATGACAAACAGCTGGCGAACTCTCAGTACCGATGCTTCCTCATATAGTTTATCTGTAGAGTATCTGCGTGGTTTACTTAGCATGACCTTAAGAAAAGCCCTCTGTGCTCTTTCAATGTTTTCCATGTGAGTTTTAGCTGCGCCTCCCCAAACGCCTATGCAATAAAGAAGCAAAGATTGGCAAAGAGATTTATAAACGAGCATTTTAATGTTATCGAAGGTAGTGGCCCTCAAAATTCTCATCACGTATAATAACTTGCGAACTCTTCCTGATATGTATGTTATATGTTGTGAGAATGACAAATTCTCGTCTACCATCACCCCCAAGTATTTAATAAATCGTACTCTTGTCATTGAGCTGCAAGAGCACCCGTCTCTGTCACAGTTATCATGTAGAGTGAGTTCTGAGATTGGCGTCCCCGTAACTGCCGTAATGTGGAACGTGATAAAGTTAGTCTTGTTGACGTTAAGAGTGAGCAGATTGTAGTTCAGCCATCGAGTAAGTACAGACATTCCACGTTCGGCGCTCTTGATGACAGAGTCCCAGCTCTTTGCGTGAAAAATAGCAACGGTGTCATCGGCATAGCAAATGAGTTTGCAATTTTCTATACTCAGGTCAAATATGTCATTTATGTACAATGTAAATAGAGTAGGAGCTAAAATCCCGCCTTGTGGAATTCCGTAATCAACGTGTGTATCACTACTCTGGAATTCGCCGATTTTTACTCGTTGTTTTCTATTTTTTAGATAACTTGTGAACCAAGCCAATGAATTTCCTCGTACACCGAAAGACTCTAGCTTCTTCAACAATATTAGAGGCGATATAGAGTCAAAAGCTTTGGAACAGTCAAGGAAAATACCGATGCACCTATTTTTCCCATCCAAGTGAGAGGCGACTGTCTCGGACAAGAGTTGGACTGCATCTTCGGTTGATTTTCCTCTTCTGAATCCAAATTGACTCGAGTTGAGTAGGTTATACTTTTCAAGAAAGTCCACAAGCCTCCGATTAACTAGCTTCTCTAGTATTTTTGATAATATGCTGAGAAGAGCTATCGGTCTGTAGTTACTTGGGTCACATTTATCACCAGATTTGTAAATCGGAATGACTAATGCCGTTTTCCAAAAATCGGGAAATGTTCCCGAAGCCAAACTGAGATTACAGATGTAAGTTAAAGGCTCTAGTATTGATTCTTTAGCATGTTTCAGTAAGAGAGGGGTTATGGCGTCTAATCCAGGAGCACTGTGGTTCTTAAGGTTCTGAATAATGCTATTTAACTCTCTACTATCAGTAGGCGATAAAAAGAGTGAGTTTTTACAGCGGCTATTGAACGATTGTTGTTGGGCTAGTTCCTCATGGGTTACTTTTAGCTTGTCTAGAATATTTGCAGCCAGTTGAGAACCAGTCCTGGCAAAAAGGTTATTACAAGTATCCAGAGAGTTCTGAGGGTCCCTCGCTGTCTTATTCAGAAGTTCGCCAGAGTTCTTTTTTGGGTTTGGCATGTCACATACTTCTTTAATCGATTTCCAAAGTGTCTTAGGATTATTATTATTCTGAGCAAGTTTTGTATTGGTGTATTCAATTTTAAGTTTGCGAAGCAAGTTGTTACAAAAGTTTCTATAGCGTATAAAGGTTGTTTTGAGGATTTCATTTAGCGGGTCTTTTTTAAGTCTTAAGTGTAGTCCATCCCTATGTCGCATGCACCTAATCAACCCGGGAGTGATCCAGGGTTTCAAGTTTCGCTTTTTCCGCCCAATGATCACTCTGTGCGTATATTTGTGAATACATTCCGTTAGTATTTGATTGAAAGTGGAAACCGCTTCATTCACGTTACATTTGACGAGCACTTGGTTCCAGTCCACCAGTTTCAGTTCTTCGGCTACATTCAAAAAATTAGTCCTGACGGTATGTTTTTTCACTTTACTCTTTTCTCCTTTTAGAATCATACCGACACACAAAATATCGTGGTCGGTAACTGAAGAATTGCATACCAGACCGAGACCCCTGCCCGGGGACTTTATAAAAGCATGGTCTAAACATGTTGACCCTCTGGTCGGTCGTGTTATTGCTGGCAGAAATCCATGTTCAGCCATAAGGCACTGATACGCAGCGTTTTCTTTACAAGGTGGTTCCTCCAGTAAATTAATATTTATATCACCCGTAACTAACATCCCGGTGCATTGCTTGTAAGTAGATAGAATATCATCTAGACTATTATTGAAACTTTCTAGATTTTTTGCCGCTGGGGATCTGTATAGGGCAATTATTTTTAGCGTTTTTCCTAGGGATACTACTAGACAGTTAGCATCTTTCATGTCAGGTTCGCAAACCGACGCTGACCAGCATTCTCTGACGTATACTACGACACCTCCGCATTTATTAGTTTTTTTAGAAGTATGAAAAGCGTCATATCCCGGAAGCTGGGGTATGGCAGTGAGCTCACTGAGCCAGCACTCTGAAAATACCAACGCATCAAATTCGCATTCTAATCTGACTAGTGTTGGAAGTATATTAGGAAAATTGTGGTTAATACTTCTAATATTGTGTGACAAAATTTTTAAATTATAAGGAGCAAGATGTTCACTACAATATTCAGGTTGTTCAATAGTACGACACTCCACTTGTATGCTATCTTCCAGATCTTCAAATATATCCACACTAGCCATTTTCGAAAATAGTTGTGATTTTTAGCAAATCAAAGAAAATTGCGCCTGTGTAAACCACATTAGCAAATACCCTTTTGGAGGAAAGAATTAGCAATACATTTCGGTAGACAAACTCTGAGCCAACACCAAGTAAATGTGTCAAAGTGTCAAGTGGGGATGTGTGTTTTATGTGTGGTAAGGACTGTGATATGTTGTGTGTGTTTTTTAGAATAGATTTAGTGATATCAAGCAGCAATTTAAAGCAAATACAAGACCTAAAATAACCACATTTACCAATTATCAAACATCTCAACATTAAAACCAGTACATGAGTGTAAGCATAATCAGATGTAATTGTGGCATCTCGTACAACTAGAATTTTTTTAAACTTCGTAGTCAAATCACAACGACATAAGACTAGTGGAAAAAATAACACATCAATTATAAGATAAGTTACGGTACACAATACAATATTCTTTCTAATTTTAGTATGAATAATATAGTTATTAAGGAAAGCAAAATAATTATTGGTTTTCAGTAGTTTGACTGGAGATTGGTACTGCTTGTGGCAAATCACTCTGGGTAGTGGGAGGAAGTGCTTGATCCAAGTCTGCGTGATTATATATAGGAATAAGTGGGAATCCCTCCTTTTTACGCAGGTAAACTTTTCCTCTTCTGACCCAGCAGTATCTATACCCGAAGTCCCGCGATCGCAATCTGGCTTCACGAAAAAGCAACCGGTTTTCCTTTGTCAGATGTTCATTTAAATAGATATTACATATCGGGCCCTGCAGATTTAGTCCAGCGGTAGTTAAATTTTTGCTGCGGGTCTTCGCAGCTTTCAGAACTTCATCCCTCCTATTCCGTCTCGTAAGCCTGACAATTATCGGTCTAGTTAACCGAGTTTCGTTATTTTTTGTGTTTTTCCCTCCGACGCGATTTACCCAGTCGATTTCTGTAACGGATAGATCAATTCCGATTTTTGTCGCAACAGTCATCACCAAATGTTCCAGGCTCTCGCCAGGGGCTTCTCTTATACCCAAGATCTCCAATTCATTGTCTAACAAATCCTGTGTCCGTTGATTTAGTTGGTTTTTCAATTTAGTGACTTCATCTTGTAGCGAAGTAACTACTGGATTCCTGTTTTCAATTTCTTTTATCCTGACATCGAATAAATCGAGTCTGGAGTTAAAATCAGCCATCCCCGCCGTGAGCAATTGTAGACATGATTTTATTTCAGTTAAGTCGTATCTCAACAAGCGTAGTTCGGTAGCGACATCCGAGGGCGAGGTATCCATATCAACTCCGGACACAGGCGACCCGAGCGCAGGCCGCTTTTGTGCTCTCTTGCTCGGATTTGATGAGCTTGGGCTTTTGTTGAGAACGTTGGTCCCCGAAGAGAAATTATTTTTGTTTTCCGTTGATCTACAGGAGGGACACAGCCAGCCCGTCACTTTCGATGGGTCGGAAGAGAGAGCCTTAACGCAAATAGCGTGAATAGCGTTGATTTACAACTGCCGCATTGGAAAAAACTCAGCGAAGTTATACCCTGTTTGCACTCAGCGCAGTTTATTTCATTATTATTTGGC
Source organism: Ectropis crepuscularia (assembly GCA_963693475.1). Taxonomy (NCBI): domain Eukaryota; kingdom Metazoa; phylum Arthropoda; class Insecta; order Lepidoptera; family Geometridae; genus Ectropis; species Ectropis crepuscularia. The sequence goes on from OY856355.1 coordinate 28,056,894, forward strand.
CGATTTGAGAGTAAGTACTTATCCATATCAATGCAGGTAGCCAGATAACACAACAGACAGCGGGGCAACCGGCCTATGCGCAAACGGTACAGCAACAGGTACGGGAGGTCCGGGCGTGTGAGTAAGACGGCGCTATGTATGAGCGTTACGTCTTTGGCGTGCGCCTTTCTCTCAGCTGATGGACAGCTGTTTAATGTTGTTTAAAATTGATAAAGATTAAATGGCCTGAGATTTTGTTTTGATGATTGTACGAGATGAGTTATTTAGCGTACCTTGTGCTCCTCACTGCTGGCTTCACTCTGATATAACTTATGTGTATGTTCGAGCACTATTTACCACTATATTGATTTCTTAAAACAAGCAATACGAATTTAGTGTACAACCGGCCACACCGACACCGAGATCGATTGGAGTATGTAATGAATATATCTGACAAAAGCGATTACGGTTACATCTTAGAAGTTGATCTTTCATACCCTGATCACTTGCATAAGTTACACCAAGACCTACCTTTCGCTGCTGAAAAATTTATACCTACGGGTAGTAAAACTGAAAAGTTAATAGCAAGCCTATATGACAAATTCAATTATATAATTCATTATGTACATTTGAAAGAATGTTTAAAAAATGGTCTTATTTTAAGTAAAATACATCGCATCCTAAGTTTTAGACAAGATAACTTTTTGGAACCATATATTGATCTTAATACTTCACTGCGACAGGCAGCAAAAACATCATTTGAAAAGGACTTTTTTAAGTTACTTAATAACTCGATATTTGGAAAAACGATTGAAAACAAAAGAAAACAAGTAGATGTAAAATTAATTTCGAGATGGAGTGACACCAAAAACTTGACGAATAAGCATCTTACTGCTGAAAAATTAATTACAAAACCTAATTTAAAAAGTATAAATATATTTTCAGAAAACTTTGTTGCTATTCAATTGAATCACGAGAAAATTTTTCTAGACAGACCAATTTATATTGGATTTTCTGTTTTAGAGTACGCTAAGCAGCACATGTATCAGTTTCATTATGACTTTATCAAAAATAAATACGGGGATCGAGCTCAACTTTGTTACACAGATACTGATAGTTTACTGTATTTGATCTTGACTGAAGATTTTTATGAGGATATTCGTGAAAATATTTCTAAATTTGATACTAGTAATTTTACATCGAAAAACATTTATAATATTCCGAAAATGAATGAAAAAGTCCCTGGACTATTCAAAGATGAAATGGGTGGTGATATTATTACTGAATTCGTTGGTCAACGTGCTAAACTGTATTGTATAAATAGTGTAAAATCAAATATTCAGAAAGCCAAAGGTATTACCAAAGCAGTTACAAAGCATTTGAAAATGAGTGATTATAGTAATACTCTGTATAATAATACCAGTACAAGATGTAACATGCAACTGATAAGATCTATGAAACATGTGCTGTATACACAACAGGTGAATAAGCAGCTTCTTAATGGAAATGATGATAAAAGACAAGTACAAGCGGATCGTATTCGTACGCTTCCTTGGGGACATTGTGACACTATATTTTAATATCCGATACATGTTCGTAAAAATATATTTTTACAGTAGTGGTAGGACTCTTAGCAGAGTCCGCCTGGGGAAGTACCACACCTTTGCCAAATATTCTACCGCCAAGCAGTAATGTGCAAACTTTACTGTGTTCCGGTTTGAAGGGCAATGATTCCAGAGAAATTACAGGGCTTAGAGACATAATATCTTAGATCTCTGGGTGACGAGCGCAGTGCAGTGCTAGGTAATGATTTGGACTATCATGTTTCAATAGCTGCGTGTTACTGTGCTGTTATGTGGCAGGCATGTTGCTTACCATCAGGCACATGACCTGCTCGTCTCGTCACTCTATGCTATAAAAAAAAAAAAAAAAAAAAAAAAAAAAAAATTTATATGCGTCTAATAAAATTATAACTAGAACATTTATTACTAGTTTTATTTGAAAAATATCTACACCGCATTGTAATTGTAACGAATAATTCAGAAAGTAGTGACATACCTGATCATAAAAAGATAGATACGTAATACTTCTCTTTATGTATAAATAATGACACTTGAATAAGAATACTCCAGATCTTAAAGAAAACTCTATAAAGCAACTGCATATTCAATACTTGTAATCACTTTATAACAATCAAAAGTTATAAATGAAACTAATTAAACAGAACCTTTCTTTAAAAGTGAGAAATTTTAAATTAAATAAATACGAATACGAGCATAATGTAAAACATAGTAGTCTATTACCGAATTCGATTCGTAGCATAATATGTGGGCCGTCAAATTGCGGTAAAACCAACGTCATGCTCAGTTTATTACTAGACGAGAATGGGTTGAAGTTTAAAAATATATATCTCTATTCTAAAACATCTTTTCAACCGAAGTATTTATTTTTAAAAGAAGTCTTACGAAGAATCCCTGAATTATCCATTTACATATTTAATGCTCATGATGAGGCTATTCACCCTGATAAAGCATTAATGAATTCAGTAATTATATTTGATGATGTTGCATGTGAAAATCAAACTAATATTAGAAATTACTTTGCAATGGGGAGACATCGCAATATAGATTGTTTTTATCTATCTCAAACATATTCAAAAATACCGAAACAGTTGATTCGAGACAATGCAAGTTTACTCATAATTTTCAAGCAAGATGATATAAACTTAAAACATATTTACGATGAACATGTCAATTCAGATATGGAATGGTTAAAATTCAGAAAACTGTGTGCATTAGTGTGGAAAGAACCATATAACTTTATGTTGATTAACAAAGAATGTTCTATAAATGAAGGTAGATATCGAAAAGGCTTCGATATTTTCATCGACCTCGAACAATCAAGTTGTAATAATGTATAAAAGTATATAAATATGACTCTGACTGAAAAAAATATCTCATTCTAAAGTCTTACCTTATCGGTAATAGTTGTTTATGAAGTCAATCATGGATCGGAATGTTAAAGAGCAGCTTATACAATCAGTTACTGCAATAAAGAATAAATTAAAGCATATACGAGATGTCGAAGATTTAACGGATTTGACTATGACTAGAGTATTAAAACCTGTAGCTGAGCCGTTGAAAGCTTTGCTACGGGTTGGTTGTTTTGATAGTAAAAGTTTACAGAGAACAAAATGTGAAAACGAATACCCTGATAATGATAGTTTATATACTTCAAGCTCTCCTTCAATATATGAGGACTTCGAAGATGGTGATATCAGTTTTACTAAAGACAGAAAAAAAGTTGAGTATCCAACCATTGAAAAGTCATTAGAAAGATCGTTAAATAAAGAAGATATTGAAAATAAATATGAAAATATAAATATACCTTTCGGCGTTAGAAAAGAAAATAAAGGCTTTCTTATGGGCAACGCAAATGTGAAAATGACTGTATTAGATGATTCATTAAATAATAAAAATACACATATGATTACTATTAATAACAGACACTATGAATTAACACCAGGCTTGAAAGAATTACTGTTACGTAAAACTCCAGACTTGACGTTAGTATCGGCTAAAGATCAAATAGTATATAAAGATATTCTATGCGCCACCAGCGCCCATAAAAGATACTTTGATCCAAACGAACAAATCAAAGGTGACAAAAGTGCCAAATATCGAGAAATCATCAGACCCTTATTTTTAGACTCTTCTCAAATAAATACAAATGATTTTGTTGAATCAAAAGCTTCAGAAACAACTTCGGGGAGTGGATTACCAGCTCTAAAGAAGTACACATTAAATACAGATTTAGTTTACTGGGATGATCCAAACGAATTAATAGAACGGCTAAAAGTAATAATTTCATCAAGAGATGCTGGTAACAGTAATCATGACAATGAAATTATTTCAATAATAGAAGAGTTAAAGGAAGCCGGCATCATTAAAGAATAAAAACGTCTCAATTCTTAATATTTGTTCAGTATCAAAGTATCATTCAAATATGAATGTTGATAAGTTTGGTATTAACGTGTTTAAAAAAAATATTAATGATCTTGATGAAATATCGCTAAAATATATGAGTGATGGTAATTTAAGTGCCCAAAGCAAAATTATAAGGCATGTAGGAAACCCCATCGATATTGAAGATTGTGCTACAAAAAGTTATGTAGACAAATCGATAAATAATTGTTTAGAGAAACATTAATCTGTGGAGCAGTTTTTAAATGAAATTAGAAATAAAATAACTACCCTCGAAACTATATTACAAAATGAGCAAAGCCGACATCGTAAATGAGATATACAGAAGCATAAGAGTGAATTTCCCTAGAAGGCATGTAATAATGAAAGATATAAACGATCTGTGGCAAGCTGATTTAATTGATTTACAGTCAATTTCGAATGAAAACTATGGCTATAAATATGTATTAGTGGTAATTGATACATTCTCGAAATATGCTTGGACTTTTCCCTTAAAACGTAAAACAAAGGAAGAAGTTTTTGATGCGTTTGAGAAATTATTTAAACAAAATCATAAACCAAAAAATTTGCAGACTGATTTGGGGACTGAATTTTACAACAGCAAATTGAAAAAACTCATACAGGCTTATATGATAAATCATTATTCCACTTATTCAGTAAAAAAAGCTTCGATTGCAGAGAGGTTTATCAGAACATTAAAATGTAAATTATACAAAAAGTTTGGTCTGAATGGAAATCATACTTGGATAAATGGTACTCTAGATGAAATAATTAAAACCTATAATCACACTTTTCATAGAACAATTGGATGTAAACCTATAGATGTTAGCGAGCGTAATAAAAAAAGAGTCATGAGAAGGTACACTAAACTCTTAGACTCCTCAAATTTGAAGAAATCAAGCAAAACATTTAAAACTACAGATTTTGTACGAATCAGTAAATACAAAGGCGTTTTCGAAAAAGGGTATACACCCAACTGGTCTACAGAAATATTTAAAATCTTAAAAGTGCAACAGACACATCCAGTTACATATTTATTGGAAGATATGAGAGGACGCCCAATTTTAGGTGCTTTCTATTCGCAAGAATTACAAAGAACAAAGCACCCTGATATTTATGTTGTTGAAAAGGTATTGAGAAAGAAAGGGAATAAAGTATATGTAAAATGGTTAGGACTACCACCAAATGAAAACAGTTGGATTGATAAAACCAATATGCTTTAGACGTATAATAAATATGGCTACTTAAGTGCATTCTTGCAAGTCGAGTGATCACTCTAATACAGGCTATGCAAGAAGACAGTCTTCTAAATTGGCATATTAATCACTTACCGTGTGAAATTCATCTACCTGGATACAATTACTGCGGGCCAGGAACAAATTTAACAGAAAGACTTGCTAGAGGTGACAAAGGAGTTAACAAATTAGACGAACATTGTAAATTTCACGATATTGCTTACTCTAAATCATCATCTCTACAAGATCGTCACAGAGCTGATATTCAATTAATGAAAATGGCGAAGAAACGTATTCGTGCTTCTGATGCAAGCTTAGGTGAAAAGATTGCAGCTCAGTTAGTTCATAAAGCTATGTTAGCTAAAGTAAAAACTGGCTCTGGAAATAAACACCATAGCGCTAAAATCACGAAAGGAGCTGGTTTTAAAGACATATTTAAACATGTGATTTCTCATACTAAAAAACAATTAAAGAAATTTAAACCAAAATGTAAAAAAACTGCTATTTTAAGTTAGCTATTGCAGCTGCAAAGGAAATGACAACAAATTCAGATGTTAAGCTACCTCGAGTAATTCCAATTCCTAAAACTGGTGGTTTTTTGCCTTTAATACCCATATTTGCAGGATTGTCTGCTGCAGGTAGTTTAACTGGCGGTGTTGCTGGAATTGTTAAAGCTATTAACGATTACAAAGAAGCTAAAACACGTTTGTCGGAATTAAAACGACATAATGAAAAGATGGAAACTTTGTGTATAGGAAATGGGTTACACCTCAAACCTCACCGGAATGGTTTAGGATTATATCCATTAAATACAGCGAAAAAAAACTAGGAAGTAGGCTACCCAATCGAGCTCTGACTGATGTGGACATTATGGATCATTCACATAACATCCCATATTTCCGTGGGGTGTTTATGAGAGATCAGTTACCAAAGCAGCCGTATAGGAAAGAATGTGGTATCATTAATTTAGATAGCTCTAGTAATCCTGGTACGCACTGGGTAGCCTACGCTAAATTTAAGCATAATATAGAATATTTTTTTTTTTTTTTTTTTTTTTTACCTTTTATAGGTTTACACTTGACCGCCATCTCGCCTGATGAAAAGCGACGATGCGGTCTACGATGAAGCGTGTTTACCTAGAAAAAACCGATTCACTCTCGATTTGAAGACACAAAGATTGTAACCATCGGGGAAAACCCACTCAGGCAACGTATTCCACAGCCTAGACGTTCTTATCACAAAAGTAGAGTCAAATCTCTTCGTTCGTGTCTTTGGAACATCAACCATGAAACGATGTCGCTTTTTCGAGCTACGAGCATTCCGATAGAAAAAAGGACAAGGTGGTATTAGATCATGTAAATCAGTCGCACACTCTCCGAAGTGTATCCGATAAAAAACCGATAGACTAGCAATTTTACGGCGATGTTCAAGACTTTGAAGTCTTTTTCGCACAAGAGTAGCATTGCCTATGAGCCTTTTGGCACGTCTCTCGATCGATTCCAGAGCTTCCAGCTGATACTTAGCCGAACCATCCCAAAGGTGCGAACAGTACTCCATACAGGAGCGAATCTGTGCTTGATATAATGTAAGCAACTGTTCAGACTTGAAGTACCTTCGCACCTTTGAAAGGACACCCAGTTTTTTGGCAGCTAGTTTAGCCTTAGATTCGATATACGAGCCAAAGTTGAGCGTAGAGGTCAAAGTCACGCCCAAAAGCTCAAGACGGTCAGAAACCGGCACGGACACACCTCTAAAAGTTGGAGTCAGTTCGAATGGACTCCTTTTAGCGGAGAATAGACACGCCTGCGTCTTACTCTCGTTGAACTTGACCAGATTGGCATCACCCCATTCAGACACCGCCTCAAGGGTCAAGCTCAAACGCTCGATCAGACTCTCTCTCAGTACCTGAGTTTGCTGCCCACTGGCTCTCGCGCTAGATATGTAACTCTCTACAACGGTGCTATCATCTGCGTACCCAAAGATACCGGGTTTCAACAGATCATTGATATGTAGCAGGAAGAGCGTTGCAGAGAGTACCGACCCTTGAGGGACTCCGGCATTAATAGCCATTTGATCAGACGAGCAGCCATCAATGACGACTCGTATGGATCGATCCCTCAAAAAGTCCGATATCCACGCAATAAACCCAGAAGACAAACCATACCTAGAAAGCTTACTTATAAGGCCATCATGCCAAACCCTGTCGAAAGCCTTTGAGATATCCAGGGAGACTGCAAGTGCTTCCCCGTGTTTCTCAATAGCCTCACTCCAGATGTGACTGACGTACGCTAGAATATCCCCGGTGGACCGGTTTCGGCGAAATCCGTATTGCTGGTCACTGAGCAGGTCGTTTGATTCTAGGTACGTCAGGAGCCTGTGGTTTAAGACACGTTCCATAGTCTTGCAGAGTATGGACGTGACCGAGATGGGCCTGTAGTTGGCAGGGTCAGCACGACTACCCTTTTTGGGCACAGGTTGCACATTAGCAAGCTTCCAAGACTTCGGTACTAGCCCAGTTTGGAGAGAGAGTCTAAATAGGCGCGTCAGTATCGGAGACAACTCAGGCGCACAAGCCTTCAATACTAGGGCAGGAATACCATCTGGGCCACTGGCTTTATTCACGTCCAGATTGCGTAGCACTTTGCGAACCTCCATTTGGCGAATGTGAATATCTGACATAAAAGTCGGACAGCCAGGTGGAGTAGGAGGTGTCGCGCTACCAGCATCTAGACGAGAAGATTCCGCAAACTGAGTTGCAAACAAGTTTGCTTTCTCCGTTGCAGTGTGAGCCAGTGTCCCATCAGGTTTCAGCATTGGAGGTAGTGAGGGGCGGCAGAAGTTCGATTCGACCGATTTAGCTAGGGACCAAAACGCTTTGCTGCCCGCAGGGTATGAAGCTAGTTTGTTCCCTATTCGACTAATGTGGTCAAATCGAGCCCTCTGAAGAACCTTTTTGCATGCCTTTTATTTCGATAGTTATGGTAATTTGAAACCTCCTACCGAACTAATCAAGTATCTTGGCAAAAATATAAATTATAACTATGAAAACATACAACAAAATCATCCTTTTAATTGTGGTCATCTAAGTTTGAATTTTCTTAAACAATTTTGGGAGGGCAAAAGTAAATAAATTGATGATGAATGACAAATATCGTATAGTACTTGATCATGTCTTCTACGATTACCATCACTGGACGTGAGTCTTTGCTAGAATCACATTTTCATCCTACCTTGAATGTGACTGAAAGATATGAGTGTGGTTTATTATACTTCTCGGCTACAAATTCAATATCGAATGTTAATTCCGCAAACAATAGGTTTTATTACGGTGATGATGGAAAAGAACTCAGTATACCTGTAGGCACGTATGATTTGTATGATACAGAAGATTACTTATCACGACATTTGAATGACTGTACCATCAAACTTAAACCAAATAATAATACTTTAAAATGTTCGTTATTTTCTTCAAAGAACGTACATTTCGAGAAAGAAAACAGCATTGGTCAGCTTCTAGGTTTCGGTAAAACAAAGTTGGAAGCTAATAAATGGCATGACTCTGAGAGCCAAGTCAACATTCTTCCGTTGTCCGTGATAAGGATCGAATGTGATCTCATAAAAGGATCATATATCAACGGATGCCCAACACACATTATTCATGAATTTATACCTAACGTCCCACCTGGTCATCGATACATTGAAGTGCCGAATAATATTATATATTTTCCTATAAATAAAAGCAACATATCATCTCTGTGTGTAAAAATCGTAGATGAGAATAGTAATCTCATTGATTTCGGTAAAGAACAAATACAACTGCGGCTTCACTTGCGGCGAACAAGATGATTTTATTTTATAAAACACCGTGTACTTTAAAATATAAAAGCATTATTCAACCCCATTCTAAAATAGGAAGACGTGTCAAAAATTTAAATAAAATCACAAAAAATAATAAAAACTTTCTAAAAGCACTTGGATTTAAATTGTGATAATATGAGTATACTACAGGTGTCTGATTCGCCGCAATTTGATAATTCAATCGAAGGTTATGAAATTCATACTTATAACCCCTACAACAACAGTTTCGGAGAAAATGATGAAATTAGAATTCCAATCCATCAACAAGATGTATACATATTGCCATCGGCAAGTTTTATTTATGTGGAGGGACATGCAACTATAATTGGAAAAGATAAAAAGCCTGTTCAAAAGCCGCTAGAATTTACTAACAATCCTGTAGCCTTTTTGTTTCAAGATATTAGATACGAGATCAATGGTGTTGAAATAGACCGATCAAAAAATGTTGGTATAACAACTACAATAAAATCTTACGTATCTATGAATATAGCTGAAAATAAAGTCGCTGGAATGTGGGGATGGAATTTAAATGGCTTCAAGAGTAATGGTTATTTCTGTGCCATCATTCCATTAAATAAAATCTTGGGTTTCGCAGAGGATTATAACAAAATTATTATGAATTGTAAGCATGAGCTTATTCTTATCAGAAACAACTCTAACCTAAATAGTGCCAAAATTTTGGAAGAAGAAGACATCAGAATAAAGATACAGAGAATACAGTGGCGTGTCCCCCACGTAAAAGTAGCTGACCGAGAAAGACTCTCTTTGCTTAAGGTTCTAGAAAAAGATAAATCTATACAAATGGCATTTCGAAATTGGGATTTATATGAATACCCGTTATTACCAAAAACAATGAAACACTCATGGTCAGTTAAAACGGCGTCACAACTAGAAAAGCCTCGGTACGTAATCTTTGGTCTGCAAACTAAAAGAAAAAATTCAAAAACAAACAACTGTTCCGAGTTTGATCACTGTACGTTAAGTAATGTTACATTATTTCTTAATTCACAATATTATCCGTATGAGGCATTACATTTGGATTTTAAAGATAATAAATACAGTATATTATACGAAATGTATGCGAAATTTCAACAGTCTTATTACAACCGTCCAGTTGATCCGTTGCTTGATTTGCTTCAGTTTAAAGAAAAAGCTCCGCTGTTTGTTATTGATTGCTCACGACAAAACGATAGTCTGAAAACAGGACCTGTAGATGTACGATTAGAGATTGAAACCCTAGAAGACGTGCCTGACAATACGACCGCCTATTGTCTAATAATAAACGAACGACTAGTGGAGTATAAACCTTTAAGTAACATTGTCCGCAAAATATCATGAGTGTAATTCTAGATGTCCAAGGGTTCAAAACCGATGAAAATAAATTCATTTTAAAAGAAATAGCAATGGTAAACAGACAGAAATTACAAGTTTTTCTGTTCAAACCACCGTTTCCATTTTACGATCTGAGTAAAACGGAAAGAAAACAAGTTAGCTGGTTAGAGAGGAATAGAGGATTATATTGGCATGAAGGTTTTTTACCCTACAAAGACCATAAAAATATTATTGTAAATCTCTTAAAAGAATACGAATACATTTATACAAAAGGCAAGGAAAAAATGTTATGGATTATGGAGATATTGTGTGATGATGATAATAATAATAATAATGCTGATGTATGTGTTTATAATTTAGAAGATAAGAGCTGTCCTAGCTTTTTAAATTTATTTAAGGAATATGAATTATGTAATGATGTGCATACTTGTATTTGTCATCATAAAACATGTGCACTCAGGAATGTTACTTGTTTAAGAAAATGGTGTATGCAAAATAAAGTTTTTATTTAAATTGTTATTCTTTGTTATTTATTTCTTAGTATTCCCTTAGAACATTAATTTGTGAGCGATCAGAATGAATAAAACAATAAAAGTAGGATATTTGTCGGAGGTAATTATAGTCAAATGTAATATAGACGGTCTCCACGCCGTCAAGACGATTGATTACGCAAATTATGACAGCATCCAAATAATGAATGCTCAAGCTATAAGAACGAACGTTCACTTTGGTAACCTTATACCGGAGTCTAAATTGTATCTATTTTACTGCTAGTAGGTGGTAGCATCATGAACTAAAACGTAACGATGAATAATTGAATAATTGAATAAATGAAAATTGGGGTAGCTGGATCTCTTTTGATCCAGCTACCCCAATTTTAACCTACTTACGGGGTGAGACGCGGGAAGCGCGCTCCTACATTGCCTACATTACAATGTTGGTATTGCAGGAGCGCGGCTCAGGGTTGACGTCTTCCGCTTAATATAATTTGGTGCCTAGCATTTTTGTTTGTGACAACCCTACCCGTGTCTAGACATTATCGGCGTTTCTCCCAAGATCAAAGGCGATGAACTACTGGTAGTATTTCTTTATACATTGGCCGTATCTTCGACGCTACGCTGCTACGCCGCTACCCCGCTACGCGGCTATAGCAAGTCGGTGACGATAGGTTAAAAGTTTTTTCTCTACAAAACTGGCTAGACCTGGCAGAAGTTTTGAATTAATATGGCCACCTCTGAACTGTAATTTAAACAAACTTAGGTATGACTGGTGGAGCTGTCGCGTGACATACATTAAAAAAACATACAACTGAATTGAGAACCTCCATCTTTTTAGTAGGTTATAAATGAATGTGATTTAAACTCATTTTGTAATATTCATATCACAGGATCACAGGATTTACTTAATCACGGTCTAAATCATCAATGATTTAGATCTTCATTAAGCCTTTGGGGAAATGAATAACTATCTTTAATAATAATCTATACTTATAATAAAACTGTAGCGGGTCGAATTCTGTACATTGAAGATATTTTGAAAAAAAAATTTTGGGGGCACTCCATAGTCGATACTGATGGCGAAACTGCATTTTTTTTCTTTCATGTCTGTCTGTCTGTCTGTGTGTATAGGGAACTCACATCACGCCGAAACTACTGATTCAATTCAAATGAAACTTGACATGATTTAAGATCATACTAAGTAGATGGTAGCCGTCTACTTTTAATCCCCAAATTCTGCACGGTTTTCTTGCAGAAAGGGGTTAAAGTCAGAATGTGTTTTTGGTTGTAACTCATGTTTGCGTTGTTCAATTTCGTTAATTCTTATGTTGTTAGAAAGAACACATTTCTAATATAGTCTCATCAAAATTTTAGCATTATTGGTCGTGTGGTTCGGAAATAACATAGAAATTAAATAATAACGGAATTAATAAGTTCGGTACATACTAACTTCTAAGTATTCTGTGACAATGTAAACAACAGCAGGTCTACTACGAAGTCCGATAAACGATATATCGGCCGAACTTATGAAGTTTCCGACCACGAAAGACAATCAGTCGGTTGATCAGATCGGCCGTTTCGTTCGATCCGACCTTCATCCGACCTAAGTCGACCTAACTTCCGACCCGAAATGTATCGATCCGAATGTTTTTCGTGGTAGGCTATAATCCGATTCAGCTGTCGGTCGGATGCGATCATTCGGAGTTTGTTTTCGTAGTAGACCTGCTGGGATGTAACGGAGGTCATTTTATCGGATTCGAAGGCGGAGTCGGAGTTTTAAAATTTGATTTATCGGAGTCGGAACCGAAGTCGGAGGCATAGGCAGAGGATTAGAAGTGGTGGCAGGAGATACATTTTTATTGGGTTTTTTTTTTGCCAAACACGTGGACACGATAAACATTGACGAGCAATTGATTTAGGAAGTTGGGATTTTGTATTTTAATTTACTATACACCACAATAAAGGATTATCTGCAATATTTATACACCTTACCTCCGATTATAACCTCCGTTTTAAAAGTTTCGGAGCCGAAGTCGGAAACGAAGGTCTAAAAGTAATCGGAGGTTTCGACTTATCGGAGTCGGATTCGAAGCAGCTCTTCCCTGGTAGGCACACAGTAGTCAAATCCGTCATCCGTCATCTATCGTCAGGTAATAATATGACAGTACCTGTCTTATGTTTTTCCACAAAATGGCAGCTCATGCAGCTCATGGTACGAAACACAATCTGATATTTATTAGAAAATGTGTAATGTAGTATTTGTTGTTGTAGCGACAATAGTCAGGTCTTTTGCCATCGTCACGCGTAAGACCACTCCGGTTTGAGTAGGGCTGGGACATTGGCGGTGGAAAAAATTGTTTTGTGTGTGAATTGTTCACCAGTATCTATTTATCTGGACGACGTAGTCATAGCTTCTTAAATTAGTCGAGTGAACTTTTTACTTGCCTAGAAATTAGTAAGTTGACGTGAAATGATAATAATTGAAGTCGGTTTTTGTTTTTTCGGATATTATTTAAATCCAAATACTGTACTAAATTTAGTGTTCAACAAGCTTCGGTGCAGAAGCAGAACAAAAGCAGACCGTTGTTTTTCTAAAATTGAATAAAATGTTATCTTACTAAGTATTATTATGTATATATTATGTAAAGGTTTGATTTGGTTGATCTCGGAAAAAGCATGGGCCCTAACGAAACAAATATTAACGACAGAATGACATTACCAATTAGATTGACATTTGAAACACACATGGTTTAGAGTCTTAAATATTACATCGGCAAACATTACATCAGACTCTTCGTAATGTATCCTATAAAAATCCTACAAACTTAACACTGCGGCTATGTTCGATACTCCACAACCTTACTACGAGTGTGTTTGATGTTGCTTAAAATATAAAATATGAAGTTGCTAAACTTGAATAAATATATTTTTGTGTGGAAAAATAAATCACTCTGTTTGTGTAATGACCACCCATCCAAACATTTTTACGTAAGTACTACGAATGCACTAATAAGGTTGCAAGATCAACGTACGCGAACGAAGTAGCGGGTTCAGCTAGTAATATAATATAAGCCTTTTATTTCCAAAAATCTTAAATAACATACAACATATACTTATTTATTAAAAAAAAAAATTGCAGTCATAGGAACTGCCGATAGAAGTGAAAACTTATAACTCAGAATTTGATAGCTTACCTTGGAAACTACACGGGTGTACCGGAACATCTTTAAAAGCAACTATCTTTAATAGGTAAGTAATACCTAACTCCCGTTACATAAAGTAATAAAAATACATAGGTTTCTTCTTGGTAAGCACGCTCCCACGATCACAGACTGCATCAACAGGCGAAATGGCGATCAAAGGCAAGGGATAAAACCTTTTATCGTAAATAGTACAAAAAAGTTATACTATATCAAAATGGATGGGTGGGAAAACCCCGCCAAACGTACCTAGTGTTCACTATAGTTAATGTAAACTTTATCTCGGCCAACACTATGTTCCACGTTTGTTTTGATCAAAGGAAACTCATTTTCAAACACACCGCGTTAAAAATGAAAATTGCATTTCAATATCAAAGGGATGTTTCACGTACGTTCCTCGTCAGTACTTCCCTGGTGCATGAATAAAAGATACAAACAATGAGAATTAGGAACCTTTCTCTTACACTATTTTTTAGTAGTGGTAGGACTCTTAGCTGAGTCCGCCTGGGGAAGTACCACACCTTTGTCTGTCATTCTACCGCCAAGCAGTAGTGTGCAAACATTTGTGTTCCGGTTTGAAGGTCAATGTTACCAGAGAATTACAGGGCTTAGAGATATAGCCTCTTAGATGTCTGGATGACGAGCGCTGTGCAGTGTGAATGATTTGGACTCTACATGTTCCTATAGCTGCGTGTCACTGTGCTGCTATGTGGCAGGCATGTTGCTTTCCACCAGGCACATGTCCTGGACGTCTTTTCTAATTCAACGAAAACGTAATTTCGAAATAAACTCGCGATTTTCCAACTCCGATTCCACTTCGATCCGTCGTTTTGTCCGTTTAAATGTTCTAAGCCTACTCTAATTAGAGTATGCTTAGAACATTTAAGCGTCAAACAATGTTGTATCTGACGAAACGAAGTAGAACGAGAGTAGGAAAGACGCGAGTTTTTTTTCGAAGTTTCGTTTTCGTAGAAACAGAGTAGACGTCCTGCTCGTCTCGTTACTCGTTATATATAATAAAAAATATAATTTAAAAACTCCAAAACCCGACTGCGTAAAAAGTGAACCAAACTACGTTCTCGCATACTAAAAAAACCTGAAAAGAATAAAACTAGCATTTAGATTTCTGGTGGTCTAGAATTCTACAATATGTTATTGTATTAATACTATTTAAGTATATACAATATTTTCTAATAAAAGAACATTACAACTGAAGAGTCGGGATCCATTGAACAATGCATTAGAAACAGAAAACCTCAACATGTTTATAATATTAGTAATATTGTGGAGGTTAAATAGGTTTTTGTTTGAACGCTCTAATCTCAGGAACTGGAATGATTTCAAAGCTTATTTTTCCGTTGCATAGTGTATGTACGTGATCCTTGAGTTTTATTAGGCTATATACTATGTACCTACCACGGGCAAAGCAGGGACGTACCGCTAGTTCTAAAATAAAAGCGTTAAATTAAATGCCTAATTCAAGTATTTTATATACGGTAGGTACTCACATTAATCCAATTTTTTCGTTTATCTGTTTGAACCTGCTTCTCTGAAATGGCTGTTTTAGGATAACTTAATTTTAAGAATTTGTATTAAAATTTTAAGATAACTTAATTATGTAGCAAAATAAAGGTTATAAATAAGTAAAGGTTAATAAAGGTGTTATAAGGAGTAACTTGGGGCACCTTTATTTAAAGACAAATACACAAAAGAAAATTACATTGAATAGTTCAGATAGGCCGCGTGTTATACTGCGGGACATAGCTAGTTTCATAACATGAAGAGTTGAAGAGTGAATGAGCATTCACTTATTCACAGAAGACTGAGGACTGATAGATCAAATGAAATTGTGAATTTAATAATATTTTCCTTATTGTCTCTGTATTGTAAGAATTCTGACTTGTGTAAAGGATTATCACTAGATATTTATGATCTTCAATGTTTTGACGAAAATCCACAGACGTTTGTTCAGCCAGCACTAGAACGGGTAAATCACTGCAAAATTTTCAATTCAATTTATTCCTGCGAACCACTATTTTACAAGAAAAACTTGGTAACGTCAATGACAAATATAAAATAAAATAATAAAACAGTTTGAATATTATGAATGAAGTTAGAATATTATAAATTTTATGAAGTATTACGAAATCGACATATCAGGCATACCAAAAATATGATACGTTGTTATGAAAACGCCTCCCACGTTTAGCTCTCCTGAAAAAATTAAGTTAGGAATATATTTTACATTACCCTTAACAATTTGAATTCCCGCCTCCTAATATCACATTTAAATCAAAATTGTTGACAAATGTTTTAAACTTTTTTCATTTTCATCCGGTTCAGTCCACCATATTAAATTCTTTGTAATCGAAGAGACCGTGACTGTTTCGCTTCTGTTATTTCATAAAAGCTAAAGTTCTCAATTCGGCTGTTTGTTTTATTTGTACTATGTATGTTACGGGATAGCGCTCCTAATTGTAAATCGATTTTTTTTTGTTTCGTAGCTCATAGTAGAGATGTGGTCACATTTCAATTTCATCGAAATCGATGAGTCGGTTTGAAATATAAACAAAGAAAAAAAATTGGCAGTCATAGGAACTGCCGATAGAAGTGAAAACTATACGTTTTCACTCAAAATTTTATAGCTTACTTTGGAAACTACGCGGGTGATACCGGTAGGCATTGCCATGAGCATAGCTATCTATAAATTCTAACGTATTTCTAAGTGACTAATGGCCATGGTCCCTTGTTTACCCGAAGATTTCTTATCATTCCCGAGCGTGACGCTAGAATTTAATTCACAGACCACGAAAAATCTGTCTGTGGCTCGCCAAAAGAAGTTTTCACATCAAAAACAAAAACTTGCTTTCATTTAAATAGACAACGTAGTGATAAATTCTTATGAAATTTGGTCAAGTGTCTTAGTAAAATTTTACATTGACGTTTTTTTTTTTTTAAAGAAAATAATTTATTTTAAGTAATATTGAGTCACAGGACGAACAACGCCTATTAACGACCGCCTATTACAACACAGTGCCACGCATCTCAATTTGAACATCCACACAAAAACAACCCACTTTACTTGCCTATTGTTAGGACTCTGTTGCTGTAGCCTCACTTGTGAGAGCGACACTATTCAGAGGGTCAGATTGTACGCCTCTACTATCAATTTGTTTGAATAAATTTGTACCCAAAGAATACGTCCTACTTACAATGTTTTACTTTTTCTAAAATGACACGGGTCTTGTAGTCGCAGGGTCTTAGACTAGTACGCACTCGCGCGTAGACTGAGAGCTATTCTCATCAAAAGTTTCTTATTCAATTTAATGTAATGTAAAAATCATGTAATGTAATGTAATGCAATGTAATGCAATGTAATGCAATGTAATGCAATGTAATGCAATGTAATGCAATGTAATGCAATGTAATGCAATGTAATGCAATGCAATGCAATGCAATGCAATGCAATGCAATGCAATGCAATGCAATGCAATGCATATTTTTACTTCAATCTAATATCTGTAATCAAAACTAGCTAAATCCGAAATAATTACATATCCGTAAACGTATCCGAACTCGATATCATTTTATTCCTATTCGTATCCAGATCCGAAAATCTGAAATATCGTATTCATAACATACCTAATTTGAACAATTCATGTCCAAATATCTTCGTGACACTGAGCGTTAGAGGCATGCTTGTAGCTTACTATTAGGCATATGCCATGCTTGCCTCGACAGTCTAGCTATATCGTAAACCAAAACTTCTGTAGACAGGACCGGATTTAGAGGTGTGGAGGCCCCGGGCCGAGCTTCGTTGGGGACGTTGAAATACAACCGCCCCCCCCCCCCCCCTCTAGGTTAAGATTTCTCAAGCAAAAACACGGACTACAAATTGTTTAAAGATAATGTGTTGTTGTGAAGGCCCCCCTTTTGTGGAGGCCCCGGGGCGTGTGCCCCGTTTACCCTCCCCTAAATCCGGCCCTGTCTGTAAACGGCTTTTTAGCGAAGTGTCTATAGCAGCAGCACTCAGGATTTCCCTCTGTGTATTAAATGGGAGTGTTGTTAGGCGTCCTAAGTAACCCCACTAAGTATAGTTTATTTTTCCTCAGATACTCATCATGAATAGAAACTTTCACCACTAAAAGCTCGCGGTAGTGTAGGTTCGTAGGATAGTTATAAATGCTGGTTATCTATCTATAATATAAAAATGAATCGTAAAATGTGTTGGTAAGCGCATCACTCAACAACGCCTGGACCGATTTGGACAATTCTTTTTTTAAAATGTTCGTATAAGTTCAAGGATGGTTTTTACGGCGAGAATAAATCGAATAATTGCCAGGAAACCCCTTAAAACAGCCCTTTTCTTTTTCCCATACAAACGTTTTCTAACTAAAATGTTAAGGCAATTTGAGCTTTATTCCTACGAAATAAAATTCATATTAATTAAAGTGCTTTCCCATACAAACGTTTTCTAACTAAAATGTTAAGGCAATTTGAGCTCTATTGCTATAGCATAAAGTTCATATTAAATAACAAGCACTCACATAAGTCTAAGCAATATATGTGTGTTCCTAACGTCAAGGAGTCAATTTGCACTTTGGTCCCGCTGCACAAAGTTCAAATTCCATCATATATTCTATCTAAACAGTGTGCGTGTGTGCGTTGAAGGATAGAAGGATTGTCGCGTTCCGAAAATCACTCAGAAGAAACTCAACAAAAGTGATAACATCGAGAACCAGATCAAACTGAATAGTCACAAAACGCAAGACTCACAGATCATTAGTACTGATTTTCAATTTGGTCGGCTTCACGATATTATTTATTTTGATTTAGTTTCGGCACGCGACGTAAAATGCGTCAGTTTTCACGTCATTATATCAAGTGTCAGTCAAAAACAAACCGCGTTACCAAAAGTGTTTTATTATTTTAAATTGTTAATTTAATATCCCTATCTGTGGAAAATTATTTAAATACACCACACGTTTGCCAACGGGCCAACGGGCTGTAGAGCGCAGTAGTATTTCTGGAGTAAAACTAACGGACAGAATACGAAACACCATATTGCGTTCCAAAACCAGAGTTTGTGACTCAAAAAGCAACCAATTTGAAGTGAGATCGGGCTGGACATGTTTGCCGCATGTTGGATGATTATTGGGTCATAGTTACCACGCGGAGGAAGCCGATCCGGAGACCCCGGGTTCAAACCCCACACGCACCACTGTCTTTTCGAAGTCATGTGCGTAATGCCGCTAACTTAAAACGGTGAAGGAAAACATCGTGAGGAAACCGACATGTACTAATCTTGCGAAGTCATGTGTCATCCGCCAACCTGCACTGGGCCAGCGTGGTAGATTATGGCCTTAACTCTCTCCTTGCGAGAGAAGGATCCGAGTCCCAGCAGTGGGAACGTTTAGTGGGCTGTTGATGATGATGGAGGAAGCCAGATTGCAAACGACGACGCGGCAGACCAAAGAAACGATGCCGATGGCAAGACGACCTCCGCAAATATCAGAAAGACTCGACTGTATATTAGCCATAGATAGGGAAAATTAGAAGGAGGGTAGGGAAGCCGTTGCCCAACATTGGGACAAGACAGCCACATGATAAATAAATACTAATATTATGTAAATGAGATAAATGCAAATGAATTAAATTTCAAAATTCAAGAACAAATTACAGGCGGATGAGGATTTATAAATCAGTTGATTCGGTGACTAATCAAGATGATGTCGTCAACAACTATCCACCGGAATTTTTGAACTCGCTGGATATCACTGAACCGTGTCTTTGCAACGGCACATGGTTGGCTATAAAATACTGAACAAAATGATAGAAGCAATTATACTGAAAGGAAAGTATAAAGGAGAAGACGTTTAGATACCACGCATCCAAATGATTTCAACTGATGTACCAATTGAGTTTAAACGACTACAGTTTCCAGTGCTTCCTGCTTTTGCTATGACCATAAACAAGTCCCAAGGACAACCTTAACATGCTCAGCGCCAAGCACTGTAGGCAAATACCACCAAATTTTCACAACTTTTATTTTTGTTTTTTTTTGTGTTGTGAGTTGTGAGGTGTTAAAATAGTAAAGAAAATAATTACACCGCCTCCCCCGACATCCCTTTCTTTTTTACCGGTGTGTATATTTTTTGATATCAATAAAGATACACATTCCGTAATAATATTTATCTTTGTTTCTCTCTTTAAAGCACATTTATTATTCAACCAAATATTATCTCAAGAAACTTACTATCACTTAATTTAGGGAACAAATAATTAAAGTTTTACTAAAACGATCTGCTCAGTCAGCCGGAGATGAAGTGCCACCAGCCCCTATTATGACAAAAATACCGTCTAATAGAAAACATTATCTCATAAAGAACAAAGTTGGAGATAAAATTGGACGCTGAAGATGTGCAGAGGTGCTATAAAATTATGACAGGAAAATTATTGTTGGCAAGACTTTCAGAGCAGCTTAAACAACTACTGAATGCTAAACGGAAAACTTTCACATACATGAAAGTTTTCCGTGTCAAAACTGTTTCAATAATATTCATTGATTTTTTTTTAACTTAAAAAATAGATTATTTAGTTTCTAAATATCTTTCTTTTTTGAATAAAAGTATTTAAAGATGATTTTTATTTATCTCTTAATATCTCCTTAACTGATTGTCCGATTCCCAACCCAAAACCACTGGGAAATTGTATAGAAAGCGTGAGCATTTCGGATACACACTGCTTTAACTAAAATGGGGAGTGTGTATCATAAACTATACACACTTCTTATGACAGTGTGTATCCTAAACGATACACATGGCGCTGAGCGTGTTATAGTGTTTGTGGTATTAATCTAGAAAACCCATGTTTCTCACATGTTCAATTGAATGTTGCATATGGCCCTCCCGTGATCGAAAACCATCAGATTCGTTTGTCTATGTGCCAGGTAATCAAACAAAAAACATCGTATATCACACAGCACTACAATGAAAATAAAACTTTTGATAAGATTGAAAAGATTTTTGGTAATAGCTTGATTGACAATAAAAGGATTACTTACTTTTAAATGCGTAAGTACTAAACGTTGAAGTAAATTTGTTATTAATAAAATACTTAATGCGGTTCACATTATACATCTCTTACCAAGTTTCAACAGTATAGTTCTTATAGTTTCAAAAAAAGTGGCTGTGACATACGAATGGACAGATAGACATGACGAACCCATAAGGGTTCAGTTAGTACCTACGTTTTACGGAACCCTAAAAATGGATCTTCGAAATGTATGTACGCTCATAACTTTTCAATGACCAAACCAAATAGGATGATTCTTTCTTTGTTTTATGTATTTGTTATTGTCGGGACAAGATTTGTACAATAGAAAAGGGGTTTGGGTAAAGTTGGCGTCGTTTTTTTTTTTAGCGGCCAGAGATCTATTATCACTTTCTTGTAACAATAAAATACCCTGATGCTATCTGTGCAATCGGATTTGCTCTAAGTCATATCGGAGCTGAGTTATAGCCTGTCGAAGTTATTTATTTTTTGGATTTTTTGTATGGGC
Source organism: Ectropis crepuscularia (assembly GCA_963693475.1). Classification (NCBI taxonomy): domain Eukaryota; kingdom Metazoa; phylum Arthropoda; class Insecta; order Lepidoptera; family Geometridae; genus Ectropis; species Ectropis crepuscularia. The sequence goes on from OY856355.1 coordinate 28,078,539, forward strand.
AAGTGGCGTCGTTGTTTCATTTTAGCGGCCAGAGATCTGTTATCACTTTCTTGCTCCGATATAGTTTGCAACAAATCTGATTACACAAGTACCTTAAGGTAAACATAATGTTTCATAAAAGTGCAAACGGATGTTTGGCCGCTATAGGAAATGGCGCCACTAGTACATACAAAGAAAACCAAAAAAAAAACTTTGAGTGGCCATTACTCAGCTCCGATATAGTTTGCAACAAATCTGATTACACAGGTACCTTAAGGTAAAAATAATGTTACATAAAAGTGCTAACGGATGTTTGGCCGCTATAGGAAATGGCGCCACTAGTACATACAAAGAAAACCAAAAAAAAAACTTTGAGGGGCCATAACTCAGCTCCGATATAGTTTGCAGCAAATCTGATTACACAGGTACCTTTAAGTAAAAATAATGTTTCATAAAAGTGCTAACGAATGTTTAGCCGCTGTAGGAAATGGCGCCACTAGTACATACAAAGAAAACCAAAACAAAAACTTTGAGTGGCCATAACTCAGCTCCGATATAGTTTGCAACAAATCTGATTACACAGGTACCTTAAGGTAAAAATTATGTTTCATAAAAGTGGTAATGGATGTTTGGCCGCTGTAGGAAATGGCACCACTAGCCAACAACAAAGAAAACCAAAAAAAAAAACTTTAAGTGGCCATAACTCAGCTCCGATATAGTTTGCAACAAATCTGATTACATAGGTGCCTTAGGGTAAAAATAATGTTTCACAAAAGGGCTAACGGATGTTTGGCCGCTATAGGAAATGGCGCCACTAGTACATACAAAGAAAACCAAAAAAAAAAACTTTGAGGGGCCATAACTCAGCTCCGATATTACTTACAGCAAATCTGATTGCACAGATAGCATCAGGGTATTTTATTGTTACAAGAAAGTGATAACAGATCTCTGGCCGCTAAAATGAAACAACGACGCCACTTGCCCATACAAAAAATCCAAAAAATAAATAACTTCGACAGGCTATAACTCAGCTCCGATATGACTTAGAGCAAATCCGATTGCACAGATAGCATCAGGGTATTTTATTGTTACAAGAAAGTGATAACAGATCTCTGGCCGCTAAAAAAAAAAACGACGCCAACTTTACCCAAACCCCTTTTCTATTGTACAAATCTTGTCCCGACAATAACAAATACATAAAACAAAGAAAGAATCATCCTATTTGGTTTGGTCATTGAAAAGTTATGAGCGTACATACATTTCGAAGATCCATTTTTAGGGTTCCGTAAAACGTAGGTACTAACTGAACCCTTATGGGTTCGTCATGTCTATCTGTCCATTCGTATGTCACAGCCACTTTTTTTGAAACTATAAGAACTATACTGTTGAAACTTGGTAAGAGATGTATAATGTGAACCGCATTAAGTATTTTATTAATAACAAATTTACTTCAACGTTTAGTACTTACGCATTTAAAAGTAAGTAATCCTTTTATTGTCAATCAAGCTATTACCAAAAATCTTTTCAATCTTATCAAAAGTTTTATTTTCATTGTAGTGCTGTGTGATATACGATGTTTTTTGTTTGATTACCTGGCACATAGACAAACGAATCTGATGGTTTTCGATCACGGGAGGGCCATATGCAACATTCAATTGAACATGTGAGAAACATGGGTTTTCTAGATTAATACCACAAACACTATAACACGCTCAGCGCCATGTGTATCGTTTAGGATACACACTGTCATAAGAAGTGTGTATAGTTTATGATACACACTCCCCATTTTAGTTAAAGCAGTGTGTATCCGAAATGCTCACGCTTTCTATACAATTTCCCAGTGGTTTTGGGTTGGGAATCGGACAATCAGTTAAGGAGATATTAAGAGATAAATAAAAATCATCTTTAAATACTTTTATTCAAAAAAGAAAGATATTTAGAAACTAAATAATCTATTTTTTAAGTTAAAAAAAAATCAATGAATATTATTGAAACAGTTTTGACACGGAAAACTTTCATGTATGTGAAAGTTTTCCGTTTAGCATTCAGTAGTTGTTTAAGCTGCTCTGAAAGTCTTGCCAACAATAATTTTCCTGTCATAATTTTATAGCACCTCTGCACATCTTCAGCGTCCAATTTTATCTCCAACTTTGTTCTTTATGAGATAATGTTTTCTATTAGACGGTATTTTTGTCATAATAGGGGCTGGTGGCACTTCATCTCCGGCTGACTGAGCAGATCGTTTTAGTAAAACTTTAATTATTTGTTCCCTAAATTAAGTGATAGTAAGTTTCTTGAGATAATATTTGGTTGAATAATAAATGTGCTTTAAAGAGAGAAACAAAGATAAATATTATTACGGAATGTGTATCTTTATTGATATCAAAAAATATACACACCGGTAAAAAAGAAAGGGATGTCGGGGGAGGCGGTGTAATTATTTTCTTTACTATTTTAACACCTCACAACTCACAACACAAAAAAAAACAAAAATAAAAGTTGTGAAAATTTGGTGGTATTTGCCTACAGTGCTTGGCGCTGAGCATGTTAAGGTTGTCCTTGGGACTTGTTTATGGTCATAGCAAAAGCAGGAAGCACTGGAAACTGTAGTCGTTTAAACTCAATTGGTACATCAGTTGAAATCATTTGGATGCGTGGTATCTAAACGTCTTCTCCTTTATACTTTCCTTTCAGTATAATTGCTTCTATCATTTTGTTCAGTATTTTATAGCCAACCATGTGCCGTTGCAAAGACACGGTTCAGTGATATCCAGCGAGTTCAAAAATTCCGGTGGATAGTTGTTGACGACATCATCTTGATTAGTCACCGAATCAACTGATTTATAAATCCTCATCCGCCTGTAATTTGTTCTTGAATTTTGAAATTTAATTCATTTGCATTTATCTCATTTACATAATATTAGTATTTATTTATCATGTGGCTGTCTTGTCCCAATGTTGGGCAACGGCTTCCCTACCCTCCTTCTAATTTTCCCTATCTATGGCTAATATACAGTCGAGTCTTTCTGATATTTGCGGAGGTCGTCTTGCCATCGGCATCGTTTCTTTGGTCTGCCGCGTCGTCGTTTGCAATCTGGCTTCCTCCATCATCATCAACAGCCCACTAAACGTTCCCACTGCTGGGACTCGGATCCTTCTCTCGCAAGGAGAGAGTTAAGGCCATAATCTACCACGCTGGCCCAGTGCAGGTTGGCGGATGACACATGACTTCGCAAGATTAGTACATGTCGGTTTCCTCACGATGTTTTCCTTCACCGTTTTAAGTTAGCGGCATTACGCACATGACTTCGAAAAGACAGTGGTGCGTGTGGGGTTTGAACCCGGGGTCTCCGGATCGGCTTCCTCCGCGTGGTAACTATGACCCAATAATCATCCAACATGCGGCAAACATGTCCAGCCCGATCTCACTTCAAATTGGTTGCTTTTTGAGTCACAAACTCTGGTTTTGGAACGCAATATGGTGTTTCGTATTCTGTCCGTTAGTTTTACTCCAGAAATACTACTGCGCTCTACAGCCCGTTGGCCCGTTGGCAAACGTGTGGTGTATTTAAATAATTTTCCACAGATAGGGATATTAAATTAACAATTTAAAATAATAAAACACTTTTGGTAACGCGGTTTGTTTTTGACTGACACTTGATATAATGACGTGAAAACTGACGCATTTTACGTCGCGTGCCGAAACTAAATCAAAATAAATAATATCGTGAAGCCGACCAAATTGAAAATCAGTACTAATGATCTGTGAGTCTTGCGTTTTGTGACTATTCAGTTTGATCTGGTTCTCGATGTTATCACTTTTGTTGAGTTTCTTCTGAGTGATTTTCGGAACGCGACAATCCTTCTATCCTTCAACGCACACACGCACACTGTTTAGATAGAATATATGATGGAATTTGAACTTTGTGCAGCGGGACCAAAGTGCAAATTGACTCCTTGACGTTAGGAACACACATATATTGCTTAGACTTATGTGAGTGCTTGTTATTTAATATGAACTTTATGCTATAGCAATAGAGCTCAAATTGCCTTAACATTTTAGTTAGAAAACGTTTGTATGGGAAAGCACTTTAATTAATATGAATTTTATTTCGTAGGAATAAAGCTCAAATTGCCTTAACATTTTAGTTAGAAAACGTTTGTATGGGAAAAAGAAAAGGGCTGTTTTAAGGGGTTTCCTGGCAATTATTCGATTTATTCTCGCCGTAAAAACCATCCTTGAACTTATACGAACATTTTAAAAAAAGAATTGTCCAAATCGGTCCAGGCGTTGTTGAGTGATGCGCTTACCAACACATTTTACGATTCATTTTTATATTATATAACAATAAAATACCCTGATGCTATCTGTGCAATCGGATTTGCTCTAAGTCATATCGGAGCTGAGTTATAGCCTGTCGAAGTTATTTATTTTTTGGATTTTTTGTATGGGCAAGTGGCGTCGTTTTTTCATTTTAGCGGCCAGAGATCTGTTATCACTTTCTTGTAACAATAAAATACCCTGATGCTATCTGTGCAATCAGATTTGCTGTAAGTAATATCGGAGCTGAGTTATGGCCCCTCAAAGTTTTTTTTTTTGGTTTTCTTTGTATGTACTAGTGGCGCCATTTCCTATAGCGGCCAAACATCCGTTAGCCCTTTTGTGAAACATTATTTTTACCCTAAGGCACCTATGTAATCAGATTTGTTGCAAACTATATCGGAGCTGAGTTATGGCCACTTAAAGTTTTTTTTTTTGGTTTTCTTTGTTGTTGGCTAGTGGTGCCATTTCCTACAGCGGCCAAACATCCATTACCACTTTTATGAAACATAATTTTTACCTTAAGGTACCTGTGTAATCAGATTTGTTGCAAACTATATCGGAGCTGAGTTATGGCCACTCAAAGTTTTTGTTTTGGTTTTCTTTGTATGTACTAGTGGCGCCATTTCCTACAGCGGCTAAACATTCGTTAGCACTTTTATGAAACATTATTTTTACTTAAAGGTACCTGTGTAATCAGATTTGCTGCAAACTATATCGGAGCTGAGTTATGGCCCCTCAAAGTTTTTTTTTTGGTTTTCTTTGTATGTACTAGTGGCGCCATTTCCTATAGCGGCCAAACATCCGTTAGCACTTTTATGTAACATTATTTTTACCTTAAGGTACCTGTGTAATCAGATTTGTTGCAAACTATATCGGAGCTGAGTAATGGCCACTCAAAGTTTTTTTTTTGGTTTTCTTTGTATGTACTAGTGGCGCCATTTCCTATAGCGGCCAAACATCCGTTTGCACTTTTATGAAACATTATGTTTACCTTAAGGTACTTGTGTAATCAGATTTGTTGCAAACTATATCGGAGCTGAGTTATGGCCACTCAAAGTTTTTTTTTTTTGGTTTTCTTTGTATGTACTAGTGGCGCCATTTCCTACAGCGGCCAAACATTCGTTAGCACTTTTATGAAACATTATTTTTACCTTAGGGTACCTGTCTAATCAGATTTGCTCCAAACTATATCGGAGCTGAGTAATGGCCCCTCAAAGTTGTTTTTTTGGTTTTCTTTGTATGTACTAGTGGCGCCATTTCCTACAGCGGCCAAACATTCGTTAGCACTTTTATGAAACATTATTTTTACTTAAAGGTACCTGTGTAATCAGATTTGCTGCAAACTATATCGGAGCTGAGTAATGGCCCCTCAAAGTTGTTTTTTTGGTTTTCTTTGTATGTACTAGTGGCGCCATTTCCTACAGCGGCCAAACATTCGTTAGCACTTTTATGAAACATTATTTTTACTTAAAGGTACCTGTGTAATCAGATTTGCTGCAAACTATATCGGAGCTGAGTTATGGCCCCTCAAAGTTTTTTTTTTTGGTTTTCTTTGTATGTACTAGTGGCGCCATTTCCTACAGCGGCCAAACATTCGTTAGCACTTTTATGAAACATTATTTTTACCTTAGGGTACCTGTCCAATCAGATTTGCTCCAAACTATATCGGAGCTGAGTAATGGCCCCTCAAAGTTGTTTTTTTGGTTTTCTTTGTATGTACTAGTGGCGCCATTTCCTACAGCGGCCAAACATTCGTTAGCACTTTTATGAAACATTATTTTTACTTAAAGGTACCTGTGTAATCAGATTTGCTGCAAACTATATCGGAGCTGAGTTATGGCCCCTCAAAGTTTTTTTTTTGGTTTTCTTTGTATGTACCAGTGGCGCCATTGCCTACAGCGGCCAAACATTCGTTAGCACTTTTATGAAACATTATTTTTACCTTAGGGTACCTGTGTAATCAGATTTGCTCCAAACTATATCGGAGCTGAGTAATGGCCCCTCAAAGTATTTTTTTTGGTTTTCTTTTAGGGCCCATAACTCAGCTCCGATATAGTTTGCAACAAATCTGATTACACAGGTACCTTAAGGTAAAAATAATGTTTCATAAAAGTGCTAACGGATGTTTGGCCGCTGTAGGAAATGGCGCCACTAGTCCATACAAAGAAAACAAAAAAAAACTTTAAGTGGCCATAACTCAGCTCCGATATAGTTTGCAACAAATCTGATTACACAGGTACCTTAAGGTAAAAATAATGTTACATAAAAGTGCTAACGGATGTTTGGCCGCTATAGGGAATGGCGCCACTAGTACATACAAAGAAAACCAAAAGAAAAACTTTGAGGGGCCATAACTCAGCTTCGATATAGTTTGCAACAAATCTGATTACACAGGTACCTTAAGGTAAAAATAATGTTTCATAAAAGTGCTAACGGATGTTTGGCCGCTGTAGGAAATGGCGCCACTAGTACATACAAAGAAAACCAAAAAAAAAACTTTGAGTGGCCATAACTTAGCTCCGATATAGTTTGCAACAAATCTGATTACACAGGTACCTTAAGGTAAAAATTATGTTTCATAAAAGTGCTAATGGATGTTTGGCCGCTGTAGGAAATGGCGCCACTAGTCCATATAAAGAAAACCAAAAAAAAAACTTTAAGTGGCCATAACTCAGCTCCGATATAGTTTGCAACAAATCTGATTACACAGGTACCTTAGGGTAAAAATAATGTTTCACAAAAGTGCTAATGAATGTTTGGCCGCTGTAGGAAATGGCGCCACTAGTCCATACAAAGAAAACCAAAAAAAAACTTTAAGTGGCCATAACTCAGCTCCGATATAGTTTGCAACAAATCTGATTACACAGGTACCTTAGGGTAAAAATAATGTTTCATAAAAGTGCTAATGGATGTTTGGCCGCTGTAGGAAATGGCGCCACTAGTCCATACAAAGAAAACCAAAAAAAAAACTTTAAGTGGCCATAACTCAGCTCCGATATAGTTTGCAACAAATCTGATTACACAGGTACCTTAGGGTAAAAATAATGTTTCGCAAAAGTGCTAACGGATGTTTGGCCGCTATAGGAAATGGCGCCACTAGTACATACAAAGAAAACCAAAAAAAAAAACTTTGAGGGGCCATAACTCAGCTCCGATATTACTTACAGCAAATCTGATTGCACTGATAGCATCAGGGTATTTTATTGTTACAAGAAAGTGATAACTGATCGATGGCCGCTAAAATAAAAAAACGACGCCACTTGCCCATACAAAAAATCAAAAAAATAAATAACTTTGACAGGCTATAACTCAGCTCCGATATGACTTAGAGCAAATCCGATTGCACAGATAGCATCGGGGTATTTTATTGTTACAAGAAAATGATAACAGATCTCTGGCCGCTAAAAAAAAAAACGACGCCACGGGCCCATACAAAAGTACCCAAACCCCTTTTGAAAATGAAGACGAAAAATATATGGTGGTACGAAGTTCACCGAGTCAGCTAGTTTTACTATATTTATACGTATTTTTACTCGACTGATTGAAGGGTTATGTTTTTCGCGCGTATCTTGTATGTTTGTCAATTTATTTCCCACGTATCTTCTAAACGGCTGGATGGATTTTGATATCGTTACGATTCCTCTCAATCACCCAAGTGTCCTTAGATAATATATTGTATTACATACATACCTAATGTTGATTTTTGTAGGCGAATTTTTTAAATGAAAGTTATTAATCAAAGTTATTAATATTATCTCAATGACGTTTGTTTAAGCGTTTGATTGACGTGTAAATTGTACATTTATGAATAAAAGTACTTTGACTTTAATCAGGTTTTTCTTTTAGGAATCAGTTTTTGTTATATTGCAGTAAAATTTATTCATATTTATTATCTAAAATAAATTAATCAATTTAATAGTAGGTTTCACATGTACATACTATTTACGCAATAAAGATAACGATTTAAATAATACTTATTAAAAAAACGTGTGTGTGTAGTTATGTAGGTACGCGCACTCAAGAAATTCATAGAATCTACTGCTGCTGTTTTTATTCCTCGTGCGAAAAAGTCTTACTTTAACCATAGAATAGATAATACTTATTAACTTCTTGATCAACGATTTTCTAAGACAAATTCTATTCATTCACTGCACTAGTTTTTCATATTTCTTTTCTGTTGCCGCGAAAGTTGTAGTTGATAAATGTTCGCTTCCGTTACACCTGGGAAATACCACATCTTTGCTCGTAATTCTACAGCCAAGCAGGGGTGTGAAAACATCGCTGTGTTACGGTTTGAAGGGCAATGTTTCAAGTGAAAATACAGGGCACAGAGATAAAAGATCTGATATGGATTACGAGTGCAGTGCAGTGAGTGCTAATGATTTGGGCTGTTCATGTTACAATAGCTACAAGTTACTGCCCTGGACGTCTACTCTCTTTCTACGAAAACGTATTTTCGAAATAAACTCGCGACTTTCCTACTCCAATTTTACTTCGATCCGTCGTTTTGTCCGTCTAAATGTTCTAAGTTTACTCTAATTAGAGTAGGCTTAGAACATTTAGACGTCAAACAATGTTCGATCGGACGAAACCAAGTAGAACCGGAGTAGGAAAGTCGCGAGTATATTACGAAATTACGTTTTTCGTCAAAAGCGAGTAGACGTCCTGGACGTCTACTCTGTTTCTACGATAACGAAATTTCGAAAAAACTCGCGACTTTTGGAAAATCGCGAGTTTATTTCGAAATTACGTTTTCGTTGAATTAGAGTAGACGTCCTGGTGTGCTGTTATAGGCAGGCCTGTGGCTTTTTATCAGGCATACGACTTGCTCGCCTCATCGATCTATAATATTTTTTTTTTAAACTCGTAAGTATTTGATGGACATTATTCGAGGCTCCTTAAGAAACAGAAGTAACGGCTCAATCAGTTTCAAGGTGGTCTCAAGGTGGTGGTGGTTTCAAGGTGGTTTTGACTTTAAAAAGATTGCTCCTCTGATATTCGCGAGGTGCACTTTAAGATCCAAGACGTTCAGCCGTTGTTTAAAATGGAATTGTGGCATAGAGTTCAACATAGCTCCGAATGAAATATTGAAAACATATTTTATCTTTTATCAAGAAAAGTATACATATTTTAAGTCTATATTTGACTTTCATAAGAAGTTTAAAACCGCTGCGGTGTCTAGTGTAACAAACTAACTTATCTAATTTAGCGAAACTGGGTAAAAGTGATTATGGAAAGCAGACGTGAAATTATTAAATGTAGACGCAATTTAGTTACCAATTAACTAAATTAACTCAATGTGGTACTGCGGCTTCAGGGTAGGCCGTACCTGATAACGAAACTAGGTAATCTTTGAAAAATATTATGCCTAACTATACAAACTACTTTAGAAGACTTTGGAAGCAACTTGGAAGCTAATAGGTACCTACTACTAATCTTCATGAAAATAAAAACTTTGAAATATATGTATATGTCTTGTGAACTAGATGACTTTGTAAACATTGACTGGCCTCGTGGCTTAGTGGGTAGTAGCTCTGCCTGCGAAGCCGAGGGTCGTGGGTTCGATCCCCACCCAGTGCAAATATTTGTGTGATGAATTCATATGTTTGCACTGTGTCTGGGTGTTTCTATGTATAATAAGTATGTATTTAAAATTATATAATTATGATATCAGCTATCTGGCCGCCATAGTACAAGCTTTGCTTAGTTTGGGGTCTGATGGTGTTGTGTGTGATGTCCACCAATATTTATTTATTTATTTAAATCAACCAAATGAGAATCATAAAAGCAAATCACTTGTAATTTTGCATAGGTACAGCTAATGAACATGAACTGCTAAAATGTGCATTATAAAAGTTATGTGACGACGCACCAAGTAACATAATTTACGCAAAGAATCGGCCAGATTACAAAATCGGCCTGGAATTCATTATCATCATCATCATAAACCCGAATGAAATATCAAAGTCGCAGGACACTTCTACTGTTTTTCATGTTGGGGAAATGCATTTACACATGTGGACCATGCAGAGACATGCCGGGTAATGCGGGCTCCACACCGCAGACGCATATGGTGTCTCTACTGATTTAAAACCCCCACAGGAAGTAGTCAAGCCCCAAGAGGCCAAATTTGGGCAAAACTGGTTTTGGGACTTTAAAACCTAATTTTTCATGATATACATACTCGATTATTAGTTTATTTTGATGCCTAAGAGATAGGCGATAAAATTTATTAGTACATTGTCGTTTACAGACTTACAAAATTTGGTTTCATTTTTTAATAATGATTTTTTGTGTGACGTCACGACGCCGGCCGCGTCGCGAATCGGGCTTAGCAGCAGGTTGGCTCTGGAGTCGCGGGGCTGCTCTCGCAATCGCCCGCGACTCTGCCATTGCTACCGCCGTTCCGAGCCCGCCTCACGAGAGCCAACAGAATTCCATAGAGGTGTTTGCTTCCTCCGCTCCTCCGCTGCCCTCACGACCGCGGCTATCTTGATCCTATATTCTAGCTATCTAGAAGTTATGGCAACAAAAAAAATGGTTGTCTGTAAAGTCGGTTTACTGACGATAGTTGAACGTGACAACGTCTAGTATTTGTGTTAAGCGCTGTCTAGGTAAAACATTCTGAAGCTTTTTGAAAAGCTGTTCAAAATTGTACTAGCACAAGTTCTTAACTTCATAAATATCGTCGCTTTTCTAAAACATGGACAGACTCCTTGAACGTAATACACATTTCACTCACTAGATGGCGCGAAAAGTAATAAGGCGAGGTAACGGCGGTAAATATTATCTAATCTATGGCGGTAACGTTACATGACGTCATGTTTTGCGGGCGTGCAGCCGGCTTCATCGAATTATAAGACGTTATCACGTCAAAAATATTTACCTGCTTGTGTGGTGGGAGTGGATGATTTCATACTGGTTTCATAGCAAACAGATGTTCATTGTTAGCTGTATCTGACATAGGACACAAAATGTGTCCACGTTTGCGCCCTGTATTAGCGACCCACTAATTGTTTTTACTATTAATGGGACTCGGGGTTTTCTCTCATAAGTTTACGCCACAATCTACCACTTTGGCGGTTGACGGTGCGAGTTGGCACAAATGATCTCGAAAGATTTTTAGAATGTGCTGGTTTCCTCACGATATTTTCCTTCACCGTTAATGTGTGAATTGATGACAAACATGTTTATCTGCACCTAGAAAAATACACAGAGGTGACCAGATCAAACACACTTCAATTCTGTTAACACGTAGTTTGGAACTTTCTCTCTTTCTTTTCGAACGAAAAAGGCGAAGAGAAAAATCTTCTGAAGTATATGTCCGGGCAAAGAGCGCACCGTAGTGTGTGTATAAAGAAATTTTTCCAAGAAATATAACTTTTGCGGATATGTCTCATTTGTCATTTTGCATTTGGTTAGCATAATGTAACCTTGTCCTGTCCTTGTAAGGGAAAGTCCCTTGCAATGGTAACCTTGATGAACTTTCACTTAGTTTTGAAATACGGCTGTAAGTTACCCTACAAGACCTCAGTTCTTTATAATTTAGCAGACTGGGGTAATGGCGTGTTAAATGTGTTATAGTCTGGCGCTAAATCTCTACGCGCGTTTAGGAACCTCGGGAACTACATATTTGAACTGTTAGGGTTGAATTATGAGGCCCGCGGGGACCGCTCATATTATTTTCATTTTGGGGTATCTGGGTTTTGTTGATAATATTATTTAATATATTTCTCAGATAATACTATTTCTCAGTTTGGGATCAAATAATATTAAAATAGTAAAACATCAGATGATTAGATTTGTAGTAAATTGTTTGCGAGCCGGCGACATCCGTAGTGGAGCGCAGGCCGAGTATGGAGAAGCGACACTCAGGGCCGACCACTGAGCTTCTGGCGAGAGCCCACCCGGAGTCAAAAAGTGCACCATATTTCTTAGGTGTACCGTCTGCTTTTCTCAATGTGTGCCGCGCTCTACTCGAATCAAAAGACATAATAATATATCTTTTGATCCCATGGGAATCGAAAGACATAAAAATATATGTTATGATCCTATGAGATCATTATCATTATATTTACTCATGAAAGCCAAGTGGCAGGATAGTTTCTAACCGACTTCAAAAACGGAGGTGTCAACTCGGTTGTGTGTTTTTTGTACATATTATGTTACGCGTAAGCTCCGCCAATTTAAGAATCGATTTTGATTTTTTTGTTTGTTAGATAATACTTCAGAAGTGGTTCGAAATAGTTTTTATTGAAATCGCTGCGGTGGCTTTCGAAATATCAACACAAAACTAAAACTTGCTAACCTGAACGACGTATTCATCCTTCGCTGTTTCATTGGTCAAAGTAAACGTAGTGTTATAGTAGGTATATTTCACAATAAATATGAAAAATTTAGTAGAGTGTCAGAGCTTAACTTTAAATTTGTATTTTAATTTCTAAAATTAAAATTTAAATAAATTTCGGATATTTTTTCCCAAAAGGAGCAAAATGATATTAGATAATAGTCACCTAATACCACACCAAAATGTTGTTTTTATGACGTAATTGAGCAAGAAACATTGGAAAACTCTAACATTTTTAACATAAAAATTAGGAAGTCCGTGACTACAAGGCAGAACTAATCAATTTAGTAGCACTGCAATTAGCGAGACATCTTAAATTGATGAGCGGAGAAAAGGTAGGAAGCAGAAAGGTCAACGTTTACGCCATTATCTACTACCTCCATAATTTTATTGCCTTCAATGATCTTACACTAAGTAATAGAAAAAATACAAATACAGGCTGAATTTATTTATTACATAACTAGCAGTGCTCCGCGGGTTTACCCGCACATCTCCCGTTCCCGTAATTTTCTTGTAATAAAAAGTTGCCTATGTAATATTACAGACTATAATCTAAGTGTGTTCCAAATTTCAAGCCGATTCGTTCACACGTTCCGACATGATTGAGCAACGAACATCAAAACACCTTAACATTCATCATTCAACTTTCGTATTTTTTGGTAGGTACAAGCAGCGCCCGCGTTTTTATCCTCGTTGTTCCCGTTATTTTTTGGGATAAAAAGCAGCGCATTTGCCATTCTAGGTTATAATAAATCCATGTTAAAAATTTCAGCCTGATCCGATCAGATATACCCACGTGGTTGAGCAACGAACATACAAACACCTAAAAATTAAAAGTTTCGTATTTTATGATTTTAGTAGAAAGTAGGATAGAGTAACGGGACGAGCAAGATATGTGTCTGATGGTGATCAACACACCTGTTCATAAAAGAATATGGCTCGCAGGTATTTAGACATGAAGAGATAAATTCACTGTCTTAAAAGCGTTCAGCTCCGTCTCCGCTCAGACGCTACGCCTCTACGTTACTATACCGGTGTCCCGAACACAAAGGATTTACCCTATAAGCTGGTATATAAGTCTCCTTTCACTCCAAAACACTCTCTTCAAACCAAGTCCAAAATGCCGACCATACATTTACCAAAGAAGCTGACGTTACACTAACAAAGGTAGCTCAACTCAGCTAGAGGTCAGGCCGTAATACCAATTATACGGTTAAATTATCCCGAGATGAATCGACGTAATATGAGCGTTGTTTCCGTATTTACCCACTGTATCGGGAAATTAGGAGGATGAACTTGCTCAGCAATAATCTGTAATGACTAGAGGCCCGTTCCGGATTCGCACGGGTATCTTTATTCGCTCGATAAATGGACTATCCAACAGAAAAATCGAAAAATCAAATAGGGCCAGTAGTTCTCGAGACCTTAGCGTTCAAACAAACAAATTATTTAGCTTTATAGATAAACATATTTTTCCGCGATTGGTGCGTTACTGTTAGACTACAGGCCCGTGAACAAAATTTACGGGTCAAATGAACCACCAGGAGACCTATGTAGGATGATAGAAGGGTATAAAGTAATAAGATTCAGCACTATGCCGTCACTTGTAAGCTGTCCAACTGAGTGCAATTGAAGAGGGGGGGTTGTAATTCTCGATCATTTCTGCTTGTCGCATGATTTTTGTACGGCGTTGCGGAATAATAGATTAAAAGAGGTATTGAAACTATACAAATTATAAATTTTTACTTTTTAATTGTTAGTTTGCCGGAAAAATTTACAGAGTACAAGTAATTTACAGAGCAAATTTGGTCATTTGATTAAGTACGGCATTGGTTCCATACAGTTTCAATACCTCTTCTAATCCATTATTTCGCAATGCCGTACAAAAATCATGCGACAAGAAGAAATGGTAGAGGGTTGCAACCCCCCCTCTTCAATCACACTCAGTTGGACAGCTTACAAGTGACGGCATAGTGCTGAATCTTAATACTTAACACCCTTCTATCATCCTACATAGGTCTCCTGGTGGTTCATTTGACCCGTAAATTTTGTTCACGGGCCTGTAGTCTATGTAGAATTAAGTACACACACTGATTTAATTACACTTGCGTTTATTGTAAAATTTGCTTTGCGTATGAATGTGCGTAAGTATAATAATTAGTTATGTACGATTAGTTTCGTAGAGCGCCTTCGCCTGCACCTGGGCATTTTCGCGAAAATCCGGCGCCTGTGCCTTAGGCAGCAGCCTAAAGTACGATGGGCAGTAGTAGACGCAAATAACTGCAATCGGTCTCTTAAAAAAAGAGCAGTCATAGAGTCTGCCCGTAGAAGTCAAAAGTTATAAACTTAGAGTTTTAGTATTTAACAGTACTACATAATGGTGCACAATACATAACCTGTATAGTTGTGTTAATAACACATGTAGTATATATGCATGTATACCTAGGTACACATGTACATATACACACATCATGGAAAGCGTGCGGTTACGATGACGCGAGTTCCATCATTTTTGATCACCCAAAAAGTGGTCAACGTACCTAAAAATATTTTCAATTAACGATCGATCATTCTAACGATGAATGATTGTAATGATAATAATTGAATGTGTGTTGCTCAATCACGTCGTAACGTATGAACGGACGGCGCTGCGAGTAATTATGGTAACTACAATTAATTATGTAATTATTCACTTTCTCGAACTTACAACGGTTACTCCAAACTAAAACACTTTAGTATCAGGACAAAAGAAACAACACGGCTAATATTATTATTATTATTCAACAAAAACACAATGAATTAAAACAATAAGGACAAAAGTACAAAGCCATACTGAAAACCCCAAACTAAGTTTAAGCTAGGATATTTACTTGTGAGTTTAGTCTAGCCGCTACTTGAACGGCGCTGTAAACAGCGCCGTTCACTAAAGTGAATAAATAGGCTAGGCTGTTAATTGGGTGCTGATTAAGCTACCTGCGACATACATATATAATTAGTATACTGACACGTGAAATGGTCAGTTAAATCCGACTGAAATGCAACCGCATTCAGCGGCCATATCACGACAGTACCCCGTTTTGTAATTAACTACGCTCTTACATTTCGTTTGTTCTCCAAAATTAAATTGTAACTCCGAAGTAAAACTATGAAAACTATCCAGACCTCAGCGAAGTTGCGAGTTTCACTCACAATGGAACGGCTCATTCGCCTCGCTACTTTATCTCACATATTACCTTCATAATTATATTAAGTTGAAAACTTTACATAGGTATGTGATCTAAACTAATCATTATCATAATCAGCCCGTATTCGTTGCAGGACGGCTTTCTAATAAATTAATAATGCGCGGCATGTTTCTCGCTTTTATGTGTTCAACCGCAACCAGCTGCCTTTCGTAAATCGTCACTCCATCTAGCCGTAAACAGGTGGTTTTAATTTTATTTAGGTCTACCCTACTATGTTGCTTCAATAAAATATTTGTATCTAGTCTCAAGACGTCCAAAACTACGAATTGGTAGTTATTCCATCCTAAGGTAAGGAAATTAAAAAAAACTGTCTCTTTGAGTACTTTTAAAAATATTTGTTATACTTTATTACCCTCATACTTACCTTATATTGCTCACATACTTACTCATACTTACCTTATATTGTACCGGAATGCTCATATTTTGTCCCTTGCATATAACGTGTTGTTTAACCCATTGTCTCCGCATTATTTAAAAGATCTTTTTACTTTCTGCAGCAATGCCCACGCTCGGCCTCTTCGATCGAAAAACAATTTGTTGCTGCAAATACCATCCGCACGTAGTGAAATGTTCTACGGCAAGTCGTTTGCATTTCAGGCAGCTCAGCTGTGGAACGCTTTGCCGGTGACCACTAGACAAGCTCAATCACACGTTGTCTTTAAGAACCAAGTGAAAGAAATATTCTTATCGCAATCATCGCCCAATTGAAGCTGATATTCTAGTTCAAATCACAATATTTAATATTTATTTGTATGTCCTAACAAATTGTTTTTATGTATTAGTATATTATTATGTTCGTATTTATGTATTAGGATGTATATTTACTGTGTAAGTGTCTATTTATTAAACAGTATTCTAGTTTTTAATTTTTAGTTTTCGATTTTAATGTTTAATTGTAGTAGTATTAACCACTCCTTTTGTACTTCCCTCCTCCTTATTCTCAAATCTCTCTTTCCATCCTATGGTTGCCTGGAAGAGATCGCTTTTAGTGATAAGGTCGCCAATTGCTACTTTATTTGGTTCTATTATAAGTAACATTTGTTTTATTTTTAAATTAAGTGCAATAAAGAGTTAATCTATCTATCTATCTATCTATCTATATTAGGCGACGATGCGGTCTACGATGAAGCAAGCTTGCCAAAAAAAATGTTTGTCTGTAAAGTCGGTTTACTGACGATAGAACGTGACAACGTCTTAAGAAAATACTGATGGAATGGTAGCATTTTTCAAAAGAAAATTTTAATTTCATTTGTTTAATAGATTTGTATGTAAAAAGTAATCAGTAGAATTTAGTCATTTTCAATCAAAACAATGCAAAAAACAATGCAAAAAAGCTTTTAGATGCCGGGGATCGAACCCGGGGCATTTCACATGCAAAGCGAACGCTCTACCACTGAGCTACATCCCCACTTGAACTACTGGTCGAAATAATTAATACAACTGTAACAAACATGCGGCGAGGTAACGACCAACGGTAACGACCGGCGGTAACGTTACATGACGTCATGTTTTGTGGGCGTGCAGCCGGCTTCATCGAATTATAAGACGTTATCACGTCAAAAAAAACGGAATCACGACACCAAGATTGTAACCATCGGGAAAACCTACTCAGGCAACGTATTCCATATCCTAAACGTTACTATCAAAAGTTGAGTTAAACCTCTTCGTATATTTGTACTACGGCGGCAATTCCCCCGTCCGTCCATTAATAACAGTTTGAATTTAGAACAGCGAACGGTTCTGTTTACTCTGAGTATTTCCCGCCAATGTTTTTCCACGATTCGCAAATCTGACGTCTGCTCCTCGATCCGAATTCCAATATCGCGTGAATATTCTGGAATCAATTTACCGCCATTAAAAGGGCCGGCATTGTCGACCGCAGCCGCCGACGAGGGACAGAATTAGACCTTTTTGTGTGACCCTTTAGAAACGCCGTGATAAATAATGAAAGAGACGTGTTATCACCGCCTGTAATTCTAAACAGAGGTTTTTATATTCAAAGTTCTAATTCAGGACGATCAATAAAACATAAAAAAATAACAAAAAAATGAAAGTTCGTTTATTTGCCAGAAAATAAATTGTTGTCTCAAATATTAGGTATATATACAAAAATTGTAATTATTACATAAATATGACTGATTCACCTGATGGTGAATGGTGTATAATTTATGTATTTATATACACCGATACAATATTTGCGACAACAATTTATTTTCTGGCAAATAAACGAACTTTCATTTGTATATATATACATAAATTGTAATGATTTGCACACCATTCACCTGATGATGATGCGTCATCAATTAGTTATAATTAGTCAATATTTTCACCAAGTCCAACCAAGTTGAAGTGGTCGTATAGCCAGAATGTGCGATTTGCAATCGTGAGGTCGTAGGTTCGAATCCCGTCTGCATCTGCGAGTATTTTGATATGCAGATATAAAAAATTGTCATCACTGTTCTTGCTTCAACGGGAAAGAAAAACGCCGTAACTAATATCCGTAAATAATGTAATTTATATCTCCTAGTGATAAACATACTGCAATGTTAAGCAGTGATTTGGACGCTCTTGTTATTTATGCTGTTGTTGCCGCCCCTGCAAGACGGGCCCGCATGGACGCCCGAGCTTTCAGGGTTATGGTCGAGTGTAAGAGCGGTTTCATGACACTGACCCTAAGTCATGTTGAAGATACCTGTAGGAGTTTTAGTGGGTAGGCATTAAGCACCACTTTTAGTGGTGTCAACCCCGTTATTTCCGCCGTGTGCCCCTCTCACCAAAAATTAAATGCTTGGTGCTACTGTGCTGTTATGTGTAAGTGCGTTGCTTACCATCAGGTTCAGGTCTCGTCTCTTGCACAATTTAAAAATAAAATGTCTGGGATCCAGCAAGTCGGATATCTTTGCACAAGTTTAGTAAAAAGGGTACCTGCCATTATAATGGAGCGTTTTCGCCATGACAGTTATGAGCGACAGACGGAAAAAACATGTCAAACTATTAACATTCACAAAATTATAAAAACAAAATTGCAACAAAATGAAACATCTGTGCACAACAACGCCACCTGTGGTACAAATTAGAACCTTTTGACAGGTTCTAGTTATATTTAACATTCTAAAAACAACTGAACATTGTATCTAAATTAAAACTGGTCACTGTGGTAATAACACATTTAAATCATCAAACGTTACACCAACTCTTTAACATATCTTCTATTTTTACATCATCCGAGCTAAATTCCTATCCTACACGAAAACAGATAAATTATTTAGGGGTGTATTGTAGTGGGCAGAATGCGGGAAACATTTGGCAGCGTGATTCGGAACGTGGCGCCAATTCGTTGCCAACGTTGACAACTATTCCGGAGGTCAAGTATTGCGCTTAGCTTCACATTTAAAAGCTGCCACAAGCATGGGCCATTTGAGCGAATTTATATATTAATAGCAGCATCCGACCACTTTACTTGAGGAGATTCTTGGTCACAACCCCTTCTCCGGATGTTTGTTGATCTATGTGTTTGACGATTTTTAGGGTTCCGTAAAACGTAAAAACGGAACCCTTATAGATTCGTCATGTCTGTCTGTCTGTCTGTCCGTCCATATGTCACAGCCACTTTTTCCCGAAACTATGAGAACTACACTGTTGAAACTTGGGTTGTAGATGTATTCTGTGAACCGCATTAAGATTTGAACAAAAAATTAAAAAAAAAAGAAAAATTAGGGTTGACTGACTGAGACCCCATACTGAGAACTGAAACTCAAAAAAAATTTTTTCATCAATCCTACACGTGTGGGATGTCTATCGATAGGTCTTCAAAAATGATGTTGAGCTTTCTGAGATCATTTTCGTCTACACTGAATAATTTGCGGCAGAGACACTTCCAAAGTGGTAAAATTTGTCCCCCCCCCCCTCTAACTTCTAAAGTAAGAGAATAAAAAATTTAAAATAAATATATGATGTAATGTAAACTACCAACGAAAATTGGTTTGAACTCGATTTGATGAGTAGTTTTTTTTAGTACGTCATAAATACACTATTATTGAAACTTCGATCAAAGTTACAACGAACTACAAGAACTATGTGTACTATGTATATTATGTTAGTTGCTGCAACGGAACCCTTCATGGGCGAGTCCAACTCGCACTTGGCCACTTTATTAATAATTTGATAGAACAAAAAAAAATAAGTATCCCATATTTTTCGTAATCTACTTGATGGACTGGTTGGAAAGGTGTATTTCCATTCCATAGATATTAGATAAATTGATCCAGTCATATTTCCAGTAGTTAGAGTGTGATGAGTACAGTGCAGTGCTAGGTAATGATTAGGGCTCTTCTTGTTCCAATATCTGTGTATCACTGCTGTTGTGGGCAGGCGTGTTGCTTACCATCCTCAATCCTGCACATGTCCTCCCGTCACTTTATTGTGCATGAGTACATACATCAGGGCCGTCTTTACCAAGGGGTGCAAGGGGTGCAGTACACCCGGGCGCGGAGCGCTCGGGGGCGCCTGTCGAGCGCTGAATTTTTGGATATTTCATTGAACTTAACGCTATTGCACAGTTTTATGTAATTGTTACTTACGAAAAATTTGTATGCGCAAGCAAAAAAAAAAAAAACAGCAACAATATATTTTTTACTTTTATTACGCTTTCGACGCTTGTCATACCGCATTACTACACTACACTAATAACAATTTTATGTAAGACAACACGCGCGCAGCATAATCTCTAATCCAAAGAGAAATAGTGTATGTACGTTTGACACGTCGCCGCCCGGGCGCCGAAGCAAAATGATCTCTAAGTCTATAGAGTGTAAATTCATTTGGTTTGGGCGCGCGGCGCGTCACCTTTACGTCTGTTGCGTCCTTTGACATAGCCGTCCGGGCGCTCGCACTTAAAGATAAACTATCTCAAAATCACAACAATCAGGTGTACAATATTTTTTCCCAATGCAGCAACAAGTACTCCCACTGATATTTTAAGCTATATATATTCCAATAATTTAATTTCCTCATTTCCTAATATCTCAACAGCTCTGCGTATATGTATATTTAACACTGCCTGTTACAGTAGCAGAAGGCGAAAGACCCCTTTCAAAATTAAAACTAAAAAAAATATCTTCGTTCAACCATGACTCAAGACAGACTGACAAACTTAGTCGTAAGTATATAATCCAAAATTGATATAATACCCGGTTTAGATTATTCCAGTCCAGCGATAGAAACCAGCGCTGGATTGCAAATGGAAAAATGGAAACCGGCACTGGAAAGCATCAATCCAGTGCCAATACTTTCCAGTGCCGGTTTATATTATACCCGTCTTACATTATTCCGGGCCGGATTTAAGGGAGGACAAACGGGGCATCCGCCCCGGGGCCTCCACAGCAGACATTTCGGGAAAAAAAAACAAATTTCAACAGTAAACATCTCCTCTTTTATGCTAACCTTAAACCAGTTGTAGTCCGGGTTTTTGCTTGAGAAATCTTAACCTAGGGGGGTGTTCTGCCCCGGGACCTCGACACCTCTAAATCCGGCTATGGGCATTGGAAAGCATTGGTACGTAGCATGCCACGCTGCAGTGTAAACAAAACGAGGGCGCAGGCTGAGTCCCGCACCCCGGCGCAGAATAAACTTAAGACGGCCCTGACATACATAATAAAACATCAGCCATATTGACGTGTACATATAGGTATATTACAAAATAAAATAAAGTGGCCAAGTGCGAGTTGGACTCGCCCATGAAGGGTTCCGTTGCAACAAGTAACATAATATACATAGTACACATAGTTCTTGTAGTTCGTTGTAACTTTGATTGAAGTTTCAATAATAGTGTATTTATGACGTACTAAAAAAAAAGTACTCATCAGATCGAGCTCAAACTAATTTTCGTTGGTAGTTTACATGGTAATGTACATCATATATTTTTTTTAGATTTTTCATTCTCGTACTTTAGAAGTTAGAGGGGGGGGGGACACACATTTTACCACTTTGGAAGTGTCTCTCGCGCAAACTATTCAGTGTAGAGGAAAATGATTTTAGAAACCTTAACATCATTTTTGAAGACCTATCGATAGACACCCCACACGTGTAGGTTTGATGAAAAAAAATTTTTTGAGTTTCAGTTCTCAGTATGGGGGGCAACCCTAATCTTTCTTTTTTTTTAATTTTTTTGTTCAAATCCTAATGCGGTTCACAGAATACATCTACTCACCAAGTTTCAACAGTGTAGTTCTCATAGTTTCGGCAAAAAGTGGCTGTGACATACGGACGGACAGACAGACAGACAGACAGACAGACAGACAGACATGACGAATCTATAAGGGTTCCGTTTTTACGTTTTACGGAACCCTAAAAACTGTAATCTCTTTGAAACCAACTACAACGACACAGCAAGAAAAACAAGACATTCTATCATTAGTCAGTCTAGCGTCTAGCAGGCGCCTGTCAGTTCTCTCCGAGCCTCACAATGCCCTGTGATTCGATAAGAAAGCGCGTTTTACTTCGAGCACCGTTTGATCCACTGTTCGTTAAATTCGATAAATTTCAAGTTTCTTCAAAACACACAGACATGGCAAGTTTAATAAAATGTTAGAAGTTTAGTTAAGGTGTTAACGTAAGTATTAAAAATTAAAAACTAGCAGCACCCCGTGACTTTACCCGTGTAGTCCCCGTTCCCAAAATTCTCCCGGGTCAGTAAATAATAAGTCGGATACACTTCAGAGAGTGTGAACTGACTTACATGATCTAATACCACCTTGCCGTTTTTTCTATCGGAATGCTCGTAGCTCGCAAAAGCGACATCTTTTCATGGTCGATGTTCCAAAGAAACGAACGAAGAGATTTGACTCTACTTTTGTGATAAGAACGTCTATGCTGTGGAAAACGTTGCCTGACTGGGTTTTCCCCGATGGTTACAATTTTTGTGTCTTCAAATCGAGAGTGAATCGGTTTCTTCAAGGTAAACAAACTCCATCGTAGACCGCATCGTCGCTTAACATCAGGCGAGATGGCGCTCAAGTGTAAGCCTAAGTAAAAAAAAGTCAAATAATAAGTAGCCTACGTGTCATACCAGACTAGGTATATTTAATTATATATGTTAACGGAAATGTATGTACTCCGTCATTGTATACAATTCCTAGGAAATGTATGTAATTCCTAAAATCGCACGGAAATGTGTGAAATAAATTATATGATACACATTTCCTAGGAAATCTATACATTTCCTTAATAGCAATCGGAAATGTAAAACATTTAAGATATTGGTGGGTATAATTAACACAATAGGTTAGGTTAGGTTAGAGTTTTTTTACAAAAAGCATTTACTTTAAACATTTCCTAATACGAGATTCCTAATTGGAATTTTATACAATTCCGAGAAGTCCGAGAGTCAAGCCAAGCTAGTCACTTGACCAGCTCGCAAATTCTTAAGATTTTCTCCACCAAAACATGATCAAAGCTCCAAAAATTTTCACTTAAAAAAATAATTTAGAAAAGTAAAAGCTATGTATCCGCCTTAACTCGCTCGTGCCCTGAAGCTGAGTAAAGAAACTCGGAGTATGTTTGTACTCGTATGTTGTTACAGAGATTATAAGTACACGTCGATAATTATTTATTACAGTGCTTTGAAAATATTCAAAAATTAAAATTGAAAGTTTTGCAAATACGACGGGAACCAAAGTCAGAGACGAGACGAGACAAACTTCTTAGCATTCCATGGATTCACCGTGCGGGTGCCGGGTCCATCGTGTGGCAGAGAGAGAAATCCCGAATTGACCCCAAGACTTGTGACTCGGGCGTAGGTTTAAAAGGGGCCCTTTTTGGTGACGTACGTCAACACTCACCTTCACTACTCGTATTTCTCTCCCTGCCCAGCCAAATCCGATATGATCCTACTAGTGCAGCTTTAGATACTCGTTCTAGTATAGAACTTACTGCACTTCTGGACAAGCCAAGGTCAAGGTTATTCAAGTATTTATTTATCTCCTTAAATCTAAGTTTTTGCAATAAAAAAATGAAAAAGTTTTTACAACAAATAAATGAACATAAAAACTTAAATCTAGTTTGCAGCCAGCAGCGGGGCATTGTGGTGGTTAATTTTTGTTTGGTAGATCATGAGAGGTGGTCCCATACAAATTTTATTTATATAAATGGTTTTGAATAAATAGGTTGTTATTTAAATTATTTTATATCAATAGGATTTTAAATAATAGAAATTAAAAATACTTTCATTTATATAGACGACTTAGTAATAGCTTCTTATGAAATTGGTTTTTATTTTTCGGAAAAAGACATAGACAATAGTCAGGAATAATTTTTGCTGGCCTGTGGTGGGTTATAGTAGATCCAACCGTTTATTTTCTTTTTGACAGCACCAATAGAACGTAACTGCGCCATGTTACGCAAAAGTTCACTTTTAAATGCGAGGTTGTAAAAATATGACAACTGCTTAAATTTGCTCCTTGATCCCGTATAATAATCATCTTTGACAAATTGAGTCCATAGGTGTAGTAGTTTTTTATAAATTACATAAAACAACAAACGTTTTTAAAAATTTACGTTCTATGGCTATCAACATCACCCATAGAACGTATTTTTTTAAAAAGTTTGTTATTTTATGTAATTTATAAAAAAAACTACTGCAAAAAAACTACTGCACTCATGGACTCAATTTGTCAAAGATGATTATTATACGGGATCAAGGAGCAAATTTAAGCAGTTGTCATATTTTTAAAACCTCGCGTTTAAAAGTGAACTTTTGCGTAACATGACGCAGTTACGTTCTGTTGGTGCTGTCAAAAAGAAAATAAACGGTTGGATCTACTATAGTTGGTAGTAAGTCTCCCTGCGAAGCCGCGGGTCGTGGGTTCGACACAAATATTTGTACTGTGCCTTGAGTGTTTTCGATGTATAATAAGTATGGATTCACAAATATGTAAGTATTATATGATTAATCTGGATTCCATAGTACAAGCTTTGCTTATTTTGGGTCAAGATGGTGCTGTGTGTGAAATGTACACTGATATTTAAAAAAAGAAAAAGAAAACATTTTAACAAATAATTAACTACGTCTTATCTAGTTTTGGTTGTCTAGAAAAATAATAGTCAACCTAACGTTAGTAAGGTGATTTTGCTAGAGCAAAAGAAATTCGAATTCCGAAACATTCAATGTTACGAATACAATCTGTTCACGAAAAATTACTCCTAAATAGTACTGTAAAAACGAAATTTGTTTTTCGTGAAGTTTTTTAATTTAACTTTCCATTGGAACGTTTGGAAATGTATGCACTGTGCGTTTGAGAGGTATGTTAACCGACTTCCTGTTAAGCAACCAACTCGATTACAACACGGAAAGGGAGTTCCGGTTTGTGGCTATCATTGGACGGATTTGACTAGATTTATCTCGAATTAACCGCTTTGGTAACTGTCTAATTTACACTTGCTCTGTGGTTTTGTTATCCTTGATTTGTAATTGTCATAAAGGACATAACTCCGCTCCAAAATCGTATAAGATAAATGAAAAAAAAACGAAAAATTTACATAGGTAATTTTTTTTTTTTAAAAAGCAATTTTTTAACGCGGGAACACAATTGCAAAGGCTACTATGCGGGTAAAATTGCAGGAGAATACTTATAAAACCTTTTTTAATCGGCACATGGTATTATTATTGATGTCCCTATATTTTGTACAAGTAGGTCTCCGTTGAACGCTTACAATAAATTCTATCTCTTAATATGTCGTACAAAAGACCCAACTCGCCTTTGACCGAGGCTCTACCGCATAACTAAGACAGTCTTCGCTTTGATATTGATATTTTTGATAGAAATTTTAGCGAGAGCCCTTTTAGCTAGACGGTCTATGAGCGGATCAAACGTGGTCCTTCATCTTATTTGTATTTATACTCATATTAGCAATGCCCCGCAGTTTTGCGCGCGGTATGCGATATTGGTAGTTACAGTAGGGATAGCCCCGTTTACAAAACATCCAATGAGAGCCAAACAACGTGACGTTATGTTACCCCGCTACGTCACAAGCCGCTCGGTAATGCGAACACATACAATTTACCAAAAAATCCTCAAAGAAGATTTCACTTCAAAACAAGATTCAGCCAAAACTGAGAAACTCCTTGGTGTCATCAAAAAAGAGGTGACCAAAAATTGATGATTAAAAAGTTGAAATTCTCAGTTCCGTGTACATAGTAGGTACAGTACGACCAACTTACCTCAAGAATCTAACGATGGCGCCACGATCGAAAAGTACTGCCCCTTTTGTTACAAAATGAGACTACCTACGTCTGTTTTTCAATTTTGTATTTGTACTAGTCACTGAGTAGTCCCGCTTTTGGCCGTTCTACAAACAAGTTGGTATATACTCTCTGCCGTCCCACCTATTACAAACTTAGACTACGTCTCCGTTATTCACAGACATCTAAATTAAAAAAACTGTCAGTCATAGGAACTGCCGATAGAAGTGAAAGCTTATAACTCAGAATTTGATAGCTTACTTTGGAAACTACACGGGTGTAACCGGAGGGCGTGGCCTCGCCATCTTAGCATGGCCATCTAGAAATGCGTCAGCATTTCCTATTGGCTGATGCGTTTCTAGATGGCCATGCCATGATGACCTGTTCACGCTCTTTCAGCATTTCCCATCGGCTGACGTATTACTAGATGGCCAATAGCCATGGTCCCGAGTTTCCCCGAAGCTTTCTTATCATACCCGAGCGTGACGAATGAATTCAATTCACAGCCCACGAAAAATCTGTCTAGGCGCGCCAAAAGAAGTTTTCACTTCAAAAGGTTTTATTTAGACTTGTGTGGTGTTATTTAATTTGGTATTTGTACTCGTAACTCGGCAGTCCCGCTTTTAGCCATTCTACAGATAAGTTGGTACTCTCGCGTCCCGTCGTAGTAAGTAAACTTGTAACGAACGTAGTAGTTACTGGTTACATCCGTGGTGTAATTACTGCACCTAACTCTAGGTTTGTTTGCTGGCGTGGAGGGGGAGGTGTGGGGGGCGGGAACTTGTCTCATTTCCTACCAGATTGCTGTTTATTCACTTTAATTGAGATCGCTTTGAAAGCTGTGGTGGACTAGTGGTTAGATCGTACGGTTCACAGTTATGAAATCGTAGGTTCGTATCCCGTCTGCTCCTCTGAGTATTTTTAATCGACTTCCAAAAAAGGAGGAAGTAAGTAGTCAATTTGGTTGTTTTTTTTGTACATAATAAGTTACAAAGTTACATGATAGCATCGATTTTGAGAGTTATTTTTTGTCTGCTGGTAGATCATAGCTTAAAGAGGTGGTCCCATATACATTTAGTCGAAATCGGTATAGTGGTTTTTGAGATATCAACGAGAAACTAAATTTATCTGGATGATGTTTTCATAGAAAATATGAAATTCTGTAGAGACTTTGAGCTTAATTTTAAATCGATGCTGGTACTGGTTGTTTGGATAAAATTAAATTATTAATTAAATTCAGAGGCAAACGTTATCACTGGCCTTACTTTAATGGCGAACCAAAACATGGCGAGGAAATTGGCATCTTCCGTGTACATGTAACGTCTTTCAACCTCCACTAGGTCATAGTGACAATGTCTTCATCACTTTGTGAAAGAAAGCCCCGAGTCCCAGCAGTGGGAACACTCAATGAGCTACTTAAGTAAGCTCCACGTACACAAGCAATTAAAAGTGAAATGTTCCTCCACACTCTAATCCCGTCAGCAAATGAAAAACGAGTGTCTTGAACCGAGAGACGCGTCTGAGGAGCGTCTAAATAAATCAACTTCTCTCCTCGCTGCAAGATTTATAGCTCCACTTCCCAGACGTGCCCGTAATGCAGGAAATAACACGCTAATATCGGGAACGAAACAACGGGAAGTTATGTTCGGAACGAGGATTTTTGAAGCGCCCAGATGGCTGCTAAATTCAAGGACTTACATCACGTATAAGTACATAGTATGAGTGCATCACTAAATGTTCCCACTACTGAGACTCAACATCATCATCTCATACAAAGACAGAGTATTTATGTATTTTCATTTTTATGTATTCTTTTTCTTCTCCTAATCCAAGACATACTCGTCTGTTAAAAAATGAACAAAATTATATTTTCTTTTCCTAATCTCCGATACCTACAATCTACATGTTAAAAAAATTGGCAGTCATAGGAACTGCCGATAGAAGTGAAAACGTTTAACTCGGAATTTGATAGCTCACTTTGGAAACTACGCGGGTGAAACCGAAGGGCGTGGTCATGGCCAATGCTGACGCATTTCTAGATGGCCCATGGCCACGGTCCCGATTTTGCTCGAAGATTTCTTATCATTCCCGAGCGTGACGCTAGAATTCAATTCATAGCCCACGAAAAATCTGTCTTGGCGCGCCAAAAGAAGTTTTCACTTCAAAAAACTACCGCCATCTAAACCTAAATGATAAAGATTACCCTAGAGTCTATGGAGTGGCTAATTTTTGAGTTTTTTATAATAGCTTTAAATAAAAAAACAGGTTCTACATACCATACTAGGTGTCCTCTCAAAGGTGCGAAGGTACTTCAAGTCTGAACAGTTGCTTACATTATATCAAGCACAGATTCGCTCCTGTATGGAGTACTGTTCGCACCTTTGGGATGGATCGGCTAAGTATCAGCTGGAGACTCTGGAATCGATTGAGAGACGTGCCAAAAGGCTCATAGGCAACGACACTCCTGTGCGAAAAAGACTCCAAAGTTTTGAACATCGCCGAAAATTTGCTAGCCTATCGGTTTTTTATCGGATACACTTCGGAGAGTGTGCGACTGATCTGCATGATCTGATACCACCTTGTCCTTTTTTCTTTCGGAATGCTCGTAGCTCGAAAAAGCGACATCGTTTCATGGTTGATGTTCCAAAGACACGAACGAAGAGATTCGACTCAACTTTTGTGATAAGAACGTCTAGGCTATGGAATACGTTGCCTGAGTGGGTTTTCCCCGATAGATACAATCTTTGTGTCTTCAAATCGAGAGTGAATCCGTTTTTTTCTAGGTAAACACGCTCCATCGTAGATCGCATCGTCGCTTAACATCAGGCGAGATGGCGGTCAAGTGTGAACCTATAAAAGTTAAAAAAAAAAAAACATTTAATTTTACCGCGCTTCTTATACGTTGGAGGTTTCACAAATAAAAGTACATTGCTATTTGCATGCGAGTATTGATTTTTACGTGAGCGCTTGCACAAAACGAGCGAAATCTATTCCACGGGTGAGACGTAAACACTACCGGAAGGTACGGGCAGGGTCTGGCGGGACGGGGTCCTAAGCGGAAGGGGACTCCCGCCATTCTTCAAACTAACATTATATACGTGAAAGGTTGTCAGGACGGATGTTTGGATAGATTATATATTTCTTAATAGTTCCCGCAAAAAACATTAATTTTACTTTACTACTATCAAATTTATTTTTTATTTTTTTATGTAAATGGATCTACAGCAGTCGGCCTGGTAGCCTCTTAATGTCTACCGAACTTTGGTTTGGCGTAGATGATTTAACTAACTAAATTTACGCACATTCATTCTAGACTATCCACCAACCCGCATTGGGCCAGCGTGGTGGATTATGGTCTTACTCTCTCCTTGTGAGAGAAGGCCCCGAGTCCCAGCAGTGGGAACGTTTAGTGGGCTGTTGATGATGATGATGATGATGATTCTAGACTACTCGACCGCTCCGACTTCACCCTTTATACATATTAGGTATAGTATTAGGCACGTGTCATCAATCATTCAAGAATTGGAAAAATATTTGTATGCCTACTATATCAGGCAAAACATGACGACAAGCTACTTTGAAATTTTGTGATATATCATGCATCATGCATTATGTGTGTTTGTAATTTAATCATGTTTTGAACAAATACATTATCTTTTATAGCTTTTATACTTAAGGATCACAGACATACCCAACTGTAATATAATTTCTGAAATTGGTCCAAGAAACTCTTCAGCTTTATAATATTACTAGCTTTTACCCACGACTTCGTCCGCGTGAAATAAGTAATCAAAATATTGAAGTAATTGAGGCAGTATTTGTACACTCATATAAATTTACGTTTATAGCTTATTTCGTATTAAAACATTGTTTTACAATATCTTCAAAATCTGTCTTAAAAAGTGTCTAGTTGCAAAAAAAAACGATTTTATCTTCAACATTGACGTACTTCCATGTAAACTTTCAGTCCTCATTTCCGCTCCTTCAACTCTTTTTCTGTGATAAAAAGGTACTCTTATTCTTTCCTGAGACTAGTCTAGCTATGCACCAAATGGCATCAAAAGTGGTTTAGGCGCTAAAGCGTAACAGATAGACAGAGCTAGTCAAGACTTAGTTGCAGAATTTAATGGTTTTATCTTCAAAAAATTGCGAACTTTCATTTCTCTTTTTCATCCCCATTTCAACCCTTATTTCATCCCTCCATATAGTTTGAAATTACAAAATTTCTAGAACAAATATTTATTTGCTTTCCGTCAAGTGTCTAGATACGAAGTTTTATCTTTAACAATTACGAACTTCCGTATAAAACTTTCATTCCCATTTCAACCCCTTCCACCCCTATTCCGTAATAAACAGTGGTCCATCACACTTTTTAGGATTTACTTGTGCACTAAATTTCATTAAAATCAATTCTGTGGATTTCATGCTTGTAACTTTGAAAATGACGGAATTTTCATACAACCGTCTCTTAGGGGTTGAATTTCGCAAAACCCCGTCTTAGCGAGCACCTACGTGCTAAAAGGCAACTCCATGCAACATTTCAGATTCCTAGCATTTGTAGTTTCTGAGATTCGTTGAGGAGTGACCTTTCGCTTTTATATATATAGATAAGTAGAATAGATACATTCAAGTGTTAAAGTTGCCATTAAATTTTGAACGTTGCGTGTAAATTTGGGTGTTAGGTATGACCTATCTGCGTAATCTATTTCTATAATATGCATCACCATGAAAAAGCGCGTAACATCCAATATGTGTCCGTAGCATCAAATCAGCTATAGGCATGAACATTTATTTCTCCAGTCCCATCAACTTTATCACGTACGTATGGGGATTTTTTCATCTCATACTCGTATGTGGTGTAGAAAAATGATATTGGATGGAGTACAGTTTGCAACATAATCATCTTTATTGGTAAATGACAAAAACTTAACCTTATATTAAAACTATAGTAACCCGCTCAGACATGCATTATATTGTAGACACAGCTCAAAATTAAGATCCATCCAGGCGCCATTTTAATTTACCACAATCAACGAGTATGGTTAGACAATGATAAAATAACTAACGTTATGCTACACGTCATTCATTAAATAACTATAATATTCATTGTTTTATTAATTAATTTTAATTTGAATATAATTATATTACGTGTCAATTTATAAAAAAAATGCACAAACTTCATTGGGCTATTTATATTTAAACAGCAAACACCAATGGGTATAATAAACAAATTTCACAATAGAGGCGATAGTTGAGAAACTTGCCAGTGCTTGTTAATTAAAACTGCCATTATCCCCTGACAAAAACAGGCGGGGATTATAGTTTGACGAGTTTCTCTGTGGATTATATATTGTAGGATAGATGCAGTCGTTGTTAAGTCTTTTTACAAGAAATAACCGATTTTGGTTTTATTTGTGTTATGTATATGTATGTATGTACCTAAGTTACGGCTGGTCTAGTCGGGAGAACGGCGCCTGCCGATCCGGAGACCCCGGGTTCAAACCCCAGACGCACCACTGTCTTTTCGAAGGCATGTGCGTAATGCCGCTAACTTACGAACGGTGAAGGAAAACATCGTGAGGAAACCGACATGTACCTAGAATCTTTCGGAGTCATGTGTCATCTACCAATCCGCACTGGGCCAGCGTGGTGGATTATGGCCTTATAGACTACAGGCCCGTGAACAAAATTTACGGGTCAAATGAACCACCAGGAGACCTATGTAGGATGATAGCAGGGTATAAAGTAATAAGATTCAGCACTATGCCGTCACTTGTAAGCTGTCCAACTGAGTGCAATTGAAGAGGGGGGGGGGGGGGGGGGGGTGCAATCCTCGAGCATTTCTCCTTGTCGCATTATTTTTGTACGGCGTTGCGGAATAATATATTAGAAGAGGTATCGAAACTATAAAAATTAAAAAAATTAACTTTTTAATTATTAATTTGCCGGAAAAATTTACAGAGTACGAGTACTTCACAGAGCAAATTTGGACATTTGATTAAGTACGGCATTGGTTCCATACAGTTTCAATACCGCTTCTAATCCATTCTTTCGCAATGCCGTACAAAAATCATGCGACAAGGAGAAATGGTAGAGGGTTGCAACCCCCCCTCTTCAATCACACTCAGTTGGACAGCTTACAAGTGACGGCTTAGTGCTGAATCTTATTACTTTATACCCTTCTATCATCCTACATAAGTCTCCTGGTGGTTCATTTGACCCGTAAATTTTGTTCACGGGCCTGTAGTCTATTAACTCTCTCCTTGCGAGAGAAGGCCCCGAGTCCCAGGAGTGGGAACATTTAGTGGGCTGTTGATGTTGATGATATGTATGTATAGACGGTACTTGTGAAACTTAAATAGTTCCTAGCTATGTGTACGTTTTAACCTAAGTATAACCAATAAATAAACATCAGTCTTAAGTCAACTACAACGGTGGTTTCGCTTACTTACATTTTAGATAAAACAATTGTTTTTGGGTTTCAGTTTGTTATGAAACTGACACAATTGTTTTTCTAAAATTAAGTATTTTTTGGAAGTAAAATGACTCTTTTAAACTTCATTTCATGAGATATTATCTCTGCAGTTATCACATTACAGTAAGTAATTTGAAACATTACTGTGTTCCTAGTTGAAAATAATAATGCGATGACGTAAATTGTCCTACATGTAGGTATGTCTGAAAGATAGTAGTGGTAGGACTCTTGGCAGAGTCCGCCTGGGGAAGGACCACACCTTTGCCATTTATTCTACCGCCAAGCAGTAATGTGCAAACGTTACTGAATTCCGGTTTGAAGGGCGATGTTTCCAGAGAAATTACAGGGCTTAGAGATATAACAACTTAGATCTCTGGGTGACGAGTGCAGTGCAGTGCTAGGTAATGATTTGGACTCTTCATGTTCCAATAGCTGCGTGTCACTAGTGCTGGTATGTGGCAGGCATGTTGCTTACCTTCAGGCACATGTTCGTCGCTCTTTATTAAAAAAAAAAGATGAGGTCAGTGCAGTGCTAGGCAATTATTTTGAATTATTATGTTCAAATAACTCCGTGATACTAACGGTTTATTATGGAACACGCTTAGGTACCTACATAATTCGCGCAGTGCAATGCTAGGTGCGCAGTGCAATGCTAGGTAATGATTTGGACTCTTCATGTTCCAATAGCTGGGTGTCACTGTGCTGTTATGTGGCAGGCATGTTGCTTACCATCAGGCACATGTCCTGCTCGTCTAGTCACTCTTTATTTAAAAAAAAAAAAAAAAAAAAAAAAAATTACAGTCTCGTTTTGTTCTTCGTTCTCGTTTTCCACCAGAAAATACCCACCCAGTCAAAGCATTTCATAAATTTTATGTTCGTTCTACGAAAATGGAATAAAATTACTTTTTTCAAGTGTTTTGACATATATAGTCCTCCTTGACGTGTTCGTCAACGGCGAACCCAGCTAAGCACGATTATGCGCGCGAACATGGCTCGCAAAACCAAGTTTTGTTTTAAACGTCCTATCACATGACGCACAATACAATAGACCATTCGAATTGTACGTGTAGGTGTAGGAAGGCTTCGGACGGGTCTTATTTGTGAGACGTTTTGCGTCTAGATCTTGTAAACGCTTCGCTTCGAAATTTTTGACAGCTTGATGAACAGAGCGACGCCATACTGGTCTCTGTTTTGCCAGCTCTTCCCAACCATTGCATGGGATGTTGCATGCATTAAGATGTCGCTTTAAGACATCTTTGTAGCGAAGATATTGACCTCCAGGAGTACGTTTTCCCTCCTTCAGCTGTGAATAAAACACAGCTTTAGGCAATCTGGAGTCATCCATACGTACGACGTGTCCACACCATCTCAATTGGCCCTTTATGAGTAATGCTTCTATGCCATTCAGTCCAGTCCTTTGCAACACTTCAGAGTTTGTAACTCGGTCTTGCCATTTTATACGAAGAATTGATCGTAAACACCTCATGTGAAAAGTGTCAAGGCGCTTTATATCTCCTTTATAGAGACACCAAGTTTCGGTGGCGTAGAGCAATATTGGTATAATTATTGCTTTATACACAGCGATCTTTGTGTGTAACCTTATATCATGCGAGTCCCAGACTCTTTTGCGTAGTAGTCCGAAGGATGTTGCAGCCTTTGCAATTCTGGAAGAAATTTCGGTTTCAAGACGATTGTCACTACGTACAAAGCTCCCAAGATACCGAAATGATTTAACTTCTTCTAAAGCTTTATTACCAAGAGTAATGGGTGTCGGGTCTGGTGTTGTACCACGTGCAGATTGTTTAAGCACTTGTGTTTTAGAAACGCTTATGATCAAACCAAACCGTTCACATGACTCATTCAGGTGATTTAAAAAAGTTTGCAGGCTATGGATACTACTTGCCATTAAACACACATCGTCAGCATAAAGAGCATCCAAGACAGAAAGTTCATGCACTGACTTCTTTGCTCTAAAACGGCTTAGATCGAACACCCCTTTATCAATTCTGATACTCAAGTGAATCTGGCCAGCAGTATCGCAATTTGAGTACGCGTATCTTAGTACAGTAGCAAAGTAAATACCAAAGAGAGAGGGTGCCATAACACATCCTTGCTTAACGCCACTAGTCACTGCAAATTGGTTTGTGTAATCATTTTCATGTTGCACTCTAGCCATCATTCCATCATGAAATTGGCGTATTAGGTTAACAAATCTATCAGGACAGCCAATCCTCGTAAGCACAGCCCAGAGAGCAACTCTAGGCACACTGTCGAAAGCTTTTTCCAAGTCCACAAAGCACATGTTGAGCGGCTGATGGTGCTCCAAAGATTTTTCCTGAATTTGCTTGACAACGAAAATAGCATCGACAGTGCCTCTACCGGGACGAAAACCACATTGGCTCTCAGGCAAAATACGCTCAGCTACCTCTCCCAGCCGATGATTTAAAATATGGGCTAGTACTTTTCCAGCTGCACTGAGCAAAGAGATGCCTCTGTATGAGCCACAATCGGAAGAGTCGCCTTTGCCTTTGTATAATTTACAGATAGTGGCGTCTTTCCAGTCCTGTGGAATTTCCTCACTATCCCAAATTCGCAAAATCAGTTCAAATAGTCTGTTTTGAACGTTGGGTCCACCATATTTATAAAGTTCAGCTGGCAGACTGTCTGATCCTGCGGCTTTACCATTTTTTAATCTTTTCACTGCAGCAAAAAATTCTTCAAAAGATGGAGGCTCACCCAGTTCGGGAGATAGCGGTAATATTGGAAGACTATTGATGTAGGCGAGATCCGCACCATGGCCGGTTGGGCTTAGCACTTCAGTAAAGTGTTCAGCCCATCGGTCTAAAACTTCACGGTGATCAGTTAGACGTCTAGATCTATCACGAGAGAAGATGGGAGCAATTTTCTTATGACGCGGACCAAAGACTGTTTTCAAAGACTGAAAGAAGAGACCTGTTTGCTTAATGTTTGCAAGGTGCTCCAACTCTAACGCCTTCATCGTCCACCAACGGTCTTTTAGTTGTCGTATCTTGACCTTTAGGTGATGTCTAATACATTTTAGCTGAGAATCGGTTTTGGAGACTTTCATTAAACGCCTGGAATCTGCTATGAGTGACATTATCTCAGTGTCGGAGTCGTCAAACCAGTCTTGGTTTTTCTTCTCCGGCTTACCGACTACCCTATGCGCCACATCATGAAGTATTTGTGCAAGAGTACGCCAATGATCATTCACTGAATCCACTGTGTCTGAAGGTCTGGAATTAAGTTCGGCATTAAATTCCAGTTGAGTTTTTGAGGAGTTCACTAGTTTTGCACAGGCCAGGCGAGTTGGGATTTTATGTTTTGCTCGGCGAGGCGGTTTATAGCTGAGGCGGACTTTCGACCTTATTAACCGGTGATCAGTCCAGCCTTCAGCGCCCCGCATAGCTCTGGTAACCATCACATCCTTCAAATCAGCCCTGCGCACTATGACATAATCAATTAAATGCCAGTGTTTAGAGCGTGGGTGCATCCATGATGTCTTATACTTATCAGGCATACGGAAAAAGGTATTAGTAACACATAGGTTAAATTCTGCACACAAAGATAACAGCAATTCACCGTTAGTGTTACAGTTACCAACACCATGCCGTCCAAGGACCTGTTTCCAGATGTGACAGTCCGAACCAACACGAGCATTAAAATCGCCTAATAGGATAATTTTATCGCTGGGAGGTATGTCCCTCAAAATCTTCCTCAAGTCATCATAAAATTGATTTTTTTCTTCGTCACTATATGTCATTGTGGGCGCATAGCTGCTTATTAGGTGAAGAAATTTGTTGCCACTCAGGTGTAAACGTAACGTCATAAGCCTATCATTAATACCTTTTGGACTTTCTACCAATGATCCTCTAATGCTGTTCTTAATAGCAAATCCAACTCCGCTGCTGGCTCGTTCCTGTGAAGGTTTGCCTATCCAGTAGTAAGTATACCCACCTTGGTCTTCACAGAGTTCACCGCTGTCAGACAAGTGGGTTTCACTTAAAGCAGCAATATCTATGTTATACCTTTGTAATTCTCTAGCAATGAGAGCAGTTTTACGTTCGGGACACTGATTTCTTGGATTATCTAAAAGAGTTCGAACATTCCATGTTGCAAAATTAAATGAGTATCGGCTGAATAAATAATTATTTTTAGACTTTCTATGGGTTTTTCGACCGCGATTAATTGGTGCCCGATGACCGCGGTTTGCCATGCGGGTGAAGGGTGGAAGCGGACTATGTTTGGGCCACCTTTTCTAGACCCCTCTCCTGTGCAGGAGTAAGCAGAGCGATCCTAAATAGGGCTGCTTAGTCATCAGATGTGCTGCCGAACCCGTATTCCCGCCCCAGTCGAATCCAGGAGCGACCACTCTCATCTGACCGCCTATGTGCAGGGAAACAGCTAAGAACCAGATACACCGTTATCTGAATTCTCACCACCGTCGCCCCATCGCCATAGGACTTTTGCTCGTAGTCCAAAGTTCTAGCCAGGTTCATCTGCGCGTGAGTTGTTTAAAGTGAGTAAGCGGTTGCGCTGGTGCAAACTCACTCTCTTGTCCCAATTCTACCAAAACCCAATGGACCAGTGACCTGGTACGATTGGTGGTAGAAGGAATGCAGTGAATTGGCCGCCAGCCATACTAGATCCTGGATGGCGCCCTTTAAGGCATATCACATCACCTTGCTACATCGCCACTGTCGCCGGAGTTGTTCGCCTATCGACGGAGTCCGCCTTCAGCACCGATGCAGTCTTTGTGTACATTCGGGGGATCACCCGACTTAGCTGAAGAATAGTTCAGCCCCCTCCATTAGGTTCAGCCCACAGATCGATGTGGTTACCGGGGTGTGGCCGCTGCGTACACTGCAGCTACGAGGAGCCACCAACGGAGAGATTATGAGCGGCTTAAAAGTGCAGTCAGGATATACGTTCTCACTACGTATGTGAAACGACCGACGTTTATCTGACTATAAGGCACTATAGAGCCCCCCACTACACCCCCATGACATGTTTTGACATGCGTCAATCATAAATCGAAAATCTCAGGCTTAAAACTTTCGTCTTCAACCATTTTAACGTCTTATATTAGCTGACAATAGATTATTATTTTTCAATGCAGTCATTATTGTAAGTTCCGTATTGGTCTATTAACGAATGTATACAATTAATATGTCTATAATTCCTGAATATGACGCTGTTAGACACATTAGATAGGGTGAAAAAGGCCAATGATGATAATGGTATCTTCAATCGTACATAACGTATTTGTGGTTGTTCGTCTATAAGGTTGCTTACCTGTGTTTTATAGAGCCAGGAGCTGAACTAAATGAAGGGTGATGAGTAGGCGGGTGTTAGGCTGACCATCCACCTTGAGAAGATGCTTAGCGGAAGAAGAGCGTTTCATAGCTATGCTACTGGTAGCAAATATCCCTGACATCTAAAAAAACATCCCTGGGATGTTTTTTTATAGGTCCACTATTGAGCACCTACTCGCCTGATGAGAAGCGATAGTGTGGTAGAAGATGACGCACGTTGACCTTGAAAGTACCTATTCACTCTGACCATGAAAAGTTCTAGATTGTATCTCTTAGAAAACAAGGAGGTCGGCAACTTATTCCACTCTAAAGCTGCAAGGAAGCCGACGCTGCGACGACGAATAGCGAGAATTTGCAACTGTGTGAAATTTAGCGGTGCAGAGGTGTGTAGCGAAACTGGGAACGTTGCGTAGCTGCACAGACGCGTAACGATGTTAGGATCGATGGGGAGCGAATAAGCACAGCGAGGATGCGTAGCGAAGACGCGCAGCAAAGCCATAAACGATTTGACAACTAGATTAGTGGGGCACAGACAAGTATTGAGATTGTGAACACTATGTAGGTTACTGATACAATATTGTGTAGTGAGGCTATGGTACAATGAGTAGGTAAGTGGTACGACAATGCGATGCGAACTATTTTTTTGTTTTATTACTTTGATTTATTCTAATTTCTCCACACATATTATATCCCACAGAAAATCATCGCTCACTTTTCTTTTTATAACTTTAACACACTATTTTTCTACCAGCGCTGGACAAAGCAAGGTTACGAGAACACAGTAATTGTTAAATACATTAGCCTGGAATCGCATGCTACCTCTGCTTAGCTGCCTCGCTCGAGTCAAGTGGGCGCACAGCCTAAGTCACTGTAATATGTATGACATGTGCGTTACGACGTAACGACTGACCCGCCACGAGTCGGCCACAAAAACAGGCTTTGCTTTGTGTTAGACTCGGACAGTTGCGCAGCTGGGGAACTCTATTTTGGTTAGTTAAATAAAGCGATGAAAAGACTAATACTTCTTACTTACTTACATACTTCGTATGTATTTTCATAAAATATTTATTAACAGTGACAACATTCATTAGCAATACTGTTTAATTGTTTAATTAACAAACTTATATAGATATATTCTATATTATATTGATACATATTATAAAGAATGAAATCACAATAATACTTGTAGGTACAAATTAAGTATACTGTTATTTGATTTTATTAAAATCTATTACATATATAAAATAGTAGTCATAATATTTTCTTGAATACAAAATAAGTTACATGACCAAAATGTTAACCAAATTCAAGAATTGAATAAAATTCTCTTTCTACGAAAACGTAATTTCGAAATAAACTCGCGACTTTCCTACTCCGATTCTACTTCGATCCGTCGTTTTGTCCGTTTAAATGTTCTAAGCATATTTTAATTAGAGTATGCTTAGAACATTTAAACGTCAAACGATGTTGCATCGGACGAAACGAAGTAGAACAAGAGTAGGAAATTCGCGAGTTTTTTTTTCGAAATTACGTTTTCGTAGAAAGAGAGTGGACGTCCTGATCAGTTGCACACTCTCACATCACAAATGTTGTGTTAAACCTCTTCGTTCGAGTGTATGTTAGAGTGAAATGTAATTTTATATCCCGATTTCAATCCAGTTAAAACACGCAGAGATTAATTTCACTAATCCTAATTGGACGGCGCATCGAGCTCAGGGGATTACAGGCTCATCTGCAAAGTTTCACTCTTTTGTGACGAGTAATCGTTCCATTACACGATTCGATTATTACAACACAATTATAACAAAAGGTGAATCTATTATCATTGATAATTAATGGCTGCGCTCCGCGGTCTAACTTGAATAGATCTGAATGAAAATGGTACAATACTTGAAATTAAATGCGAAAGTAACTCTGTTTGTTGCGCTTTCACGCCTCCATTTATTTTATTAAAGTATCGGTCAAGCACAGTTTCGCCTTTGCTACATCATATATGGCTTATAGCGCTCAGGGATCATGTAGGTACATAATTATATAACAGTGAAATATTTTTTTTATCGGTCCCGTAGTTCCTGGGATTTACGCGTTCAAATCAACAAACTATTCAGCTTCATAATATTAGTAGATATCTAGACACGGGGCAGCGTGTCAAGCCAAGTTCAAGCAAAGGAACTGGCTAGCCAGCGCCGAGTGTAACATACGAACAACTTGGTGCCACTTTTGATCCTTCTATAACTCAGAACCTCTAGTAGACTAACAGCGCCCTGGGTTTTCGTAATTTCAACTCAAATTGAATACATTAATCAGGACTAACAGCCACAGAAATTTACAATTG
Organism: Ectropis crepuscularia; assembly: GCA_963693475.1. Taxonomy (NCBI): domain Eukaryota; kingdom Metazoa; phylum Arthropoda; class Insecta; order Lepidoptera; family Geometridae; genus Ectropis; species Ectropis crepuscularia. The sequence continues at coordinate 28,118,814 of OY856355.1, forward strand.
CTGATTGTGCATTTGTTTGCTACACGACCTGATCTCTACTGAACGACATTTCCAAGTATTTTTCAAATTCAGATATAGAGGTTTCTCATCACAACTGACTTTAACGGTGAGAATAATATCGTGAGAAAAATCATTCCAAGAAAGACACATTCATTGTCATTGTCATTGTCATGATATTTGTTGACTGACAACTTTTCACCAAGTGAACCGGATAGGAAAGTTGTCATTTTATGGTCTAACTTTTAGAGAAAGGATAGTATTATTTCGATTGATTTATTATATTATTATTGGATTAATGGTACTTATATGACAATATCCGTATAAATATATATTTTTTGAAGTGAAAACTTCTTTAGGCGCGCTATAGACAGAATTTTCGTGGGCTGTGAAATGGATTCATCAATCGTCACGCTTGGATATGATAATGGATCGGATCGGATATGAAATCTTCGGGTAAACTCGATAAAAACGGCCAGGTAGATAGCAGGGCAACAGAAACAGTAAAGAGTTTGGATTACCTACCTCCAACAGCCCAGCGTTTATCTCCAGATACCAGGACAACAGAAATATAAAAGAGTTGCGTTTGCCCCTAGGTACCAGTACCAGGGCAACAGCAAGTTTTCACTTCTATCGGCAGTTCCTATGACTGTCAATTTTTTTTTTTATAAAGCGTTACGAGACGAGCAGGACATGTGTCTGATGGAAAGCAACATGCCTGCTACATAACAGCACAGTGACACGCAGCTATTGGAACATGAAGAGTCCAAATCATTACCTAGCACTGCACTGCGCTCGTCACCCAGAGATCTAAGTTGTTATATCTCTAAGCCCTGTAATTTCTCTGGAAACATTACCCTTTAAACCGGAACACAGAACTGGTTGGCGATAGAATAACTGGCAAAGGTGTGGTCCTTCCCCAGGCGGACTCTGCCAAGAGTCCTACCACTACAAAAAGGTATGAACGGATCGGGCTGAAATTTGGAACACAGATAGATTATAGTCTGGAAGAACACGTAAGCTTCTTTTTATCCCGGAAAAACAACGGGAACAACGAGAACGGGAACTTGGCGGGTAACACCGCGGGGCGCTGCTAGTGTTACTTATATGACAATATCCGAGCTACACCTGAACGGGCTGCCAGTGGACAATTTGTATACATATAAAAATCCGCGGGTTTGCCCGCGTAGTTCCCGTTCCCTTTATCTGTCCGGGACATAAAGTAGCTCATGTTCCAGACTATAATCTAATTTCATATTTCAACCCGTGCCGTTCAAACGTTACGACGTGATTGAGCAACAAACATTTAAACATCTAAAAATCCAAACATTTATGATACTAGCAGCGCCCCGCGGTGTTACCCGCGAAGCTCCCGTTCCCGTTGTTTTTCCGGGATAAAAAGAAGCCTATGTGTTCTTCCAGACTATAATCTATGTGTGTTCCAAATTTCAGCCCGATCCGTTCATACGTTAGGACGTGATTGAGCAACTAACATCCAAACATCCAAACATTCACATTTATAATATTAGTAGGATTAGTAGGATAGGTTGAAAAACCACCAAGCTACTTCACAGCAAATATGCTTTTTAAATTCATTGCTGTATTTTCTAGTGGAACGCTAACGGGTATTTATTTAAGCTTTGAGGTAAACTTTTACTTACGCGGATGCAACCGCATCTCGGCTGGCTGAGTTTTGTAAACTCTTATTCATTGCCATTTATTCTCTCATGGCTTTTTAAAGTTACATGAGAAGAACCAAATTTACATTCATAATATTGAAGTTGAGAGAGGTACAATAGATAAACAAAACATGGGACATTTAAAAAAACATTATCGGTTTCATTTCGGAAAGTGTGCAACTGATCTGCGTGATCTAGTACAACCTTACTCTTTTTTCTATTGTAATGCTCGTAGGTTGGTTCCCAACGTGGTTACGTTGGTAACCATTATTCCACCACAAATCAATTGTGTTGAAACTTCGGTGTGTTGCGGTTTGAAGGGATATGTTATATGTTTCAGATAGATTACAAGGCAATTAGATGAATAAGGGGACGAGCTCAGACCTGCATCAATTTGGAATGAAATTGCAATACGGCCACAACACCGCGTTGAAATCCATTCAACTAGCGCAAATTGGTGACAAAGACAAACTTTCATTTTTCCAATACCGATGTGATACAGCTGACTAAGCGCTATTTCTTTCTTACAATACAACATTTTTGCTCTCACTGAGCTCGCCAGACTGCCGCGTCATGTTTTACTACTGAGAGCTTCGGGTTTAAGCCCCCATTCAAGATTTTAATACTAAAACGGCACAATAGTCCGACCCGGATCATCACAGGCCGTTACTTTAAAAAGAAGCTGGAATACTTTTAGAACTGTGCTTATAAATAGATTTATGAATATGTAGGTCTAGCTTGTCTTTTCGTTCTTACTGTATGGAGTACAATTTATTTTTTAACCTCCGTCCGATGCAAAAACGATGTGGCGTTAAAATTTTGACGTGTCTTTTTGTGTATGTTTGTTTGCCTGTGGCATAGTAGCTCCTGAACGGACGATCCAATATTGATTTTTAGTTTTACGTTTGAAAGGTGAATTAGCCGGGAGTGGTTTTAGTGATGTTTCGTCAAAATCGGGTCAGCCGTTTCGAAGTCTCAGCTCTTTCGAGTGGTTTTAGTGATGTTTCGTCAAAATCGGGTCAGCCGTTTCGAAGTCTCAGCTCTTTCGTTAGCTGTGGTAGGAACCTTAGACTCATGATGGGTTTATTGATTTAATTGCAAATATGTAGATACATCATTCATACAGGTGCGTCATAACGGACATAACTTTGGAAATAAAGTAGTGCGCGTGGGGTTTTGAACCCGGGGCTCCGGATCAGCAGTCGCCGTTACCCGACTAGAGCAGCCGTGAGTAACTTTTGTTGATAAAAATAGACTCTAATTCTGTTGATTTCGAGTAAAATCGTTCATCGTGTTTACAAATTCCGTGAATAACCAAATCCCGAGTCCAATTCGTAACCGCCTGACGGTGTAGATCATTGTGGAAGGAAAGCCATGGAGATGACCATCCTACTAATATTATAAACGCAATTTTTTTAAGAATGTATGGATGTATGTTTGTTACTCTTTTACGTAAAAACTACTGAAGGGATTTAGATGATATTTCGTACATAGATAGGTTACGGTCTGGAATAACAAGTAAGCTATTTTTATCCAGGGAAAATAAAGGGATCGGAAATTATGCGGGTGAAACCGCGGGGCACTGCTAGTGTTCCATAAATATATATCAAAACAATCTGGAATACCATAAAGTTGAAATCTCCTAGATGTCCATCGTTTCTATGTCAGAGACTCTAATCTACATACATAGTCCAATAATACCACTTCTCATTTTTGAAGTGAACACTTCTTTAGGCGCGCCTAGACAGATTTTTCGTGGGCTGTGAATTGAATTCATTCGTCACGCTCGGGTATGATAAGAAAGCTTCGGGTAAACTCGGGACCATGGCTATTGGCCATCTAAAAATACGTCAGCCAATGGGAAATCCTGAAGGGGGTGGACAGGCCATCATGGCATAGCCTTCTAGAAACGCATCAGCCAATGGGAAATGCTGACCCATTTCTAGATGGACATGCCAAGATGGCGAGGCCACGCCCTGCAAAAGCAACATCGTTTTATAATTGGCGTTGCAAAGTCTCGAACGAGGAGGTTTCACTTCAATTTCGCAACAAAACGTCTAGGCTGTGGAATGCGTTGCCTGCCTGGGGTATTCCAGATGGTTCCAATCCTGGTGTCTTCAAATCGAGAGTTAATCGGTTTCCTTTGGTAACCCCGCTCCATCGCAGACCGCATCGTCTTTCACCATTCGGCGAGATGGCAGTCAAGCGCAAACCTATCTATAGGTACTAATATTATAAAGCTGAAGAGTTTGTTTGTTTGTTTGTATGTTTGTTTGTTTGTTTGTATGTTTGTTTGTTTGTTTGTTTGAACGCAAGGATCTCTGGAACTACTGGTCCGAATTGAACGATTCTTTCTTTGTAGGATAGTTCATTTATCGAGGAAGGCTAAAGGCTATTTAACTTTACGCTACTACCAACAGGAGCCGAGCAGGAATGAAAAATGTAACAAAAACGGGAAAAAATATAGCTTTTTGAGAGCTTTCGTTGCGTGACAGCATATGTCACATTTTAAAGGTTGCGTCATTAGAACCTAAAGTAACCGAATTTGTTCAAAATTTGAATTGGTACGATCGATTTTCGATAGATGGCGTAGCAGCGTGCGCACGTTCAGCTAGTGGTTAATAAAAATACGGAGAATGGAGAGGGTACTTTCCCTCTTATAGACGTTCTCGATTTAAACTTACTTGAAAATATTGCACAGGACATCTCGTGACCACGACCATTGTTAACGCTGCCGTAACGTCGAGGCAAACCTACTATTACACAAATATTATAGACTAGCAGCGCCCCGCGGTGTTACCCGCGAAGCTCCCGTTCCCGTTGTTTTTTACGGCATAAAAAGTAGCCTATGTGTTCTTCCAGACTATAATCTATCTGTGTTCCAAATTTCAGCCCGATCCGTTCATACGTTAGGACGTGATTGAGCAACAAATATCCAAACATCCAAACATCCATACATTGACATTTATAATATTAGTAGGATGCAAAAGTTTGGGCATTTGTTACTCAATCATGCCGAAACTAGTGATTAGATCGGGTAGAAATTTAGAAAACAGTTAGATTGACGTGGGCTACTTTTTATCATGGTAAAATAAAGAGAACAGGAACTACGCGGGTACAACCGCTGGGCGTTCCTTAGGTATATAATTATTAATTATCGTGATTAAGTCTAGTGGATGGTTTTCAATCGACTAAAACATGTATTGTAATTAACGTTTGTCTGTATGTCCTAAGAATCGTAAACCATAGTCAGTAGTGGTAGGACTCTTGGCTGAGTCCGCCTGGGGAAGTACCACACTTTTGCCAGTAATTCTACCGCCAAGCAGTAATGTGTAAGCGTTACTGTGTTCCGGTTTGAAGGGCAATGTATCCAGAGAAATTACAGGGCCTAGATATATAACACCTTAGATCTCTGGGTGACGAGCGCAGTGCAGTGCTAGGTAATGATTTGGATTTGTGTCACAGAGTTGTTATGTGGCAGGAATGTTGCTTACCATCAGGCTTATGACCTGCTCGTCTCGTCACTCTTTAATATAAAAAAATGCATTCGAGCAAAATGGTTGTGCATCAGCCAAAGAAGGTATCTAAGTTGGTACGAGAAAAATTCGACAGGTGGCGTAGCAATGCGCGCCGGGTACAGTTAGTCATAAATAACAATCTTCTCGCTAGCATAATCATCAAGTCATAAAACATTAAAAATAGTAATTCTAAAACCGATATAACTATGTTCGTACTTTAATTTTGTAGGTACAGCCATTCTACATCATTCCCTCGTCCCTAATCTAGCGCTATTCATCAACGCCGGGCTTATCGTTCAAATTACGTGATAAGCGCTTTGTACTCAAAATAGGTGTTTTGTTAATGTTGATCGTAAATCAGTTATTTTTGTCACGGGTTCTACGTGAATTCGTGTAATGGTTTTCTTTTTTATAGAGCGCCGAAATAAATAAATAAGTAAATATTGGTGGACAATTCACACACAACACCATCTGACCCCAAACTAAGCAAAGCTTGTGTGATGGCGGCCAGATAGCTGATGTAATACTTATATAGTTTTAAATACATACTTATTATACATAGAAACACTCAGACACATTGCAAATTGCAATATTTGCACTGGGTGGGAATCGAACCCACGACCCTCGGCTTCGCAGGCAGAGCTACTACCAACTAAGCCACGCGGCCAGTCATGGCCTCGTATGTATGTGCGGTAAGCTCAAACTCAAGCTGGCAATCACTATCCTCGTCTGACTAGTGATGTTACACGTTAGCTTTCTTTCACTTTATCTTTCAGATTTGTAATTTTTAACAACCGGCAACCCTTATTTGCGGCCAGATTTAATTAAGCAACCGTATATAATAATAAATAGAATAAAATTATCTTTAATTTGATATATAAATCATAAATGTACGTTATGAACGTATATATACACCAAAATATTATCTGTTTACACCTGGCTGCGCAGTAGTTGCGGCCGCCTGTGCACCGGCACCCATCGATTTTCGAATTCTTTACATAAATTACTATGATGTGCATGATATTTTATTTAAAAAACAAGTGAGCGCAATTTTTTTTCGAAAATTAATTAACATCAATTTAGTTAAAATTACTTGCGGCCACTTATTGACTGGCAACCTATTATCAATGTATTCTCCTAATCATAAATGTTTGTTCAAATGTGAATTGGATTAACTACGCGATGAACGTAGAGATTCTGCAGCCGGATCGCGTACTATTACTTGAATATAGAGTGTCCAAATCAATGCGCGACACTGCTCTGTATTCGTCATCCAGATATACTTATACGATGATTTGCCTTGTAATTTCTCTAAAAGCATTCATCTTGGTGACGAGTGCAGTTTAGTGAGTTCACCTGAAATCAATTTATTTATGTACTCAACCCCACTTGTAGGTAAAAGCTCTTTAAAGTTATGAGCTGAAAATCACCAAAATTAAACTAATTTCGTCCACTTCAATAGAAGACGACTCTAACGATACATAAACTGAAAATAATTTTAACGAGATGAAATATATGTTCGTAAGTTCTATCATATTTTGTATAACTAGAAACCCACTTTAGATTGTAATATTATTACAATGTGACATTGTTCTGTGACTAAAAATTAGATTAAATAAAAGTGGCCAAGTGCGAGTTGGACTCGCTCGTGAAGGGTTCCATAGCAGCAAGTAGCGTCATATAAAAAATCTTGTAGTTCCTTGTAACTTTTTTTTTAGAAGTTACAGGAGGGGAGGGGGCACATTGTGCCACTTTGTGTCTCTCGCGCAAATTGAATTTTCAACATCATTTTTGAAGACCTATCCATAAATATAGGTACACCACACGCATAGGTTTGATGAAAAAAAAAATTGAGTTTCAGTATGGGCACCCCAAAAAAATATTGTTTTTCAATATTTTTTATTAAAAATCTTAATTTGGTTCACAGAATACATCTACTTATATCAAGTTCCACGGCAAAAAGTGGCTGTGACATACGGACGGACATACAGACAGACATGACGAATCTATAAGGTTCCCGTTTTTTGCCATTTGGCTACAGAAAGAATAAAAAAGATACCGATCGAATTAAGAACCTCGTTCTTTTTAAACTCTTTTAGAAATACAACTATCTCGAGCTCCGAGGCGTTATTTTGCCATCTACGTTCAACTTGGCCTTTTTCATCGAGTTCAAGACTAAATTAACTGCCATTAAACTAAGTGTTCTCTCAAACGTACTTCAAACCTGAACAGTTGTTCACGTTATATCTAGTAAGTAGGTACTACAGATTCGCTCTTGCAATGAGTACTATTCGCACCTTTGAGATGGATCAGCAGGTGAAGACCTTGCCATCGATCATATATGAAAAATTAGAGTAATTTTAAAATAACAATATTATCTAGAGCAAAATATTGGGTGGACATTTCAACACCATCTAACCCCAAAAAAATCTAAGGTTGTAGTGTGGGAACAAGATAGCTGGTATAATACTTATACATTTTTAAATACATACTTATTATATATAGAAAACGCCCAGACACGGTACACATATGTAATTGTATTCATCACTCAAATATTTGCACTGGGTGGGGATCGAACCCACGACCCACGGCTTCGCATGCAGACTTACTACTTACTACCAACTAAGCCGCCAGTCTAGGCAAAAAGTAATAACATAATCAATAACAGTAAATCAGGTGACCAGACTCACAAGATTTCATCCATATAAAAGGCGTACGTCATGCTCTGCCGTGGCAACTAATAAGTTAATGACGCGAACTCTTATAATTGTGCCCTACCGAAAACTCCTCAACACGTTGAAAGAAGTTTTGAAGTGAAAACTTCTTTAGGCGCGCTATAGACAGAATTTTCGTGGGCTGTGAAATGGATTCATCAATCGTCACGCTTGGATATGATAATGGATCGGATCGGATATGAAACCTTCGGGCAAACTCGGTAAAAACGGCCAGGTAGGTACCAGGGCAACAGAAACAGTAAAGAGTTTCGATTACCTACGTCCAACAGCCCAGCGTTTATCTCCAGATACCAGGACAACAGAAATATAAAAGAGTTGCGTTTACCCCTAGGTACCAGTACCAGGGCAACAGCAAGTTTTCACTTCTATCGGCAGTTCCTATGACTGCCATTTTTTTTTACTACAATAATAATAGGTAATTTGCGTCAAACACGGCTGAACTGAACAAAGAAGCGTGTAGGTGGGAAAACCTCGAGAGCTTGTTTTGACCGTCGAGTGGTGTCTACGGCGCCACTATCGACCTCTCTCGAATAGTTCGTAAGACTGATAGCTTTAATGTTAGCTCTTTTGTGTGGGATAGTTTCCAACTTATAAGTTTTTATGATCATAACTTCACCTACTCTATTTACACTGCACATAGTTTCAGACACTTAATGAATACTAAAAAGTTACTTGTGGGGGAAAATTTCATCTACCTACGTAATAATATTATTAAACGGCTCAAAATATTATTAAGACCTTCATTAGTCTATAGATATGTCAGTGTGCTAAGTGTACGTAATTAGTTGGATATGTACTAGTATAGTGAAGTTCTCATTGTAGTGTAGTTTTGTTAATAAACGGTTTTCCCGTTTACTGCCACTACCAAAGCTCACTTCGCAGGGTCAGAACCCTCCCCGCATTTGGCTCCAATAGGGTACAATCTTCAAAAAAACTAAGTAGCCCGTTAGTTAGATTGCCAAAAAATATTGTACACGTATTTTTTTTTTTGTTTCACAAACAAAAAATGACGAAGATACAGCGCTTCGAAGTTTCGTGTGACGTCACTTGTGAGTACGATTTTTACTCACGAGTGACGTCGCGAACCCCCACTCTCGAAGTTTGATGATCTATATCTTTGAAGATTTTTAATATTATGAAAAAACAAAAAATACGGGTCCAATATTTTTCCATGACCTACCTGACGAGTCCGTCAGCTAGGTCATAATCTAATCTAATAGGTCTAATTAGTCAATTAGGATGGTGTATTTTTGACCCAGTCCGGTACCCTATTCGCGCCGGAAAGCCTATGCCTAGTTCCCTTGGTAGGATACAAGACAACCCTAAACGCTGGACGTCCCAGGTCCCAGGCCCTCCGAGTGCAGACATCAACTTCTTCCTCTGTTGAGGAGCGAGATGACCTACCTCTCTCTTTTGCTCCTCGATTTTTTTTTAAATAGATCTATGGCAGTTGTTGACCACCTGACAAAGATAATAACTACGTGAATAATGAGTAATTGTTTATTTATAATTTGCCTTTAATTTTTACTTTGAGCTCCAAAAAATTTAAAAAAAGCGACGTCACCTACACAAATGTAGTGCGCGATTTCAAACGGCACGCACACCTTTGATATTTATAACAACAAGGCGTGTCACTGTACCAATACTAATTCGAGTTAATTCATCTCGCCGAATCAAATGAATGTGATTTTGCAAAATATCAAAAACTTTTTGAACATTTCTCACAATTCATATTTGCACAAAAGCAAAATGGCAGTTATAGTTTCAAAGCGTCTGAAACTGGCACGTTTTGTATTTTTATTTTTTTTATTTTTGTTGATAATTTGTTTTTGTTTACGAACTGAGTAGCAGACTAATTATCTCAATTAGGACCACTGAAAATTTGAACAACGAAACTATTTTATATACTTGATGTGAAATATAATTTCACGTCTTTTTCCGCTTTTACCGTTATTTGGACGGTTTATTTTTGTATGGCCAAGTTAATAATTATGGAAATAGTTTAGTTCAATGTCGATATAATCACACGAAAATAGATCATACAACTCTTATCCTAAGCGTTTTTTTTAAAATAATTTGTCCTTTTCAGAATGTAAATATATATAGTATCTATCAAAAGTGTTTCTCGATTTTTCCAACAGTGGTGCTGATTTTTTTTTGTTGGAAATGATAGTTACCTCTGATTTTACGATTGTGACATCAAAAATAAGTTATCGCCATGCCACCACGGCTTTTAACTATTTTTTATTTGTTTAAATTTATTTTTGATATTATCACAGCTAACATACTAAGATTTATACAAATATTTACTTATTCCCAAGGAAAAGCGACTGGAATTAGATTGAAGAAATAGGTACTTAATATTGTACAAACAAGACACGACATTATGACTGTGCCTAGCATACAAATAACTATAGCATCTATAACAGTTTTTTCATACTATAGCAACTTTACCATCAAAAACCTAGCTCTAGGCCCGTGCTGTCGACGGCAGCAAACATAAGAATCATATTGTAGAATGCAGATGTCTTATATTTATGTATTGTATACCTATTCGATCAAATCAAAATTTATTTATTTCAGTTAGGTAGACACCTATTACAAAATACACATATGAATAGTCATTACATTACTTTAGCATAACATTAATATAATAATAAAATTGGATTACAATAGGTTCAAAAGTCAATTTAAAAATAAAATAAATTAAATAATTAATTTTCACAGCATAATAAAACGAAATAAGTATAAAATATTATGTAACAATGCGTAAAATATACCCATGGTCTAAGTAGGAAAATTCTATGTATTTCATTTCGTTTAGTTCGTGTCGAATTTAATTTTTTTCCATGTTAAGTCACTTATAAAATTACCAACGACTTAATAAATAAAGTGGCCAAGTGCGAGTTGGACTCGCCCATGAAGGGTTCCGTTGCAGCAAGTAACATAATATACATAGTACACATAGTTCTTGTAGTTCGTTGTAACTTTGATTGAACTTTTAATACTAGTGTATTTATGACGTACAACGTACGTGAAAAAAAAACTACTCATCAGATCGATTTCAAACTATTTTTCGTTGGTAGTTTGCATGGTAGTGTACATCATATATTTTTTTAGTTTTTTCATTCTCTTACTTTAGAAGTTAGAGGGGGGGGGACACACATTTTACCACTTTGGAAGTTAATTGAACTATTAGAAACCTCAACATCGTTTTTGAAGACCTATCGATAAAGACACCACAAGTGTAGGTTTGATGGAAAAAAAAATTTTTGAGTTTCAGTTTTCAGTATGGAGGGCAACCCTATTTTTTTTAAAAATTTTAATGCGGTTCACAGAACACATCTACTTACCATGTTTCAACAGTGTAGTTTCGGCAAAAAGTGGCTGTGACATACGGACGGACAGACGGACAGACATGACAAATCTATAAGGGTTCCGTTTTTACGTTTTACGGAACCCTAAAAAGGTTCTTTAAAAGGTCTAATAGGTTTAAAAGTAGATTGAGAGATGTGTGAGTGTGGTGTATGAGTTCGTATTAAGCGAGTGAGAGAAAAAGACAGACAGACAGAACTACGAGTATAACTGTGCTTGTGTGCTTGTATGCTTTCTATCTCTAATCAAAATAGTCAAAATGTTCCAAACTGTGATCGCGACCAATCACAAAATTGAAATTAATAAAAGACACACAGAAAATTGCAGAATAATTTTAGAATTATCATTAATAATTCCCGAGACAGCTGATAGAATATTAAATTAGCTAAGTTTGAGATAAAATCTAGTTTTGCGCAACTGACTAGTTTATCTGCTATTTTATTTACGGGAATAAGCAAGACTGTCATTTTAATTTTACAATTTCTGAAATATATGAGAACATTTTTGCAACAAGTTTATTAAACTTTAATTAATAAAATATCTATACTCAAAACACATATTTTGTAATACAACAACATGGTGGCGATTAATATCGGCATGGTGACAAAAAAAAAGTAATCAGTCCGTCATTTAGTCAGTTGTTGAAAAATATATTTATATCTTACCTATTTATTTTTCTTTTGTTTCAAAACAAAAAATGACGTATATAATAGTGCTTAGAAATTTCGAATGACGTCACGTTTAAAATATACGATTTTGATGTGGACTTGACGTCACAAACCCCCACACCGGAAGTTTGATGGTCAATCTTAGTCGATTTTTAATAATTTTACTGAACAAAAAATACGTGTCCCGTATTTTTCATAATTTACCTGTCGGACTAATTAGAATGGTATAGTTTTGACCCCGACATCATCCTTGTAGGAAAGAACTGACCACCAAGGTTTTAACACCCAATCTGGCGGTTGGGGTATCATGATACCTTGATTGTATTATTTGTGAATGGATGAATAATTTGAATTGATGTATAAAATATCTTACTGACGCACTGTTGTTTTACATAAGTGTTATCACCTGTATTTTGTTTGCCGTGTATTTCACTATAGTATTATTTTTAATACTGGGATTTGAGTCTAAATATGTGTCATTTAGTGTAGAGGGCGCCGGTGGGATACCATTCGCTTCTACCCGCCATCTCAAAAGAGTTTTTTGAGGGGTTGGCGCTATAAGTAGATGGAGCTAAGCCGTTGAGGGCATTCCGTTGTGAAATTTTATATGAGAAAGATGTAACAGTTGTCGATATAAACTCTTACATTTATTTAATTGGTTTACTTTTACTCAGTTGATAACATCAGAAGTGCTATGAACACCACGCCTGGAAATCACAACACAACGGTGATGAGAAATAATCGGAAAAGCAAGCGTCGCCCGCAGTTAGTTAAAAATGTTATTCTTGGATCAGTGGTTTCAGTAAGTGCGTAATGTACACGTGAGTAAGCAACAGTTTTATATTACGATTTACTTTGAAAAAACGATTTTAAAAATTGTTTTAACCTTGTTTTTGCATTTCAAATGAAATTTTTGCATACCACCGACAAGTTAAAACTATTAATTATTATCTCGTTAGGAGGTACTGTAAAATAACCTTCAATTCCGGGAACTGCAATCAGAACATTTCGTAGAATGAAACATCTTCGGTTTTTTTAAGTTTGTAGATACTGTCTTACGAAACTTTATGAGAGGGTAGCTTATTTTGTAGACGAGTTGTTGCGAGGCACAGCAACCATAGATAAAAAGTGTAAATCAGTTGGATATTGGTATAAATATCTTTCAGGGAAACTGTTTGAGAAAGGTCATGCATTTTAAAACATAATACAGTAATAGAAAGTGTTAAGTCTTTGATTTGAATTTGGTTACCGTAGTTGGGTTACAAAGTGGTTATATTAAGTGCAGTATAAGATACCCTTATGGTTGAAATTAGAGAGATTTTAGTCAGATGATGCCGAGCTATGTACGTTACCAATGAATTGTTTTGGTATTGTTTAAAAAAATGACCCTTTAATTCGCTATAAATATCACTTGGGAGCGTTTATAAAAACTATGTACATAGAAGGCCATATGTGAGAAAAATATGAAACCTTGATAGGTACGATTAGTATACTTGGAGATATACTGTAATTGAAAGTCAAACCCAATCGAGCAGTGCAATGGCTCTAGGATGTTGTCAGGTATTATGATTGATTGCTGATGAGTTAACGTTTGAATAACGTAGTGAAGTGCAATGGCTTCGGATCCATTGACAAAGTAAGCGTTAGTGTGAAACCGTAATACCTTGGACATAAACTGACGTACTTAGTGTCGGCCTAAGAGTGGTAACTGCTAGAGAAAGCATTAAGAGTGAACATAATGGGAAACTCGGTGGTGCGTGTTTTGCCTTGAGGCGACTGGCCAGGTTCCTTCCGACCGACGTGGTTCGGTCCTGCTATTTTGCCACGATTCATTCCTTGCTTCAGTACGGGGCTGAACTTACTGTGGGGCAGGGGCGCCGAATGGAAACGTGCTTTCGCGTGCCAAAAGAGAGCTGTTCGAGCTATTGCGCGCATACCTGAAGACCAATCCGCCAAGCCGTTCTTCGTGTCACTTGGGATCCTTACGCTACCAGGTATAATAGTTATGCATGTCGCAACATACGTGCGCGCGAACATCGGATCATACCAGGTGGTAGGTAAAACCCTGCACGACTCGAAACAACGAGTCACCCGGTATAAATTTAGGTTAAAAGCAGTACCACGAACTCTCGAGAAGTCCGCGAGGTTGACTCATGTCATGGGCACTATGATATATAACCGATTGCCTGAGATTGTGCTGGAGTCCCCTACACTGCCCATTTTCAAAACTAGGCTCAAGCGTTGGCTTATAACCCAATCTTTTTATGACATACATACGGAATACATGTCTAGAAAAGAAACAATGTAGGTACAATGAGGTACCTGTAGGTTATCCTAATCTGTGTTAGTCCTAATGGGCAATTACAGTTTTAAAATCTGATTAATGAAATTAATTCTTGTATTTTGATTATTATTATTGAACATTATTTTTATAATTACAATTGACATTATTTCATACATATTTTTTTATATTGTTATTTTAAGTACAATTGACATTGCTAAGTAATTTTATTTATTTTATTGTAGCCGACATTTGATTAATTATGAATTATTATTGTATTTGTTCTTATTTATAATTATTGTACAGATAATTCACTGTAAAATTGACGTGTACTTGTTGTATGAATAAATGAATATGAATATAATGAACTTTGACTTTGACTTTGACTATGACTTTAATGCCGCGTATCTAGAGTTACCAGGCGGCAGCTAAGGAAAGGTGTATGTTTGAGATTTATGGAGAATGTGGGTAATGTAGTGACGTACCTCGAGTTGCGACAATGTGAGAGCGCAACTGCTTGGGAAAGCTATTCATTACTCATCTTAAGTGGATTTATGGAGAATGTGGTAATGTAATGACGTACCTTGAGTTGCGACAATGTGACAGCGCAACTGGTTGGGAAAGTTACTCATCTTAAGTGGATATTACTGGAAGAGTAAAATTAATAAAATGAATAACTTGTGCATTTTGTTCGCAGCAACTACACCAGACTGTGACACTGCCAAGGTTGGCAGCGTGCGCAGGAGGGCCGTGTTATCACCTGTATTTTGTTTGCCGTGTATTTCACTATAGTATTATTTTTAATACTGGGATTTGAGTCTAAATATGTGTCATTTAGTGTAGAGGGCGCCGGTGGGATACCATTCGCTTCTACCCGCCATCTCAAAAGAGTTTTAGAGGGGTTGGCGCTATAAGTAGATGGAGCCAAGCCGTTGAGGGCATTCCGTTGTGAAATTTTATATGAGAAAGATCTAACAGTTGTCGATATAAACTCTTACATTTATTTAATTGGTTTACTTTTACTCAGTTGATAACATAAGTTACTAAACCGGACGATAAGAGGATAGGCCCTTAGTTTAAAACAATAGTAATATCTAGGTATGATTTGGGCAAGCTTTTTATCCACATAACAAATAAAATGTAACGAAAAAGTTTACAACTAAGGTAAATAAGGAAAACGCAATAGTACTTCGCAATAATTTAATATTTTATTATCATTTTTATGATTTTAATCATGGAATATTACGGTCGTTCGCCCGCCATTTTCCCAAAATGCCGCCAAAATCGTTATTTATCTCATTTCCGTGTTCAGCCGGAAATTTGAGGGTAGTCGTCCATTCTTTTGCTTTTCCCTTTCTGTGTTTGCATAATTGAAAAGCCAGTTCACGTTTATCTATTCCAAAACTTGACAGGATTTCCGTATATAGTATGTATACGTACATACGTAGGTCGTAGGTATATTTATATGAGATGCAGTACTTTAGTACCTATAGTAATTACTACATAAAGCTTTTAGATGTTCGCGATTTCAACTGGTATCGAATAATTCTTTTTCTCGTAAAAACGACAAACAGACTTCAATTTAAAATTAAATTCAGTTTCTAGACCAAATTACATAAGAAGCTAACACTACGGCGCGTCGTCCAGATAAATTAAAGTTCATTTTATAGACTACAGGCCAGTGAACAAAATTTACGTAGTAAATGAACCACCAGGAGACCTTTGTAGGATGATATAAGGGTATAGAGTAATAAGATTCATCACGTGCCGTTATTTGTAAGCTGTCCAATTGAGTACAGTCGAAGAGGGGGGGTTGCAACCCTCGATCATTTCTCCTTGTCACATGATTTTTGTACATGATATTAGTTTCTTGTTCATATTGAAAAAAAACACCACACCGTTTCGATAAAATTTATATGGGATTTTAGATTTTATCAAAATATTCCCGAGCGTGACGCTAGAATTCAATTCACAGCCCACGAAAAATCTGTTTGTGCCGCGCCAAAAGAAGTTTTCACTTCAAACACATTAATTATTTCTGAAAATAAAACAAGGCAATCATTTTCCGCGCACAATAGAAGGCGTCAAAATTACTTTAAAACTGGTATCAATTTTTTTTTAACTGTGAAATACTCGAAAACTTTCAAACGAAATGACCAAGTTGATCACACTCATTCATTACTTAGCCATGAAGTTAAAGAGTCGAAGATCTTATAAACAAACTGAAACTTGGCAAGAACGTTTGAGTAAAACTATAGGTATGGCATACTACAAGTACTCCGCGGTTTCACACGCATAGCTACCGATCCTGTTCATTTCCCGGGATGAAATGTAGCTTATGTATTATTTCAGACCATTATCTAATAATGTACCAAATTTCATTTTAATCCCTTCAGCAGTTTTTGCGTGAAAGAGTAGCATCCATCCATCCACCCATACTTACAAACATTCGCGTTTATACTCGTAATATACAACGTGGTGGATTTACCCCCAACAATATTTTAACAGTTCATTCTAACACTGATGTAGACTTATTCACCCAAGGTCTCTTTCCCCTCAGCTCGGTAGACCACGAGATAATGCGAGTCAAAGTTTGACGTAAAATCCACCAAATCGCCTGCTTCAACCCTAAAGCATGTACAGCAGACAAACGACCTTGCCGCCAACGACGCGTCGTACAAAAATCCGTGAGGAGATCTCGCCATTAGGGGTAAGCTGCCGTCCGCAAACTACAATGCCGTTAAGTACCAAAATGTAGTTTAGAGATATCGCGGGAAAACTGTTTCTAAATTTTAAAATTATGCCATTTGATAAGTGAAATACATATTTCCATAATTTTGATACATTTATATAGAGCTGCAAAAACACTTTGAAATGATATTATTTTCAAGATAATAAGGTGTACAAAATAAGAGTTATAAGCGTTTTTGCATTCTAGTCTTGTAATTTTGTCTTAAAATCTTTTCAAAATCACCACTAAAATGCCGTTATGTATAGTTTAACGGCATTTTAGCTTGATATTTTCTTTAATTTCATTGGATGGTACTTGACGACAGAATTTGAAATCATTCCAAAACTAAAATGCCGTTATATCATGAAACATCCAAGATTACAATGCGGTTAAAGTCATTTAACCGCATTTAAAACTAGCAAACTTCATAAATTTGTTTTAATCGGTTATTTCAGAGCATTTTACAACACTAAAATGCGATTAAATGCAAAACCTTTACCTTAAACGGCAATTAAGCTAAGCATGACTCACAAGATATTTAAGAAAATACAATATAAGTGATGATTTGTGTGAAATAAGTGAACAAAAAATGACATTAAAAACTAAATATTTATTGGCATTAAAAAATAACAAACAGCATTTTTTGTTTTTTCGAATACAAGCCTAAGTATCTAATAATACAATTTCTCAAAAGTTAAAATTTAAAATAACAAGGCAAAATTACAAGGTAAAATTACAAAATTTTAAATTTAAAATTAAAATACTACTTTTATTGCCCTTACTTACAACAGATTTTCAAGAATCTACAATAGAGATCAATTGTTTTTGTTTTATTTTTGGCACAATCACTGAAACTTTTGGATAAATATTCCTACAAAATAATTAATAATACCTAAGACTCAAATATTTTTCTTGAGTCTAAATATTGCTTTACTAGCATTATCATTCTTTGTCGTCGGTCGACAAGTTCTTCCAAAACAATAGCTTATGTGTTGGCGCTATATTGCTCTATGAATTGAACTAAATCAATCTTCCGCTTAGTATTTCTGCATTTTGCTTTTGATTTGAAACGAAGTTTTATAATTTCTGGTATTTTAAGTATTTGCCATTGAAGAAAGCAAAATAATATAAATAATCTTTCTGGCAATAATTTTTGTACCTACAAGCTATCACAATAAAACTCAAAATCAGAGTAAATCCACATGTGCGACATATTTTTGAGATTAACTCAGGGGCTTAATTTGAATTCTTCTTTCTGAAGCGTTATTTGGCACAATGACGAAATTGTTTGGTGCTATAAACTTCATATTTACTTTTGAGTTGCTAACTCATACTGTCTCATCAAAATGGTCAAAATCATATAACTTACCTTTATTGCATTTCTTACTTTACTTTATGATCTTCTTATTCGCAACTCATGAAACTGTGATCAGATTTGAAATAATAAAGCGTAATTTGTTATATGCAGATGATTTTTCTTTAGTAAATAAATGCATTTAGTAAATAAATGACACTGAGAAGAAGTGAACATAATTAAATAGTCAATTTTATTTTGTGCACTGCAACTGCATTGCACTGTTAACAACCCAATTGTATACATAAGATCTTTTTCTTCGCTTCAGTCATAATTTTTATTTTTCAAACTGTCAACTGCTTTGTGGTCGTAGCATAAACATTAAAGTAGATAGGTTCTGATATTCACCAATTTCTATCATGTGTCTCCGCGTTTGACAGAGAGATGGAAATACTGACAGTTTTTTGAGGTTCATTAATTGAGCTTCTACGCTTATCCAACCAGCCTTCGGTTAGTTTTTCTGTATTCTGTATAACGGCATTGACAATGTTTTAATACAACGTTAAATGGTACCGTTTTTAAGCCAGTTTTCTGTAGGTATTTATTAATGATGTTGTGGTTCTTAAAGTCAGACTTATGGTTACGTTTAAACTTATGATTAATGGATTTCTTGAAAATAGTTACTAAAATTATCACTTGAATAAGCTATCTTAAAATCATTATAACGTGCAGGTCATCTGAATTGAAATCACACTGTAAACTTGATTGTGGAGTTTAAAACTTCAACAGATACGGTATGGTGTTATCATCATCTGGCTGTAATATTTTATGTTAACTCTTCAAACTGAATGTTTGTTTTGATGATTTTGTAGAGAATTACTCTACTTTCCTTGTAAGTCTATTAAAACCTGATAAAGTTTCATTAGATAGATTTGTGATTTCATTAAAATCTAAAGAAAGACGAGTACTGTAACATAATTTTATACGTCCCAAAATGTATAAATGACACTGGAAGAGCCGGAACAAGATGTAACATAAGAATCATTTCCGTTTTTTTCTATACAAGATCTAGTTTGACTCATATAAATGTGTTTTAAGCCATCGTAACAAGTTGGAGGGAACGAAAGCATCTTATTCATCTGCACTTGACTTCCTTCACATACTATCGTACTGCAGACGCAAGAACTTGTAACGGCATTTTAGTTAAGTAATGTGGCATAGCCGCATTTTAGTCTAGTATTGTAAAAAATAAATAATTTATATCACATAGTTAAGGTAGCTTTGTGATATTTTCTGTTTTAAGTTTACAAAATTGCATACGTATTTACTAGTCTAAAAAGCCGTTAAGTATGTTTAACTGCATTTTTGTGTTGTATTCAAGCATAACGGCTTTATAGCGTTGGACAAATACAATATAAGTTATAAATGAAACTTTGTTTAAAAACATTTAAGTGCTTTAACGGCACTAAAGCGTACAAAAGTCAGTTAACGGCAATTAAGTAATGGAAAATCAAAGAAAATTTCAGCCAAAGGTAACGTTAAAATACCTTAGCGGCTTTTTAGGTAAGTATTGTTATTTAACTGCGTTTTAGCGTTGGAACCATACAAAATAAAATGACTTAACGGCATTTTTAGTTTTGGTATCTTAAAAACTAACATACCTAGAGAAACACGGGTTACACAGATCGATAGATATTTTTTTTCTGATTGTAGTGCCCTTTAAATGTCCAAATCGACCCGATGTTAGATAACGGCATTTAAGCTTGCGGACGGCAGTAAGTATGTCAAATTAAAGAACAACCAAAAAAAAAAAAAAAAATTATGGAATTTTTTTTTTGATCTTTCATGCCTAATTTTCACATACGTGATTCAAAACTTAATGTAGATGAACTACCATAAATATTGTTGCACCTTTCTGCAACACCTTGTATATGCTAGTAATACAGTAATATAGGTAGTAGGATATATGCGAATATACTGTACTGTTGTACTACAGCGTTGTATTTTATTTTAAGTAAAAACTGTTTTATAGTAGAGTACTTTATTTTATGGTATAGAGTGTCGAGACGAGCAGGACATGTGTCTGATGGTAAGCAACATGCCTGCCGTATAATTGAACAGTGATATGCAGCTATAGGAACATGAAGAGTACAAATCATTACCTGCGCTTGTCACCCAGAGACATAAGATGTTTTATCTTTATGCCTCGTAATTTCAACATTGCACTTCAAATTATACTACTTGATAATTACAGCTGAGGCGATATTACTAGCTCGAGAGCTACAAGAAAGTAGAAGCTGTCATTATCAAAGCGCACGTATGTCATACTATGGGCACGTATACACGTATGCATGTTTTATAATATACTAGCAGCCCATTCCGGCTGCGCTCGGATATTGTCATTTAAAGACTATTAATCGAAATAAAAACTATCCTATCTCTCAAGTTGGACCAGACTGCTCACGGTGTGCCAATTTAATTTAAAATCGGTTAAGTAGTTTAAGAATCCATCGCGGACAAACATCGTGACAGGAGATTTATATATATTGAGATTTGCGAAGAAATAAATAAAACTCTGACGACATTTTCAAATATAAACAATGCAGTGAAAAGAAAAAGCGCGCGGAATATTTTTAACAAATTAGCGATACGCGCGCATCAACGCACAAAACCAGCCAGTTTTACTAATAACATAAATTAATATCTTTGTGTTTTGTTAAATATACATTGTTTGGTAAAACTTAATTGAATTAAATAATTAAATGTTTATTTAAAATATTTTAAATCCCAAAGTTAATGTCATTCATAAAATATTGTCTGAAAAATTTTTCTGACATAAGAACTCTTTGCTAAGATTTAACAAGGTACCGTTCGTTGTAAGGCACAAGTACGTAATGAGATACATTACGATACTGACATTGGTGAAATTAAGAGACCCTTTACGAGCAAATGTGTTATAAAAATGTAAAAAAACGAGCATGCCCGTTAAGTCACTTTTTGTCGGGTGAAAGCTTGTGCGTTCGCGTCACCGAAATGCGTACCAGTAGTACATCTGTAGGTAAACACATGACGTACTGTGCAACAGTGCTGTTTAATAACTATTCTAAGGTTTCACGTCTATTTGAAGTATTTCAAAGTCAAAGTTCTTTATTGATAAATGTACAATTTACACGTCAATTAATAAAAAAATTAAACAAAAGAAAGGGCATACAAATTGTATACATTTTCAAAGTTTGAAATTATCACTTCACAGTATTAATAACAATTATTAATTATCGTACAGAAAACTGTCGTCGTATTATACGAGTATAACAAATATGTTTCAAATACAATTGTGCTGATAAATATAATTTTTGTCAGATTTTTATAGGAATTTTACCATCACTCTTAAATTCGCTGTAGCTATAAAAAGTTTGGTCGATAAGCCAGCACTTTAATCTGTTTTTGAAGGTGCCGAAACTTGGGGCCGATATAAATATTTTGGGAAGAGTGTTATAAACTTCCGGTCCCATAATGTGAGTTAACTTTCGTGACCTCGTGAGAGAGTGTGGGATAACATCCAGATTTCTACGATTGTTTCCTTTTTTGAACAAATTTTATAATAAGTGGAGGTGCTTACCTAAGTGGAATCGATTCACTCTCTCGACTTGAAAACACCACGATTGTAATTATCGGGAAAACCCCACTCGGTCAATGAGTTCAATAGCTTAGACGTTCCTATATCGTAAGGAAGTCAACTCTCATCATTGGAGTCTTTAGGACGTCGACCATGACTCGATGTTATTATGATCGAATTATGATCTTGTTTCCTCTAAAAATAGGTTTCATAGAAAATGTTTAGTTACGAGTTCCATGTTTATAATATCTCTGGCTACCTTCAGGTCCCAGAAACTTTAGCAGCTAATTAAGTTAGGAATTGTATTTCGTAAAGTTTCGAACAAACATCAAAAGTAAAGAAAAGATATTGAGTGTCGGTGAGATAGAAGAGTTTCTGAAACTTCTGAAAAACTTCTGGTTTCTTGATTACAAAATTATTAATTTGAATAAATTAAAATTAGTTAGTTACTAATATATTCATTTGTATATCTCGTAGTATTTTTAGTTTTCATTAAAAGCTTTTTTTTCTTAAACTTCATTAGTATATTGACTGGCCTCGTGGCTTAGTTGGTAGTACGTCTGCCTGCGAAGCCGAGGCTCGTGGGTTCGATTCCCACTCAGTGCAAATGTTTGTGTGATGAATACAAATATTTTTACTCAGTCTGTAGGTGTATCTGTATTAGTATAAGTGAGTAATCACAATTACGCTTTCACAGTACAAGTTTGCGGTCAGATGGTGTGTGAAATGTCCACCATATTTATTTATGTATTTATTAGGTATTGTATGGGCATGTGCACAGTATAGTATATGTACACAGTATCCGCGCACGGTTGCTTGAAAAAGATCACTTTAAGCGATAAGGCCGTCAAACGTAATATCTAATCAGAGTACAATCACTGACTAAACTTAGTAGTGGTAGCACTCTTTGCAGAGTCCACCTGGGTAAGTACCACAGCCTTGCCAGTTATTCTACCGTCAACCAAGAATGAAACATCACTGCGTTTCGGTTTGAAGGACAATGTTTGCACAAATAAATTATCTTAAATCTCTGGGTGACGAGCGCAGTATAAGCATGTGATAAATCGGACTCTTCGTGTTATGGGCATTCGTGTTGCTTACCATCAGACATATATCCTGCTCGTCCCAATACTCTGTAGTTGAAAAAAAAAGCTGGCACAAGCGGGTATACAAACAATAGGTTTACTGTTACGGGGTAATAGTACCTAAGTTTATTTTGTAATCATTCTAATTTTTATGGCTTTCGTCTTTCTCCCCTGTTCCCTGACGGAAAAGCCGTCGTTTAATTTTTTTATGTGTTTTACATAAATTGGCTATTTTAGGCCTGTTAGCTTTTATAGTAAAATGTGATATTGCGGTCGACATTCTCGAGGGTACATTCCGAAAAAGTTTATATTACATGTAATAGTTTTATGGATGGTGTGTTTATTGCGTATCAGCTCATAGAGTTCCCTCTGTTGGGTCGCGGGTCTCCCCCTAACCCAGGGGGGAGGTAGTCCACCACACTAGCCGAGTTTCGGATTAGGAGACTTATCTTGAACAAATATGTCAGAGATTTATTTCTTCAAAATTTCCTTTCAACGGAAACGGAAAGTTTCCTTCGCCATTTTTTAAAACTTGCAGCATCTTCCGTAAATATATGTATTCGAAAAAACAGTCGTGGGCATGGGATTCGAACCCACGGGGCTCTGGATCGGCAGTTGCGATTCTCTCTACCAGACCAGCCGTAACTAATTTGCTACTCAACGGATAGCGACCGGATCTTCAATAAAAAAATGGTTGTCTGTAAAGTCGGTTTACTGACGATAGAACGTGACAACGTCTTAAGAAATCAGTACGCTGATAGCGCGAGTAGTGATACCGCTCGACTCGGCGGGTGGCGCCCTCAGCGCTCAGCTTCGTCCGCATGGCACGGAAGACGAACTAACGGTAACGGCGGACCGTTACAGTTTTGCGGGCGTGCAGCCGGCTTCATCGAATTATAAGACGTTATCACGTCAAAAGCCGTAGTGGCGTACTCAGAGTGAAGGCTCGATTCCAGAATGGTGAAGTCGGGCGTTCTAATATCAGTTGTACCTGCTTACATGAAAGTTTTTATCCAAGTGCAAGTTTGTTATCACCACAGTTTTAACGGTAAAGGAAATCATACCAACACAACAACAAAGCGGTCCACAATGGAACGTAGGAAATTACTCGTATTATATAATTCATATATAAATCAATTCACTCCTGACTTAATATATGTAATCTTTGTGTCTTTAAACACCAAGATTATATTCATCGGGGACATCACACTCGGGCGACGCATTCCACAGTAGGTACATACCTTATTGAGAGTGTAGTCAAACCACTTTTATTCGTTTGGAACATAATCTATGAAACAATGTCGCCTTTTAGAGATACGAGCAGTCTGATAGAGAAATGGGGCAAGGTGATCATGCAGGTCATATGCACACTCTACGAAATGTATTTGATCATTATGCTTCTATGATCTACGTCTATTGCTGACTTGTACCGATAATGCGTAGAACGTCTCTTGACTTGTTAAAGAAACATCATAATAAACTAGTAGGTACTATCTTTTTATCTCTAGACTTAATAAATCAAAGAAAATAAAATAAAAATTGAGAAAGATATTATTATGATTGATTTACAACTTAGCAGAATAATCAGTGCACAGAAGTCGAACTACAGACAACGCGTGTTTGAACGTACATATTACATCATTATTTCAGGACATGATATTTCAAACCAAAATCAGTTTATTTGTCAGAATATTGTCACAAATGTGTTGTTACAAATAAAACAAATGATTGGATACAATACGAACGTGAGTATCAGACACTTCGGACATGTGCTGTTTTTTTTTTTCAAAGAGCTAATAGTGATAAAAGACTTGTTTCATTATTCACTGGGAATTTTTTTCCCAGGTACAAACAAATTATTTTATTTGACATAAAAACTTATGAAAATAACTTGTGATTTTGATTTGACATCCTACTAATATTATAAATGACAATGTATGGATGTTTGGATATTTGGATATTTGGATATTTGGATGTTTGGATGTTTGTTGCTCGATCACGTCCTAACGTATAAATGGATCGGGCTGAAATTTGGAACACGGATAGATTATAGTCTGGAAGAACACATAGGCTATAGACTTTTATCCATACACATAGGTTTTTATCCCAAAACCCCAACGGAAACAACGGGAACGCGAACACCGTGGGGCGTTGCTAGTTTTAAATAAGATCATAAACATATTCTAGTTTGTGAAACAATCCGCGACTACTGAGCTTATGTATAATAGTGAGTATCGTAGCCAACTAACTTAATCAGCCGTTCAATCAACAGCCGCTTTACCAAGCAGCGCCGTGTAACCAACGTCCTGAATTATATTTAGCCTTAGAGTTTGTTACGACATTTAATAAACTGGCTGGCTGTAAATAATAAATATTTATTACTTAAAAATGTAACTAGATTGCCATTTTGACAATTTGGAGAGTTTTGGGGCTAGGTAATAGTTTAGGTGTTACTGGTACAGGAGAGGAAATGAAACCACGTCACTGTATAAACTGCTGACTATATTGATGTTAATTATACACAAGTGACGCGGGGCGAGAGACTGATCGCTCGACCGCTGTCATCTTCTTATATACTAAATATGACACGTACAAACGTGCCCTCACATACACCCTTTTCTTAAAAAAAGGAGAAAAACATATTATCTATAACAATCTACAAAAAACAATGTACTTATATCACAAATTGTTTACATTATAAAATTACGATCAACTCGTCACATGTTTCTTCCGCTTGTTTAGCACATTTTTCTTTCCGTGCTAACCTTGGCATATTGACATCGAACCGCTTTGCTCACTCAGCGTTCTAGTTTGCACTATTGACTATTGACTTATATTTCCTATTACGTGACGTATATCACTTGCAATCCAATCTCTAAAATATTATTATATGACCATACCCGAATAAATCGCCAGAAGTTCCTTGTCGTATACACAGTACTTTTTCTGGGATTCCGTGGGCTTCTTTGCAAAAATAATCGAGGGCTCTCCAAAGACCCTTTTCCTTCTGTGCAATACCGCGCCTATACTAATGTCTGACGCGTCTGTCATAAGAGTTAACCTTGCCCCTGGACTCGGGTCCGATAACTTGGCAGCATTTTGTAAGTATTCCTTACATTCCAACGCTCTAATTGCCTCTTTAGCCCATACTGTCTCTTTTCTTTGCACATTGTCTGTCAATATCTATCAAAAATTCTTTGTACTCTTGCAGCGTTTGGTATGTATGCTCTATAAAAATTAAACATACCCAAAAACCTGCGTAACTACTCTACTGTCTCCAGTTTGAGATAGTCCTGAATAACCTTGACTTTGTCAGGCAAAGGACTTATTCCATTTTCCGAGACTTCGTAACATAAAAAATCTATTTTACCTTTCTCAACATACATTTACCTATTTCAACTTTCATTAAATATATCTGTAAACGTTCAAATAACCTACGCAAATACTCTTTATGCCAGGTTGCATTTTTCGAGCCAATTTATTATGTTATCTAAGTATCCAAGCAAAACTGATTGTTCAGCATTATTACCGCTGCCATTGACACCATTATGTATTTGTTCTATGCCAGCTAAAACGGTCGTGTTTATAAATTTCTGAAACGTCTGCGCTGCATTTCGTAACCCAAAGGTCAATCTCGTAATTTCTAAAATAGCAAACGCGTAATAATTGCTGTTTTTCTATATCCTCTGTCCTAATTTTCTACTGCCAGCTTAAAATTCCTTGAACAATCGGCTGTTTAACATTGCATAGCAATTTTCTTGAACCGGAGAATCTGCACAGCCACTCTGGATCACCTGGAGCCCTTTTCTTCCGCGAACCAGTCCTATTTTCGCTCCACTTTTGGCGGCTTCTGCTTCTTCTGCGTTCTTGGCCTTGAACCTTACTGCGTAGTGAAGCTACTTCTAACTCCAGCTTCCTCATCTGCTTGACTAGCTCCGTGAGAGGCAAATGGGGTACCTGTTCGTTACTCCCGGACACAGCAGCGATGTCGTAGCACCTGGTGTTCTCTATAATTATTTTGTTCTTGTTGCTAAGTTCTTGTCGATCAGCACTATCCTCATAGACCTGCAGCAGTCGGTCCTTCAGCGCCGTATACTTGTTGTTCACGGCGTCTGGAATGAGTCTCTCCCCAATTTTGATATAACCATGTTGAACTTTCCTCCATCCCCTTGTTTCTGCGATGCCATCACTGCTTCAAACTGGGCTAACCATAACCGCGGCATGTCAACCCAAAAATCTGGAAGTCTCGTTGACACACCCATAGCGGCCAGGGCACAATCAGCGGAATTCGTTCGCTCGTCTTTCATGCCCTGCTGACCCACTTGCCCACTTACTAGTGCAGCGTGCGGAAACATTGTTGAAAAAACGAATCTTCTAAATCTTCAATTCACTGTCGGGGTCACCACTTTAGGTGTCACTGGTACTGGAGAGGAAATGAAACCACGTCACTGTATAAACTGCTGACTATATTGATGTTAATTATACACAAGTGACGCGGGGCGAGAGACTGATCGCTCGACCGCTGTCATCTTCTTATATACTAAATATGACACGTACAAACGTGCCCCCACAATAGAAAGTGAAACTAAATTAAAATGAGCAGGCTAGGAAAGTAAATAAAAGACATCGTTCTAAATTATTTC
Source organism: Ectropis crepuscularia (assembly GCA_963693475.1). Lineage (NCBI taxonomy): Eukaryota > Metazoa > Arthropoda > Insecta > Lepidoptera > Geometridae > Ectropis > Ectropis crepuscularia. Next base: position 28,146,436 of record OY856355.1, read on the forward strand.
CATAGCAGTTTGTTCAAATGGCTTAATATAATTCAGGAAACTAGTAAAACGGCGCTGTTAAGTAAAAAAGCCGGGCTGTTGATTGAAGCTCTGATTAAGCTAGTTGGCTGAGACATATACAGAGTTGTTGGTAATCAGTCTGCATCCGTTTAATACAAATAAGTGTTTGTTTACACAAACAGTTTTCTTAAAACTCCTTATCCAAAAAAAAATGCATATCCTAAAAAAATTATGTGTTGTCCTCTCTAGCATTGTCTAGGGGTGTTTAATGTTTGTTCACTTCGGTACATCATTTGAGCGTTATAGAGCGCGCGTGCTCTTGTTGACGAAAAGTTCGATGCTTTTGGACCGGGCAAACACACTTTTTTATTTTGTATGGGAAAAAATACACGAATTTTCACAAACTGTAGATAGAACAAAAGTTGACGTATTTAATGTACTAACATCCCCTTAAAAGGATGCAGGCTGAGTACCAATAACCCTGTATAATTATGAGTTTGCCTTTTGAATACTGATTATTCTGTGTTCTTGGTGTCCTGTGTCGATGCTTCAATGTCGCGTAAATAATCGAATAATCCTGCCTCACTAGATTCTGTGTTTTATGATTTTGATCGGACGATTTGTCACAAGTTTTTACTGTGGTTTTATGTTGTGTGACCAATGATGACGACTGTGGGAACTTTACGGAAATGTTTTATGTGAAGTACGCCAACCAACTTAAGTAATAAACATAAATAAATACTAATAACACAATCAATTGAATTTGATTTTTGTATTTGTAGTTTAAATCAAAGTAAACATACATTATTACTTTTCAAACTAGTTTACTTTATGAAAATTACAGGATAACATCTAAGTTATAGCACCGATTCGCTTTTTTTGAGAAGTATACCTACTGTTTGCACCTTTCGGATGGTTTGGCTATGTACCGGCTGGATCTGATCGATTGAAAAACATGCGAAAAGGCTCATAGGCAACAATATCCTTGATATAAAAGCTTTAAAGTCTTGAATATCGCCGCAAAATTGCCGGCTCATCTGTTTTATATCGGGTGCATTTCGAATAGCGTGCTGCAGATCTTCATGGTCTAATATTGTCCTTATTTTTGTGTAAAGTCATTTTGTCATTAATCAAAATTATTAAGTAGGTACTACTTTAGCAAGCTATTTAGTCCCTCAGTTGTACAGGGTTACTGGTGATCAGCCTGCATCCGTTTAAGGGCAACGCTTAAGGCAAAGGCAGGGTTTTAACAAACAATTTAAAAATACAGAATTTGTCCTTAATTTTTCTACAACTTTTGTTAAAACTCAACAAATAACCCAAAAAATCGTGTGTTTATTGCCCTTTTATTACTGTTTAGCGACTTTTTAGTGTTTCTTTACTTCGGCACATCATTTTCTGCGCGTTAAACAGCGTACGCGCTCTTGCTATGACGAGTTCGATGCTGTTAGACCGTGCAAATACACTTTTTATTTATTCTGTATAAGAAAAAAAACACAAATTAAAAAAAACTAAAGATTGAGTGTACCTAACATCTCCTTAAAAGGATGCAGGCTGAGTACAAGTAACCCTGTATATGGGAGTAGCCTCTGATGCCTTGTAAGCGGAGAGAGTACACCGTGCCGACATGCATCTCTCGCGGTAAAGTTTTAATTAGGAGCGAGGGAGCGAGCCCCAACTCACAACTCACTCGGAGTTGTGTGTTTGGAGATGTGTTGCGAAGAGGTACACAGCGGCAACTAATTTTCATAGGAAACAATTTAACTTTAGAAGACTTTTTTAATATCTAATTACTGGCAGCGCCTTATGATTTCACCAACATAGTTTCCGATTCTGATATTTTCCTGGGATAAAACAATGGTATATGTGTTATTTCCATAGCTGGGCATTAACTCGTTAATCCGTTAATCGTTAATTAACGAAGTTAACATTTTGATTAACGGATTAACTTTTAAGTTAACTTTTCAAAATGTTAACGGACATGTTAACTTCCGTTAATTATGCAGAAGTCCGTTAATCGTTAATCCAATGCTTACTATTTACCGCACGGTATCTCGGCGCGGCGTAAAAAACAGGTTCAGACAAGTATGTAACGAAAAGTGCTGGGCGCAGTGTGACCATAAATATGTGGCGGGTTCCTGCAAGGTTTCGAGTCTGCAAGGATTGAGGCGTCATTTTAGCCTGTGGCATGAACGGTTGACGATATATGTCATAAGTCATATTTCCGATAATCTCGAGTTCTTTTTGGCTGAAAATTTGAGCATAGACATACTCGAATTTGACTGACGTTTACAATTTAGTTGAATATTTCACACATCCCTTGTAAACCAAGTAGATTATAGTAATCCATAGCTAGTGGGGAACTCCCCGATAAATTCAATCATACTTTTTCGATCGTTAATCTGTATTGTAACTTTCTAAGCTTTGCTTAGTTTGGGGTCAGATGGTGTTGTGTGTGAATTGTCCACCAATATTCATTTATTTATTTATTAATTTATTTTATTATTTATTCTTTTAATAAAATCGGTGGTAGTTCATTTCATAGTTGAAATGAACTTAACCAAAGAAAAGTTAAATAAAATGAACAAATCAATGTATAAGAATGATGAAATGGAGGTATATAATGAAAATTCCAGTGTTTAGCATCTTACTAATATTATAAATGGCAATTTTTGGATGTTGTAATGTTTGTTGTTTCATCACGTCAGAAAGTCTGGGAACGGGAAAGGATTGGGTTGAAATTTGGAAAACAGCCCTCAAACGCTGCAGTTGAACGTCTGCTATCCACGGGTAAAGACATTTTAACACCAAAGCGATCCGCGCTTTCAGACGAGAACTTCGACATGTTAATGTTCATGAGGGGAAATAGATACCTATGCGCATTATGCCCGACGATTAAATTACACTTTAAATAAAATAAAATAAAAATTGGTAGTCATAGAAACTGCCGTTAGAATTGAAAACTTATAACACAGAATTTAATAGCTTACCTTGGAAACTACACGGGTGTAACCGGAGGGCGTGGCCTGGTCATCATGGCATGGCCATCTAGAAAAGCAACAGCATTTCCTATTGGCTGATGCATTTCTAGATGGCCATGCCATGATGGCCAGGCCACGCCCTTTCAGCATTTCCCATTGGCTGACGCATTTCTAGATGGCCAATAGCCATGGTCCCGAGAGACGCTAGAATTCAATTCACAGCCCACGAAAAATCTGTATCAAGTATTTGGTTTTTTCCTAACCTGTTAACTTCCAGAACCTAAACCAACAGGTTTTATAAGTTCACTAACGCAACGATATAAAAATCCAATACGCATATTAACGGATTAACGATTAACGTTAACTTCCGTTAATTCTTACGAAATGTAACGCTTTAACGTTTAACGAAGTTAACTTTTTTTGTAACGGATTAACGATTAACGAAGTTAACTATTTGATTAACGGTGCCCAGCTATGGTTATTTCTATGGATTAATATCGATCTATGCGCCAAAATTCTTTTTTTTATAGATCAGTCTGGTAGGTTTGAGTTAAAGAGCAGCAAACACCAAGAAAATTTTGCGTTTAAAATAGCAGTAGGAAATTGGATATTTGCATTTGACCGCTACCTAGCACAGTAAAGCGATAATTCGGTCGATTTATCACGTAATCAGGGCCATTTCACCGTACTAAAATTGAAAAGGTAACCCTTTTTATGTTTTTAATCCCCTTTGCTAATAAAACCAGCATATTCCGAGAGAGACATTTTTAGAGGAAATGTATTGTTTCTCTAGAACATGAGACATTTTCGAGAACATGAGCCATTTCGCAAGGACATGGGTCATGCGCGTGGTGGCCTCTATCCATGTAGTAGGTAATAGTAGGCCTCGCTTCCCTTGCAAGACAAGTCCCTTCAAGTCAACTAATTTAACCCAATGATCATAATAACATACGAAAAACATCTCACCCATTCACTCTTCAAGTTTGCTTATTAGGTCACATCTGGTACATTATCCATGGGTCTCATTAAAAATTTTGGTTTTAGAACGTAATAGTAATTCGATCGAATCAAGTTTTTTATTCGGCCAGTTACTTTTGCTCCATGAAGGTAGAACTTCTGATTGTTGGCTAAAAAATAATATATAATCCTTAGGCCAATTGTCCACGTAGCTGCACGACATCCGCACGATTTCGACAATTGTCGGATGTATTAATCTTGCTTGCATCTTGCGTACAAATAATGAAGTCTGTGTCCACGAAACGACAACGACACGACATCCGCACGTCTTGCGTTTGTTCGTAGGATGCATGCATTCGACAAAAGACGCGTGTGTGGACAGTAGGCCTTACGTTAGTACAGGCAGAATGCAGAAAAAAAACAATCAAAATCTACTTACAACACTCTTCAAGACTCCTACCACTACGTAAATATTGAATAAAAGTTCAAAAGTAAAGTTATGAATTTCAGATACTGGCTACGATTTATTAATAATCGGTATCTTTAGTACTGAAATAAAGTAAGTACTTTACTGAAATTGTGCAGGTAATTTATTAAACTCTGGGGTTTTGTGATACAGAACACATAAACGGGAAATTGAAATAAAGGACTTGTAAAACATAAATTGTGAGCCCATTTTTCTGTTTCACGACAATTGTTTGATTGTATAAAGGTAACGAGACAAATAATACCGTCATTTAAAATTTCGTAAGTACGAAAATTGGAAAAAAAAATTGAGCGGAATTGGTGACAAACGGCTGAAGTGGAAATAAGCAACTTCAGTCAGTTTCTGTCAACCACATGCGTAATAACAGTACAAATATCTAGTTTTATAAGTGTAGTAGTGGACGCTCAGAGTCGGAAGGAGGCGCCGTAAAATAACAGCAAATGACAATGTTAACTTCATTACTAGCGGAATCCAATCCTAACCGGTAATGATCGGCTCAACAGACGAGCACTACAATTAGGTTTAAAACGTTCCCAACTCCCATCAATTTTCCTTTTCTTTTTAAAATAAAACCGGCTAAGTGCGAGTGGGACTCCAGCACGCAGGGTTCCGTACCATTAGCAAATAAACGGCGAAAACCTCTTTGGCTCTATTCCGAATTCCGTATACACCGACTATCGCAATTTCCGCGGACAGGCTTTCATCCAAAAAGCTGTACTAACATTTTGATTTTATGTTGTGGTTCTAACGACGAATTCGATAGCGTGTTTTAGTCTTCTAGTGACGCCATCTAGTTTGCTTGGGACGGACTAATCGAGCAAGAAACTGTAAAAATTAAGTTTGTTGTGTGAGATGTCCTTAAATATTCAGTTTATTTTACTATTAGTATTTGTTATTATAGCGGCAATAGAAATACAATACATCATCTGTGAAAATTTCAACTGTCTAGCTATCACCGTTCTTGAGATACAGCCTGGTGACAAACGGGCGGACGGACGAACGGACGGACAGCCAAGTCAAGTAATAGGGTTCCGTTTTTACCCTTTGGGTACGGGACCTTAAAAAAGAACCCAAATGACAAAGGTCACGGCCCGCGGAGTCAGTGGGGTGGCCAAATTAAAAAAAAAATGTTTCATCTTTCTCGCTCGGGTATATTCGGTGGTCCCGAGTTCACCCGATAGACCCTTTCATCTCCGAATGAAGCTCAGGGACTAACATACGAGTCGGTAATCGCAATCAAAACCAAGGCAAACATGAAGCTGTACGAGAGCGTGCCCCATGCGGTTGTTGCAATCTCACGGCACACGGGGACCTTCACATACTACGCTGACGACACCAACGACGCCATCGGCCGGTTCGTGCGGCGATCGTCGGCTGCATCACCGAAGACCATCCGAGAGTTCAACCTTCAGTTGGCATCAGAGACAGAAATGCAGCCGTAGTCACAGATCAGAAAATAGTTACCCGTAGTGGAGGCTCTGGGCCGAGAGGAGGCGGCTTAGGCAAATGGCAATTAGGCAAAGACTTGATGTGGAGTCGATTACTAGCGGTAGAATCCCAACCGCTAGTGATTGGCTCTACAGACGAGCACTAGAATTAGGTTTGAAATGTGCCCAACTCCCCCCTATTTTCCTTTTTTTCTCCTAATCCAAGAAATATGTAAAAAAAAAAAACAAATGTAATGACAAAGATCACGGACCCCGGAGTCTGTGGAGTAGATAGATAATTCAAATAAAAAAAACGACTACACGCTAGTTTAGTTATTTGTCATCACGTGTGAGCGAGTAATTTCGAGGACGTAGATTGCAGCGGTCGCCGCAGATTACCACGGCCACAGTTTCTATTACCTGCCGTAAACAAACGCTCAAATTCGTTCCCTTCTCATTTTCTTGGCCAATATTTGTAGAGGCTTTCCGAAAACGCTTTTAGTACCCACTTGTTTATTTGCAAAGTTTGTTTTCAATCTAAGGGATGGAATTAAACACTTAAATTGCTCCGTATTTAAGATTCCGCAAACACAGAATTTGGGAATCGATGGCGAAGTCTTTGTAAAAACAAGGACCAAAATACTGGTGTAATTGAATACGATGTTTACTGTGGCTGTATGGTATAGCGAGTTCCTGATAGTTTGATGCAGTTTCATGTTCTTGGAATTACGGCTGGTCTAGTCAGGAGAATGGCGACTGTCGATCTGAAGCCCCTGGTTTAAATCCCACGCGCACAACTTTACTGTCTTTTCGAAGTCACGTGCGTATAGTCGCTAACTTACAAACGAGTATTATCTATTCTATGCAAACGATGAAGGTAAAATAATAAGTACCTACTGAGAAAGCTGGCATGTTCCAGAAATCTTTCTAGGTTACGCGTCATCCTTCCATGACTGCCCTCGTAGCTTAGTTGGTAGTAGCTCTGCCTGCGAAGCCGAGGGTCGTGGGTTCGATTCCCACCCAGTGCAAATATTTGTGTGATGAATTCAAATGTTTGCACTGTGTCTGGGTGTTTCTATGTATAATAAGTATGTATTTAAAAACTATATAAGTATTATATCAGCTAACTGGCCGCCATCATACAAGCTTTGCTTAGTTTGGGGTCAGATGGTGTTGTGTGTGAATTGTCCACCAATATTTATTTATTTATTATTTATTTATTTATATCCAACAACCCGCACTGGGCCAGCGTGGTGGAGTATGGTCTTGACTCTCTCCTTGCGATAGAAGGCCCCGAATCCCAGCAGTGGGAACATTTAGTGGGCTGGTTATGTTAAATTTGGAGATTTATATTGGAGATTCGCTCCAACATAAAATTATCATAAACTTCCCTTAATTAATAGCACTAGTACAGGAAACAACCATGATGGGCTAAAATGTTTTGTAGTGTTTACTAGTAGGTACTCTATGATGATGATGTTGATTGAGATGTTTAGTACTCTTTTCAGAGTTCGCTGGAGTAGTATCACACCTTTGTCAGTTATTCTACCGCCAAGCAGTAATGTGCAAACATTACTGTGTTCCGGTTCAAAGGGCAATGTTTCCAGAGAAATTACAGGGCTTAGGTATATAACAACTTAGATCTCTGGGTGACGAGCGCAGTGCGGTGCTAGGTAATGATTTTGGCTCTTCATGTTCCAATATATGCGTGTCACTGTGCTGTTATGTGGCAGGCATGTTGCTTACCATCAGGCAAATGTCCTGCTCGTCTCGTCACTTTTTATTACATTAAAAAAAAAACAGCAATGGGTAAATTTTACTGAATTTTGGTTTGAACGCCAATGTTTCCAGAGAAATTACTGGGTAAAGATATAAATCATTTTATAAGTATTTGTGGGTGATATGAGCGCAGTATGGCATAGCTACGTGGAACTGTGTTGTTATGGGCAGCATGTCTTTTTCTACTTGTCACTCGATATGAGAAAAAAACAAAAAAATATATAATTTAAAAACTCAAAAACCCGACTGCGTAAAAAGTGAACCAAACTACGTACTCGCATACTAAAAAAAACTGAAAAGAATAAAACAAGCATTTAGATTTCTGGTAGTCTAGAATTCTATAATATGATATTGTATTAATACTATTGAAATATATACAATACTAGCTGACCCCGCAAACGTTGTTTTGCCTTAGTGAACAACCCTTGTCACTTAGGGGTATGAAAAATAGCTAGTAGCCGATTCTCATACCTACAGAATATGCATATAAAATTTGGTTAAAATCAGTAAAGCCGTTTCGGAGGAGTAAGGAAACAAACACTGTGACACGAGAATTTTATATATAAGATTTTCTAATAAAAGGACATTAAACTGAAGAGTCGGGATCCATTATTATTCGACATACAGTCTAATTGTTCAATGGATTCGATACTATTATTATTCGACATACAATGTAATTGTTCAATGGATCCCGACTGTTCAGTTGTAATGTTCTTTTATTAGAAAATATTGTATATATTTCAATAGTATTAATACAATATCATATTATAGAATTCTAGACTACCAGAAATCTAAATGCTTGTTTTATTCTTTTCAGTTTTTTTAGTATGCGAGTACGTAGTTTGGTTCACTTTTTACGCAGTCGGGTTTTTGAGTTTTTAAATTATATATTTTTTTATACTTTTTAGTTATGAACAATGTTGTGAATGTTAATATGCTCAACATAATAATATGCATCTTTTGGTTGTTGACCAAATGTCTTCGTTTCTACTGATATAATCTAGCTCTAATCGCTAGATTATAGGGGTCAAGTAGATTGGTTGTTTGTAAACCACTTACGATACATACAGAGACGCAGTTTATTACCAATTTCAAGTTCAAGTTTTAACGAAGTTTTCTGCTACCTAAAAAGCTATAAATGTGAGAATGGTTGTTACTCAACTTTAAATCGATAAACGGTCAGTCAAATCGAAAAACATTGAGAGAAAGCTAAGCATTATTTTTAAATACTTATTCAACGATACCCCTCTTGACATATTTTGGTGATTTTCATTTTTTTTCATTGGACAATATGGCGTCCTGAATCCGCCATATTGGACTTACACTAATGTCATGTCTTTAGTGTCACTCGCTAGATTAAGAGGAATCGATTGACGTGTAAATCATAAAAATCGGCCCAGGCGTTTGGTCTGTATAGTGCTTCAAAGGAACATACAAACATACATACATACATAGACTGTTAAACACATTACCACTCCTTTGCGTCGCGCAGTCGGGTAAAAAAAAAATCTCCATCAAAAATTAAAATATTTTCAATAAAATAACAATATATAATTTAAAAACTCAAAAACCCGACTGCGTAAAAAGTGAACCAAACTACGTACAAAATACTAAAAAAATCTGAAAAGAATAAAACAAGCATTTAGATTTCTGGTGTTCTAGAATTCTATAATATGTTATTGTATTAATCATCATCATCATCATCATCAGCCGTAAGACGTCCACTGCTGAACATAGGCCTCCCCCCTAGATTTCCACAACGAACGGTCCCGCGCAACCTGCAACCAGCGGTTTCCAGCGACCTTTGTGAGGTCATCTGTCCATCTAGTGGGAGGCCGTCCAACACTGCGTCTTCCAGTTCGTGGTCGCCACTCGAGAACCTTTCTTCCCCATCGGTTGTCAGTTCTGCGAGCGATGTGGCCTGCCCATTGCCACTTCAGCTTAGCTACTCTTCGAGTTATGTCGGCTACTTTCGTTCTTTTGCGAATATCCTCATTACGGATTCTGTCGCGCAAAGAGACTCCGAGCATAGCTCGCTCCATAGCTCGCTGTGTGACTTTGAGCTTTGTTATGAGGCCTACAGTTAAGGACCACGTCTCAGTTCCATAAGTCATCACTGGCAACACGCACTGATTGAAGACTTTCGTCTTCAAGCATTGGGGTATTTTGGACTCCAAGATGTGCCGTAGTTTCCCGAAAGCTGCCCATCCGAGTTGGATCCTTCGCTGGACCTCTTTGTCGAAGTTGGATCTACCCAATTGGATCTTTTGACCCAGGTAGACGTATTCGTCAACAACTTCGAGTGTGGTATTCCCAACAATAACCGGTACAGGTGAGACATGAACATTTGACATGACCTTCGTCTTGTCTATATTCATCCTCAAACCTACCTGTTGGGATACTCTACTGAGGTCCCTGAGCATAGCACCGAGGTCCTCCATCGACTCCGCCACAATTACTATATCGTCGGCAAACCGAAGGTGAGTGATGCATTCGCCGTTGATATTAATGCCATGTCCGTTCCAGTCCAGTAGCTTGAAAACATCTTCCAGCGCGGCAGTGAACAGTTTCGGAGATATAACATCTCCCTGTCTCACGCCTTTCTGTAGCCGGATATGTTTTGTGCACTGGTCCTGTAATCGGACAGACATTGTGGCTTTGCTGTAAATACACCTCAACACTTCGATATAGCGATAGTCCATGCGGCATCGCTGGAGAGACTGAAGCACTGCCCAGGTCTCGATGGAATCGAAGGCTTTCTCATAGTCCACATACGCTATACATAGTGGCCGATTATACTCCTCGGTTTTCTGTATAATCTGCCGAAGCGTATGGATGTGGTCTACGGTACTATAGCCTTTTCGGAACCCGGCTTGTTCGGGTGGCTGGAAGTCGTCAAACCTGCGTGCGAGACGATTCGTGATTACCCTCGAAAACAACTTATAAACGTGGCTCAGAAGTGAGATGGGTCTGTAGTTCTTCAACAAGGTGTTGTCACCTTTTTTGAAGAAGAGCACCACCACACTTCTGCTCCACGCTTCTGGCGTATTACCGTCAAGTATGACGGAGTCGAACAGCTTCTGGAGGACTTTAAGTACCGGTTTTCCACCCGCTCTCAGAAGCTCAGTCGTAATTCCGTCGTCACCAGGTGCCTTGTTGTTCTTAAGTTGTTTGAGGGCCATCCTAATCTCATACAGGCTGACTTCCGGGATGTCTTCGGTAAAGTGTCGGGTCAGCTTGGCTCTGGGGTCTTTTGCCATGCTAACGACAGGTTGTGCTTGCGTAGAGGTGTATAACTGTTCATAGAACCTCTCAATCTCCTCCAAAATCTCGGGCTTCGACGAGACGACGTTACCACTGTCGGTCTTCAGTTTGGTCAATTGACTTTGCCCAAGAGACAGATTTCTTGCGAACACTTTCGAGCCTTTGTTCTGCTTGATCGCTTCTTCAATACACGAAGTATTGAAGCAGCGTATGTCGCGTCGCACACAAGTAGATATCTGTCTATTGAGCCGTCTGTATACCGTCATGTCGACCGAAGACTGCAATCGCATATCTCGCCTAACCGCCATGAGATTTAGAGTATGATCGGAGAGCTTTTGGGTTCTATTCTGGCGTCGGCTCTTATAAAATTTCCTGCCAACTGCTTGAACAGTTTCCACCAGCCTGTCGTTTATTTCGTCCGCCGTTACGCATTCATCTAAGGCTTCGAAGCGATTTTGAAGTTCGAGTTGAAAGTTCTCGGGATCTTCGATTTGAGCATAATTTGGTCGGAGCGTGGACTTCATTAGACGTGATCTTTCGAACTTAATGTTTAGATTCAGCGTGCCTCTTACAATACGGTGATCGCTGCCGGTCTTAACCCTACTGATCACAGAGACATCGCTGAATATTTGCCGTTTAGTCGTCATAATGAAGTCGATCTCATTTTTTGTGGAACCATCTGGGCTAATCCATGTCCATTTTCGTTGTGGCTGTTTCTTGAAAAAGGAGTTCATCATAAAGAGGCTCTCCCTTTCCAAGAAATCAGCTAGACGTTGCCCTCTTGGGTTCCGCTGCCCATATCCGAATTGTCCCACTCTCAACTCATCACCGCTACGTTTGCCTAGTTTCGCGTTGAAGTCTCCCATCACAACTGTGAAATGTGTTGGCGAGACATGTATGGCTTTGGAGATGTCCTCATACATGGTCTCAACCTCTTCGTCGGGATGTGTCGAGGTCGGTGCGTATACCTGTATGACCTTCAATGAATACCGGTCAGTTATTTTAAGTACAAGGTATACAACCCTGCTTGACACACTCTCGATCATTAACACGTTGTTAACGAGAGACTTGCGGACGATAAACCCGACACCCCCTTGGGATTGTTGATCTCCCTCCCGGTAGTAAAACAAGTTGCCGGATTCGAGGGTTATTCTGTCCTCGCCCTGTCTACGGACTTCGGATAACCCTATGACATCCCAACGCAACTTGTCTACTTCTTCTTCCAGCTCCACAATCTTCTCGTCAGCCCTCAGCGTCCGTGCGTTGTACGTTGCCAGGTCGAGTCGTTGGGTTTGGTGGCGGGGCCGTATTGTATTAATACTATTGAAATATACATATACAATATTTTCTAAAAAAGAACATTACAACTGAAGAGTCGGGATCCATTATTATTCGACATACAATGTAATTGTTCAACGGATCCCGACTGTTCAGTTGTAATGTTCTTTTATTAGAAAATATTGTATATATTTCAATAGTATTAATACAATAACATATTATAGAATTCTAGACCACCAGAAATCTAAATGCTTGTTTTATTCTTTTCAGTTTTTTTTAGTATTTTGTACGTAGTTTGGTTCACTTTTTACGCAGTCGGGTTTTTGAGTTTTTAAATTATGTATTGTTATTTTATACTTTTTAGTTATGAACAATGTTGTGAATGTTAATATGCTCAACATAATAATATGCATCTTTTGGTTGTTGACCAAATGTCTTCGTTTCTACTGATATATAATATGTAGGATTTTCTACTGCATGTAATTCATATTTATAGTTTTGTGTTAGTATAGGTTTTCGCTTGACGTTGAGTACCTACTAAATCGTTTGAAGTTGGAGATGGGCGACCGAGGCGCAGCAATCCGAGAGCGGTTCCGTGTTCCCACTATCAGCGGCAGAGTTGAAACCCCATGGAGGTTTATTAGTAGATAGGGGCACCATATCCATACATAATATAGAGTGCAACATAACCCGGCTGTCTCCCGGGCGGGGCAGTAGGGTATGCGTAAATACATTTCCTGCACGTACGTAAAAAAGGTAGTCCAATATACCTACTAGCATAGATCCTAGAACCCAAGATGGGCCCCATTCCAAACTTCACGGCGCACGCAATCATGTCAACGTTGGGAAGAGTGAGCTCACTCTTTCCATTCTAGTCGGTTGCAGGATGCGGTGGACGCCGGATGTTTTTACCTATCATTATTCGGTGTCAACAACCAAAATAAGTAGAACCACAGCAAATCTCACCGCTAGCGATTATAGGGGTCAAGTAGATTGGTTGTTTGTAAACCACTTACGATACATACAGAGACGCAGTTTATTACCAATTTCAAGGTGCTCATGGCACATCTATTGATTTATATCGATGCCTACTAGATACATTAGTATATAATGTCCATCCACATTCACACGTACAGTTAGTTATACGAAGTTTTCTGCTACCTAAAAACCTATAAATGTGAGAATGGTTGTTACTCAACTTTCAATCGATATACATCCTAAACGGTCAGTCAAATCGAAAAACATTGAGAGAAAGCTAAACATTATTTTTAAATACCTATTCAACGATACCCCTCTTGACATATTTTGGTGATTTTCATTTTTTTAATTTGGACAATATGGCGTCCTGAATCCGCCATATTGGACTTACACTAATGTCATGTCTTTAATGTCACTCGCCAGATTAAGAGGAATCGATTGACGTGTGAATCATAAAAATCGGCCCAGGCGTTTGGTCTGTATAGTGCTTCAAAGGAACATACAAACATACATACATACATACATAGCCTGTTAAACGCATTACCACTCCTTTGCGTCGCGCAGTCGGGTAATAAAGTGGCCAAGTTCGAGTGGGACACGCCCATGAATGAAGGGTTCCGTTGCAGCAAGTAACATATTATACATAGTACACATAGTTCTTGTAGTTCTTTGTAACTTTGATCGAAGTTTCAATAATAGTGTATATATATATGACGTACTAAAAAAAAACTACCCATCAGATCGAGTTCAAACTAATTTTCGTTGGTAGTTTACATGGTAATATACATCATATATTTTTTTTAGATTTTTCATTTTCTTACTTTAGAAATTAGAGGGGGGGACACACATTTTACCACTTTGGAAGTGTGTCTCGCGCAAACTATTCAGTGTATACGAAAATGATTTTATCAACCTCAACATCATTTTGGAAGACCTATCGATAGACACCCCACACGGTGTAGGTTTGATGAAAAAAAAGTTTTTGAGTTTCAGTTCTCAGTATGGGGGGCAACCCTAATTTTTCTTTTTTTCAAATTTTTTTGTTCAAATCTTAATGCGGTTTACAGAATACATCTACTTACCAAGTTTCAACAGTGTACTTCTCATAGTTTCGGCATAAAGTGGCTGTGACATACGGACGGACAGATAGACAGACAGACAGACAGACATGACGAATCTATAAGGGTTCCGTTTTTACGTTTTACGGAACCCTAAAAAAACTGAATTGTTTAGCAAAAACTTGCGAAAGTACTTGCAATGGTATAAATACATAACAAATGTTTTGGGTGTACGTGGGTCAGTCCTGACGAGGGTAACCTGATGTTTCCAAACCTGCGATCTCGGCTGCTATATATTTAATTAGACGTGTGCCAAATATGTCACGAAAGTAAAATATAAATTATACGTTTAATATCATTGAACTCTTAAAACACTAAGAAGCGGCACGCGCTCATCTAGATCACAATGTAAAATCAGGTGACGTCTCCTGATTGAGTCTCAGTCGCAACAGGAGCCACAAGTTGAGTGGACGTTCGCTAACAATTCAAAAAAAATCCGATATGAGCCGTAATAATGTCTTATTCTGCTTTTGCAAGGTGCACAAACAGTTCAAAGACCAAGAACAAGTTCCATGGTATCACTTTTCATGCGTAAGTACACAAAATCTTTAATTGTTTCCATAACAGTTCAATGATTATTACATCTAAAATTATTTTTCTGTTGGAAACAATTTTACAATGGGCCATTTCTAAAAAGAGACAGATATACATACAGCGTAAGAGTGCAACACGACCGGCGATATGTTAGTTGTGGCTATTTTGTCTCTTTCACGCCAGTGCATTTGTATGTCTTTCTATTCTTGTCGAAAAAAATATCTAAACAAGTGATGTATAGCTATCTCATTTCCACCTACTGCCTACTTGTCATGATGCCTTTGTCATTCATTCAAACGTCTCTCACGATGCAAGTGAAGCTGTGTGCACATTGCGTATACTTGTGTGAGATTTTCGTTACATTATGCTGTCTTTATATTAGAGCGTACCTTATCTTCGTTTACTTAGTTCCATCAAAGTTTAATATATAATTTTTAATCCACCTAAATTACGTTGTATCTCATTCTTCTAGTTCGGTTTAGTTTAGTTGCGTTGGACGGCTACTCTCTCTCTCTCGCTCTACGAAAAACGTAATTTCGAAAAAACTCGCGACTTTCCCACTCCGGTTCTACTTCGTTTCGTCCGATCGAATATTGGTTGACGTGACGTATAAAATTGTTCTAAGCCTACTCAAAATCAAAGTACTTTATTCATAAATGTACAATTTACACGTCAGAGAATGTCTCTCTATTCGTGTATTGTATGATGCTAGATTATTTCTGACAAACACAATATTTATATATATATATATAATATATATATATATATATATATATATATATATATATATACTCTAATAATATATATAAATAAATATTTAAATTTGCAACCTAATGAAAATGAAATAAGTATGTATATTGTTTTGAAATATAAATAAATAAGCATGTATTCAATATTGTAAATTAAAAAAACTAATCTCCGAATAACCCACCTCTAACTGCTCCCGGCGCAAAAGTGCCCATGATGCTCGCCGCGTTCCCACGCTGAATGGCAATGGCCAACCTTTGCTCCAGGAACGCCCCAGAGCGGGAGTCACCCGTATTATCCCTGAGCCTGCGCCCCAATTCTGAGAGGAACCCTTTTGCCTCTGCGCCCCAACAACCCAAGGTCTCCACGGCAACAGGTACAAATTCGTACTGCGACACCAACATACCATACTTTCGCTTCTTCTTATCAGCGGCATCCTCTGCCGCGGCCGATGGTGAGTGGATAGTGCGACCTAGGTGGCTGGCGGCGACAGTGCTGACGCAAGTGGCGTCCCAAATTAAGCACTTCCCGTTCTTCCAGGGCACCAGAGTCAACCCATCCGGTCTCTTGCCGTCCGATCTGCATAGGCCCGGGGGCTCAAGTACGCATGGAACTCCCGCCGACACTAAGGCTCTCCGAACTATGTCATTGAGTGCATGGTGTCGCGAGAACCTTCCTGCACACCGTCGGCAACTCAAAGCGTGATGGCCATTGGCTTCTACCAGGGAGCCGCAGGTGCATACGTGGGGTTCACACACCTTGCAGCCCAGGCGAAGAGCCACCGCAACGCGCAACGAGTTGTTATCCAATAAGGTGCCTAGGTGAGGAGAAGGTAGCGCCTGCAACCAAGCCCCAGATTCAGGCTGCGAGACGGCCCGGAGTCTGGCCATATCCGCTCCCGAGGCACATGTCCAAAGTTGTGCTTGGACCCGCTTGACCCCAATAGCATCCCACGCCCGTTGGCTTTGAGACTCTACGGGAGTCGACTCCCCGGAGTTGAGGGCACTCCAGACCACCAAAGCGTCAGAAGCATAAGGTAAACTTTCCTCGCCACCATTTGAATTTAGAATAGTAGCGGCAAGATCAGCAACCCCATGCACCGACGCAAGGAAAGCAGGCAGGCCGACATCTCGCGCACAACGCACCCCTAGACCCCCAAACCGAATTGGAAGAGCTGCCTGTGACCATTGACGTTCATCAAGGGCAACGTTAAGAATAGACTCAACCGCCGATTTCAGAGCCTCGTCAAACGCAGACACTTCAGCCGGATATTTCCAGGTGGGGGCCGTCCGCAACAAGTATGTTATTTTAGGAACGGCGAAGCACATTCGCAATAACACTATCGCCACGTGCGCGGAAATGTTTTTAAGGCGGTCACGAGTGCTGAGAAGAAGCCTCGTACGAGAGATAATGGCCTCCGGAACGGCATCAGCAAAAATCGGGGACCCCAATAGAGTGAAATCCGAAGTCGACACTTCCTTAAGTCCTGGTAATATAGAACTGAAATGCGCAAAGTTTCCGCGCGCTTCCACACTGCAGGGGAAAAACTCGCATTTGGAAGGGTTCACCACGAGGCCGAGGTCCTTGAGGAGTGGGATAAGTATCCGAAGGTCCTGAAATACCTCTTCCGGTTTACCTCCGATAGTGCCATCGTCTAAATACCATATGTTAAGAGAGGATTTTAGTTCAACGATGAGCTTGTGAATGGCCAAGCTAAAAACGAGTGGTCCTAGTGGATCTCCTTGCGTAATATTTAAATTTATATACACCTACTCTAATAATAATTAGAGTAGGCTTAGAACATTTTTAACCGGACAAAACGATAGACGTCCTGCACGCATGGGCATAAATAAATAATAAATTGTGAATAAATAAATAAATAAGTTACGGTGGTCTAGTCGGGAGAACGGCGACTGCCGATCCGGAGACCCCGGGTTCAAACCCCACACGCACCACTGTCTTTTCGAAGTCATGTGCGTAATGCCGCTAACTTAAAACGGTGAAGGAAAACATCGTGAGGAAACCGACATGTGCCTAAAATCTTTCGAAGTCATGTGTCATCCACCAACCCGCATTGGGCCAGCGTGGTGGATTATGGCCTTAACTCTCTCCTTGCGAGAGAAGGCCCCGAGTCCCAGCAGTGGGAACGTTTAGTGGGCTGTTGGTGTGTTGGTGAATAAATAAATAAACAAAATTAAAAATGGTGATTTGCCCACATATAGTACCCACGTATAGTAGTAATTTTTGTGTCATAATACCATCTCAATTTTAAATTTATTATAGTTTACAGTAGTTTTTTAGTCAAGTCCTTTCATTCGATACCAAAGGATTTTGCTGCGCGACCGAACTCAACAAAATGTGAGACTGAAACCGTAAGAAAAATATGTAACGGAAGTGACCCGTAAAAACTGCACGTGACCAGTATTGCCAACTTCATTATTCAGATTGTACCATAAATAAAATAACATTTTTTTTGCAATTGTGTTTTGTAATAGTGTTGTTTTTTTTAACTGTTCAAGGTTCGCACTTGACCACCATCTCGTCTAATGTTAAGCGACGATGTGATTTACGATGGAGCGTGCTTACCTAGAAGAAACCGATTCACTCTCGATTTGAAGACACGAAGATTGTAACTAACGGGGAAAACCCACTCAGGCAAGGCATTCCACCATCTAGACGTTCTTATAACAAACGTGGAGTCAAATCTCTTCGTTCGTGTTTTTGGAACATCAACCATGAAACGATGTTTTGTAAAAAATGACCACCATGGGATTAGTGCGGAAACTCCCTGGGTGAAAAACCACACTGCCGTATACTATCACAATAACTAGTTTGGAAATCATTGGGGAAAATCAACAATATCTTAATTTAGATTTGAAAAACCAATATTTTTGCGACAGTTTTCTTTATTTTGTTTTATTCACTTTATTAATTATCTCCAAAGTTTTTTCGTTTTTGTGCAGTCTTCTCCAGAACACTGAAAAACGTAAATAAATGCAAATTATTTTCGACCTATCTTCGTAACTTATTTATATACATTTATATATTCTAACTGTATTCCAAATTTCAATCGAATCCGTTCAGCCGTTCTATGGACAAGAAACATCCAAACCATGAAATGTATATGTTTTGTAATGATAATCCTTAATAAACATTTATTGTATTATTTAATTATGTAATTATATATAACGTAATTTCCCAAATACACATTTTATTGTCTTACAAAGAGTGAAATAGGTAAGTATAGGGCAAGCTTGTTTCTGTTTCTACTCACACCTCGTCATCTTTTTCTATATTTTGAGTTGTGATCAAATGTTGTCCAATTTTTTAGGCAAGAAAACAACTTTGGAGTGTAGAATTTGACGTAACTTACCAATGGTGAACACGCTACACCGCTACACTGTAATTATAAAGTTCTTTGAATATGGGACTGAATCACTAAATTGTTAATAATATTAAATGTTTATGTACATTCAAAAAAGTAAGTTTTTAATTTTTACGACAAATCTTACTGTTTAACTGCTAACAAACAATAATTTAAATTTGATAAACTGTCGGTATGAAACTTTTTGTTAGAATTTATTATTTTATTTTCGACTAGCAGCCCGCTCCGGCTTCGCACGGGTATAGAATATGCCGTCATTCATTGAAAAACTGATTAAAATCGATCCAGTAGATTTGGTTTATTCATTACTGCCCGTGGCCCGCACTAAATCTGTAATATCTTCGAAAATATTCATTTAAATCATATGCTATTACGGGCCATATAGGTCTACAAACAATGTATTTAAGGTATTTAATTGGATAAGGATTAATGCTGTATTGGTTAAAATTCCTTCGAAAATTAGCCATTATTTGTCGTAAAAAGTAAATGACAAAAAAATGTTATTGTGGGATATCCATACCTAAGAGATGGGCATATGTACAACTAGCAGCGCCCCGCGGTGTTACTCGCGTAGTTCCCGTTGTTTTTTCGGGATAGCCAATGTGTTCTTCCAGACTATAATCTAACCGTGTTCCAAATTTTAGCCCAATCCGACGTGATTGAGCAACAAACATCCAAATATTCAAATATTCATACATTGACATTTATAATATTAGTAGGATAGTAGGATAAGTACGTATTCAAAACTATATAAGTATTATATCAGCTATCTGGCCGCCATAGTACAAGCTTTGCTCAGTTTGGGGTCAGATGGTGTTGTGTGTGAATTGTCCACCAATATTTATTTAGTTGTATACCATAGCGGAGTTTTCTGTAGACTTTTTCAATGTGTGCAATACTTTGTACCCACATTATTTTGATAAATCTCGTAGGGTTCAACCTGCGTTTGCAATATAAGCGGAAAAAATGTAATTATTTACGACATCACATTAGAAACCTCAAAAATAACAGAATTTCTCCACTATTTAATGCATGTTATTACACATATAAACGTTCCTCTTCAACCACTCTATCTATTAAAAAAACCGCATCGAAATCTGTTGCGTAGTTTTGAAGATTTAAGCATACCTACATAGGGATATAGGGACAGAGAAAGCGACTTTGTTTCATACTATGTAGCGATAATGATTATTGTTGGACGGCCTCCCACTAGATGGACAGATGACCTTATAAAGGTCGCTGGAAACCGCTGGTTGCAGGAAGCGCAGGACCGTTCGTTGTGGAAATTTAGCGGGAGACCTACCTATATTTAGCGGTGGATTTCTTCCAGCTGATGATGATGAATGATGATGAAAGAAAATACCGAGAGCATGCAACTGTGGGATTAATGAGTAGGCCGTTTATAATATAGGAATAATAATAATAAATGTATTTATTACCAATAACCACATACAAGAATCTTATAAAATAAACTTATTAAACAAAATTAGAGTACATATTTAAATACAAATTACACAGATTCTCCCAAATTTGGCCATTGGCCCCACACTAGGCCAATTACAGGGCTTAGCAGGGCAGCACAGTGCAGTGCTAGGTAATGATTTAGACTCTCCGTGTTCCAATAGCTGCGTGTCACTGTGCTGGTATGTGGCAGCCATGTTGCTTACCATCAGGCGCATGTCCTGCTCGTCTCGTAACTCTATACCATAAAAAAATGGCAGTCATAGGAACTTCCGATAGAAGTGAAAACTTATAACTCAGAATTTGATAGTTTACTTTGGAAAATACACGGGTGTAACCGGAGGTTGTGGCCTAGTCATCATGGCATGGCCATCTAGAAATGCACCAGCATTTCCCATTGGCTGACGCACTTCTAGATGGCCATGCCATGATGGGCAGGGCACGCTCTTTTAGCATTTCCCATTGGATGACGCATTTCTAGATAGCCAATGGCTATGGTCCCGAGTTTACCCGAAGATTTCTTATCATATCCGAGCGTGACGATAGAACTCATTTCACAGCCCACGAAAAATCTGTCTAGGCGCGCCAAAAGAAGTTTTCACTTCAAAAACTAAAATCCATGATACATACCTTAGCGTCACATTTCTTTCCGTCACACTGAAAACATATTTTATTTGTAAAGCATACATAAACAAAGCCAGTTATTTTCAAAATCACGATTAATTAACCTAGACCAAATCTTCTCAATCCCAGGCCTTGTGGTTGAATTTTAAATTTCGCATTAGAATCTAATAGTTTCCACTAAAATTGCCTAACACTGGACGACAGAATTTGGACTAAAGAGTCAGACATTCAAAACTGCTTGACATATTTTTACTAGATCAAGTAAGAAGACAAGACAGACATGCTTGCCCAAACTAGAACAGAGCCACGCGATATTGATATGCGATAATATCGGAAAGAAGATGAGATTCATCACACACTCCATGACATCACACACTCACCATAATATATGTAGCCAGTTACACAGATACAATATATGCTACTAGCTTTACATCTGTGTTCTAGGCTTTGCAGCCGGGCTGTATTTTTTTTTTTTACTAGAATAGGTTTACACTTGACCGTCGTCTCGTCTGATGTTAAGCGACGATGCGGCCTACGATGAAGCGTGCTTACCTAGAAAAAACCGATTCACTATCGACTTGAAGACACCAAGATTATAAAATATCGGTGAAAATCCACTCTGGTAGCTCATTACACAGCTTAGACGTTCTTATCACAAATGTAGAGTATAACCTCTTTGTTCGTGTCTTAGGAACATCAACCATGAAACGATGTCGCTTTCTTGAGCTACGAGCACCCAACTAATGAGTTAGTTGGTAATAATCCTATTAAAATTTTGATTGCACAAGCTGCCCACTAAATGTTCCCACTGCTGGGACTCGGCCTTCTCTCGTATGGAGAGAATCAGGGCCATAATCCGCCACGCTGACTCGGCGGTCAGCGTGGCGCCGATTATGGCGATTATGGGTTGGTGGATGACACATGTTTTCGAAAGATTCTAGGTACATGTCGGTTTCCTCACGATGTTTTCCTTCACCGTTATAAGTTAGCGGCATTACGCACATGACATTGAAAATACAGTGGTGCGCGTAGGGTTAGAACCCGGGGTTTCCGGATCGCCAGTCGCCGTTCGCCGGACTAGACCAACCGTAACTTTTTAACGTACATTTTGATTACCAAGTGGAAATGATATGTTTTCAAATAGGTATTTTTTAAACAAAAAGTATACAAGTACTGAACTACACGCAGCTACAAGTTTAGTTATCGCCGGCGCCAGCTTTCGCCACGTTTAAAAAGCTATCAAACTGACAATAAGGGCGGCCATTTTATGAGGCTCATAAAACAAGTTTGGTTTTTGTCTACAACAATATGTCGGCTTTTTTTTATACTCGAGCGGGCGTGTGACGTAAACTTATGAAATTCGAGGATGAGCAAAAATATTATTAGCTTTTTCTTGTGAGCGATGGAGATAATCATTAGTCCTAAGCCTAATTCAATCCTATTCTTGGTATTTAATTATTGGGATAAACAGATCTTAAGAAATCCACTCACTCCAAAACAATCTCTCGTATTACATGTATTAGGAGTACTCATTAGTTCTGTATATCAGAATACCGACAATCCAACATGTCATGATTCAAATTTTAAAATAAATTCAATGTATTGTGTTAAAAAAATTGTCCTACAAAAGTACTAATACATGTTAGTATTAAAGTTATGGAGCAATTAGTAAAGTGCTCTCATTTCGGTAAGGGTAGAACCTTCTTTAGAAACGAGTTTACACAAATTGAAATACTTAAGTACTCACTTTAGCTGTGCATTGTGTCCCGTAGCACTGCAATTATTTAATTAGATCAAATGGACAGTTAGTCATTAACATAAATAAAAAAAAAAACAAATTAACTCTATACTGAAATTAAAAACATTTACAAATAAATAAAACTATAGAATCAAAGTGCGACCTAATCGCTTACAGCTGTTCCTTCCGGGCAACTGTGTAATTGAAACAAAATTACTCGACTCGACAATGTAGTATAGGACTGTAGTATTGCACAGTAGTGGTAGGACTCTTGGCAGAATCCGCCTGGGGAAGTATCACGCCTTTGCCAGTTATTTTACCGCCAAGCAGCAATGTGCAAACATTACTGTATTCCAGTTTGAAGGGTAATGTTTCCAGAGAAATTACAGGGCTTAGAGATGTAACAACTTAGATCTCTGGGTGACGAGCGCAGTGCAGTGCTAGAAAATGATTTGGACTCTTCATGTTCCAATAGCTGCGTGTCACTGTGCTGTTATGTGGCAGGCGTGTTGCTTACCATCAGGCACATGTCCTGCTCGTCTCTTCAATATTTATTTTAAAAAAAAACTTTTACGATGGAGCGCTCTTACCATAAAGAAACTAATTAACCTTAAACTTGAAGACAGGGAGTCATCCGACGCTAATTATAAATCTACTCGAATATTAATCCCTTAAAAATGTACCTTGTTTGTTACTAAAACTGTTATGTGAGTAACGATGGAAGATATCGTGAAGAAACTAGCGTATTCCAAGACAAGACATGTTTTTCGGTGGAATGTGTTAGCCGCCAGTCCGTACTTGGCCAGCGTGGTGGGTTATTACCGTGATTCTCTCCTTGCGAGAGAAGCCCCAGAGTCCCAGCAAGAACTTCAAATGGTCTGTTTCATAAGCAGCCCATTAGATGTTCCCACTGCTACTAGAGGCCTTATCACAAGGAGAGATTCAAGATCATAAATCATCCGTTGGCCTAGAGTGGGTTGGCGAATGCCACATGACCTCGAAAAATAGAAACTAAGTAAGTCGGTCTCCTCACGATGTTTTCCTTCATAGGTAAAGCCAGTGGTGATAACAAACTTGTACATTTGGACAAATACTCTAAAGGTAAAATAAAATATGTTGTTTGTTATGTTGTAAAACAATCAACTTACCGTCGCCACGCACGCCTCTCCATCACACTGTCAACAGATTAATCACACTAATGTAACACAAAAAAGTTTGCACACGCGCAAATGAGGGCAGGGACAGACATCAGAGAGAGACAGTTTTATTCTCTTTAGGACTTTTTTTCAGAGTCCACCTAGGGAAGTACCACACCTTTGCCAGTGATTTTACCGCTAAGCAGTAATGTGAAAACATCATTGCGTTTCGGTTGGAAAGGCAATGTTTATAGGTAAATAACAGAACAAAGTAAATCATCTTGTATATCTGGGTGACGACTGACGAGTGAAGTATCCACTTGTTAGTCCCTTAGGTATTTGCGTTTTACAATTTTGGCGGGGAAAACGGGTGTCAGGTTACCTAAAGGCAGCGTTTCGCGCCGCGACCGCGACCGCGACCGGCACTTGACACTATTTTTATTCTACCGCCAAGCAGTAATGTGCAAACATTACTGTGTTCCGGTTTGAAGGGCAATGTTTCCAGAGAAATTACAGGGCTTAGAGATATAACATCTTAGATCTCTGGATGACGAGCGCAGTGCGGTGCTAGGTAATGATTTTGGCTCTTCATGTACCAATAGCTGCGTGTCACTGTGCTGTTATGTAGCAGGCATGTTGCTTACCATCAGGCACATGTCCTGCTCGTCTCGCCACTCTTTATTTAAAAAAAAATAAATAAAAATTGAATTGTATGGGCGCCAGTTCGCGCTGAGACCGCGACAGGAGACCGAGACAGGTCGCGGTCGCGGTCTCGGCGCGAACTGGCGCCCATACAATTCCATAACGTCAAGTGCCTGTCGCGGTCTCCGGTCACGGTCTCCTGTCGCGGTCTCGCGTCGCGGTCTCAGCGCCAACTTGTACCTTAAGTGTGTTGTTTACGCTTTGGCATATGAAGTGCCGCCGTACTTGTACGTGTTTAAGCCCATTATTCTCAAGAGCGTTTCAAAACGCTTCTAGCGGTATATTTTGTTTATAATTAGTGTACTAAATGTAAGCTAACATTTTTGATACTTGACTCGATTTTTTTTCGAATTCTAGAGTGTTCTGAAGCTATAAGATTTTAAATTATAAGATAGACGTACTTAATGATTTTATGTTTTAAATTTGTTGTATATGATATAACAAACATGAAAATACAAAAAGTACATTCTATAGCGTAAATTAGTTTTTTTTTTAATTTTCAATACTTCGGGACCATTTTCCCGCCAAAAATTTTTTGTTTTTTTTTTTCATTTTACGATGTTTCTATGTAAATGAACTTTAATTTTAATGTAATTTATGTCAAAATAAATACCGGTTCAAGGAGATGCCAATAAACAAAAAAAAATACCTTCCCAAATAAAAATACGAAAATTTTCTTTTGGCGCCAAAAACCCAACCGCAAAAGATAAGCTTGTTTGGTTTGCATTAGTGGTCCCCAAAGAGACCAGGGAGTTTTGAGCGGGTATAGAGCTACCCAGTGATTTGTAGGTCCTACTCTTCATATTTGAATAGATACTGGTATGGTGTTGTTAGACCACATAGACCTGTTTCTTACCATCACGTTTCTCATTTTATCGATTTTATAAAAACACTACAATTAGTTAAATTGGTTGACGAGCGAAATAGAAGGAGAACTATTTTTATATATGGTATTCCCTGTTATGTAGAGGCATCCTCGTCATAATGTTAACTTTTGATAGGATGCAATATGGATACAATATTTATTAGTATGTAAAGAAAAATTTAAGTCCTTTTCTTTGACTTAAATATTCTGCTTATCAAAAGTTATCGTAACAAGATGATATACACAGACGTATAATACATATTATTATTTCATGCTAGAAACTGGTACAGTTACCATGATAAAACAAATCAGAAGCAGTAAAAAAATATTTTGTATAAATATTTGTATTTCTAATACGAATATTTGTGCAATTTTTTAAAGGATTAGTTAGTACCTATAGGCTTACACTTCAATGGTATCTCACCTGGTGTTTGTTAGAGTGGGATGTGATCCTACGGCCTACGGCTCCACAGTCAGACATATCACTAATTAAGTCACTAGGCCAGTTCTTAATGCACATACAAAACACATTCAAAATTAAAAGTTCGCTCCAGAAAAGAAGACTTGCCATAGAGCGACTTCCTCTTCGTAATATCCTCATGAAGGTAACTTATAATTTTTCCTCATTTACATTAACATCAGTTCAAGAAGCTCTCCCGGATCCGGAATATTTCCGACGCTGCGAAGATTTTCCGGGGCCTGATTAGTATCTTTTTGTTCAACCCTTTAATACGCGAGGTTAAGTACGAATTACACGGCGAATAGGTATTCACTGCGTTAATGAGGGTTAAGGCAGGCTCCTGACGAACTCATTCTTAACATTTTGACTGTAGTTTTGGTGAAGATGATTAAATAGGAACTCTTACTCTTACTCTGTATAGAACACATATTAATAGGTAGTGTACCCACGGTGAGTGCACCATAGATATATTCTCAATTCGGCCACATACTTTAACAATAAACATAAGAGTGTTTATGCGTGTGTATCAAATACAATATGTAGTGTTTTTATACTGATTTAAATTTGATGTAATTTTCATACACAATTTAAAAAACTAATTTAACTATAATAATAACTTAAACTAGAAGTATGCGAAAATTGAATTAATAATCGCAGATAATTATTAGTTTATTTATTCATATATTGCATAATATAATCAATTGCACAATTAATACCACTTAAGGCTGATTAGGTCATATCTTTTGCTTTTAAAAACGCCGGTGCTAATTTATATATCTGTCTTGCTCACTCATGTTACATTTTATCCAGCCATTTTTGTCCATTTAGCAATGTTAAAGCCTTTTATGAGGTATGTTCGCCGGTGGCCACTGGCACCTAGATAATTATCTTCGAATCTTTCAGCAACCAAATATTTTCATTAGATACCTGATTAGATTTCTATGAGAAGTATGTTTTAGGAAATAAATCGCTATCATATTTGGGACAAGTTTTGTACTAATTGTATTATTTCCCATCTAAATAAATGCCGAACGTAGAAGTTTTCACTTAAAATATCTAGGATTTTCTATTTCGAAGAGATAAAGAAGAGAATTTCCAAGAATTATAATTAGGAAAAACATTCAGATGGATTACTGTATTGCTCCGAAGCATCGAACAATGCTAGTTCACTGAAAAAATCTCTCTAAAAGCTTTACCTAACATTGAAAGGACAGTTGTTGAGAATGGGATCAAGGCATTCTTGTTGTGTAATGGTTCAGTGTTATTAGAAAATGTCGTTTTTATTTTCGTCCAATCTCTATTCAGACCATTTTCCCAGCATTCAGTGGAATACATTTAATAGTCGTGTTATCAACAAATCTTTGTAGGTATTCGGGCATATATATCAACAGAGAATATCAACAAGTATAGTAGAATACAAAATACTTTATTGGCTCCACAAGCAAAGTTCACATAAGTAACATATAAAACAACATGCCCATACATTATGGCCACAAAAAGCGATCTCTATCAGATAACCTTACAATTCTATAGGAATCTATTTATAATAGTACCTCAAACACCGGAGTTTTTTTTAATCTTTGGCGTGTACAGACACACCAAAGTTATGTGTATATGTCTATATGTATGTGTACAAATGAACTAATTCTGATAACAAAATTGCTTCAAATAAAAAAATTATGATGATAAATAATGACGGATAAAATATTTTTTTCTCAGCTCTCCAATATATTTATGTACGAATCAATTGAAATAGCGGAGTAATGAAGGTAAGCCTACCTTCATTACTATCAACTTCAACTTCAATATTAAAAGGGAATGAGTAATATTAATAAATAAGAAGTGAAAATTATAGACTTATAAATTACTGTTTTCGAGATTCTTAGCTGTAAGATGTATCGGGGGTAACTACATTTTTGAAGCGAAAACTGCTTTCGACGCACCGCATACATATTTTTTCGTAGACTGTGAATGAGGCTGATTATCACACTCGGAAGTAAAAGGCTCGATCGGGTGAACTCGGGATCGCCGAGTGTACCCGAGCGAGAAAAATCAGATGCGGCTCTTCACTGTCGTGTTGTTGTATTTACTATATTCAATTTACATATTATACTCATTCCAGTTTTATTTTTAACTATCTATTTTTAGTTTTTCATAGTTATTTTTTAGTTTTCGCTTCTGCCGTGTGGTCTTAAATGAACACATTGTTTCAATTTTGTATAGGTACAATACTTTGTTAGGTACATTTGTGCAGGCAGGAATGTTCAAGTACTAAGCTATTTCCTGCGTTGTGTATAATCACATACTGCGAGTGGAACTGCGTAGCGCAAGCGGCACTGGTTCACGAGTTTGACGCGCTGCAGCCATTGTTCTTTCAGACCATTTTTTAAAATAAGTAAGTAATATTATTCACATATTTATTCAATTTTCTTTTTTTTAAGTTTTTTACAATAAATATTAACAACAAACAAAGATCATACAAAACTAAAAAAACTAGAATGCCGCCAGCAGCGAGGCAGAGCCCAAGCTACCGGTAGTTAAGGCTGCAGACTGAGGAATCTCCTGACTATACATGCCGTGTGCAGAACGACAGTAAGTAATATTATTACTATTATGCTGGTTGCCTGGAATAGATTGCTCTCAGCAATAAGGCCGCCATTTGTGGCTCTAGTTACTAAGTGTTTCTCTGTAATACTTTAAGTTGTTTGTGTCACAATAAAGAGTTTCTATCTATCTATTATAATTATATTTATGCCACACGACGCTGCCGTTTAAGGTATGCATAATTAAAACACTTTTACTACAGGACTTCACGATCTAAATTAACATTTAATTACCTTACATTGTCTACATTATGTATGTATTCAATTCGCAAAATGGAATGTTATGAAACGCAGAGTTGAATATTTGCGTTCGTCTCTATGAAACCGGGCCTTAAACTGCGGTGAGGTACTGAGTAGGTATTAACACTCGGGTAGCATCCTCTCTCCAGTTAAAGGTTAATATTGCTAATATTGCCAGCGACTTGCTTCCTGGAATATTTCAACTGAACTAATTTGATTGTTCCTGTTGTATTCTATAATAGATATTACTCTTATAGTAGATACTCTTTAGTGACACACCAAATAAAATTAAACCCAGAAAAAAAGAACAATACATTTTAAACTATACACGTGTCCACTAGTTTTTTTAGGGATGGGCATTCTGAATACACTGCGATTTATCAGCCGACCAAAATATTCTCGATTCAAAAGCTTTTTGTGTGTTTTATCTGCAGCATTAAAGACATAAGGGTCGACACACTCGAAGTATTTTTTTATAAGTACTCTCCACAATCAATAACTGTGAGATTTCTAAAAAAAATGTTGCAGTAAAACTTTAAGTATGGTTCTTTGCGCTGTCTCTATTTTTAACCGACTACAAAAAAGAAGGAGGTTTTCAATTCAGTGGTATGTATTATTTGTATGGAATGTTACGCGATAGCTTCGCCAGTTAATTGATTTTGATGATTATTTTTTGTTTGATAGATACTATTTCAGAGGTCCCATATACATATAATGTTTGTTAAAATGTATGTGGTGGTTTTCGAAATATCAATAAAAACTAAAATTTGCTGACGTTAATCTACACGACGTCACCGTTGATTTTACAAAAACAAACCAAGTCCGAGTTTAATTTTTTAAATATAATAACAATAATAATGTTTATTGAGCTTCAAACATATTTAATTAAATTATAAGTCAATCATAGACTTACAATCAAAACATCAGCAATCCTGAATAGGATGACCTTGGTACCCGAACTAAGTTTCCTGTGTAATGGCATACCAAGGCCCTCGCTCCGGTTAAACAGATTACAACTGATAAATAAAGTGGCCAAGTGCGAGTTGGACTCGCCCATAAAGGGTTCCGTTGCAGCAAGTAACATAATATACATAGTACACATAGTTCTTGTAGTTCGTTGTAACTTTGATCGAAGTTTTAATAATAGTGTATTACGTACTAAAAAAAACTACTCATCAGATCGAGTTCAAACTAATTTTCGTTGGTAGTTTGCATGGTAATGTACATCATATATTTTTTTTAGTTTTTTCATTCTCTTACTTTAGAAGTTAGAGGGGGGGGGGGGGACACATTTTACCACTTTGGAAGTGTCTCTCGCACAAATTATTCAGTGTAGACAAAAATTATATTAGAAACCTCAACATCATTTTTGAAGACCTATTCGATAGACACCCCATACCGATTTGGCGAAAAAAAAATTTTTGAGTTTCAGTTCTCGGTATGGGGCAACCCTAATTTTTATTTTTTTTTTATTTTTTTGTACAAACCTTAATGTGGTTTACAGAATATATCTACTTACCAAGTTTCAACACTGTAGTTCTCATAGTTTCGGCAAAAAGTGGCTGTGACATACGGACGGACAGACAGACAGACAGACATGACGAATCTATAAGGGTTCCGTTTTTACGTTTTACGGAACCCTAAAAAGTATGGATAAGTAATAAGTCGATAACTATTTTTTCTGCAAAAATTAAATTGTTTAAAATATGTTTTACAAGTATTTGCCCATGCGTATTGCAGTTTCGAATGGCATAAAGCTAGGTGTTGACTAGCAATACGTAGTAATTTACATTCTCTTTGACCAGGAAAGTTTAATATGACCTGACAATGTCTATAGGTGCACAATGTTTTCATAACGGGTAACAGACTCCACAAGATAAAAGACTTATTTATTTGGTACACTTCACTTGGATTCAATAGCATCTAAATTCAGTCCACTGAATAGCATTTAGTAAGCCAGCACACTAAATTCAGAAGCGAGGATTGATTGCTGTTAACTTCACTTGCTTCTAAACTTGCTTTTGAATTTAGTCTACTAACCTTGCTTCTAAATTTGCTTCTGAATTCAGTTACTAAATGTAGCCAAGTACCTTTAATGGAAGACGTTTATCGATTGTCTCGCCCAAATATTTTATGGATCTTGTGCGTTCAATTAGACAACAGAAGAAACAAATCAACTCCGTTTTCAACAATACTTCGTCCAATGTTTTCTCAATCTGTGCCGGAGACGATAGTTCACAAAGTCCTATAATATATAGAGAGTAAATAATGGATTAAAAAAAAACTTTAGTAAAATTTCAAATATTGACAGATACCTACGTCTAAAAGTTGAGTATAGGTAAATAAAAAAAACATTTGTATTTTCACTGACAAATTTTGCCTGACTGCGCAAGAAAAGCAAAAATTGTATACTTATTCTTAACAAAAAATACTCTTTTCGACAAAACGAAATGCTTCTTTTCTAATGCGAGATTTACGGTGGCTTCAAGCCTT
Source organism: Ectropis crepuscularia (assembly GCA_963693475.1). Taxonomy (NCBI): domain Eukaryota; kingdom Metazoa; phylum Arthropoda; class Insecta; order Lepidoptera; family Geometridae; genus Ectropis; species Ectropis crepuscularia. The sequence continues at coordinate 28,177,693 of OY856355.1, forward strand.
TGTTCAAGTACGGGAAACGTCGCCACACAGGGAAAAGTAGCGTATTTTTGTGTCGGCGGAAGGGGCACAGTGTCTCGTTGTAGAGATGGTCTTTTTTAAACTATATTTAACTTTGTCGGTCGCAATGGATCGTATGCCTTTGATCTGAATTCCAAAATATCGATATAACAATAAAATTGGCAGTCATAGGAACTGCCGATAGAAGTGAAAACTTGATAGCTTACCTTGAAAACTACACGGGTGTAATCGGAGGGCGTGGCCTCGCCATCTTGGCATAGCCATCTAGAAATGCGTCAGCATTTCCCATTGGCTGATGCGTTTCTAGATGGCCATGCCATGATGGCCGGTCCACGCCTTTTCAGCATTTCCCATTGGCTGACGTTTTTCTAGATGGCCAATAGCCATGGTACCGAGTTTACCCGAAGCTTTCTAATCATACCCGAGCGTGACGAATGAATTCAATTCACAGCCCACGAAAAATCTGTCTAGGCGCGCCTAAAGAAGTTTTCATTTCAAAAACACAATTAAAATAATTGTGGATACACTAGGTGTTGTAGGATAGGTAGGAACTGTGTTCCGAATTTCAACCCGCCCTTCTACCGCGTAACTATACCGGCTATGGCTTTTTTATTGCTGTCTCTATCATTTCAAGCGAAAAGAAAAGAGAGAACAATATCAAAGCTAAGACCGTTTACGTTAGGCGGTAGACCCTCGGGTCTGTTGAGCTGTCGCGAAGTCATTGAGCAACAGCGGTAATATACAAACATCACAATCAAATCTTATGGAGTAGGCTTCAGAAAGAAGAAAGGTATTAATTTAGCAATTTACAGTTTTATAGAAACTATTTTAACTAATTTAGATGCTAAACTACCAGTATGCGCGCTTTATATGGATCTTACTAAAGCGTTTGATTTTGTCGATCACAATATATTATTAGACAAACTAGAGGCGTACGGTATTAGAGGCAATGTGCACGACCTTATGAGATCTTATTTATCAAACCGTCAACAGAGCACACACATATGCAAAATTTGCTCCGATTCAAAACGGGAGATCACATATACGTCGAAATACGAAAAAGTTAAATATGGTGTACCACAGGGCAGCGTGTTAGGCCCGCTACTGTTCTTAATTTACATTAATGATCTGCCAAACGTAACGAAACACCCGACTGTCTTATTTGCGGATGATAGTACGGTATTATTCATTGGTACGAATATTTCATGCGTTGAAAATGAAATTAGGAAGGCTCTAGACAGTATCCTGAATTGGTTGGAAATTAATAATTTAAAAATAAATCTTAGCAAAACAAAACTAATGACATTCAGGAATAGAATTAACAAATTAAATAAACTTGATGTTATTTATTCCGGAAATAAAATCGAAACAATAGACGCAACGAAATTCCTAGGTTTACATCTTGATATTAACTTAAACTGGAAAAATCTGGTCGAAAGCGTATGTTCAAGGCTAAATCAATATTCATACGCACTCCATATGTTATCAAAGAGAGCAAGTAAACCTACTTTATTATCAGCATATAATGGAAATGTCTCGTCGCTGCTTCGATATGGTATTATATTTTGGGGCAATAGCTCAGGAAGGCATATGGTTTTCAGATCACAAAAGAAATGTGTTCGGGCTATCAGCAAACTGCGTCAAAGGCAATCGTGTAGACCTCATTTCCGCAAATTACAAATTTTAACGTTGCCTTCCTTATATATATATGAATGTGTAATGTTTGTGCGGAACAATTTGTCATTATTTGAAAATCTAAAGAGTGAGCGTCATAAACATAAAATTAGAATTCCTGTGCATAGCACAACATTATTAGGAAACAGTGCACTTTGCATGGCTCCTATGATTTACAACCACTTGCCAGAAAGTTTGTTGAGTATAAAAGAAATATATTTATTTAAAAATAAATTAAAATGCATTCTGACAGAGAAGGCATATTATACAGTTAATGAGTTTCTGACTGATAAATTAGATTCAGATTTGTTATGATTTGTAAGCTTTTATTTATTTGTGGACATTGGAATCATAGCTAAATTAATTACTATAATGCTTTCATTATTATTACTTTATAAATTAATAAACAATTTTATGATTATGTGAATAGTTCATAATAAGGAATTTGCAGCCCTTGAATGGTGCAAATCCACAGTATCTAGTATCACGATTTTTTGAGCTTTTAATTTGGCCATTGGTATTTGGTATAATTGTTTTATTAATGTAAACAATAATAATGAAATTGGTAGTCCTTGAATAGGCCGTTTAGTGTGGTAAATTAAGAAAAAAAAAATGTTTTTTAGCAAATTGTCATAGACAACCTGATATTTGCATGCCGTAAGGTTGATTATGGAGTTCTCAATGTAAACATATAAGATCTTATTGTAATTACCCATTTTCGCTAATAAAGAAATTTATTTATTTATTTATTATAATACATATGTGTTCCGATTTGAAAGGAATATTTTCACAGAAAATAATGTAGTTTCTCTGGAAATATTTCCTATAGTGTTAGCATAGAGATATTTCATGTTATATTATGTGGCGAGTGTAGTGCAGTACTATGAAATTTGGACTCTTCATGTTCCAATGCCTGCGCGATACTGTGCTTTTTGTAGCAGGCGTGTTGCTTACCATCGCCGTCCCGTCACTCTTTACCATAAAAACAATATTTAGGTAGGGTTGTATCGATTCACAGTTCAGATCGCATAGTATCGATCTGATTTGAGAATCGAATCGGATATGCGCATCACTAGCTCGTCGTGTACAAGTAAGTTAACTTAGAAAACAAAACAAAATAACTCCACCGCAAACTACATATCGCTTTCACGTCACATCCAATAACAGGATACATATAATAATTTGGACATGTTTGTTGGCAGCTAATGAAGCGAGCCCAGAACCACGGATTTGTCGTCCTCGTCCACATCTCACACTTTCCTTTCCTGTTTACGTGATGCTGCGGAGGAATAGACAAGAAAAATATGTGATTTAATTATTTCCGATTTCCGTAATCTGATGATACGTAAATAAGTCTTCCGTGTCGGATGGACCGAAAAAAACATTGCTACGGAGTGCTGATAGAAACTGAAAACTTGAAGAAATACTACGTTTATACACAACTAACAGATCTATACAGTTATACCCGTATAGTTCCCGTTTGTGTTAATTTCCTAGAATAAAAATAGCCTAAGTGTTATTCTAGATAATAATCTAACAGTGTTTCAAATTACAACCAGAGCTATTATTGAGTAGCTCCGATTTTATTGAGCTACAAACATCCTTAAGCATTTTTAATTTTAGTAGCATGTGAATTTACAACTACACAAGTATTAAATAATCAAATTGTTATTATTATTATTAAATAAATATTAATTATTATTAAATCAGGCTCGTATAGTACGATCTTGATAAGTTGTAAGGATTTTACCAAACGTTAGTAAACAGGCTATAAGGTAATCAAAAATATTAGGTACAGATAGTAACATTGTTTTAACAAATGGTGCTTCTGAATTAATTTTAAATATTACTACGTCTACTTACATTAGCTTCAAAGATAAGGACAATTTAATTTCCATCTTTGAAATGTTATCAAATATATTTAAGTTTTATGCAAAGGAGATAACGTAATAATTAATTTAGAATTTATGAGAATCTTCTATTATTAATTTGTGGACTAAATTATTTTAGTTACAATGATTTTCGTAATGTGTTATTTATATAGTTTTATGTATATTTTTTCTAGTGTTCGATTAATTAGGTACTATTAAGAGATAATAAGTGTATTGACATCTGCATTTGCCTATGATTTATTGAACTAGTGGGTTGGTTTAACTGAACAGCTTACTGCTGGGATTCGGCGCCTTCTCTCGCAAGGAGAGAGTTAAGCCCATAATCCACTACGCATTGTGGGTCCACTTAGCGGGTTGCCGGATAAAGCATGTCCTTCTAATATATCATAACAATTCTGTTTTCTTACAATGTTTTCTTTGATTTTTATAACCAGAAGTAATGAGAAACTATTACATCTGCAGGAGAAAAAGCAACCAGAAGTGCCGGTGGGATTCAAACCTACGACCTCAGTATGCAGGGCCGGATTTAGGGGAGGGCAAACGGGGCATATCCCCCGGGGCGTCCACAAACGGGGGGCCTCCACAACAGACACTTCGAGAAAAAAAAACAAATTTCGACAGGAAACAACCTTTAGGTACGTTAATATTAAACCATTTGTAGTCCGGGCTTACGAACCTCCGCCCCGGGGGCTCCACACCTCTAAATCCGGCCCTGTCAGTATGCAATTCAATATAAGAATTGTATTATAGTCTGGAATATAATTAGATATACCTAGCCTGGGTTGATAGTTGGAACATAGTTAAATAATGCTTTGCAATAAAATATTAACTGCTTTTTAAATCTGAAGATAATAAAGAAAAAACGAACGTTTAGACGCAGCTAGTACGTTTATAATAGTATGAATATACCATCGCGTTCAAGAGATCTTTTTAATCCTACTTAATATTATAAATGTCAATGTTTGGATGTTCGTTGCTCAATCACGCCCTAACGTACGAACGGATTGGGCTGTAATTTGGAACACAGTTAGATTATAGTCTGGAAGAACACATAGGCAACTAAAACAACAACAAAATAACACACTTTTTATCCCAATAAAACAAGTGGAACAACGGGAACGGGAACTACGCGGGTAAAACCGCGGGGCACTGCTAGTAACTTGTAAAGAAATACGTCACAAAATAAAGTTGCGGTTCCACACACGTAAACTGCCTCTATAGTAATCGCTAAAAACCCGTTTGATCCCTCGGGGTCGAATTCCGGCAGATCCTTTAGATTTAGGGGTTGTTTATACACAAACAACCGCCCTGCAAATTTCACGTTTCTACGGATACACCAATACATAATAAGAGAGTGAAGATGCGGACATACTTCAAAATAGGATATATTGGTCGCAAACATAATAAACTTACGCGATTCGTGTCATCTTAAATAAATTGCATTGCTCGGAAATGATGAGATCTTGTTAAATGTTTGTGTTTCAATAAAGTATTTGTATTTTTATTGCGATGGTCGTGGTCACGGAAAGGCGACACGTGGTCACAGTTTTGGGAACATGAAATGACAAACAATTGAATTCGAATCTAATACTAAAAAAAAAAAGTTACATCTAAGTCAATGTCAATAAAATCGAACGTTCTTGTCAGCTGTGGGTACCCACAGCTTGTTTTAAACATTATTTCTTAAAGGTTAATTCTACAATTAGGCAATGTATAATTGAAACGTTACCTTTATTACGATCGCAAAATATATCCTTGTCACATCTGTAGTCAGAACAGTCCAGGCGCCGGCTGTTACCGCCCCCTAACCCCTAACAGACAGATGATTGGTCTTAATTTTGAGCAGTGTCTTCTGAATGGGGTCTAACAATAGTTTTAATATTCGGTTAAGTTTTGTCACAATAAATGTGTCATCATTTGTCAAAATGTTGTTTTTTTTTGTAGCAAAAGTTAGCACAAACAGCCTACTAAATGTTCCTACTGCTGGGACTCAGGGGCTTCTCTCGCATGAAGAGAGTCAAGGCCATAAACCACCCGCTGGCCCAGTGCGGGTTGGTGGATGACACATGACTTCGAAAGATTCTAGGTACATGTCGGTTTCCTCACGATAGTTTTTCTACACCGTTTCAAGTTAGCGGCAGTACGCGGTTTTGTATCCGGAGTATCCGGATCGGTAGTCGCCGTTCTCTCGACTAGATCAGCGGTAACTTAGATAAAGTTCAGTACCCCAGAAATCTGTTCTGTTTCCTCTCTTCCTTCCTCATTCCTCTAATGATTGTCACTTAGCCCCACCGAGAAGTAAAGGCCGATACAGCCGTACCTCATCCATCACCCGACCTATCGCGTCCGGCGGAGACCGGAACCAAAGCTGCATTAACCTAAGCCACATTTAAAACACGAGCCATGACTCGGGAATATTCGAGAATACTTGCCGGAAGAATTATGAAAAATTGTTATGCCTTGTTCGGTTGGCTGGTCCTTATTAAAAATCCTGATATCACGATAAGAGGAGGAGACGAACATCGAAATAAATAAGTTAACATTTCAAATACAATACCATCTGACCCCAATCTAAACTGAGCTTGTATGTTATTATACTTACTATGATGGCTGATATGACACTCATTAAAAATCTGTTTTTAATAAGTGTCATATCAGCTATCAATATCATACATATTTTAAGATATCACGATTGTTCGATTGCTCTATATTATTGAAACTCAACCTCAAATTCCTTTCTTGTTTAATTTGTGATCATAATGTGTCTAATTCACCGTCTTCGAACTAGTTAAAAACTGTATTTCGGAGTCCGGTGGCTTCCTCCAAAGGATTTCTAAAATTTTATTATTAAAAAATATTAGTAACAATAGTGTTGTTACTGCAGCCTGCCCGAATTAATTTCATGTTGAACATCTAATTTAAATGGTAGCTAAATTTAACTAATATTACAAGTGAGAAAGTTTAAATGTTTGGATATTTAGATGTTTGTTATTCCATCACGTCGGAGCAACCGAACGAATAGGATTTCAATTTAGAACACAGTTCGATAAATAGTCTGGAATAGCAGAATAGTATACAGACTACCTTCGCACTTATGCATTGCGACCCGCTCCACTGCTCTGCCATTAGTCTAATTACAACGTCGATACATTAACATGTTGGTAACGCGAGATCATACAATTTTCTACCACCCAAAAACCAAACTATAAAAAGTTTTCACTTCAAGAAAGCACGAAATTTTTCCAGTTTACCCCACCCCGTATTACATACCTATGTGGAAAGCTAAACAAAATATGGTCCGGTTATTCCTGCGAACAAATCTCCAGATGTCGAGTAAACTGACAAGTCATATCACGTATCAGTTTCTGGTCGAGTGAAGCGAGCGCTCGCACTTCCATGTCGGACGGGCTTCGGGAGGCGGTCGATGACACACGAGTGACGGGAGCGATGGTCGCGGCTCACTGCGCGGGGATCGACGTCGACAGTGTTTAGCTGACAACTGTCGTCTTTGAACCCTTTTTTGTTACACTAATATTGTTAAGGCAAAATATTGTTTATTTGTTAGTTTTTGACGTGATAACGTCTTATAATTCGATGAAGCCGGCTGCACGCCCACAAAACATGACGTCATGTAGCGTTACCGGATTACCGTCGGTCGTTACCTCGCAGCATGTTTGTTACAGTTGTATTAATTATTTTGACCAGTAGTTCAAGCGGGGATGTAGCTCAGTGGTAGAGCGTTCGCTTTGCATGTGAAATGCCCCGGGTTCGATCCCCGGCATCTAAAAGCTTTTTTGCATTGTTTTGATTGAAAATTACTAAATTCTACTGATTACTTTTTACATACAAATCTATTAAACAAATGAAATTAAAATTTTCTTTTGAAAAATGCTACCATTCCATCAGTATTTTCTTAAGACGTTATCACGTTCTATCGTCAGTAAACCGACTTTACAGACATTTTTTTTTCTTGTAATTCTAGCAGTACCTTGCAGTTTTACCCGAGTAGTTCCTGTTCCCAAACTTGTATCGCAAATAAAATTTGTTTATGAGCTATTTCAGTTTATAATCTAATTGTGTTTCAAATTTCAACCCGAGCTGTTCAGCCATTGGAACGTTATTAAATAACATACATCCACACTTACACATTTATACAATAAAAATAGTAAGATAAAGTGACGGAGCAAACAATATATGTGCGTGATGGCGAGCCATTCCTGTCCAGAACAGCATAGTAACAGGCGGCTATTTGAAAACGAAGACTTGAAATCACGGCACTGCATTGCGTTTGTTGTTGAGAGGTATAAGAAATTCCTTACTTAGCCCTTAAATTTCATTGCAATCATTACCTTTTGGGGACCGTGTCACCTCCGTCCGTGGGGAAGCACCTGTACACAGAAACCCCCCACACGTGGTCCCTGGGTGGTGCAAATCGGGTGACAAACATACCGGTGGTAGGCTTTGGCCGTGGCTGGTGACCACCCGCCAGACTGAGTCGTGCCGCCAAGCGGCCTAGCCGTGTTCCGGCATGTAGTCTGGTGACGCCGTTAGGGAAAACGGGTCAGAACAGTTGCTGCATAACTGCAAGACCAGATAGTTGCACACCAATACTTTACATCGGGAAGCTAGTCATGGAGGGTAGCGGGATCCGAGGCACGGTTTTTTGCCGCTACCGACCGCAGATAGTTGGGGGCCCAAGTAGTGAGCTAGCCACTCATGAAAGGCTGCCCCGCCATCTAGCGAAAAATCCCGGGATGCGCTATCCTGCCGGTTGGCGACCGGATGACAAGGCCAGATAGACATCCCCGGGGGGGCTCGGGCGTCCCCGCAGTCTCCAGACTAGTTTCCCATTGGTGTATTTGTGTTGTGTGCTGTGACCGTTGGTTGGCAGTGTGCAGCCTCGTTCTACTTCCGTTTTCCCACCGACAATCACTCTCAAAAACTAATATGAAAAGTAAAAACAGAAACATAGTGAAACAGCGGCTGCACTCCTTGTCTCTCAAAGTGCACCTCACTAATATTCGAGGTCTGCACTCTAATATCACCCCAGTCCACCATCACCTCGAGACTGAGCAGCCGTCACTCTTGTTTCTTACGGAGACGCAGATAGGATGTCCGTCGGACGTGGCGTACCTAACCTATCCAGGGTATACCTTGGAGCACAACTTCAAGCCGCGTGCTGGAGTGTGCCTGTACGCCCGTGACGATATCTGCTGTCGGCGTCTCCGTAATCTTGAGGACACCAGGTTCTCTGTTCTATGGGCGCTGATAGACACAGGCATCGACAAAATTGTCTATGCCTGTGTCTATCGGTCGCACAGTGGAGATCAGGAGACAACTCGGCTCACCGATTATTTGAGTGAGGCAGCGGACGCGGCTCAGCAGAAGTACCCATCAGCCCAATTAGTGTTACTGGGGGATTTCAACGGCCACCATAAGGATTGGCTGTACCCATACCGGGACACTGACCATGCTGGGCTGGAAACGAGAAAGCTGGCTTTGTCGTTAGACCTAACCCAGCTGGTCCAAGAGGCGACACGGGTACCAGACGTTGAGTCGCATACTCCCTATTGCTTAGACCTTCTGCTGACAACTGATCCAGACCGATACTCCGTGGCGGTATATTCGCCGTTAGGCAGCTCCGACCACTGTCTGGTGAAATCAGTATCCGTTTACCATCCGCCCGATCTCAGCCCCAGAGGCAACCGGCGGCTATGGAAATACAAGTCAGCAGATTGGGACGAAATGCGTTCTTTCTTTGCATCTTACCAATGGCAGCCACTGTGCTTCTCTTCTGGTGACCCGTCAGCCTGCGCGGATGCTGTGACTGATGTAATACGTACGGCTATGGAATATTTCATTCCATACTCTGACGTTTCATTATCCAGCAAAGCTCGCCCATGGTTCGGTTCTCAATGTAAAAGTGCTGAAGCATCTAAACATGAGGCCTACCTAGCCTGGGTTGATGCTCGACAGCGTAAGGCAAGGGATACACACCGCAAAAAGAAAGCGTTTAACAGGGCTGCTAAGGCATGCAAAAGGGTTCTTCAGAGGGCTCGATTTGATCACATTAGTCGAATAGGGAACAAACTAGCTTCGTATCCTGCGGGTAGCAAGGCGTTTTGGTCCCTAGCTAAATCGGTCGAATCGAACTTCTGCCGCTCTTCACTGCCTCCAATGCTGAAACCTGATGGGGCGCTGGCTCACACCGCAATGGAGAAGGCAAACTTGTTTGCATCTCAGTTTGCGGAATCTTCGCGTCTAGATGCTGGTAGTGCGATTCCTCCTACTCCACCTGGCAGTCCGACTTTGATGCCGGAAATGCATATTCGCCAAATGGAGGTTCGTAAAGTGCTACGTAATCTGGACGTGAATAAAGCCAGCGGCCCGGACGGAATTCCTGCCCTAGTGTTGAAGGCTTGTGCACCTGAGTTGTCTCCTGTACTAACGCGCCTGTATAGACTCTCTCTCCAAACTGGGCAAGTACCGAAATCGTGGAAGCTTGCTAACGTGCAACCTGTGCCCAAAAAGGGTAGTCGTGCTGACCCTGCCAACTACAGGCCCATCTCGGTCACGTCCATACTCTGCAAGACTATGGAACGTGTCTTAAACCGCAGGCTCCTGGCATACCTAGAATCTAACGACCTCCTCAGTGACCGGCAATACGGGTTTCGCCGAAACCGGTCGACTGGGGATATTCTGGCGTATGTCACTCACATCTGGAGTGAAGCTATCGAGAAACACGGGGAAGCACTTGCAGTCTCCCTGGATATCTCGAAGGCTTTTGACAGGGTTTGGCATGATGGCCTTATTAGCAAGCTTTCTAGTTATGGTTTGTCTCCAGGTTTTATTGCGTGGATATCGGACTTCTTGAGAGATCGGTCCATACGAGTTGTCATTGATGGCTGCTCGTCGGACCAAATGGGTATCAATGCCGGAGTCCCTCAAGGGTCGGTACTCTCTGCGACGCTTTTTCTGCTACATATCAACGATCTGCTGAAGCCCGGTATCTTTGGGTACGCAGATGATAGCACCGTTGTGGAGAGTTACATGTCTAGCGCGAGAGCCAGCGGTCAACAAACTAAGGTATTGAGAGAGAGTATGGTCGAGCGTTTGAACTTGGCCCTTGAGGCAGTCTCTGAATGGGGCGAAACCAATCTGGCCAAGTTTAATGAAGGAAAGACGCAGGCGTGTCTGTTCTCCGCAAAAAGGAGTCAATTTCTACAGACTCCTACTTTTCGAGGTGTATCCGTGCCGGTTACTGATCATCTTGAGCTTTTGGGTGTTACCCTGACATCTACACTCAACTTTGGCTCATATATCGAGTCCAAGGCTAAATTAGCTGCAAAAAAACTAGGTGTCCTCTCAAAGGTGCGAAAGTACTTCAAGTCTGAACAATTGCTTTTATTATATAAAGCACAGATTCGCTCTTGTATGGAGTACTGTTCGCACCTTTGGGATGGATCGGCTAAGTATCAGCTTGAGGCTCTGGAATCGATCGAGAGGCGGGCTAAAAGGCTCATAGGCAATAATTCTCTTGTGCGAAAAAGACTGCAAACTCTTGAACATCGCCGGAAAATTGCTAGCTTATCGGTTTATTATCGGATACACTTCGGAGAGTGTGCATCTGATCTGCATGATCTAATACCACCTAGCCCTTTTTTCTATCGGACTTCTCGTAACTCGAAGAAGCGGCATCGTTTCATGGTTGATGTTCCAAAGACACGAACAAAGAGGTTTGACTCTACTTTTGTGATAAGAACGTCTCGACTGTGGAATGAGTTGCCTGAGTGGGTTTTTCCCGATGGTTATAATCTTGGTGTCTTCAAATCGAGAGTGAATCGGTTTCTTCTAGGTAAGCACGCTCCATCTTAGACCGCATCGTCGCTTAACATCAGGCGAGATGGTGGTCAAGTGTAAACCTATAAATGTTAAAAAAAAAAAAAAAAAAAAAAAACCTTTCAAAACGGAATATTTTTGGACAATACTCTCAGCTACTAGATACTAATAAATACCTACAAATAACTGGACTTTAAAATAATTGCGACCACTTTAATGCACATTTACGTGCTCATGCACAAAAATTGCTTTGCAAAAGTTGAAAAAGTTTTGCTTGAGCAAAAGTTCGAGAAGGTCGGTAAGTTGTTGGTTCTCGTAAACATTGAGGAAATATTAAGGATACATATAAGGATACGGCAATCATTACAGGTGTTAAATTTCCACCCAAGACAAACGTAATGAAAGCGAATGTTTGTAAAGAGTCGTCTGTGTGTAGGGTCACAGATTTCCCGAGTGCCTAAGGTTACATAGATACGTGATGTTTGTGAGGCGCAGGCAATAGGACGATGTCTGACCCGAATTCAGATCTAGACCTCATTATTTGTGTGGATCGTATTTCAGCCAATAGGAGCGAATACTGTAAACCGCTTTTGGTAAATTTCAGGATTATTTCGCTCGATATCTTACTGTAGTGGTAGGACTCTTAGCAGAGTCCGCCTGGGGAAGTACCACACCTTTGCCAAATATTCTACCGCCAAGCAGTAATGTGCAAACTTTACTGTGTTCCGGTTTGAAGGGCAATGATTCCAGAGAAATTACAGGGCTTAGAGACATAATATCTTAGATCTCTGGGTGACGAGCGCAGTGCAGTGCTAGGTAATGATTTGGACTATCATGTTTCAATAGCTGCGTGTTACTGTGCTGTTATGTGGCAGGAATGTTGCTTACCATCAGGCACATGACCTGCTCGTCTCGTCACTCTATGCTATAAAAAAAAAAATATGAGTCTTGTTTTTTACAACTTTTCAGTTGATTGTACCGACTTATATAAGCAGAATCAACATCCTATTAATACCATAAATGTGAATGTTTCAAACATATAGCTACACAGCTATGTACTTGGATGATATCAATTAGTTACGACAGTGTTTCCGTCAGCTTATGAGCTAACTTCAAACAAATAGTGAATAAATACCTTTTGGGCAAGCATGATACACCGTAGAGTGAGTGTTACTGCGTCAATGAAGTGCGTATGGTGATTAGCGAATTTATCCATTCAATTTGTTAAAAAACACCCGTTTCTACGTGCTTGAGCAACAAACAACCAAATGTTATCATATTATTGGGATAGCTTCATCATTAATGGCCAATTAATATCAACGAGAAGTAATATGGCGTCCCATCAGCCGCACATGCGCTCGGGACTAAATAATCCGATACGGGAGCCGTCACATTTGCGGTCACATTTTGGGCACATAAATTACTTACGTTTGCGAGGAGGAGTAAATATTCGTGCATATTACAGTCTTTCATTCCAAGGCTAAGGAACGCGTTATCGTCATTATTTTTGTACAATTTTCACTAAAAACTTCGATATTATCCATACAGTCATGTCCTGCTCATCTCATCACTCTATAGCTCTATACCATAAAAACAAAACACATAAATAAAATTAAAATGCCTGTTTCTAATATTAAAAAATAAACGTAAAATATAAAGCGTATAATAACCGATTTTTACCACATGCATGTGCATTTACAAAGACGGTACCGACAAAAACCAAATATATATTTTTTTTGTTTTTTGTCTGTCTGTTCACCTGTCTATTTACTGCGACTAATATCCAAAATGGCTAGACCGATTATTCCGCGTACCTCTATATGTATAGTGCCACGAAATACTTACCTTTACCAAAATATCCAACCGCTGGCACAGCAAGTTTATTATATATTTTAAGTTTAAACTTATTTATCCGCGTTAAGCGTTTTTGTAAGGGAAAATTCTAATAGGTTCGCGTGACTGACATGGCAATTTAGTGGCGTGGAGTCGGATTACCCACTGGCGCAGTACAACTAAAAAAACCTACTTTCTTTAAAGAATCCGTCGTAGCTTAGTGGCTGTAAAACGCGACTCACAACCATGAGGTCGTAACTTTGAATGTTGCCACGGGACCTGCGCGGGTAAAACCACTGGACTCTGCTGGTCTATACAGATATTATAAAGCTGAAGAAGTTACTTGTTTGGACGCGCTAATCTCGGGAACTACTTGACTGATTTCGAAAATTCTATCACCGCCACCGTTGGAAATGTACCTACGTGATCTCCGAGTGCTAAAAGCAAAGTGTCCGTCCGTGGGCAAAGTCGGGGAGGACCAATGGTAATAAATAAAGATGTATAACTTGCACGTACCATGAACTCTTAACATAATCCATCAATTTAAATTGGGGTGGGCTTACATAAGCAAGCTGATTTTCCATTGCAAAGATATGAAGTAGCCGAGCCAGATAAAAGCTGAGATAATACTGGCGAATCTGTGTTCTACGAGCTTTTGTTTGGCTTTGCAGCTAAGTGACCGAGCCTAACTACTTACTCTGTGATAGTACGCTATTTCGAAGATTGCTGTGAGAACCAGAGATAATAACTGTTATTTATGCATACTGTACTGTGAGCTACACTGTGACTGTGAGCTACAAAATATAAACAAACTCTAATGGGTAACAATGCTTCTCAACCGGAATTATTAAATAAGGACCGATAATATGTATTAACTAGTGAGTTTCAAACGTTAGTTAATGCTAATAAATTTAATTTAATTTCAATTTCGATTTCTGTGCATTTTTTGGGATAAAGATCAAACATTTTTACAAATTGATTAACAAGCAAAATCACTCTATCATGTTCAACGATAAACAAAAGCTAATTAAACAACATTCAAAATACAAATTCAATACAGTTTGTGTCCAAATTCAATGCCACTTAAAATACAGATAAAACCCAACAAATTGAAAAGAAAAACAGTACTTAACAAAAAGTTTGTCAAAACGTTTAAAATGTTATTTGTAGCTTAATTTTAAAGCTAAGCTAAAATTTTAATATTTACGTCGCAGATGCAACCCCCCCCCCCCCCCCCCTTCGACTGTACTCAGTTGGACAGCTTACCAGTGACGGCATAGTTCTGAATCTTAATACTTTATACCCTTTTGTCATCCTACATAGGTCTCCTGGTGGTTCATTTACTACGTAAATTTTGTTCACGGGCCTGTAGTCTATACCTACCATAAATTTAACAGTAAAACTATTGAGTAGTGAGTATCTTAGGACTGGTCTAGTCTAAAAAGGCAACTGCCGATTCGAAGCCCCATCCCAAATCCCATACGCACCTGTCTTTTCGAAATCATGTCCGTAATGCCGGTAACTTAAAATCGGCGAAGAAAAACATGGTGAAAAAACCGACTCGTTCCTAATTTTTCGAGGTCATGCTTCATCCACCAACCCGAACTGGGCCAGCGTGGTGAATTGAGCCTTGATTCTCTCTTTGCCAGAGAAGGCTCCTAGTCCCAGCAGTTACAACATCTAGTAGGCTGCTTGTGCATCAAATGTACTGAAAAATCAAATTACTGAAAACTGTACCCAAATTGTGAAGAACTTACGTGACTTAAATAGAAAATTTACCTACTGTTTGGAATCTATACTTATAATAAAACTGTAGCGGGTCGAATTCTGTACATTGAAGATATTGTAAAAAAAAATTTTTGGGGGCACTCCATAGTCGATACTGATGGCGAAACTGCATTTTTTTTCTTTCATGTCTGTCTGTCTGTCTGTCTGTGTGTATAGGGAACTCACATCACGCCGAAACTACTGATTCAATTCAAATGAAACTTGACATGATTTAAGATCATACTAAGTAGATGGTAGCTGTCTACTTTTAATCCCCAAATTCTGCACGGTTTTCTTGCAGAATGGGGTTAAAGTCAGAATGTGTTTTTGGTTGTAACTCATGTTTGCGTTATTCAATTTCGTTCATTCTTATTTTGTTAGAAAGAACACATTTTTAATATAGTCTCATTAAAATTTTAGCATTATTGGTTGTGTGGTTCGGAAATAACATAGAAATTAAATAATAACGGAATTAATAAGTTCGGTACATACTAACTTCTAAGTATTCTGTGACAATGTAAACAACAGCAGGTCTACTACGAAGTTCGATAAACGATATATCGGCCGAATTTATGAAGTTTCCGACCACGAATGACAATCGGTCGGTTGATCAGATCGGCCGTTTCGTTGGATCCGACCCTCATCCGACCTAAGTCTATAACTTCCGACCCGAAATGTATCGATCCGAATGTTTTTCGTGGTAGGCTACAATCCAATTCAGCTGTCGGTCGGATGCGATCATTCGGAGTTTGTTTTCGTAGTAGACGTGCTGGGATGTAACGGAGGTCATTTTATCGGATTCGAAGGCGGAGTCGGAGTTTTAAAATTTGATTTATCGGAGTCGGAACCGAAGTCGGAGGCATAGGCAGGATTAGAAGTGGTGGCAGGAGATACATTTTTAT
The DNA here is from genome assembly GCA_963693475.1 of Ectropis crepuscularia. Lineage (NCBI taxonomy): Eukaryota > Metazoa > Arthropoda > Insecta > Lepidoptera > Geometridae > Ectropis > Ectropis crepuscularia. The sequence continues at coordinate 28,193,618 of OY856355.1, forward strand.
TGGGTATTTTTTTTTTTGGCAAACACGTGGACACGATAAACATTGACGAGCAATTGATTTAGGAAGTTGGGATTTTGTATGTTAATTTACTATCCACCACAATAAAGGATTATCTGCAATATTTATACACCTTACCTCCGATTATAACCTCCGTTTTAAAAGTTTCGGAGCCGAAGTCGGAAACGAAGGTCTAATAGTAATCGGAGGTTCCGACTTATCGGAGTCGGATTCGAAGCTCTTTCCTGGTAGGCACACAGTACTCAAATCCGTCATCCGTCATCTATCGTCAGTTGAACGTCAGGTAATAATATGACAGTACCTGTCTTATGTTTTTCTTCAAAATGGCAGGTCATGGTACGAAACACAATCTGATATTTATTAGAAAATGTGTAATGTAGTATTTGTTGTTGTAGCGACAACATGAATAGATCATCTGTGAAAATTACAACTCTCTAGCTACCACCGTTCTTCAGATACAGTCTGGTGACAGACGAACGGACGAACAGCGAAGTCTCAGTAATAGGGTCCCGTTTTTACCACGTACATATATTATATGGAAAACAGGGAGGCGGTTTTTTGAATATTAATAAAAACTGGATGACAAGATGTTCAGGCCCACTACCAGTCGGAAGCGTGCCCAGCATGCTGGCGGCAGTACCACGCTGAATAGCGATGTATATGTGTTGGGCCAAATAAACGCTAGCATTTTGGTCACGCGTTGCGTCGGCAAAGCTCTCGGAAAGGCTTTTGAAGATGAAGTCAGCTCCCGGCCTTCACAGGCACGATGTCTCAACTCTCAACTCCAAAAGGCTTAAATATAAAACCACTACCGAGGGTTGCATATTTCCGCCGTTTGAGACGCTCAGCTGAATTAGCCGCTGCACTGGCCTTACCATGTGTCTCTCGAAGAAGTGATGGTGCCAGAGTATCGACACAAGCTGCGTCCCACACTAGGGGCCGACTCAACTTCCAAGGCAAAAAACTCATGCCGTCAGGCATTTTGCCATCGTCACGCGTAAGAACACTCCGGTTTGAGTAGGGCTGGGACATTGGCGGTGGAAAAAGCCAAAGTTTTGTGTGTGAATTGTTCACCAGTATCTATTTATCTGGACGACGTAGTCATAGCTTCTTAAATTAGCCGAGTGAACTTTTTACTTGACTCGAAATTAGTAAGTTGACGTGAAATGATAATAATTAAAGTCGGTTTTTGTTTTTTCGGATATTATTTCAATCCAAATACTGTACTAAATTTAGTGTTCAACAAGCTTCGGTGCAGAAGCAGAACCAAAGCAGAACGTTGTTTTTCTAAAATTGAATAAAATGTTATCTTACTAAGTATTATTATGTATATATTATGTAAAGGTTTGATTTGGTTGAAATTTGAAATACAGATAGTTTATATAGTCTCATATACTACCTATCACCTCGGAAAAAGCATGGGCCCTAACGAAACAAATATTAACGACAGTATGACATTACCAATTAGATTGACATTTGAAACACACATGGTTTAGAGTCAAATATTACATCGGCTGATAAGTGTATCACCTACTACTTAGGATATCATCCTGTAAAAATGTACAAGTGGGTAAGTATCAGATCACGCACATCAGCTACAGACTCTTCGTAATGTATCCTATAAAAATCCTACAAACTTAACACTACGGCTATGTTCGATACCCCACAACCTTACTACGAGTTTGTTTGATGTTGCTTAAAATATAAAATATGAAGTTGCTAAACTTGAATAAATATATTTTTGTGTGGAAAAACAAATCATTCGGTTTGTGTAATGGCCACCCATCCAAATATTTATACGTAAGTACTACGAATGCACTAATAAGGTCGCAAGATCAACGTACGCGAACGAAGTAGCGGGTTCAGCTAGTATCTAATAAAAACCGAGCAGCCTAAATTCCTACGCAGACATTCTGAAAGAAATAGTCTCATAGTTTACAGCGCTTAGTACTGTCGAACCTGGATAAGTCAGAGGTACAGGAACAATCTTTATTGTTTGTACACATAGGTATTTTGAATTAAAGTTGATCCATACAATCTGGCCGCTTCGAGGCACACAATATGTTTGGTAATACAATTTGTTTTTAGAAAAGGGTTAAAATAATATGAAAATTAAATTAAAAAATGTTAGTAGTCCATGTTTCAAACTAATTTGAATTTTTGGATTATGTTTTGAGTCTGTGATACTTACACTACAGCAAATAAAACATAATTTTTAAACAATTATTTATGATTCACCCACTCAGAGCACCTTCGTTTTCTTTAGGTATTGTCTTTTAAATATTCCTTTACAAAGTATTTTCGCTGACGCAATACTCACTTAACCAGGTTTGACTGTATCTAACCGTGATTTGGTCAGTCAGGTTTGATAGAGTGTGATGTCCGCGGCGAACGACAGGCCTTTTATCAGTCTGTCGGACTGCGGCGGGCCGGGACGACAGGCGGGTTGTCGGGCCTAACGACCATCCCATCAACATTGTTCGTTTTACCCAATTTGTTATTTCTTACCTTTCGAAATGCGGAACATATTACAAGCTATAACTTTAGCTGCTGTATGTCAAATAATTTATTTACGGCTGACGCGAGTCCATCAAAATTTTTAGTACAGTCAAATCAGCACAATAATTTTGATGTGAAATGAACTCTACAAGACAAGATTTTTTTTTTAACTAAACGGCTGGACCGATTTGAATGACTTTTTTTGTATACGTTTGGGTAGGGCCCTGAAAGGTTTAGATTTACAAATCAGCCCGACAGATGGCGCTGCAGTTGATATCTAGGTTATTATTCGAGCGAAGCCGGAGCGGGCCGCTAGTTAAATGTAATATTTAGATTGCATTTTTTTTAAATATAAAATTTAGAGTAACGAGACTAGCAGGACATTGTGCCTGATGGTAAGCACCATGCCTGCCCATAACAGCACAGTGACACACAACTATTGGAACATGAAGCGTCATAACCTAGCACTGCGCTGCGCTCGTATTCAATCCGGAACACAGTAATGATTGCTCATTACTGCTTGGCGGTAGCATAACTGGCACAGGTGTGGTACTTCCCCAGGCGGAGTGTGGCAAAGAGTCTTACCACTACTAACTAATTGTATTAGTCTTATAGATATTAATATTATCACCTCTCATACAATCAATAAGAACAAGCACGATACATATTATGTATTTACGTCGGAGCTGATCAGTTTATGATGAAAGGGGTTTGGGTACTTTTGTATGGGCCCGTGGCGTCGTTTTTTTTTTTAGCGGCCAGAGATCTGTTATCATTTTCTTGTAACAATAAAATACCCCGATGCTATCTGTGCAATCGGATTTGCTCTAAGTCATATCGGAGCTGAGTTATAGCCTGTCAAAGTTATTTATTTTTTTGATTTTTTGTATGGGCAAGTGGCGTCGTTTTTTTATTTTAGCGGCCATCGATCAGTTATCACTTTCTTGTAACAATAAAATATCCTGATGCTATCTGTGCAATCAGATTTGCTGTAAGTAATATCGGAGCTGAGTTATGGCCCCTCAAAGTTTTTTTTTTTGGTTTTCTTTGTGTGGACTAGTGGCGCCATTTCCTACAGCGGCCAAACATTCGTTAGCACTTTTATGAAACATTATTTTTACTTAAAGGTACCTGTGTAATCAGATTTGCTGCAAACTATATCGGAGCTGAGTTATGGCCCCTCAAAGTTTTTTTTTTGGTTTTCTTTGTATGGACTACTGGCGCCATTTCCTACAGCGGCCAAACATCCATTAGCACTTTTGTGAAACATTATTTTTACCCTAAGGTACCTGTGTAATCAGATTTGTTGCAAACTATATCGGAGCTGAGTTATGGCCACTTAAAGTTTTTTTTTGGTTTTCTTTGTATGGACTACTGGCGCCATTTCCTACAGCGGCCAAACATCCATTAGCACTTTTGTGAAACATAATTTTTACCTTAAGGTACCTGTGTAATCAGATTTGTTGCAAACTATATCGGAGCTAAGTTATGGCCACTCAAAGTTTTTTTTTTGGTTTTCTTTGTATGTACTAGTGGCGCCATTTCCTACAGCGGCCAAACATCCGTTAGCACTTTTATGAAACATTATTTTTACTTAAAGGTACCTGTGTAATCAGATTTGCTGCAAACTATATCGGAGCTGAGTTATGGCCCCTCAAAGTTTTTTTTTTGGTTTTCTTTGTATGGACTACTGGCGCCATTTCCTACAGCGGCCAAACATCCATTAGCACTTTTGTGAAACATTATTTTTACCCTAAGGTACCTGTGTAATCAGATTTGTTGCAAACTATATCGGAGCTGAGTTATGGCCACTTAAAGTTTTTTTTTGGTTTTCTTTGTATGGACTACTGGCGCCATTTCCTACAGCGGCCAAACATCCATTAGCACTTTTGTGAAACATAATTTTTACCTTAAGGTACCTGTGTAATCAGATTTGTTGCAAACTATATCGGAGCTAAGTTATGGCCACTCAAAGTTTTTTTTTTGGTTTTCTTTGTATGTACTAGTGGCGCCATTTCATACAGCGGCCAAACATCCGTTAGCACTTTTATGAAACATTATTTTTACTTAAAGGTACTTGTGTAATCAGATTTGCTGCAAACTATATCGGAGCTGAGTTATGGCCCCTCAAAGTTTTTTTTTTGGTTTTCTTTGTATGAACTAGTGGCGCCATTTCCTACAGCGGCCAATCATCCGTTAGCACTTTTATGAAACATTATTTTTACTTAAGGTACCTGTGTAATCAGATTTGCTGCAAACTATATCGGAGCTGAGTTATGGCCCCTCAAAGTTTTTCTTTTGGTTTTCTTTGTATGTACTAGTGGCGCCATTTCCTATAGCGGCCAAACATCCGTTAGCACTTTTATGTAACATTATTTTTACCTTAAGGTACCTGTGTAATCAGAATTGTTGCAAACTATATCGGAGCTGAGTTATGGCCACTTAAAGTTTTTTTTTTGGTTTTCTTTGTATGGACTAGTGGCGCCATTTCCTACAGCGGCCAAACATCCGTTAGCACTTATATGAAACATTATTTTTACTTAAAGGTACCTGTGTAATCAGATTTGCTGAAAATTATATCGGAGCTGAGTTATGGCCCCTCAAAGTTTTTTTTTGTGGTTTTCTTTGTATGTACTAGTGGCGCCATTTCCTACAGCGGCCAAACATCCGTTAGCACTTTTATGAAACATTATTTTTACCTTAAGGTACCTGTGTAATCAGATTTGTTGCAAACTATATCGGAGCTGAGTTATGGCCACTCAAAGTTTTTTTTTTGGTTTTCTTTGTATGTACTAGTGGCGCCATTTCCTACAGCGGCCAAACATTCGTTAGCACTTTTATGAAACATTATTTTTACTTAAAGGTACCTGTATAATCAGATTTGCTGCAAACTATATCGGAACTGAGTTATGGCCCCTCAAAGTTTTTAAGTGAAAACTTCTTTAGGCGCGCTATAGACAGAATTTTCGTAGGCTGTGAAATGGATTCATCAATCGTCACGCTCGGATATGATAATGGATCGGATCGGATATGAAATCTTCGGGTAAACTCGGTAAAAACGGCCAGGTAGGTACCAGGGTAACAGAAACAGTAAAGAGTTTCGATTACCTACCTCCAACAGCCCAGCGTTTATCTCCAGATACCAGGACAACAGAAATATAAAAGAGTTGTGTTTGCCCCTAGGTACCAGTACCAGGGCAACAGAAACAGTAAAGAGTTGCAATATTCTGTATAATTACGTTGATATAAAACTAGATGGCGCAACCATCGATTTAGCTGGCGGTGTTGAAATTATGCGAATGTACATAGACCTACGATGGTTTAACAAATAATTTGTCTTCTAATAAGGTGCTAAATAAATTAGACAATCAATTAAAAGTGAAAACATTTGAGTCACAAGTTTTCACTTCTATCGGCAGTTCCTATGACTGCCAATTTTTTTTTTTGTTTCCTTTATATGGACTAGTGGCGCCATTTCCTATAGCGGCCAAACATCCGTTAGCACTTTTATGAAACATTATCTTTACTTTAAGGTACCTGTGCAATCAGATTTGCTGCTAACTATATTGGAGCTGAGTTATGGCCCCTCAAAGTTTTTTTTTTGGTTTTCTTTGTATGTACTAGTTGCGCCATTTCCTATAGCGGCCAAACATCCGTTAGCACTTTTATGAAACATTATTTTTACCTTAAGGTACCTGTGTAATCAGATTTGTTGCAAACTATATCGGAGCTGAGTTATGGCCACTCAAAGTTTTTTTTTTGTTTTCTTTGTATGTACTAGTGGCGCCATTTCCTACAGCGGCCAAACATCCATTAGCACTTTTGTGAAACATTATTTTTACCCTAAGGTACCTGTGTATTCAGATTTGTTGCGAACTATATCGGAGCTGAGTTATGGCCACTTAAAGTTTTTTTTTTGGTTTTCTTTGTATGGACTAGTGGCGCCATTTCCTACAGCGGCCAAACATCCGTTAGCACTTTTATGAAACATTATTTTTACTTAAAGGTACCTGTGTAATCAGATTTGCTGCAAATTATATCGGAGCTGAGTTATGGCCCCTCAAAGTTTTTTTTTGTGGTTTTCTTTGTATGTACTAGTGGCGCCATTTCCTACAGCGGCCAAACATCCGTTAGCACTTTTATAAAACATTATTTTTACCTTAAGGTACCTGTGTAATCAGATTTGTTGCAAACTATATCGGAGCTGAGTTATGGGCCCTAAAAGAAAACCAAAAAAAAAAACTTTGAGGGGCCATTACTCAGCTCCGATATAGTTTGGAGCAAATCTGATTACACAGGTACCCTAAGGTAAAAATAATGTTTCATAAAAGTGCTCGCGGATGTTTGGCCGCAATAGGAAATGGCGCCACTAGTACATACAAAGAAAACCAAAAAAATAACTTTGAGGGGCCTTTACTCAGCTCCGATATAGTTTGGGGCAAATCTGATTACACAGGTACCCTAAGGTAAAAATAATGTTTCATAAAAGTGCTAACGAATGTTTGGCCGCTGTAGGAAATGGCGCCACTAGTACATACAAAGAAAACCAAAACAAAAACTTTGAGTGGCCATAACTCAGCTCCGATATAGTTTGCAACAAATCTGATTACACAGGTACCTTAAGGTAAGAATAATGTTTCATAAAAGTGCTAACGAATGTTTGGCCGCTGTAGGAAATGGCGCCACTAGTACATACAAAGAAAACCAAAACAAAAACTTTGAGTGGCCATAACTCAGCTCCGATATAGTTTGCAACAAATCTGATTACACAGGTACCTTAAGGTAAGAATAATGTTTCATAAAAGTGCTAACGGATGTTTGGCCGCTGTAGGAAATGGCGCCACTAGTACATTCAAAGAAAACCAAAAAAACAACTTTGAGGGGCCATAACTCAGCTCCGATATAGTTTGCAGCAAATCTGATTATACAGGTACCTTTAAGTAAAAATAATGTTTCATAAAAGTGCTAACGAATGTTTGGCCGCTGTAGGAAATGGCGCCACTAGTACATACAAAGAAAACCAAAAAAAAAACTTTGAGTGGCCATAACTCAGCTCCGATATAGTTTGCAACAAATCTGATTACACAAGTACCTTAAGGTAAAAATAATGTTTCATAAAAGTGCTAACGGATGTTTGGCCGCTATAGGAAATGGCGCCACTAGTACATACAAAGAAAACCAAAAAAAAAACTTTGAGTGGCCATAACTCAGCTCCGATATAGTTTACAACAAATCTGATTACACAAGTACCTTAAGGTAAAAATAATGTTACATAAAAGTGCTAACGGATGTTTGGCCGCTATAGGAAATGGCGCCACTAGTACATACAAAGAAAACCAAAAAAAAAACTTTGAGGGGCCATAACTCAGCTCCGATATAGTTTGCAGCAAATCTGATTACACAGGTACCTTTAAGTAAAAATAATGTTTCATAAAAGTGCTAACGAATGTTTGGCCGCTGTAGGAAATGGCGCCACTAGTACATACAAAGAAAACCAAAACAAAAACTTTGAGTGGCCATAACTCAGCTCCGATATAGTTTGCAACAAATCTGATTACACAGGTACCTTAAGGTAAAAATTATGTTTCATAAAAGTGGTAATGGATGTTTGGCCGCTGTAGGAAATGGCGCCACTAGTCCATACAAAGAAAACCAAAAAAAAAAACTTTAAGTGGCCATAACTCAGCTCCGATATAGTTTGCAACAAATCTGATTACACAGGTACCTTAGGGTAAAAATAATGTTTCACAAAAGGGCTAACGGATGTTTGGCCGCTATAGGAAATGGCGCCACTAGTACATACAAAGAAAACCAAAAAAAAAAACTTTGAGGGGCCATAACTCAGCTCCGATATTACTTACCTACAGCAAATCTGATTGCACAGATAGCATCAGGGTATTTTATTGTTACAAGAAAGTGATAACAGATCTCTGGCCGCTAAAAAAAAAAACGACGCCAACTTTACCCAAACCCCTGGCAAATAGATAAAGAACTTAGTTCAGAATATACTACAGGCTACTTTTTATCCCGGGAAAATTACGGGAACGAGAACTACGCCGGTATTACAGTTATAGTTGCGTTGTTATTATTCCAGTGAAGCTTATTTAGTTGAATTTCATCAAAATTACATGTTATACTATCAATTATATTATACTGACTGTTGCCCACTCGTACCGCACCCAGCAGTGGGCAACTAAACGAAAATAAAAATAAAATTGGCAGTCATAGGAACTGCCGATAGAAGTGAAAACTTATAACTTAGAATTTGATAGCTTACCTTGGAAACTACACGGGTGTAACCGGAGGACGTGGCCTCGCCATCATGGCATGGCCATATAGAAATGCGTCAGGATCTCCCATTGGCTAACGCATTTCTAGATGGCCACGCCATGATGTCGAGCCCACACCCTGTCAGCATTTCTCATTGGCTGACTCATTTCTAGATGCCCAATCGCCAAGGTCCCGAGTTTACCCGAAGATTTCTTATCATACCCGAGCGTGTCCATAGAAATCAATTTACACCCCACGAAAAATCTGTCTAGGCGCGCCTAAAGAAGTTTTCACTTCAATAACCTTTTTCTAAAACTAGAAGCGCCCCGCGGCTTCACCTGCGACTTCCATTCCCGATATTCTTCGTATGTTGTGTTTATTAGACTTTATTCTATCTGTGTTCCAAAGGACAATGTCCATTTTTGACTCGCCAAAATATTTGTCGTGTAGACATATGAGTTATATATTAAAAAACTAGCTGTTACCCGCGACTTCGTCCGCACGAAATAAATACTAAGGTAACTCAGGCAGTACCTATTTGTATACCCAGACACATATACGGTTACTAAAAACAGCTTATAATAAAACAATTTTATACAATAATTTCATCAAAATCGGTTCAGTTGTTTAGGTGTGAAAGCGTAAGAGACATTCGGCCCCCACTTCAACTCCAATTGCATCCCCATACAATTCGAAATTACAAAATTGCTAGAACAAACATTCGTTTGCTTCGTGTCAAGTGTCTATATGTATCCAGAGTTTCATGGTTTTATACTTCCATGTTGACAATTATCCTCAATTTCATCCCCATACAGTTCAAAATTACAAAATTGCTAGAACAAACATTTATTTGTTTCGTGTCAAGTGGCTATATACAGAGTTTCAAGGTTTTATCGTCAATGGTTAGGAACTTTCTTATTGACATTCATCCCCCATTTCAACCCCAATTTCATCCCCGTACAGTTCGAAATTACAAAATTGCTAGAACAAACGTTTATTTGCTTCGTGTCAAGTGCCTATATACAGAGTTTCATGGTTTTATCTTCAACGGTTGGGAACTTCCATATTGACATTCATCCCCTATTTCAACCCCAATGTCATCCCCGTACAGTTCGAAATTACAAAATTGCTGTAACAAACATTCGTGTTCTTCGTGTCAAGTGGCTATATACAGAGTTTCATGGTTCTATCCTCATATATGGTTGGGAACTTTCCTATTGACATTTATCCCCCATTTCAACCCCAATTTCACCCCCGCACACTTCGAAATGACAAAATTGATAGAACAAACTATTAATTGCTTCGTGTCAAGTGTCTAGATACAAAACTTAATAACTTTGAAAATGTCGAATTTTCATACAACCGTTCATCCCTTGTTTCACCCTCTTAGGGGTTGAATTTCGCGAAACCCCGTCTTAGCGAGCGCCTACGTGCTAAAAGAGACCTCCACGCAAAATTTCAGATTCCTAGCATTTGTAGTTTCTGAGATTCCTTGATGAGTGACCTTTCGCTTTTATATATATAGATTGGTGATTTTTTTGTTGTACTCGTGTGCGAAGTTATATTACTTTCTAACATTGCAAAATAAAATAATTTGCATTTCTTTAAATTAAACCTACCATTTTCCAACAAAGCTGACTTGGAAAATATTGCAATAACGAAACGGTACTTGCGTTTCATTTTATTGATCCGCGTTAGATTGAGATTGAATATAGATGTTATGTATGTCAATTTCTTTCACAATGTCGTTTACTTACTACGTTTACATATTTAAATAACAATATATGTAATTACGGTAAGTTACGGTGGTCTAGTCGGGAGAACGGCGGCTGCCGATCCGGAGACCCCGGGTTCAAACCCCACACGCACCACTGTCTTTTCGAAGTCATGTGCGTAATGCCGCTAACTTAAAACGGTGAAGGAAAACATCGTGAGGAAACCGACATGTACCTAGAATCTTTCGTAGTCATGTGTCATCCACCAACCCGCACTGGGCCAGCGTGGTGGATTCTGGCCTTAACTCTCTCCTTGCGAGAGAAGGCCCCGAGTCCCAGCAGTGGGAACGTTTAGTGGGCTGTTGATGATGTTGATATGTAATTACGGCGACAAAGAAATTATCATTGCATTTTATAGCAATGTAAACGAGAAAGAAGTTGGCATGCAATAATTGTGAAACGAAACGTTTTCACCAAACCAAATTGGTCAAACAAAGAGGTAAAACAATCTTTGTGGTCAAAGATTAATGTCAAATTGACAAGTTGTCAAATTATGTCAAATCAAAAAAGTAAACAAGCAAAATTAATTGTTTTCTTCCTATATTATAGTTTTCTTCTTGTTTTCTAAGCGGTGTAATATTTATGCATTATTCACCACAACAAACTCCGATTACCAGTTCCAATGTCGGATTTCAGACACAGTAAAATTATTCCGATTGTTCAAAAGAGATTGCTCCAGGAAGATTTTTTGAGCTTCTTTGCGGTGCGTAGAGAAATATTAGGAATTAGAAGAATATCATTAATTCCTAATCGGACGTCAACGACAACTCATCCAGTTTTTGTGACGGAATTTATATTGGTTTTAACAAAACTGGGAATTATGTGATTCAGTGCTCCTTATTACTTAGGTACATAATTGTGGTAATAATTACATAAAACCATATATGCTTGTGTTGTCTGATGGAAACCTCTAACTCGAATATCAAAATAATGAGATATTTATATCACAATTAAGATATTCCCTTCTGTGACAATATTTATATGCAAATGAAGTGTTCATACGTATGGTAATCAGTTGGTATTGAGCAGTACTATTATTCCTTTTTATTCTGATAAGAAATATGTTTTGAAAGATAATACCATAGTTCTTTCTTTTCTTTTCTGTTCTAATCCGAAAGAAAACACAATTCTAATGTATTTTGACAGTAAACATAACCTTACTTTTGGTTTAACTGTAACTCATTTTTGGTATTTGGGAAATAAAAAACACTAACAGCAGACGTTTTAAGAAGCATGAATAATCCTAATTAGACACTATTCATCTCTACACACTTTCAGTATCAAAAAAAGTTTGACAGGGTTTTCAATGTATGGGACGTGGGCATTGGCCTTTCAACCCTATCCATTCCGACTCCGAGGTGATTGAGCAACAAACATTTAAACGTCCAAATTTTCGTAATTATAATTTATCGTAGGATAACTTGTTAATCCGAGGGGTAGAAGCCTAAACAGACATCACAAAGCTTCATAGAGAAAGAAGATAAGAAATTCTTGTAAACTATTTTTGGAGGGCTTTTTCGGACTTAGTTCAAAGAAAAAACTTTCTCTGTTAAGAGTTGGAGCACAATGGCCGTCGGAGTGCGGGCCTCGCTAACTTGGGGCCGGGGAATTGAGGTGTCCGCTTTGTCATTACCTCGGGAGGTAATGTGGTACGTGCGCGGTCAGATCATTACCTAGACCTAGATAACTTGGATCCTACTCAGGTAACTAGCACTTAATCTGTATGTTTGTTTTCCCTGATACCACTATTAAGTATATGTACTACATTATTATAAACGCGAAAGTAAGCTTGTTTTTTTTTACAGCAAAGAGTGACGAGACGAGCAGAACATGTGCCTGATGGTAAGCAACATGCATGCCACATAACAGCACAGTGACATGCAGCTATTGGAACATGTTAGTCTAAATCCCTAGCACTGCACTGCGCTCGTCACCCAGAGATCTAAGATAATATGTCTCTAAGCCCTGTAATTTCACTGGAAACATTACCCTGCAAACCTTAGTTTTTAGTTTTAAGATTAGTTTGTCACGCAAAACCTAGTAAACCGATCATCATGACACTTTGTACTTATATTTATTGGAGGTATTAAAAGTAATGTAAGTAAAAGTTGACTGGCCTCGTGGCTTAGTCGGTAGTAGCTCTGCCTGCGAAGCCGAGGGTCGTGGGTTCGATTCCCACCCAGTGCAAATTTTTGTGTGATGAATTCAAATGTTTGCACTGTGTCTGGGTGTTTCTATGTATAATAATTAATAAGTATGTATTTAAAACTGTTTAAGTATTACCTCAGCTATCTGGCCGCCATCATCAAGCTTTGCTTAGTTTGGGGTCAGATGGTGTTGTGTGTGAATTGTCCACAAATATTAATAATAAGGTACTTTTTGTCTCGATAAAATAATGTGATCAGGACCTAACCTATGCAGGTGAAACTGCTAGTAATACAAAAAACTCTTAATACAAAAAAGCACGTTGACGGTCATATTGTAGCTACAAAAAATACATACACAATACAGATTAATATGAACAAAGGTTTCGGTAACCATTACAGTGTCGCGAGTTCGATTATTTTTTCCCATCACAAAAACTGTCCAACGCACCTAATAAAGTTTTCACTTTGAAAATCATTTAAATAACCATAGCAGTTTCATGAGTTTTGGTTATCTACCCGTAAGAAACCGCGACGAGTCACTACTTAGTCGTTTCTATTTCACGAAGATGCTGTCTCTTTCAAAAACAGCCTGTAAATATGTCGCATTTTCCTGTTTTTCTCACAGTCCCAAAATCTTGTGACTTCTGTATTATTCGAGAAAATCATTCTGTTATTTTCCTTGGTTTGGGGGAATATTTATCTCGGAAAGGGTTAACTGGGTTTTACAGTGCCGGGTGCATTGTGTTCCGTAGATATTATCTGTAACGGCGAGTGAAAAACAGGATTTAGGGTCCCTATTTCGACATCATACGTTGTCAATTTAGAAGTTTTTGTATTTAAGAGTTAATAAAGGTTTAGCATCCATTCGTAAGGGCGTGTCGCCGTGAAGGACTGTACGTAATTCAACAATTTATAATTACACTAGCTTTTGCCCGCGGCTTTGCTCGCGTTTTGTAAGTCGTTTTCGTAAAGCCTAAACGTTTCTGTGAATTTTTGTCCCCCATTTCATCCGCTTGGGGATTTAATTTTTCATAAATTCTTCCTTAGTAGATCCATACATCATAGGAGGTAGAGAATACGTATGTGAAATATTAAGTTTCTAGCCCTAAGGCCATAAATAATAGCCATAAACGCACAGGGCCAACCCTGTGCGTTTATGCAAAACTTTCATCCCCTATTTCACCCTCTTAGGGGTTGAGTTTCGTTAAACCCCGTCTTAGCGCGCGCCTACGTGCTAAAAGGCACCTCCATGCAAACTTTCAGACTTCTAGCATTTGTAGTTTCTAAGATTTCGTGATGAGTGACCTTTCGCTTTTATATATATAGATACTTGATTTCTATTATTATGCAGTGTGAGGGCCTTACCTACACCGAAGTTACTAAAACTGGCGTAATATCAAACGGTAGATTACTTAAAATTAATTCATTTTTGCTCTTACTTATTTTTTTTCCAATTTAAGTCAACCGTTTACCAGGCCAGTGGCTGGCCGCAGTAACTGGGCGAGCGCCTCTCATACTCCTCGCTTGCATACAAAACCGCCGACACAAAACTCACATAGACAGTATTGTTCCTACACATCCATTCAGTCTTACAAACATTCACAATTATAAAAGTAACTAGCTAAGTTATATGTACTAGGATTGGTCGACATATATATTGCACGATACCACACTTCACAACTCTCTCTGGGAAGAACCAACAAGGCTTTTTAATACGTACATAGCCAAGCTCGCCCCCCAAACCCCACACGCACCACTGTCTTTTCGAAGTCATGTGCGTAATGCCGCTAACTTAAAACGGTGAAGGAAACCATCGTGAGGAAACCGACATGTATCTAGAATCTTTAGAAGTCATGTGTCATCCACCAACCCACACTGGGCCAGCGTGGTGGATTATGGCCTTAACTCTCTCCTTGCGAGAGAAGGCCCCGAGTCCCAGCAGTGGGAACGTTTAGTGGGCTGTTGATGATGATGATGATGATGAGCCAAGCTCGAGTTGCAAACAACACAACCACTCGAAAAAAGCAAGTCGATTTACCCCACGTTTTTTTCTAAGTCGAAGCGAGTGTTTTCAAGAATTTGGTCCTAACAAGGATGTTTTGTTGCTTGCGTGAAAAATAGCATAGAATTTATCAGAGGCGGGAAACAGCGTTATCCTGACAACTGTGGGCCACGCGCCCGAGCCCGCGGCCGGGCCATTAGCTGCCAAATGTATTTCTGATTTTCGCAATCTTTTCCGCAAAATAAAAAAGGACTATATAAATATTACGAAAAAAAAATCTGAGGTAGTGAGATACTTCTTATCTTCTAGAGACATCTAAAAGCTAGTTTTTTAGTAATTTACATTTTGATTTGAATTTTATCGTATTTTTACGAATCCTTAGCGATTCATTTTTCATTTTTAGGGTTCCGTAAAACGTAAAAACGGAACCCTTATAGATTCGTCATGTCTGTCTGTCTGTCTGTCTGTCTGTCTGTCTGTCTGTCTGTCCGTCCGTATGTCACAGCCACTTTTTGCCGAAACTATAAGAACTACACTGTTGAAACTTGGTAAGTAGATGTATTCTGTGAACCGCATTAAGATTTGAACAAAAAAAATAAAAAAAAATAAAAATTAGGGTTGCCCCCCATACTGAGAACTGAAACTCAAAATTTTTTTTTCATCAAACCTACACGTGTGGGGTGTCTATCGATAGGTCTTCAAAAATGATGTTGAGGTTTCTAAACTCATTTTCGTATACACTGAATAGTTTGCGCGAGACACACTTCCAAAGTGGTAAAATGTGTGCCCCCCCCCCCTCTAACTTCTAAAGTAAGAAAATGAAAAATCTAAAAAAAATATATGATGTACATTACCATGTAAACTACCAACGAAAATTAGTTTGAACTCGATCTGATGAGTAGTTTTTTTTAGTACGTCATAAATACACTATTATTGAAACTTGGATCAAAGTTACAACGAACTATAAGAACTATGTGTACCTACTATGTATATTATGTCACTTGCTGCAACGGAACCCTTCATGGGCGAGTCCAACTCGCACTTGGCAACTTTATTTATTTATTCAGGTATGTATACAAAACAGAATACAGTTAAAACTTAAATATATGACATGGTACAATTTCGACCTAAACTATATTCCTATCTGTATATACACAACATGCTTACATCTCAAAAGAAGTTAAAATTAAAAATGACTTTCTCTTAACATAAAAAAATTAAATAGTTTTTTTTTAATTATGAAGTTTGTTTTGAATTTACATAATCCGTGGAGACAATATTTTGGACATCATTTTTGATTTGATTTGATTTGATATGATATAATTGTTATGTTATCAGTTATGTTATGTTTTGACTATGTTGAGAAACCATTATTAATATGGATAAAACTAAATAAAATTAATTTAAGCAAACGAAATATCTTTTTTACCAATTTCACCAATTCGTTGGTGTTATTTTCTAGATGTTCGTTAAAGATTGAGAGATAGTAGCACATCTCTTTGAATTCAAAGTTGAAATCACAATCTAGCATTGCGCTGCGCTCGTCACTCGGAAATATACATAAGTTGATTAATTGCCATGCCCTGTGATTTCACTTTGCGCATCTTTGATATCTAAGTGTTATCTTTAAAGTTCTACATATTTTTATGTTACTTTTAATTTTATTACATAAAAATCCATGTTTTTTCCCAACAGTGAGTCAACAAATATTCACGAAAGTTGACATTTGTGGGTCATTTGGTCCAACTTGAGGGATAGGATCAGATAACCGTGGACAATATAGTCTTTATTTCGATTTATGGTATTCATATGACAATATCCAAGCAAAGTTGGAACAGGACGCTAGTGTTATACATTTTAATCTTATATATAAAATTCTAGTGTCACAGTGTTAGTTACCTTACTCCTCCGTAACGGCTTTACTGATTTTTACCAAATTATATGTCTGAGAATCGGCTACTGGCTATTTTTCATACCCCTAAGTGATTAGGGTTGTTCACCCCTAATTTTTTTATTTTATTTTTAGACAATTTTTTTTGTTTTTATTTTTTTATAATGTGGCAATAAAAAATACATACACCCCTAAATTGTTACCCTTTTATCACCAACCCCTATTTTTTAATAGCCATTTTAGTAATTTAATAATTTGACAGTGAACTCCTCCTAAACGGCGGGCGGCGCCGGCGGGACCGATTTGACTGATCTTTTTGTGTGTGTACAAGTGGATTCGAGGATGGTTTAGGTTCACAAATAAGCCCGGCAGATGGCGCTGCAGACAGTATCTAGGTTATGATCCGAGCGAAGCCTGAACGGGCCGCTAGTATCACTATAATACAATCAATACAAATGTATGGCGACATCCGTCCATCGATCCCGTAAATTGCTCGATGGCTTCAGCGTGTAGTAAATTGAAAACAGACGATGACGGAAAGGATGACGTCCACAAAATATGTCGGACGTTATTTCATATATTAATAGGTCGCTCTTTAGCGCCATCTATTTTATTGTTTATTATTATTTTATCTTGAATGAGGTTTAGCATTGAAGTGGTATACGATGAAGCGCGCTTACCTAGAAAAAACCGATTCTCGAAGTGAAAACATCAAGATTGTTTACATTGGGAAATACCCACTCAGGAAATATAATTCATAGCCTAGATGATCTTATGAACTCCTTATTTGACTCTTTGGAACGAGGAGATTTGAAAATGACAAGTAAATAGCGTGATGCATTATTGTGTAAATACCTATATTTATTTATTGCGCGACATACGTATTACCGACATACCTACCTATTAGTCATAAATTTAGTAAAACTAATAATGTATCAGATATTTAACTTACCACAGCTGCACATAAATCAGTGATACACTGTAAAGTCAAAATAAGTACTTATATGAACTTTTATAAGCAATACACAACGTTATTTTAAACCATCACAAGATTTTTACTTTCAAAGCCTAACTTTAAATACTCACATGTGCTTCACAGACAGGCGCTATTGTTAAATTTTTGGTTACCATCTGCAATAAATATATTATTAATAATAGATACATCTGAGTTATACCTATGTCCATAAAACAATTAAAGTTTAAAGATCATAATCAAGACAATTCAGATGTGTTTAATGTGACTATTATAATCGACGTGGCAGATATGAACTAGCTACATTGGTGGACATATTGGTGGTCAATTCACACACAACACCATCTGACCCCAAACTTAGCAAATCTTGTATGATGGCGGCCAGATAGCTGATTTAATACTTATATAGTTTTAAATACATACTTATTATACATAGAAACACCCAGACACAGTGCAAACATTTGAATTCATCACGCAAATATTTGCACTGGGTGGGAATCGAACCCACGACCCTCGGCTTCGCAGGCAGAGCTACTTCCAACTAAGCCACGAGGCCAGTCAATAGAGTATAATTTCAACTCACCCCAGCTACGCAGCCTGCTCCGTTGCACTGTAGAACAAAATTGAAATATAAAAAAATAAGAAACTAAACTGACATTTAAATCTACTAACGATAACATATTTTGTCACAAACATGACCTTAAAATTTTTGCAATTATCTGTATCAGTAACATGCCTTGTTTACAATAAAAAAATGTTAAAAAAAATGCGGACAGATCTCACACAAAACCATCTAGCCATAAACTGAACAAAGTTTGAGCTGTGGAAGCTCATTTAATACTTATTGTAAGGTTATCCGGGGTGTTATGGTTGAGAACTCAATTGGTGAAAATTGAATTCTCAAACCTCCCCGGAAAAAAGTTAAAGTTTAAGTATAAAATAAAAAAATTAAGACTTTTTCAAGCGTTTATTGATAGGAAACAAAGGCATACATCAATATTAAAAAGGGTAAAAGGCCAGGGGTTGATCGTTGAGTTACTGTTCCTTCAAAAGACAAAAAAAAGGAATTTGAGGAATTCCTCGACAACCTCTAAATTACAATTTAGTTAGTCTCAGTACAGGGCCCCTTAGTAAAGATGGGTAAATTCCGAACACCACCCTAGGTTAGAGAGGGGTTCAGCAAAGGCTAAACTCCACGGTTAGGTTAGATAAGTAATTGGGCAAAAATTAACCCCTCCTTACCGCCAGGAACCTATACTGTTACCGAGAACTGACAATATCAACCAAAATAAAGGGCCAATAGGCCTTCATAAGTATGGTGTAAGACCATAGAATTTATAACTATAATTCTAGTAGACTAAGTAAGGTAAGTGACAAAATTACAAATTACAAGTACAAAATCAGTTTCAACGCACTATGAGTAAACCGCTGAACCAATGTTATTAGGTAATTACACTCTATATACTTTACGGTTTATAACATCACATTAATAATAGGCTATCAACAGGCCAGTACTACATTCAAGTACGGAGGAAACAATCCGTCAGATTATGACTGACTCTCCGTCAATTACAGGAAGTATGGTATCCAGCGAATAGTTACCCCTGGGAAATTCTAGACGGGTGTCTATCTTAATTAAACTTTATAGTGTTTACATGAGTGATAACCGAAAGTACACTAACTAGACACTAGCTGTGGACCTGGGAAAATTATAAGGTAATTAACTACTGTAAGCCTCTAGGAAAATAACGTTTACACCTAGTTTACCTCGAGTGACAGCAGGAAAAAGTATATGTTATAAGACATAGAAATTTATTTATCTATTCATTATCTATCATATATTTATTCATTAACCGACCACGGCCGGACATTTTCAGAACACATAACTCCTCGGGGCAACCTAATCAACCACGGCCCATGACCCAGCCCCACTCTCCACTCCACTTTCCACCACTCTTCACTATACACTAAACAAAAACCTGTCGGATTCTGGCGAGCGCTGTCCCGGCCACGAGGCACGAGCTCGGGGTCGACCGCCGAACTGGGCGCAGCCCGGGATAGGAAACCCGGCCAAAACCGCCAGACACCACCACACCACACACCAGGACGCCTCCAACAACCGGAGGCCTCCCCAACACACCTCCTACAAAAGAACAAACGAAATAAGCACGTGTCCGTCAGACATCCCCGCCATGCGGCTTCACTGTACATTTACACTTCGAACTTACCCTTAAGAGAGGTGGTTGTTCACGTGAAGACAAGCTGTAAGGGTATCCGGGGTGTTATGGTTGAGAACTCAATTGGTGAAAATTGAATTCCCAAACCTCCCCGGAAAAAAGTTAAAGTTTAAGTATAAAATAAAAAATTAAGACTTTTTCAAGCGTTTATTTGCCTAAACAAATTTACAAGTTTACCATATTAAGGGTAAAAGGTTAAAAGGGTCAGGGGTTGACCGTTGAGTCGCTGTTACCCAGATGTATAGAAGGAATTATAGGAATTCCATCAACCTCTTTGAGTCCAAAACAAACTAAGATTCTACCATACAGGGTCCCTGAGTAAGGGTCGGTAGATGGCAAATATAAAACCGGTAGAAGTGAGAGGTTAAGCCCCGGGCCAACTCTCCCGGTTAGGTTTAAGAGTTAATTAGAAAGTCACCACCTCCCCATACTCCCGGAACCTGTAGGGTTAAAAATGAAAAGCTACAATTAACAAAACTAAAGGCCAATATGCCTTCTATAGGGTGGTAAAAAGACCACTGAATTTACCATATAATAACTCTAGACAAGAATTTAACTACCACTTCGAACGCTTAAGGTTCCATACAAAAATCACCAGGTTTACTTAAACATGGGAAAGATAATAACACTTAAATTACCCCTGTCCAACAGTAGGGTTAGACCTTTAACATTAGAACAATAAAATTATAATAACCGAGCAGTACTCGATTAGGGTAAATACAATATGTTCCCTTTCTAAGTCCCATAAACAGAAAGGCTAAGTATGGTTACTCAGAATAACATCAGTCCTGACTAACTCATAAACAAGGTACAGGAAGTATGGATTACAACGTTTTACACAACTATCTCATACCTTCACATTCACAACGCTATAATTGAAGTATTACCATCGGTTAACTGATGGGAAAGTAGATATCCAGGGAGTAGGTTCCTCTGGGGAAATTATGGGTGTCTATATTACTTAAACAGTAGGTAATCTACATGAGTGGTGACACCTAACCGACACTAATCAGCCGCTAACGGTGTCCACCGGTTAACTAAAGTACTTAATGACTGTAAGCCCCTAGGAAAACTAAGATTATCTAGATTAATTCAGATAACCACGGAAAAAATATAAAAGGTTGAACCTATATCCAGGTCTAAACAAGACCTTCATTAATTGGCGGCAGGTCGGAGGGAGGGAGACATTCCTACCCTTCTGCTGACATTATACGACGTTAACTCCTCGGGGGAAATGTACCACTAGAAATACTGACACCGCATTAGAAACACTCTCATATCGGCTAAAGCCTAGGCTTATAGGACCCCAGTTTGCTTAACGCTAGGAAAACATAGTGGGTAAAACCCTTCTACGGTAATTCGGTTTAGTCAAGTCGGAGGGACTGACATGGGATCTGACCGTCCAACCTCGGTGAGCTCTGGGCTCAGGAAAACATAGTGGGTAAAACCCCTGATTCGATACCCTACGGGCACCGATGGAAATTCACTTGACGGCGGTTATGATTGAATTATGAAGGTGATTTCCAGACTAAAGTGGTCACATATTATCCCCGGCGCTTCTATTCCTCAACCTCGGCCCATGGCCCTACCTGGCCAATGTGCCAAAGCCCCACTCCTCATTTCCCACACTTTAACGCACAAACACTCAAACAAAAAAACCTGCGGAGAGGCGCGCGCGGTCGCGGTCTCGCCGCTAACGGTCCAGTCGCGAACGGCTCCTCAGCTCACGCCGAACCGAGCACCCCGAGTGACCGACCACGCGTACAGGGCACGCGACTCGCACGGGACTCCTTCCCAAGACACGGGCACCCCGAAACAGGTCCTCCAAACCTAACTCAGGCTCACCAAACACCTCCTATAAAGAAAACAATCGAATAAGAAACGTTTCAGACAGACACCCGCCCGCCACGCGGTCCCACTACACATTTCACACTTAGAACTTACCCTTTAGAGAGGAGGTTCACTCAAACGCTCAAACGCACGACGCGGATAGCCGCCGGGCGCGGACGCTGGCCGGCGTTAGCCTCGGGACACGTCACTATAACAAAACACGTTTTCACTTTTCTGTGACACGAACAATCGATCGATTGACGATCAAACAAGCAAAATCACCGCACATAACTCACCAAAATCTTCCAACTCAGCCACTCACGCACCAGAGAACGAAATCGACCACTCGCCACGCCGGTCGGAAAAAAAGAACGCTTTCAAAACTTCCCGTAGGGACGCGGTAAGCGAACCGACTTTTTTTAGTGATGTCCGTTAATCGCTCGGCCGCATAGACTAATCGATGCGTTCCGAATCACGGAGGAAAAAAAGGGTTACAGTACTCCTCCCATCACCAGAATTTTTCGAGAGGAAAGAGAAAAATTCAGACGGCCCTCCGTCTCTACACCTATCAATAACAACACCCTACAGCTTCAAACTAAAATAACAAGAAAACCTATGACAACAAGCAAAAATCTGGAATTATTCAAAGATATCCTGAAAAAGATGGAAATGTTGTTCATCCTTATGTCCAAATAAGTGGGCTGGTCATAACTAACGATGAGGGTCGCACAACAGCGTCTCGCATCCTACCATCCACTCGTCGAACATCCAGTACAAACAAAAATCCTAACAAGTAAAAACTAACCTAATCTAACAACAAAGTCTAATCAAAATATTTGCAAACCCTTAGGTTCTCAAACAATTCAGAAGTTGATTAGGGTACACATAACTACTGCGACACATAATCAACCACAATAGTACAAGCTTGGCCAATTGGTTCAAAGACGAACAAGTCTTCTCAATCATCAACGGCACCTACAGCAGGAACAGATACTCGGAGAGACGACAGCCTCTCATAAGCAGGAACGACCTCCTTCAATAAAGTCTGGTAAACAAAATTTACCTAAAAGGGTATAACAGTACAACGCCCTGTTAAAAAGTCAAGGTTAAAGACACGAGTGGGGGGTAGATCCCAAACAACGTGTAAAACTAACAGAATCTATAAAACAACATTCACATCTTCTGAGTTTATAAGTGTCAGCATACTACGGGTCAAACACCGGCGTATGATAAAAAGGCCCAGAACGCGAGAAAGCGTTCGGTACAACGTTCTCAGAACCCTCATTAGGTTCCTTTACAACAGCACATGTGAAACTCTGCCACACAATACTACATTAACCGCTAGAATACTACGGGATTCTATAAAAATCGACGTCAGCATCAGCACCATCACTTCCAGCACATCAACAACATGGTTACCTAGAGCCTAGCTCTAAAGGTTTATCTTCTGTTCGCGACATCCCAACGCGGATACAGATATAATATAAGTCGAGATTCTATACAAGAAATCTGCTAACTCGTCATACTCAAGTATAAAAAGGTCTATCATCTGCTAACGATAACTCAACGCTAGTGCAGAAATAGTGAACAACAATAGGGTTACCTCAAGCCTAAGTCAAGAGGCTTATAATCTCTGATAGGGACATCCCAACCCTGATACAGAAATAGTACAATCAATAAGGTTCTCTGCTCGCGACAGCTTAACACGATTACAGAAATAGTAGAAACAATAAGGTTACCTCGAGCCTAGCTCAAAAGGTTTATCAACGGTGAGCGACACTCTAACGCTACTCCCGAAACAATATAGAAGGCGATTCTAAATAAGAATACCGCTAAACGTCATCATAAAAATGCTATAATATCAAAATAGCTAAAGTAAGAACAATATAGGCATAAAGCTTCATCAATTGAGCTCCCTATTTAAGTATATAGTTATCCGGAATGATATCACAGACATACATAGTATAAGAATTCATCCAAATGATGCAATCGATGCACCTCTGTCACCACAGCATCTCGGGGTTGCTGAAAGAAAACCGAACTATCACGGCGATCTCCCAAGCTTAAAACAACTGGAGCTAAATTAAAAGCCTTCCAAAAATTAACACCTAACAATAAAAAAGATAAACCACAAATATTAACCTTTGAATATGGACAAGCATCAATTCTATTCACACGAACCATTGCTGCTTCTAATCTAGATTGTTCAAAAAAATCTACCTACAAAATTACACCAATCAGACCACTCTGCCTTAGAAGTTAAACAATGGCCCGTCCTGTTCAGTTTTTTGGCTGAACACAACGAGAACAACTTCTAATAGTAACACCCTTCTCACCATATCGATAACAAATAAGAACAGGAGGCGCCTTACATGCCTTCAGGATATGACCCTTAGTCCTACACCTTACACAAAACTCGTCTACCGCAGCCACTGCAACTTCAAAATCCGGAGGCAGGAAATCCTCCAACAGCAAGTTCTTCAACTCTTTCCAATTATGAACGTCGTCGCGTATACTACGATACCATAATAAAGCATCATCCGTAAACAACTCCACAGCCGAGGTATACAATTTAGATGGGGAAATATGTCTAGACGAGCTTAACTCTTCCAATCTCTCCAGGTAAGCATGAACACTACCCTTTCCATTAAACTTATGGTTTAGTGCGTGAACATTTGAAACTCGGTCACACGAAACCAGGCGCACAGCAGGACTACTACGAACTTCCTCGGAGTCAGCGACTGCATCAGCTCCATCAGCAGTTCCCAGCTCCTCAACAGTAGGGTCCCCTTGAGCTCCACACAACGGCTTATCATCTGCAAGGGTAAATTCGACACTACTCCGAAAATTTTGCAAAATGCGATCCATCTTCTTAGTGATAACACCCAAACGTTCGTCAAGCTGAGCTTTACGGACACAGTCTTCCTCTAGGGAAGGTGAAAGGCGACTCAACCGATGAAAGAGATGATTACCTAAAGCTTGTATCCTATTCAGATATTTTAATAGTAATGGGCGTCGAGCACAAGTCTCCTCTAGTTCCCCTAGTTTACCCTGAACACACAGTAGTTCGGCAGAAATATCACCCTCATAAGTTACAATTTCATCAGTTCTCATCTGAGCATTCAACTTTTTCACCTGAGCTCGTAACTTTTGTATATTATCCTCCGGATGGGCATCGCGGATACATACTTCATATTTCAACTCATCAACATTCAGTAAATGGAAAGATATAGGACGTTCCTCCATATTCAAAGTCCTTAAGTAAACAGAACTATACTTTAAAATTAGATAAACTTAGTAATATAGCTTATGCTAAAAAGTTATAATACTAGCCGCACAATACAACAGTAGTTAAACAATATTAAACCGTTATTTTTATAACAAACTCAAAGTTATATGTTGAAAAGGTAACAGTAACACGATCCAGAATCGAGCAACAGACCGAAACCAGAGGTAGAAGACCACGATCGAGGACTTATAGTAGTTAAGCACGTCTTGAAAGCTTTAAAATAATTAAACAATAATAAAATATGATATAGTATCATATAACCAGCATATAGTCATATATATGATCTATAAATAGCCTAGAAAGGTAGAAAACTTCACATATAGTCCGTAAAGTTAAAAAAAATAACATATAGTGTTATATAGCTAACATATAGTCAGGTATAGTAAAAGGATATAACAATAAACAGGTTGTGACAGCTCAACACAGCCTCAAAAGGTGGAAAACTTCACATACAGTCGGTAAAGTTAAAAAAAAATAACATATAGTGTTATATAGCTAACATATAGTCAGGTATAGTAAAAGGATATAACAATAAACAGGTTGTGACAGCTCAACACAGCCTCAAAAGGTGGAAAACTTCACATACAGTCGGTAAAGTTAAAAAAAAATAACATATAGTGTTATATAGCTAACATATAGTCAGGTATAGTAAAAGAATATAACAATAAACAGGTTGGGACAGCTCAACACAGCCTAAAATGGTAGAAAACTTTACTTATAATAAGGAAAGTTAAAAAAAGTGACATATAGTAGTGTATAACTAATAACTAACTATATAGTCGGGTATGGTAAAAGGGTATAATAATAAACAGGCAATGACAACTCAACAAAGCCTAAAGAGTAGAAAACTTTACTTATAGTAAGTAAAGTTAAAAAAAATAACATATAGTAGTCTATAGCTAACAGATAGTCAGATATAGTAGAATAATATAACAATATCCAGGTAGTTATAACCTAAAACAGCCTAGAAAGAACACAGAACATCCTATAAAGCTTCAATAACGTGCAAAACATCCCATATAGTCTTATTTAGCGTTATATAGTATATATATAGCGTATAAATGCTTGAAAATGTCCCTGAGTTCGGGCGCCAAATTGTAAGGGTATCCGGGGTGTTATGGTTGAGAACTCAATTGGTGAAAATTGAATTCCCAAACCTCCCCGGAAAAAAGTTAGTTTAAGTATAAAATAAAAAATTAAGACTTTTCCAAGCGTTTATTTGCCTAAACAAATTTACAAGTTTACCATATTAAGGGTAAAAGGTTAAAAGGTTAAAAGGGTCAGGGGTTGACCGTTGAGTCGCTGTTACCCAGATGTATAGAAGGAATTATAGGAATTCCATCAACCTCTTTGAGTCCAAAACAAACTAAGATTCTACCATACAGGGTCCCTGAGTAAGGGTCGGTAGATGGCAAATATAAAACCGGTAGAAGTGAGGGGTTAAGCCCCGGGCCTACTCTCCCGGTTAGGTTTAAGAGTTAATTAGAAAGTCACCACCTCCCCATACTCCCGGAACCTGTAGGGTTAAAAATGAAAAGCTACAATTAACAAAACTAAAGGCCAATATGCCTTCTATAGGGTGGTAAAAAGACCACTGAATTTACCATATAATAACTCTAGACAAGAATTTAACTACCACTTCGAACGCTTAAGGTTCCATACAAAAATCACCAGGTTTACTTAAACATGGGAAAGATAAGAACACTTAAATTACCCCTGTCCAACAGTAGGGTTAGACCTTTAACATTAGAACAATAAAATTATAATAACCGAGCAGTACTCGATTAGGGTAAATACAATATGTTCCCTTTCTAAGTCCCATAAACAGAAAGGCTAAGTATGGTTACTCAGAATAACATCAGTCCTGACTAACTCATAAACAAGGTACAGGAAGTATGGATTACAACGTTTTACACAACTATCTCATACCTTCACATTCACAACGCTATAATTGAAGTATTACCATCGGTTAACTGATGGGAAAGTAGATATCCAGGGAGTAGGTTCCTCTGGGGAAATTAAACTGGTGTCTATATTACTTAAACAGTAGGTAATCTACATGAGTGGTGACACCTAACCGACACTAATCAGCCGCTAACGGTGTCCACCGGTTAACTAAAGTACTTAATGACTGTAAGCCCCTAGGAAAACTAAGATTATCTAGATTAATTCAGATAACCACGGAAAAAATATAAAAGGTTGAACCTATATCCAGGTCTAAACAAGACCTTCATTAATTGGCGGCAGGTCGGAGGGAGGGAGACATTCCTACCCTTCTGCTGACATTATACGACGTTAACTCCTCGGGGGAAATGTACCACTAGAAATACTGACACCGCATTAGAAACACTCTCATATCGGCTAAAGCCTAGGCTTATAGGACCCCAGTTTGCTTAACGCTAGGAAAACATAGTGGGTAAAACCCTTCTACGGTAATTCGGTTTAGTCAAGTCGGAGGGACTGACATGGGATCTGACCGTCCAACCTCGGTGAGCTCTGGGCTCAGGAAAACATAGTGGGTAAAACCCCTGATTCGATACCCTACGGGCACCGATGGAAATTCACTTGACGGCGGTTATGATTGAATTATGAAGGTGGTTTCCAGACTAAAGTGGTCACATATTTTCCCCCGGCGCTTCTATTCCTCAACCTCGGCCCATGGCCCTACCTGGCCAATGTGCCAAAGCCCCACTCCTCATTTCCCACACTTTAACGCACAAACACTCAAACAAAAAAACCTGCGGAGAGGCGCGCGCGGTCGCGGTCTCGCCGCTAACGGTCCAGTCGCGAACGGCTCCTCAGCTCACGCCGAACCGAGCACCCCGAGTGACCAACCACGCGTACAGGGCACGCGACTCGCACGGGACTCCTTCCCAAGACACGGGCACCCCGAAACAGGTCCTCCAAACCTAACTCAGGCTCACCAAACACCTCCTATAAAGAAAACAATCGAATAAGAAACGTTTCAGACAGACAACCGCCCGCCACGCGGTCCCACTACACATTTCACACTTAGAACTTACCCTTTAGAGAGGAGGTTCACTCAAACGCTCACGCGCACGACGCGGATAGCCGCCGGGCGCGGACGCTGGCCGGCGTTAGCCTCGGGACACGTCACTATAACAAAACACGTTTTCACTTTTCTGTGACACGAACAATCGATCGATTGACGATCAAACAAGCAAAATCACCGCACATAACTCACCAAAATCTTCCAACTCAGCCACTCACGCACCAGAGAACGAAATCGACCACTCGCCACGCCGGTCGGAAAAAAAGAACGCTTTCAAAACTTCCCGTAGGGACGCGGTAAGCGAACCGACTTTTTTTAGTGATGTCCGTTAATCGCTCGGCCGCATAGACAATCGATGCGTTCCGAATCACGGAGGAAAAAAAGGGTTACAAAGCCCCCACGCGCACGACGCGGATAGCCCGGAAAGCCGGTCTCGGGACACGTCACTAAAACAATAAACCACGTTTTCATAACGCCGCGGCGAACTTCGATCGACCCACGGTCGAACAAACGAAATAACAGCACATAACTCACCAGCGATCTTCAAACTCAACCACTCACGCACCAGATACCATAATTAATTAATAACGGAGCGGCGGTCCGAGACCGCCGCCCGTGACATGAAAAACAAAATGGACGCTCCCTTCCCTTTCGCTCACAAAACCAGCTAGTGTTGCGGTAAAAAAATCAACGATTATTAACTAGGGAGGGGACGTTTTGCTCCGCTAGCCGACGAAAGAGTCGCGTTCCGATTTACGGAAAAAAAAAGTGTTACAGTACTCCTCCCATCACCAGAATTTTTCGAAAGAAAAGAGAAAAATTCAGACGGCCTTACTTCTCTACACCTATCTATAACAACACCCTACAGCTTCAACCTAAAATAACAAAGAAAACCTAAAACAACAAACAAAAATCTGGAATTCTAGACAAAGATATCCTGAAAAAGATGGAAATATTGTTCATCCTTATGTCCAAATAAGTGGGCTGGCCATAAATAACGATGAGGGTCGCACAACAGCGTCTCGCATCCTACCATCCACTCGTCGAACATCCAGTACAAACAAAAATCCTAACAGTAAAAACTAACATAATCCAACAACAAAGTCTAATCAAAGTATTTGCAAACCCTTAGGTTCTCAAACAATTCAGAAGTTGATTAGGGTACACATAACTACTGCGACACATAATCAACCACAATAGTACAAGCTTGGCCAATTGGTTCAAAGACTACCAAGTATTCTCCATCATCAACGGCACCTACAGCAGGAACAGATATTCGGAGAGACGACAGCCTCTCATCAGCAGGAACGACCTCCTTCAAAAAAGTCTGGTAAACAAAATCTACCTAAAAGGTTATATAACAGTACAACGCCCTGTTAAAAAGTCAAGGTTAAAGACACGAGTGGGGGGTAGATCCCAAACAACGTGTAAAACTAACAGAATCTATAAAATAACATTCACACCTTCTGAGTTTATAAGTGTCAGCATACTACGGGTCAAACACCGGCGTATGATATAAGGTCCAGAACGCGGGAAAGCGTTCGGTACAACGTTCTCAGAACCCTCATTAGGTTTCTTTACAACAGCACATGTGAAACTCTGCCACACAATACTTACATAAACCGCTAGAATACTACGGGATTCTATAAAAATCGACGTCAGCATCAGCACCACCACTTCCAGCATATCCAAAACATGGTTACCTAGAGCCTAGCTCTAAAGGTTTATCTTCTGATCGCGGATACAGATATAATATAAGTCGCGACTCTATACAAGAAATCTGCTAACTCGTCATACTCAAGTATAAAAAGGTCTATCATCTGCTAACGATAACTCAACGCTAGTGCAGATATAGTGAACAACAATAAGGTTACCTCAAGCCTAAGTCAAGAGGCTTATAATCTCTGATAGGGACATCCCAACCCTGATACAGAAATAGTACAATCAATAAGGTTCTCTGCTCGCGACAAATCAACACGATTACAGACATAGTAGAAACAATAAGGTTACCTCGAGCCTAGCTCAAAAGGTTTATCATCGGTGAGCGACAATCCAACGCTAATACCGAAACAATATAGAACGCGATTCTAAATTAGAATACCGCTACAACATCATAATAAAGTGCTATAATATCAAAATAGCCAAAGAACAATATAGGTATAAAGCTTCATCAATTGAGCTCCCTATTTAAGTATATAGTTATCCGGAATGATATCACAGACATACATAGTATAAGAATTCACCCAAAGGATGCAATCGATGCACCTCTGTCACCACAGCATCTCGGGGTTGCTGAAAGAAAACCGAACTATCACGGCGATCTCCCAAGCTTAAAACATCTGGAGCTAAATTAAAAGCCTTCCAAAAATTAATACCTAAATAATAAAAAGATAAACCACAAATATTAACCTTTGAATATGGACGGGCATCTATTCTATTCACACGAGCCATTGCTGCTTCTAATCTAGATTGTTCAAAAAATCTACCAACAAAATTACACCAATCAGACCACTCTGCCTTAGAAGTTAAACAATGGCCCGTCCTGTTCAGTATTTTGGCTGAACACAACGAGAACAGTTTCTAATAGTAACACCCTTCTCACCACATCGATAACAAATAAGAACAGGAGGCGCCTAACAAGCCTTCAAGATATGACCCTTAGTCCTACACCTTACACAAAATTCGTCAGCCGCTGTCACTGCAACTTCGGCTCTACGGGGTACCTTGACTTTATAAGTCAAGTCCGGGGAAACAGCTGTAGTTAAATTAGGCCGAGGTTCACTGAACAAATCCGCCTTCTGCTTCGCACCTTCCAACTGCCTACACCGTGCCTTAAACTCAGACCACGAGGTATAATCCACTAATGCCAACTGCGTAGTATAAAAAGGCCTGACGTTATACTTCACAATCTCCAGCCGCTCAGCTTCACTTAAAGGTCGCCTCAAACGGGAAAAATAATTGTGCATAACGCTTAGATATTTCACCATCGATTCATCAGGTCCTTGGGTTCTAGAACGAATCTCCTGTAATAAAAGGTAATCAAAATCGTGAGGCAAGAATTCCTCCAATAACAAGTTCTTCAAGTCTTCCCAGTTATGAACGTCATCGCGTATACTACGATACCATAATAAAGCATCATCCGTAAACAACTCCACAGCCGAGGTATACAATTTAGATGGGGAAATAAGTCTAGACGAGCTTAACTCTTCCAATCTCTCCAGGTAAGCATGAACACTACCCTTTCCATTAAACTTATGGTTTAGTGCGTGAACATTTGAAACTCGGTCACACGAAACAAAGCGCACAGCAGGACTACTACGAACTTCCTCGGAGTCAGCGACTGCATCAGCTCCATCAGCAGTTCCCAGCTCCTCCACAGTAGGGTCACCTTGAGCTCCACACAACGGCTTATCATCTGCAAGGGTAAATTCGACACTACTCCGAAAATTTTGCAAAATGCGATCCATCTTCTTAGTGATAACACCCAAACGTTCGTCAAGCTGAGCTTTACGGACACAGTCTTCCTCTAGAGAAGGTGAAAGGCGACTCAACCGATGAAAGAGATGGTTACCTAAAGCTTGTATCCTATTCAGATATTTTAATAGTAATGAGCGTCGAGCACAAGTCTCCTCTAGTTCCCCTAGTTTACCCTGAACGCACAGTAGTTCGGCAGAAATATCACCCTCATAAGTTACAATTTCATCAGTTCTCATCTGAGCATTCAACTTTTTCACCTGAGCTCGTAACTTTTGTATATTATCCTCCGGAAAGGCATCGCGGATACATACTTCATATTTCAACTCATCAACATTCAGTAAATGGAAAGATATGGGACGTTCCTCCATATTCAAAGTCTTAACTCTTCGCGCGTGCGATACGTTCCCGCTAAAAGTGGCCTACGTGCTGGTAAGATCGAGTACGAAAAACAAAATGCGCAGGAGTTGTGGAAAAGTGAATAAATAATGATATTTATCTCAATAATATGTACACATTTATATATCACAAGAAAGCCCTTGAAATGTAGTTTATGTTAAAGTACTGTGTTAATGTCTAGGTACTTACCACATTAATAAATCCTGTCACGAAATGCAAAGTTTGCATTTCACGGCCGTCACAAAGAAGTTTTGGTCACAATATATCACCAGAACAAGCACATAAACACACAACAAAATATTTTAACCAGCACTTATACACATTAACTACCACATGTATTCATTTATTTACCGAAATTGCCAATAAAACTCAAAATACAATTAAAAAACGAACGAAACGTAACGAAGCCACCATTTTAGTACTTTATTTTTTTACGGCACTTCAAAGTTATTACGTTTTTTCACTAATAAAAGAACACAACACACCCATAATATTAACTTTAGCACACTCACCATCCTTTTTTTAGTAGATAACAATAAAAATACTCATCGTTTTCTCATTTTCTGATTTAAATAAAGAATATTTCTCGTCGGCGTCGGATCACTTTGTGGGGAAAAATGGCGTCGGAGCCCGCGACACAGAAATGTTACGGTGGCATCAGTGTTTTTTTTTTCTTGTAGGCCAAATGAAGCTTTATTTCTATTGCGTTAGCGGTAAATTTCTCGTAATTGAAATTCCGAACAGACTAGTACCAACATGATAACGTGTTATGACGTATATAAGCCACAATCCGCCTACCAATAAGAGAGCTTTGCTTACGCAACTATGCGTTGCGTAAAGCACGTCTGGCCTCCAGTCCTTAAGCAACGATTGTTGACATAAAGCACGTGAAGGGTTAAGTAAACAGAACTATACTTAAAATTAGATAAACTTAGTAATATAGCTTATGCTAAAAAGTTATAATACTAGCCGCACAATACAACAGTAGTTAAACAATATTAAACCGTTATTATTATAACAAACTCAAAGTTATATGTTGAAAAGGTAACAGTAACACGATCCAGAATCGAGCAACAGACCGAAACCAGAGGTAGAAGACCACGATCGATGACTTATAGTAGTTAAGCACGTCTTGAAAGCTTTAAAATAATTAAACAATAATAAAATATGATATAGTATCATGTAACCAGCATATAGTCCTATATATTATCTATAAATAGCCTAGAAAGGTAGAAAACTTCACATACAGTCAGTAAAGTTAAAAGAATAACATATAGTGTTATATAGCTAACATATAGTTAGGTATAGTAAAAGGATATAACAATAAACAGGTTGTGACAGCTCAACACAGCCTTAAAAGGTAGAAAACTTTACATATAGTGAGTAAAGTTAAAAAATTGACATATAGTAGTATATAACTAACATATAGTCAGGTATAGTAAAAGAATATAACAATAAACAGGTTGTGACAGCTCAACACAGCCTAAAAAAGTAGAAAACTTTACTTATAATAAGGAAAGTTAAAAAGAAATTGACATATAGTAGTATATAACTAACACATAGTCAGGTATAGTAGAATAATATAACAATATCCAGGTAGTTATAACCTAAAACAGCTTAGAAAGAACACAGAACATCCTACAAAGCTTCAATAACGTGCAAAACATCCCATATAGTCTTATATAGCGTTATATAGTATATATATATATAGCGTATAAATGCTTGAAAAGGTCCCTGAGTTCGGGCGCCAAATTCTAAGATTATCCGGGGTGTTATGGTTGAGAACTCAATTGGTGAAAATTGAATTCTCAAACCTCCCCGGAAAAAAGTTAAAGTTTAAGTATAAAATAAAAAAATTAAGACTTTTTCAAGCGTTTATTGATAGGAAACAAAGGCATACATCAATATTAAAAAGGGTAAAAGGCCAGGGGTTGATCGTTGAGTAACTGTTCCTTCAAAAGACAAAAAAAAGGAATTTGAGGAATTCCTCGACAACCTTTAAATTACAATTTAGTTAGTCTCAGTACAGGGCCCCTTAGTAAAGATGGGTAAATTCCGAATACCACCCTAGGTTAGAGAGGGGTTCAGCAAAGGCTAAACTCCACGGTTAGGTTAGATAAGTAATTGGGCAAAAATTAACCCCTCCTTACCGCCAGGAACCTATACTGTTACCGAGAACTGACAATATCAACCAAAATAAAGGGCCAATAGGCCTTCATAAGTATGGTGTAAGACCATAGAATTTATAACTATAATTCTAGTAGACTAAGTAAGGTAAGTGACAAAATTACAAATTACAAGTACAAAATCAGTTTCAACGCACTATGAGTAAACCGCTGAACCAATGTTATTAGGTAATTACACTCTATATACTTTACGGTTTATAACATCACATTAATAATAGGCTATCAACAGGCCAGTACTACATTCAAGTACGGAGGAAACAATCCGTCAGATTATGACTGACTCTCCGTCAATTACAGGAAGTATGGTATCCAGCGAATAGTTACCCCTGGGAAATTCTAGACGGGTGTCTATCTTAATTAAACTTTATAGTGTTTACATGAGTGATAACCGAAAGTACACTAACTAGACACTAGCTGTGGACCTGGGAAAATTATAAGGTAATTAACTACTGTAAGCCTCTAGGAAACCTAATTACACCTAGTTTACCTCGAGTGACAGCAGGAAAAAGTATATGTTATAAGACATAGAAATTTATTTATCTATTCATTACCTATCATATATCTATTCATTAACCGACCACGGCCGGACATTTTCAGAACACATAACTCCTCGGGGCAACCTAATCAACCACGGCCTGTGGCCCAGCCCCACTCTCCACTCCACTTTCCACCACTCTTCACTATACACTAAACAAAAACCTGTCGGGTTCTGGCGAGCGCTGTCCCGGCCACGAGGCACGAGCTCGGGGTCGACCACCGAACTGGGCGCAGCCCGGGATAGGAAACCCGGCCAAAAGCGCCAGACACCACCACACCACACACCAGGACGCCAAACAACCGGGGGCCTCCCCAACACACCTCCTACAAAAGAACAAACGAAATAAGCACGTGTCCGTCAGACATCCCCGCCATGCGGCTTCACTGTACATTTACACTTCGAACTTACCCTTAAGAGAGGTGGTTGTTCACGTGAAGACAAGCCCCCACGCGCACGACGCGGATAGCCCGGAAAGCCGGTCTCGGGACACGTCACTAAAACAATAAACCACGTTTTCATAACGCCGCGGCGAACTTCGATCGACCCACGGTCGAACAAACGAAATAACAGCACATAACTCACCAGCGATCTTCAAACTCAACCACTCACGCACCAGATACCATAATTAATTAATAACGGAGCGGCGGTCCGAGACCGCCGCCCGTGACATGAAAAACAAAATGGACGCTCCCTTCCCTTTCGCTCACAAAACCAGCTAGTGTTGCGGTAAAAAAATCAACGATTATTAACTAGGGAGGGGACGTTTTGCTCCGCTAGCCGACGAAAGAGTCGCGTTCCGATTTACGGAAAAAAAAAGTGTTACATTATGTAATATAAAATACATATCTACACAGAAGCAGTGCATCATCACTCGATCAAGGTCGCGCGGTTTTAGCAAGTCTACAGCAAGACTAAATAAGACTAAAATAATTAAAAAAAAAAAATCGTTAATAATCAATTCCAGAAGAAATTAAAACGAAAATTGCTTAAAGTGTCGAACACCGTTTATTGATTAACTGTGTATTGATTCGTTTTTCAAAAGTTTTTCTTGAATAGATAAATAAAGTTTAAGTTAATACATTAGATTTTTTTTTTTTTTTTTTTTTTTTTTTATAGCATAGAGTGACGAGACGAGCAGGCCATGTGCCTGATGGTAAGCAACATGCCTGCCACAGAACAGCACAGTAACACGCAGCTATTGGAACATGATAGTCCAAATCATTACCTAGCACTGCACTGCGCTCGTCACCCAGAGATCTAAGATATTATGTCTCTAAGCCCTGTAATTTCTCTGGAATCATTGCCCTTCAAACCGGAACACAATAATGTTTGCACACTACTGCTTGGCGGTAGAATATTTGGCAAAGGTGTGGTACTTCCCCAGGCGGACTCTGCTAAGAGTCCTACCACTACAGAATTTGTTGTTGTCAGAAAAAGATTTGTTTTATTGTACTATGTTTCTACATGAATATACAAACATGCCGTTAAAATAATTTTCACCGTTGCGTTGTATAAAATTCTCCTACATTTTAAAGTTTGAGAACCTGTAAACAGCATGATGACGTAGGCTTGTGTCAGTCACGTGGTTCCCGAGTTTCGGAAGAGAGTATCAGGCGGAGTTATATTATTATACCACGGCCTACAGCTAGACCGTGCCTCCCAGGGGACAAGTGCCAGTCGGTTGTCGGACGCACGGCTGAGCGCTCGCGCAACACGTTTCCCGCGCATATTGTTATTAGATATGTCGACAACCCTCCGCGCTAGACAGGGACAGAGTTACGCGTTAGAAAGAGCGCAAATGTTTATGTGAAAATCGCGACAGGTATTGCGAGCTGAATTGAACTTTGTTGTGTCCTAGCAAGAGTCGCTATTTATATAATTGTCTTCGCTAAGTAAGTGTTCTGTACTTGTACTAATATTTATTCTGTGACACCAAGTCACAGAACAAATATTAGTAATCATCCAACAAATACCTATTAGCACTGGGTGGGAATCGAAACCAATGGGTTCGCAAGACTTACTACCAACTAAGCTGCTAGGTCAGCTTATACTCAGTTCGTTTTGGACCGAAGATCCTTATCGTGCACCACAAGCTCTGAATGGTCGGATTTTTTATAAGAGCAAAGAGTTTACATGTACTACGTAGAACAAACGCCTAACACCGAAAGCGCGGGTCTGATCGCTCTTGTGGAAGTGTCACACTTTTATCGCGGCAAATCACTATGTTGCCATAGTTAATAACATAGTTAATATAAGGTGTGCTTAGTGTAAGTAGTTGTTAGGTATGTAGCGTAGTGTAGTTCTCATTGTATTTTAGTTTTGTTAATAAAGGCTCTGCCCAAATTATATATATAAAAAAAAAAAAATATAACATACACCTCATCTCCTTACGATTATTATAAAGGAACCGTGCCGAAAACCCTGATCCATTTACTTATTCTTTATCTAAGAAAAATACTATTTATCTCTTCGGACGATTTCACCACGAGATTACCGCTGCTTCTACCAAAAACCTTTCTACCAAAGTTCGTAACCTGTTAAACACTACTTACATTAGCAGTGCAAGCATCACCCCAATAATGACCGGAAAAAACCTGAAAAAAAATATATTTTTTTACTTATAACGACTTATAACGACGATGAACACCGCACTGCACACTTGCGCGCACAGTACAGTGTTGCCATAATTATTTTACGTGAAATAGTACGCGGGTAAAAGCACAGTTTTACCCGCGTACTTCCCGTTCCCGTTATTTTCCCACGACAAAAAGTAGACTGTCTTCCAAATTTCAACCCGATACGTTCAAAGGTTCCAGCAGGACATTACAGCACAGCGACACGCAGCTATTAGAACATGAAGAGTCCAAATCATTCACCTAGCACTGCACTGCACTCGTCACTCCGAGATGTAAGATATTATATCTCTAATATTTCCAGATAAATTACAAGAATTCATCTGGCTACGTCGCTCTTCAAACACGAAAACAGTAATGTCTGCACTTTAAAAAATTAAAAACTAGAATGCCGCCTGCAGCGTTACAGAGCTCACACTATTAAAATTAAGATCCTTCCAAAATATTCCCGCTGCAAGAATCGCCCGCTTTTTCGCAATCATTTTTTTTCGCAACATAATTTTTAGTAAAGATTTTTATAATTAGATGTACCATGTACCCTACGAAGCCCAATGTGCTGTAGACCAGAACAATTTATCTTCCAACATTCCAGTAAAGTACTAAACTTAGCTCTACCAGTCGCAGACGTTCGAACCTAAATGAAACGAGATCGAATTTCATGTAAGATTAGGTCTTACAACTCGCATTAGGCCCCGTCCCTAGCTATGTCTGCTAGTAAAACTAACCCTAAAACTTGTAAACGTCTTATGGTTTAACTTCTTTCCAAATATTGGTTTT
The DNA here is from genome assembly GCA_963693475.1 of Ectropis crepuscularia. NCBI lineage: Eukaryota > Metazoa > Arthropoda > Insecta > Lepidoptera > Geometridae > Ectropis > Ectropis crepuscularia. Next base: position 28,231,569 of record OY856355.1, read on the forward strand.
GTGTTTCTTTCCAAATATTAGTTCTTTATTTATTGATTTAGGTGGATATTTTGTTAAAATCATTTTCTATTTTTGTTAGTCATTTTACTTATGTATATTTATCATCTTATTAGCGAAAGAGCCTGAACTCCCACCACACAGGTCACCCTAGTGTGGGAATTCCGCGTTTACCGACTCAGTTTATTGGCTGTTTAAAATTTGTCAACCCTCTTGTGTTAGCTTAGTCGGTGAGTATTTTAGTCAAGTTTTTTATGAACCAATAAACGTTTTTAGGGTTCCGTACCCAACGGGTAAAAACGGAACCCTATTACTGAGAGTTGGTTGTCCGTCCGTCCGTCCGTCCATCCGTCTGTCCGTCCGTCTGTAACCAGGTTGTATCTCAAGAACAGTGATAGCTAGACAGTTGACATTTTCACAGGCGATGTATTTCTATTGCCGCTATAACAACAAATACTATAATATAATTAATATTTAGGGGGGCTCCCATACAACAAACTTCATTTTTACCGTTTCTTACTCGATTGGTCCGTCCCAAGCAAACTAGATGGCGCCACTAGAAGACTAAAACGCGGTATCGAATTCGTCGTTACAACCATAAGGTAAAATCAAACTTTTAATAAAGCATTTTGGGTGCATGCCTGTCTGCGGAAACTGCGATAGTCTACGAGTATGTATACGAAATTCGGAATAAAGCCAAAAAGTGTTTCGCCGTTTATTTGCAAATGGTACGGAACCCTTCGTGCGGGAGTCCCACTCGCACTTGGCCAGTTTTATTTATTTATTAATTTATGTATCACACACGTATGTACATAATATGTATTTACAGTGTATCAGCTATCTGGCTCCTATACCTACTTACCAACATTTTTTTAAGCTTGGTGCTAGTTAGTGTACCTAGTGGAATGTCCGCCAATATTTATTTAGCAACCCCCGACACAAAGCGAGAGGGTTTTATAAGTTTGACGTGTGTGAGGGTGTGCGTGTGTCTGTCCCATCGTAGCTTCATCATTTTCTGCAACTCCTTCAATATGAGTATCAAATAATCAAATAAATTTCATATCAAATAAATTTATATATCTTAAATGAAAGAGATTGAGAGGTAAATCACTAAACACTATGATAAATATCAAATCCAAGATGACTTCCCCAGATGGGAAGTATGTAGGTAGGTACTTCTCTATTTCTTTACTGTCGACTGACGAGATAGATTCTGATATCGACTTCAAATGAATGAATGACAATTCTTAATTGTTCACAACATAAAATAACACATATGATACAGGAAAACAGTAAAGCTAGTGCTGTAGTGCTAGTAAACAGCTGGTGGCCTTATCGCTGAAAGCGATTTCTTCCAGGTAACCTTGGGGTGGGAAAAAAAGATAGAAAAACTAACTACATAATGTTACGCGATAGCTCTGCCTATTGAGAATCGATTTTATAATATTTTTTTGTTTGACAGATCCCACAGGGGTGGCTTCATTTACATTTTATCTAAATCGGTGGGCGGTTTTTGAAATATCAATAAAAACTTAACGTTGTTTACCTGTACATGGACGATGCATTTGTAATTTCACAAAAAAAAGAAATTTTGTCAAGTGTCTGAGATTAATTAAAATTAAAATCAGTTTTCGATTTTTCGAAGAAAATTATATCTATTCTGTAAATTGAAGTTCTTCGTTTCGTTCAGAGTAAAACAATAATTGGTTTAAAGAAGTGTCTGAATCACAGCTTTAGTTACGTGACCTAACCTATAGTGCTTCAACACGGAACGGCCTGGGATCTAGGGCTTGTGATAGTCTACGTGCCGAGCCTAGCGATGAGATTCCGAGTTAGTTAATTACAGCACGAAAGTTTGCATGACTTCTGATAGAGTTATATTAATGAAGTGCGGCTTATCAAGCTTAGTAGGATCCCAGTCCTAGAACTTCCCATATAATGAATATGAGGTCATAGTTAGATTTAAATCCTGTCTGCACTTTTGACTATTTTTGCAAGAGAAAAATGTTCATTGTCGTGGATAAACGGCGAAAAAAACATCGTAAAGCAACCGGGATATTAAAAAAGACACATCTATCGAGAACACGCGTCTTGTGATGCTAATCGTAGATTTTAAGGACCATTGAAATGTTGATGGGTGGCTACCTAGATAACCATATGAATCTACCGATTAGCAAACGACCCCTTACTACTGTGGATCTATATCCAGACTAAATTTGGCCCTCCAGCCATGGGAACCAAGGTGACAATGGCGTCCAACTACTAAAGTTTGCAATCGAGTCGGTTTTATATTGTTTTTTAAGGTGTGCTCTTGATGGTTTTATGGTGTTGGCTATAATTTTCTAGATCTAAGGCAATTTCTTGTGTGTAAAATTACCTGCGTGTGGATAGTTCCTACTACTTACCTGTATTCTTTACTATACCCACAACTATTTTAAAAAATTTTTTTTTCTCATAGATTTTTCTGGAAGTTAGTAGTTAATGACCACACATCGGGTACTTCTTATTATAGGGTACTTATATTTTTTTCTAGGGTGACCTACCTCACCACTGCTATTGCTATTAAACCAATAGTACTTCTGCCTTGTGATATTGCATATTAATAGCCTAATACTTTCTAGGTACTAGTGAATGTGTGATATATCCTTTTAATTTTTTTAAATTTTTTACAGTTTTTTTAAGTTGTAAGAACACTTTGGTTCTTTTACAAAACTTTTTTTAACTACCTGAAGGGTGATTTCCCTATCGGATATTCCCACATTAACTTTTAATTATATTAAATTGCTTCTGCAATTAACCTTGTGTCATTACTATGACAACCTTACATTTCTATTGTTGTACTCAAATTGGAACACATACCTAAGCTACAAAATGTACTCGCAAACTGAACTACTTTACGAAGTTGAGCTTCGTGGGAGTATAGGTGAACTTATTAAACCTATAACTCGACTAAATAATACTACCTAAACTAAATAATGCTATTTAAAATTAATAAGGCTACTTAAAATTAAATAATGTTATCTGAAACTAATAATGTTACCTAAAACTAAATAATGATGACTAAAACTAATAATACTACCTAAAAAAACTAAATAATACTGTCTATACTAAATAAAATAAAGTCTAAACAAATTAATGCTGTCTATTACTATAATTAATACTATCTAAACTTGCTGATGCAGTCTAAACTAAATAATGCTGTTCTACTAATTAATACTATCTAAACTTATTGATGCAGTCTGACTAAATACTGTTTATACTAATTGATGCTGTTCCATCAACCTCTCTAATAATAATTCTAATTCTAATACTAAATAATCTAAACATAAATAACTTTTTATATGTTCCATCTAAGTTGGGGACAAAACATTATGCTGGAATATTAATCGTAGTTACAGGTTTTCTGACACTATTAGGTGTAAGTGAATACCGCTCACTAACGGCGGGATTCACATACTAACAACATTCAGTTACAGTCTACATCTGTAACGTGTTGAATGCCTGATGTTAGACCTAGATAGTGTCACCTTCTCTAAAAATTCTATGCTAGTGCTCGGAAAATCGACGAGTGTGGTGTCGGTCACAGCATAGATTTGCATTTGCCCTAGCAAATGAACTTGTTATGTGCCCGGGAAGTCGGTAAGGGGAGCACCGATCACATTAACAAACTCTTTAAGTGAATACGTACTCTAAAGGCGTGATTCACATACTTTTAACATTCAGGGTCAGTCGAACCTCTAAAAGTGTTCGGGTGCCCGATGTTAAGCCTAGATAGCATGGCTATCTCTAACTCTGACACTACTAGGTGTAAGTGAATACCGCTCACTAACGGCGGGATTCACATACTAACAACATTCAGTTACAGTCTACCCTGTAACGTGTTGAATGCCTGATGTTAGACCTAGATAGTGTCACCTTCTCTAACTTGTTATGTGCCCGGAAAGTCGGTAAGGGGAGCACCGATCACATTAACAAACTCTTAAAGTGAATACGCTCACTAACGGCGTAATTCACAAACTTTTAACATCCAAGGTCACTCAAACCTCTAAAAGTGTTTGATACCCGATGTTAAACCTAGATAGCATGACTATCTCTAAAATCCTGAGTCTACAACTACAGCTGACCCTAAAGGTCAAAGCCAGCTAATGATTGTCCTTACAACACTCTACAGATACCAGGAACACAGAAGGTTACACTCTCTAGACAGCCGAAAAGTTCAAGAAACTTTTCTCCAGATTTTCCTCAGGAAAAATCCTGACCTAAAAAGGGGGGTATGCAACGGTTGTCAATTCAACCGTTCCCTTAAAATCATTAAAAATATACTTGCCGTCTTAGGAAACCTTTAAATTGTAAAACGGCCGTAGATGGTAAAACGGAACGCTGTCGCGGACCAATCGGGACGCGACAAATTCAAACCATCCAATAGCGTGAGACGACAATAGGTGACATAAAGTTATAAAAAAGGAACGCATTCCCGGCAGACGCGATTCGAAGTAATTCTGTTTTAAAAACATTAAAATAAACTACGCTACTGTTAATTGTGATAAAATGTAGTCAACTTTACTAGAAACGAACCCCATAGGGGTTCCATCACCGGGCTGAGACCCTAACGGCCAACTCTTATGGCCGGCTGATATACCAAGGGATCTACAACCCTTGAGGTAGCAGTCCACCACTCACTGCTTGAAAGACAGAGGAGCTACCCCCGTGTAGGACACAGGAGCACCATCGCCATGTCCAGCTGACACCACTGAACCCCCCAGAAGGACTGCGACCCGACTCTCCGCGGCTTACACAGGCCAGTGTGTCCCACCAGAATAGCAATATAATTCTCTCGATTTGCAAACGACCCCGACCCTCTCTTTAAATTTAACTTATACTCCCCCAGAACTACTGCTACATTTAGGCCACCCCTCTGGTGGTTACTGTAAACTTATATACGATAATAAAATCTAATTAGTTAAAATTGTGGTTTCTATTCAAACTCTTAATTTTACTTCTACTCATGTTAACCGGAGCTAGCTTGGATAATCTCTCTCTCTCTTTAAACACAACCAACTAGAAAGGTGACATAGAAAAGTACTTCTCTACGTCAGCAGACACTTCGATACTTTCGAAACAAAACAACAATGTAATAAATATGTCTATTTTTGTGCAAAAAACAACCCTATGTGTCGGCGTGATAAGCCGACACATAAAACGGACGATAGACGCGTTTAATAAACGCCTAGGTTCTATTTCGAGACCTATTTTATGTTGTAAAAGTTCTGTTTTCGCTAGATATCGAAATACGTGTCTGTGATTTTTTCTAGTTAAATCGCGGTATTAAACCCGTCTGGGATGCCAGCTCGATCCTTGATTCCTACCGCTGACAACACAAGCCGAGATCGTAACGTGGAAGATGCTTTTTGTGAGTTTTCCTACGGAATATTGTGTAACTTAGTACATAACGCAAGAAGCTGCTATTTAGCTTTTCAATTATTTTTAATAAAAAAAAAATCACCCTACTATAACACCGCGAAGAACTTTCGTTAACGATGCTTGATGATTGATTTATAATTGAGGTATTCACACAATCACAGGCGTAACCCTCCGCCCGTCGCGTGGGGTCTTTGAAAGCCTAGGTGTTACAAGAACGTAAAATGTATGTGTTTTAAATCATGCCCGCGTTTCTAGTAGTACAAAATTATTGTGTGTGTCGAAATATGTTAGACAATGAGATACAGCTGGTCTAGTCGGAAGAACGGCGACTGCTGATCAGGAGCCCCCCAGTTCAAATTCCACGCGCACCACTGTCTTTTCGAAGTCACATGCAAAATGCTGCTAACTTAAAAACGGTGTAAGAAACATCGTGAGGAAACCAACATGTACCTGGAATCTTTCGGGGTCACGTGTCGTCCACCGACCCGCTCTTGATCAGCGTGGTGGAATATATAGCCTGGACACTCTCCTTGGGTGATAAGGCCTATAATAGTCCCAGCAGTGGGAACATTTAGTGGGCTGCTTATGTATACACATTCACACAATTCTCGCAGGACACAATGTTTGGAATCGGTTAATCACACCAGTAGAACCAACAGTTAAATAAATAATTTACCTGTACACACAAAGCAAAGATCCACAAACGATTACCCGGCGCCATTGTCTCCGCTAACCGCTCGGTTTGTTGCTAATTGTTTGTTGATTAATTTCACGCTTCGGGGCTGCGATTAACGACTGATTAACTAACGTGTGATTAACTGGCGCTGTTATCTGAAAGGTAAATTATTATAGTCTATCTTGAATACAAATTCAAATCGTAGACGCAGAGATATTAGTTGTTGGCAAGATAGCTATTAAGAAGCGTACCTACGTCCCTGTGTCAAATTTAAATAACATGTATATGGACCAAGTAATAATATCAATCTATTTTACTTTTAGTAGATGCCTAAAAAGTGCATGAGAAAAGTTCAAAAATGTCATTAGTTACAGCGCAATCCAATTCAATATGTCAGTCTCATAATAAATTGTCTGGTATTTTTATTGGAACGAAAGTGAAAGAAACAGATATAATACTTATATTGTTGGACAATTCACACACAACACCATCTGACCCCCAACCCCCAACTAAGCAAAGCTTGTATGATGGCGGCCAGATAGCTGATGTAATACTTATATAGTTTTAAATACATACTTATTTTACATGGAAACACCCAGACACAGTACAAATATCTGAATTAATCACACAAATATGTGCACTGGGTGGGAATCGAACCCACGATCCTCGGCTTCGCAGGCAGAATTACTACGCACTAAGCCACGAGGCAAGTCAAACCATCTTCCACCATTGGACATGTGTGTGATCCCTGAGTGCTATATATAGGCTATATTATATTTATTATGGTGATGACGCCGGGTAAGGAGAGGCCGGACCACTAGTACTTTTTTAGCATGAAAACTAACGTGGTTATTACACATTTTAAAACAAATACACGGGTAACTCACGTATAAAATAGTCAGAACAGTCCGACTCGAGTTTCGATCGCGTCCGGCGATCTTCTTCAAGGCGAGTGCGCGCGCATGTTCGCAGCTCGATTAGCACGACGTGCTAATCGAGCTAATCGCCTTGAAGAAGATCGCCGGACGCGATCGAAACTCGAGTCGGATTGTTCTGACTATTTTATACGTGAGTTACCCGTGTATTTGTTTTTGTACTTTTTTATTAAAAGACGAATAAGATATCACATTATCATCATATATCTAGACTTCCTCAGAATGTGTGTGTGCGTGAATGTACTTGCATGAGTTGTGTTTGTGTGTGTGTGATAAAATGTGTGAGCATGCATGTGATAGAGGTTGAACGTGCACGTGCATTAGGGGTGTCACAATAAAGTTTTTCATCTATCTATATAAATGAAATTTTTAGTAAATGTTCGAGTGAGCCGATATCACCTGCCTGTGAATCGTAGGCTGAATATAAATGGTTTCCAAATTGCCAAGCTCATCAGGCCGGACGGCTCTGGATGTTTAGCACAATGCGACTTGAGAATGCCCCATCTTGAGAAAATGTCGAACTCGTTTGCAATTTCCATTGAAAAGAAATACCTAGATTTAAAATAAATAAGTGGACTTATTATCTGAGTTCAAAAAAGGAGCACATTCTCAATTCGTAATATATTATAGTTCAAGCTTTGATTAGTTTGGGGCTAGAGGGTGCTGTGTGTGAAATGTCCACCAACATTTATCTATTTATTTGTCATATCTAAGTACTAGCTATCCCCGCAACTTCACCTGTGGTTCGTAATGTATAGCCTATAGCACTCCAGGGATCATGTACATATCCAATGGGTTTTTTTTTAAATCTGTCCAGTAGTTCCTGAGATTAACGCGTTCAAACAAATAAACTCTTCAGCTTCATAATATTATTATGTAGTGGTAGGACTCTTGGCAGAGTCCGCTTGGGGAAGGACCACACCTTTGCCAGTTATTCTAACGCCAAGCAGTCATGTGCAAACATTACTGTGTTCCGGTTTGAAGGACAATGTTTCTAGATAAATTACAGGGCTTAGATATAGAACAACTTAGATGTGACTGGGTGACGAGCGCAGTGCAGTGCTAGGTAATGATTTGGAGTCTTCATGTTCCAATAGCTGCGTGTCACTGTGCTGTTATGTGGCAGGCGTGTTGCTTACCATCAGGCACATGTCATGCTCGTCTCGTCACTCTAAATTAAAAAAAAAAGAATCGGTTTACGGATGGCTACAGTAAAAGTTCTCCATAGTAATGGGTTAACCCTTAGATAAAGCATCCTGTTTGGGTAAACCACGTCGCTTCTGACTTGACACTAGGTTTTACCCTAACCCTGTTACATGTAAATTATAAATAAGAGTGTTTGTAGTTTCTCGTCACGTTGCGTCCCGCGGGTTCGCGTGCGTAATTACGGATAACTAATTACCCCGGGCCCTTGTATACTAATGTCATAATTACTCTAGCTGCTAGATTGATGGGCCTGAGCTGTGATTGGTTGGATACGATAACGAATGATATTTACATACCAAACCGTTTCGTTCTAGACGTTTTGCTTAGCGCAAGTTTTGCTCTATAAAGACTTTAAATCATTGTCTAGCTCTGCACTGCGCTCGTTATCTTATAGATATTAGATTTGTCTCTTTTTTCCAGTATTTTTTTCTGGCAATATTGTTTGTCAAACTGGTGACCGTGTTTGTTTGTCCATTTCAGCAACATTTTCACATTCCTGCTTGGTTGTAGAATAAATGGTAAATATTAATTAATAGGTTAGATTCACACAAGACCATCTCTAGTCTCAAACTAAGCAAAGCTTAGTTGTAAGCTGTACTATGTAAGCCAGATTGCTGATACATATGTAAATACATCTTTAGAAATAAACAAAAAATTCGTGTGACTGTGTTTGAAGAACCGATTTTAATCAAATTTTGTATACAGTGTGCAACGTTCATCCTTCAGCAAGAATTATATAATTTTAAATATTAGTATACTATTACCTAATACATGGAAACACCGAGATACATACCAAACATCACATAAAAGTTAGTCGTGAGTGGGAATCGAACCCACGATTAACAAGCTAACTGAGCAGACTCACTACTGAATTCAAGATAACCACGAGGGCTGGATTCTCGAGAGTCGTACCGACCGTACCGCACAGGCTCTTAAGGCCGGGTCACACAGAGGCGATCCGATAGCGATAGCGATCCGAGACGGGATTTTTTGTAATGTTCGAATTTGTATGCAACCTGACACACAGCAAGCGGGCGCGATCCCATACTCGGTATCGGATCGCTATCGCTATCGGATCGCCTCTGTGTGACCCGGCTCTTAGGTTGCGGCAACGAAACTAGCGATGGACGAGCGATGGCGGTGCGACGGCGGACCAGCGGTGACATATTTGAGCGCACAGCACCACTCCGCCCCGCTTCTATAACCACGGTAATATCCTACTAATATTATAAATGTCAATGTATGGATGTTTGAATGTTTGGATATTTGGATATTTGGATGTTTGAATGTTTGGATATTTGGTTATTTGGATGTTTGGATGTTTGTTTCTCAATTACGTCCTAACGTATGAACGGATCGGGCTGAAATTTAGAACACAGATAGGTTTTAGTCTTGATGAACACATAGGCTACTTTTTATCCCGGAAAAACAATGGGAATAACGAGAACGGGAACTTCGTGGGTAACACCGCGGGGCGCTGCTAGTTATCTATAAGTAATTTAACAGAGCCGTTTCTTTGAAATTTATACCTACAGCTGCGGGGTACGTAAATAAGCGATAAGGTTGCGCCGACTTATACGACTCGGCTACCTTATGTCATGCACGTTATGATAGAGATTACATTGGCAACACGTATTGAGCACGTCCCGAGATCGAGGCGATAACTACTGTAGATAATAATGTAGTGGTAGAACTCTTGGCAGAGTCCACCTGGGGAAGTACCACACCTTTGCCAGTTATTCTACCGCCAAGCAGTAGTGTGCAACCATTACTGTGTCCTGGTTTGAAGGGCAACGTTTCCAGTTTCCAGCGCAGTGGAGTGCTAGGTAATGATTTGGACTCTTCATAGTCCAATAGCTGCGTGTCAATGTGCTGTTATGTGGCAGGCATGTTGCTTACCATTAGGCACATGGCCTGCTCGTCTGGTCACTCTAACCTATAAATAAAAAAATACCGTGTCTGTACTGCGCTATATGCTTTTGTTACGTTGCTGTTGTACGTCGCCGCCTCCCCGCCTTCGCATCGCCCCGATGTCGCTCGTCCATCGCTAGTTTCGTGGCCGTAACCATAGTGACAAATACTTACAAAGCGAACCATACGATCTAGTATTATACCTTTTCCACTCACCCACACGTAACCGTCGAACACAGCCGGCATACAGTGGAAGGCTTTATTTTCCACTACAGTGATAATAGAGTAACAGACAAATTAATCATAGATTATTTTATACTCTGGTAATGTTTCTTAACATTCATTCCTATTTCAGAGTCGAAGTTGTATATTCACGAAATTTTGTGGCTATATTTGTATAAAAATCTCAAAGTTATGCATTATTACCATTCATTTGCTCTGCTTTATTTTGATCGAAGTTTGTCTCTGTACTAAATTTCTAAAGTGATAACTTCTTTTGGCGCGCCTAGACAGATTTTTCGTGGGCTGTGAATTGAATTCTAGCGTCACGCTCGGGTATGATAAGAAACCTTCGGGTAAACTCGGGACCATAGCTATTGGCCATCTAGAAGTGCGCCAGCCAATGGGAAATGCTAAAAGGGCGTGCCTATCATCGCATGGCCATCTAGAAATACGTCAGCCAATGGGAAATGCTGGAAATGGTCACGCCATGATGACCAATCACGCCCTCCGGTTACACCCGTGTAGTTTCCAAAGTAAGCTATCAAATTCTGAGTTATAAGTTTTCACTTCTATCGGCAGTTCTTAAGACTCCCATTTTTTAGGGTTGCGTAAAACGTAAAAATGGAACCCTTATAGATTCGTCATGTCTGTCTGTCCGTCCGTATGTCACAGCCACTTTTTGCCGAAACTATGAAAACTACACTGTTGAAACTTGGTAAGTAGATGTATTCTGTAAACCGCATTAAGATTTGAACAAAAAAATTTAAAAAATAGAAAATCAGTATGGGGGGCATACTGATAACTGAAACTTAATTATTTTTTTCCATCAAACCTACACGTATAGGGTGTCTATCGATAGGTCTTCAAAAATGATGTTGAGGTTTTTAAAATCATTTTCGTCTACACTGAATAATTTCCGCAAGAGACACTTCCAAAGTGGTAAAATGTGTGCCCCCCCCCCCCCCCTCTAACTTCTAAAGTAAGAGTATGAAAACCAAAAAAATATATATGATGTACATTACCATGTAAACTACCAACGAAAATTGGTTTGAACTTGATATGATGAGTAGTTTTTTTTAGTACGTCATAAATATTAAATACACTATTATTGAAACTTCGATCAAAGTTACAACGAACTACAAGAACTATGTGTAGGTACTATGTATATTATGTTACTTGCTGCAACGGAACCCTTCATGGGCGAGTCCAACTCGCACTTGGCCACTTTTTTTAATTAGTTGTGACCGTTTACTTGATGAACATACTAATTCTGCGCCGGATCTTAGAATAGAACCTTTAATAATAAAACTCATAATTTAGAATACACAAATTTTATTAAAGTTAAATCACAATCGTTTCACATTTATGATTACAATTAATTATTATGTACAGTTCTTTCCATCAAGCATACAATATAATAATAATTCAGAATATATTATTAGCTTTAAATACTTAACATTAACTTAATAAAAATTACACATCAATCTCTCTTATATATATTACAGCAAAATTTTATACACTATTTATAACAGTGTTCAAATTAGAGACGAAGCATTTATCCGGCAACTATCAAATATCCGGCCTAACCAGCATTTTTTAACAGGCCGAATACCGGATAATAGTGACTATCAGTCATCGGTGAATCATCATTAAATTTAACTTCCTAAATAATACCTAACATGTCTGCATAAGGATATTTACAGATCCAAAGAACACAAAAAATATCCACATTCTGCCTTTCGACTTACAAAGTGTACGTATAAATAAATTAGACTACATTAATTACTAAGTTTACAAACAATCACACGTATCCTAAAATTAGAAAAAAATAAAGTATGTCAAGTGTCAAGGTCATTTACAATTCGTGTATTATATTAATTTACATGATAAAAAATTTCATGTTTTCGTTTTTGATTTAGAATTAAAAGTTTATAAGGACAAAGGGAGCAAAATAATTAAAAAATACTGTAATTCCTAGCTGCGCCATGTGGCTTTTCCCACGTAGTTTACATTCTCGAAATAATTATTTCAACGATGCGCTAATCTAGACTGATCTAATTAAAAAAATTAACTCGATCTGTTCAGCCGTTCCAGTATCATTGGCCAAAAATCTCCAGGCTTTCACATTCATAAGATTCAGAGGCTATTCAGAGACTTTGCAGAGACTATTCAGAGCCATCTACTAAAAACATGTAGTTTTGCAATTGGCTTTGAATAGTCCTTATTTTATACTAAGTAATAATTAAAAAAAATGTTTAGGAATGGTATTTTTTTCATTATTTCTTTTTTTGAAGCACTCTAATTTAAAATAAAATTAGTATCATATTTTTCGTGAGCTTTGCCAATTTTTTTCAGTTGAATCCTGAATCCTTTTCAATTATTGTAATTTTTTGGGCACTGAGGAGCAATTATCAAACATTAAGAAGTTTGATGTTTAAAAGCCATTAAGCCATTTCTTTCCTTACCTTAATATTAAACAAGTACATTTTAAAATTACGTATGAAATGACTCGTCTAATAAATAAAAATCACATGATTTTTTCATGAGTTTCGGTCCTTGATGATTATTTTAATTTGAAATTATCAAACATAACTGTTGAATGTATATCAATCGAATGAAATGATAACGTTTATAATTTTTGCATATAATTAATAAATATTAATTTCTTGAGAGGTATTTTAATGTTTTACATAACTACGAGAGCGCGGTGACTTCTGCGTAAGCCAAAAGTTCGGTATTGTATTCATGTAGAAGGATCTACAACCCACTCCCTTCAATCGCTAAAAATAAAAATTCTATATCAATATGTCGTCTCATATGTAATATTAATTCGTATCTCGCACTCAATCTAGCCAAATCGCATTATTGGAGGAATCGTGTGAGCCTGCCTTTACAAGCTGCTCACTCGCGTCGACAAGATTATACCCACTTTGTGTACACTCAGCCTCATTAGATTTATGACATTTAAAAAAGAAAAAAATCTTATCTCATAAAAGTTTTTACACTGTCGATGTAAACGATATCATAGATAGCATTTTACATATTATAATAAGTATAAAAGAAAATTGATGTCATGCGTTATAGAACAAGACGGGAGCGTGATGGTAAATACAGAAAGCTAGTGGCAAATAATTTAAGCATTTCAATGTACGGCTTTATCGTTTAGAGCAATATCTACCACGAAAGCGTTTATTTACGCGTAGCATAATGTTGACAATAACATAATTTTAATTGTTATCAATATTTGCGAAATTTAATCCCAGCAGGCCGATATCTCGGACTTTTTGCAACAAAACAGGTTGAGTTTCTGAAGAAAATGATTCTTCACACGCCTTTAATGTTAAGAGCGCGCCTAAAGCCAGAAAACGCAAAAAAGGTCATTTTCGACGCCACTCACCGTCGTTAAGAAAGATAAAACTATAACAATAAAAATATTGACGTGTGGGTACAACCAAGGAGAAGCACAATGACCGGATAGAATTTTTAAAATAGATCAGATTTTTTTACAATAAAAAAATAAAAATGACACCGAAAAAACCCATTTTAATTCGAGTACTCGAAATTATCAGCGATGACCCCACATTATTTTTCGCTAATAAAATGTCTAATTTTACGCTCTATTTAAGTAACCGAATAGTTTTTTGAATTTATGTTCAATTTTTGCGTAATTAAATAAAACTTGGTCAAAAACTGACTCCCGAATTCAAATTAATTTCCACTCTAAACTGTGTCATGCTATTCTCGACTTTATGCGTACCAGGTTAGATATTAAATAGACCTTTGGGTCCTGGTCAGTTGTCGGGCAACGCTCGATGTGGAAGGTTGTTTACGGACGCTCTGTCAGGCAAATGCGTGCGTGAATTAAAAAAATGGAATGAAAGGATAATAAGTTTCCTGCGAAAAAAGAGAACTAAACGTAAACATTTTGGAATTTTAGTCAGGTACTTAATGTATGTTTTAGTTAGGTAAGTCAAATTTTGTTTTGGAATAGGTTCGTAGTATGTACAATAATAGGTAAAAAAGTAGGTAGGTATCTATTATTGTTAAAAAGATAAGTTTACCAACATTGTTTTTAATAAATTTAATAAATTTTAAAAATTCAATTTTATAAAAGAGCAATCTGTGGTAGTACATGCAAAAACCCAAACAAGTCATTGTGTACATAATAAATTTTGTATGATGAATAAATTAATAGTTTTAAGTTTTAGTGACAATTGAAACAAACGATCAGAAAATATTTATGAATTGAGGTCTGCGGAAAATAATGTTATAAGTATTTTTTTAACATAAACTTTTCAGATTAAAGAAATGCTAACTTGATGAATATGTTTATCAGCAGACGATCCATCGTGGCACGTCTGCTGAGCATTAGATCTATTAAAATAGGGAGAAAGGAGAATGTATATTTCATGGTAAACTTTCCAGCATGTGTCTTGATATATATGTTTTTGGTTAACCCTGCACGCGTTTGAAGGAAACTCGTGGAACAGTCCGTACGTGCCGGCTAGATCATTATCACATATTCTTATTATATATTCACAGTGTTTATCAAATATTATATTATATTATTATATATTTGTTTTATTATTATTTATTTGTATTATTATATATCTATATGTATATATCACCAGAAAGCCCTTGAAATATAGTTTACTATTATATTAACTTCTAGGTACTTACTACATTAAATAATCCTATCACGAAAAGCAAAGTTTACATATTACGCCCGTTGTAAAAAAGTTTTGGATTTCACAGCACTAATAAAATAACACAACACACAATAGTACATTATGATATAAGTGCGCTAAGTTGATAATTACAGCCGAGGCGATATTGCTAGCTCGAGCCGTAGGCGAGAGCTATAATTAGCAGAGGCTAGCCCTTTCAGCATTTCCCATTGGCTGGCATATTTCTTGTTCACCGATTAACAATGCACGCGCATCAGCGCTTTTTTTAAAGCAAAAGCACTGATCCAGCTAGTATGACATTAAGACATTAGTAATAAAGTAATTGAATATTTTTATGTTTTTTGTTATAAATAAATTGTTGTGAGTTATGGTCAAAGTTAATTAAATTGATAAATTAAATATTTCTCATTATATTTTATTTCTTATACTTAGTTAGTTTTATACCTAAAATGTTTACAACTTTTCTGACATAAAAACTCTTTACTAAGATTTAAAAAGGTACCGTTCGTTTTAGACGGAGCATTTTGAAACCGTGCGTTTTACATTCCATTACCGCACAAGTACGTAATAAGATACATTACGATACAGAAATTGGTTCAATAAGAGACCCTTTACGAGCAAATATGTTATAAATAATATTAACTTTACCACGTTTGCCTATTATTTGCATTGCATAGTTTTTTTAGTAGATTACAATAAAATACAAACCGTATTCACATTTTTCGGCTTAAAAAAAATGTTCTTTGTCGTGGGGCAAAATGGCGTCGGGCGATCGCGACACAGAAATGGCGGAGTACCATTCGTATTTTTTATTTTTTCAGGCCAAATGAAAAGAGACGGCCCATTTTCCATGGGCATTTGCCCCACAGCAAAAGTGCAGGAGACTCGACCAAAATTGGATCATTGTATAGAATTTTAAATATAATTATATTGAGGAACTGTTAATGTTTTTATTCTGCATAGCGGGGTTTAAAAGATATCAACTAAAACGTTGAAAAAAAAACGAGATGTGTGAGTTTCGAACGAATCGAGCATATTTTACATTCTTGTTGGAGTCGAGTTTCGAACGAATCGGATGTTGTGTCAATTTTGTTCACTTTTTTTTTATTTTGGCGTCGCACGCCTTTTGTGTTTTCCCATATTACTTATTTCAATATTTTCAAGTTTTACTAAAAACCGTCAAAGAAGTACGTTCACGAACATGAAATAGTAATTTGTAATAACCCACCTAATAATTATATTGCACATTGCCACTCGAAAAAACACAAGTTATAGAAAATAATACAATGAGGCGACATGTTTTTTTCACGTTGGCGCCAAAACTAGAATGTCGCAATCCGGGCAAAATGACACAAGCACGTTCACTTTACGTAAACGTCAACAGAAGAAAAAAAGAGAAAAAGCATGGCTGGCTTTAGGTACAGTCATTAAAGTACTTTTAATCACACCAATTTGCAATCCCCGCTTGGCACGTTAGTTTTGAATGTACAGTTTGCATTATTTAATTAAATGTTAATTTACTTAAATAAAATTTTTAGGTCTCCGGGGCTAATTAAGTACTTAAACTTGAAACGACGTGGGGCAAAAATGAGAAGTCTCCTATATTTCTATTGTAATTGAAATTCCGTATAAATTAATTTGCGTAATTGAAATTCCGAACAGGCTAGTACCAACATTATAACGTGTTAAAACGTACCTATACATGTCACAATCCGTCTTCCAATAGAGAGCTTTGCTTACGCAACTATGCTTTGATTGCTTTGCGTAAAGCACGTGAAGGGCTAATGGTGCTACGGTAATTAAGAATAAGGTAGTAATATAATGAAGAAAGAAATAAGTCCAGTAGTTTTGAAGGTAGGTAGGAAGGTTTTTCCTTACAAACAAAGTGATCTTTCTTGTTTATAAAATTGTTGGTTTAAAATTATAAATAATACAAGCAAGCAAGCAAGCTGTTGCCTGTGAATTTGTTCACTTTCTGATTGGTTTTATTTTCTCTTAGACATATTTGTATTTTTCGATATCAACAATGGGTAGGTAAGTTATACGTAACATTAGCTATCTGGAAATTATAATCATGTTAAGAATCCTTTCCTAAATCGAGATTGTTTGAAAAGTGTTTTCTGACACGTGACGTTTATACTTTTACAGATGTTTTCTATGTACATGTATAATGTTATCACTATAGTGGGCGGGTGGGCTTCAAGTTTTACTTATTTTTGATGACATGGGGTTCGGTGTGTCTAGATGGTAATTACTTCAGCAATACTTTTTTAGGGTTCCGTAAAACGTAAAAACGGAACCCATATAGATTCGTCATGTCTGTCTGTCTGTCCGTCCGTATGTCACAGCCACTTTTTGCCGAAACTATGAGAACTACACTGTTGAAACTTATTAAGTAGATGTATTCTGTAAACTGCAGTAAGATTTGAACAAAAAAAATAAAAATTCGGGTTGCCCCCCCATACTAAGAATTGAAACTCAACAAATTTTTTTTCATCAGACCTACACTTGTGGTGTGTCTATCGATAGGTCTTCAAAAATGATGTTGAGGTTTTAAAGCTCATTTTCGTCTACACTGAATAATTTGCGCGAGATACACTTCCAAAGTGGTAAAATGTGTGTGTGTGTCCCCCTCTAACTTCTAAAGAGAATGAAAACTCAAAAAAAATATATGATGTAAATTACCATGTAAACTACCAACGAAAATTAGTTTGAACTCGATCTGATGAGTAGTTTTTTTTTAGTACGTCATAAATACACTATTATTGAAATTTCGATCAAAGTTACAACGAACTACAAGAACTATATGTACTATGTATATTATGTTACTTGTTGCAACGGAACCCTTCATGGGCGAGTCCAACTCGCACTTGGCCACTTTATTTTATTTTTTACACAGATGGAAACCGACACAACCACACAATGTCTATACTTGAAAACGAAACGTATTTTCGGGTAAATAGATTGGTAAATAATCTACATGTTTGTGCTCTTAAAAAACAAGAAAATATTATGTACAATGATTACAAATACTAATACCTACCTAGTTTAAATATATTTAAACCAATAACAACAACATAAAGTGAAACAACCATTAGGTAATTTGATTTCTGGTATTTTGAACTGAGGTGTTTGTTTGTTTGGCGGTTGTTAAATAGAAAAATATTACTTACATATTTATGTAAATTTCATTATTATTAAATATTTATCTACCTAATCATTATTAGTCCACATACAATGTTACCTGAATTATCCAAAAATAAATGCAGAGTACAGGTTAATCAGAAACCTAGTATACATATTTATCTAAACTCATCAATATCAGTCCACCCGTTCTTTCTTTCAACATCTTTCGTTCTTTGTTCTCAATTTAGATACTATGTAAAAATAGAAACTTAATTATTTTACCCACACGCGCATTCATTAGTAACTCTTACAGTATCTGTGATTTATCGTTATGTTACGTGTACTTACTGTACTTAGTTATATTATGACCTAAGGTGAGCTTAGCTCGTATCTTTCTATTAGCGCTAACGCGGCGGAAGAAGAGTGACGTGGGGATGAAATCTATTCCTTTTTTCGGAATGAAAACTACTTTTGGCGGTGCGCCAGATTTTTTTCCGGGAGCTGTAAGTGAAGCTGATCTGTTGCGATCCAAGATGAAAAGCTCCATCGGGTGAACTAGGGACCGCCGAGGGTACCCGAATGAAAAAGATACAGCTGCTCTTCACTGCAGTGTCGCTGTGCTATTTTGATTTATATTTAATTTTAAAAATACAAAGTTTGATTATGTATTTTTTCTATTTATCCTACTAACATGGTCATGCTATTTAGTATTACAAAATATATCAAAGTTGCGGTTACATATTATATTATTACAGAATAAATAAATAAAACTCCTAATAAAGTGTTCACTTCTACTGTGCGGTCTAAGTGAACACATTTTTTTTAAGCAATAGACTGATGCCCTTTTTATATATGATATCGTAAAACACGCATTTATTTAATGATAAAACACGACTACATATTAAATAAATAAATGACTAAATCTTGTGATTCAGTCATATTTAGTTTTCATTTCTTTCATTCGACTGTTTTTCAATAAATGGTTTATTGTGTGTATATAGACAATAAAAAACAAATTGATGTATTTTTTTAAAAACATCTATGATTAATCTGAATGTTTTCATATACTGGATTTCGGGGAACGATGACCTTGAGTGATCGTACTCGCGGCGACGCGGCGTATTGGAGAGGGGAAGGGCGACGCGCGGGTGAAATTTGATTTTTTCCTGGCACTAGGCCCGCTCTTAAATGAATACACAAATAACCAAACGATAGCTCTTGAATAAAGTCAAATGATAATGTGATAAAATGATAAGTCAAACAAATTCGATGCAGTCTTTTGCTTGGACTGCGATGTCTGACTTAGACTATTGGATCTTTTGTCTTTTCCAGCGCCATGTACCTACCGGTTTTTTTTTGTTTACTTTATGAACATGAATGTGTAGTGATTTATTTTATATTAAAAACATAATTAAATAAATAATAAATAAAATGGCGTTCCAATTTAATGTTTTTCACTCATACTTACAGGACAAAATGATGAATCATTTTACATCTCTCGGTGACAAGCGCAATGTGGTCCTAAACAGTGAACTTTGACTTTTCATAATATTTTAATAGAATAGAAATAATTTATTACATTGTAACGCGAACTGTACTGAGTATGTATTTAATCTGGAAGTCCCTCGGGAGTCGGGATTGTCGTACACTCGTGATATTTTTCACAAAATACAGGATTATCTGTATAACGGGGATTATTAAAGGATTACATATGTTCAACAAGAGTTATTAGAGGACTATTTGTTTAATAAGGTATGAATTTCTCTAAGATTAGTAGAAGTAGTACGAAAACTAGAAGCTTTTGCTAATAAAGTGTTTTCAGATAGGTAAGGCAAAAAATATTCAAAACAATTTAATGATAGATGGCGCTTAAATTGATTTGATATTTTGAATTCCAAATCCAATATCAATGTCATATATGTCGTATATTTTGACATTTGAAAAGGTGGCGTTTTTTATTTGTTTTGGTTGTGCATATATTTGACTCTCTTAACTTTTGAGCGTATAGGCGATAAAACGTGGTACAATTTATTTGGCAGAAAACTTTATTTATTAAAATTATATTATGCATATTACTCAAACCTACTTCTGAAAACAAGTTTTTACTACTACAAAATCAATTTTTTTTATCTCAATTTATGTAAGTGTGTCTATTTACATTTTGGCAATTTTTAAATAAATCTAATAATACCCAATTATGTCTTCTTATAACATCTTCGATGGGACACGAATGTTGTATTGGGGCTACACAAAGTTAAAATGTAGTCTTATAAGTATTTATAAGTGGTTTCATCAAAACACGAGGTGAATAAGTCTGGTTTCAACAGGACACAAGGTGTATAAGTCTGGTTTCAACAGGACACGAGGTGTATAAGTCTGGTTTCAACAGGACACGAGGTGTATAAGTCTGGTTTCAACAGGACACGAGGTGTATAAGTCTGGTTTTAACAGGACACGAGTTGTATAAGTCTGGTTTTAACAGGACACGAGGTGTATAAGTCTGGTTTCAGCAGGACACGATGTGTATACGTCTTCAGCAGGAGACGAGGTGTAGACGTCTGGTTTCATCAAGAGACGAGAAGTATAGGTCTGGTTTCAACTGGTTTATGGTATCAGGACATGAGGAGTACATAATGTTTAGTTTCAACAGGAGATGTATTAGTCTGGTTTCAGCAGGAGATGTATTAGTCTGGTTTTAGCAAGAGATGTATAAGTCTGGTTTCAGCAGGAGATGTATTAGTCTGGTTTCAGCAGGAGACGTATTAGTCTGGTTTAAGCAGGAGATGTATTAGTCTGGTTTCAGCAGGAGATGTATTAGTCTGGTTTCAGCAGGAGATGTATTAGTCTGGTTTCAGCAGGAGATGTTGTATTAGTCTGGTTTCAGTAGGAAATGTATAAGTCTGGTTTTAGCAAGAGATGTATTAGTCTGGTTTCAGCAGGAGATGTATTTGTCTGGTTTCAGCAGGAGACGTCGTCCGTCTCCATCTTGTACTGGAAGAGCAGCTGGCTGGCCTCGTTGTTGTTCTGCGCGCGCAGCATGGAGCCCTGGTACTGCGCGCAGCGGTCGCTGCACACGCTCGTCGCCTCGGTCGTGAAACTGCAGCAACCAACATTATTTCAATACAAGATAAATATATTTTATAATGCAAAATGTAGCGGTGAAATATAAGGTGGCGCTAATAAGAATAAAACCGGCCAAGTGCGAGTGGGACTCCCGCACGAAGGGTTCCGAACCTTTATTCCGAAGCTTTATCCGGAATTCCTTAAACATCCCAATTTCCGCAGACAGGATAAAGCTTCTTTAAATTTTTTATTTTTGCCTGATGATTCTGACGATGAATTCTATATCGCGTTTTATTTTTACTAGTGGCGCCATCTAGTTTGCTTAAGGACTAATCGAGCAAGAAACTGTGAGCGCGCTGTCGCCGATGTGGGTGACGGTGGTGTATGTATGAGATGTTACCTCGCGCGGCGGCGGTGTGGGTGACGGTGGTGTATGTATGAGATGTTACCTCGCGCGGCGGCGGCGGTCGGAGCGGCGCGCGCGGTGGTGCAGGGACACGAGCGCGCCGTCGCCGGTGTGGGTGACGGTGGTGTATGTATGAGATGTTACCTCGCGCGGCGGCGGCGGTCGGAGCGGCGCGCGCGGTGGTGGAGCGACACGAGCGCGCCGTCGCCGGTGTGGGTGACGGTGGTGTATGTATGAGATGTTACCTCGCGCGGCGGCGGCGGTCGGAGCGGCGCGCGCGGTGGTGGAGCGACACGAGCGCGCCGTCGCCGGTGTGGGTGACGGTGGTGTATGTATGAGATGTTACCTCGCGCGGCGGCGGTGTGGGTGACGGTGGTGTATGTATGAGATGTTACCTCGCGCGGCGGCGGCGGTCGGAGCGGCGCGCGCGGTGGTGCAGGGACACGAGCGCGCCGTCGCCGGTGTGGGTGACGGTGGTGTATGTATGAGATGTTACCTCGCGCGGCGGCGGTGTGGGTGACGGTGGTGTATGTATGAGATGTTACCTCGCGCGGCGGCGGCGGTCGGAGCGGCGCGCGCGGTGGTGGAGCGACACGAGCGCGCCATCACCGGTGTGGGTGACGGTGGTGTATGTATAAGATGTTACCTCGCGCGGCGGCGGCGGTCGGAGCGGCGCGCGCGGTGGTGCAGGGACACGAGCGCGCCGTCGCCGGTGTGGGTGACGGTGGTGTATGTATGAGATGTTACCTCGCGCGGCGGCGGCGGTCGGAGCGGCGCGCGCGGTGGTGGAGCGACACGAGCGCGCCGTCGCCGGTGTGGGTGACGGTGGTGTATGTATGAGATGTTACCTCGCGCGGCGGCGAAGGTCGGAGCGGCGCGCGCGGTGGTGCAGGGACACGAGCGCGCCGTCGCCGGTGTGGGTGACGGTGGTGTATGTATGAGATGTTACCTCGCGCGGCGGCGGCGGTCGGAGCGGCGCGCGCGGTGGTGGAGCGACACGAGCGCGCCGTCGCCGGTGTGGGTGACGGTGGTGTATGTATGAGATGTTACCTCGCGCGGCGGCGGCGGTCGGAGCGGCGCGCGCGGTGGTGGAGCGACACGAGCGCGCCGTCGCCGGTGTGGGTGACGGTGGTGTATGTATGAGATGTTACCTCGCGCGGCGGCGGCGGTCGGAGCGGCGCGCGCGGTGGTGGAGCGACACGAGCGCGCCGTCGCCGGTGTGGGTGACGGTGGTGTATGTATGAGATGTTACCTCGCGCGGCGGCGGCGGTCGGAGCGGCGCGCGCGGTGGTGGAGCGACACGAGCGCGCCGTCGCCGGTGTGGGTGACGGTGGTGTATGTATGAGATGTTACCTCGCGCGGCGGCGGCGGTCGGAGCGGCGCGCGCGGTGGTGGAGCGACACGAGCGCGCCGTCGCCGGTGTGGGTGACGGTGGTGTCCCGCACGCTGGACCGCTCCCCCCGCCGCTGCTTGCGGCGCGCGCGCGCTCCCCGGCAGCAGAGAGTCTCGCGGAACGCCAGCCGGTACCTGCACGTAAACATCTTATCTGTATATTTTGTCTATTATTGTATATGCTATTAAAAGGATTCAGCAGCCAGCAACTGCTATTACTGCCATTACTAGCATAGAAAATATAAAAAAGGAACACATTTTCATGTATATATGTAGGAGCCTAAGAGCGCGTACTTATGTGGTAAGATGTAGTTTATAAGCGGATGACAGAGGTCGAGCTATTATAGGTCGAGCTATATAGTCTCTCGCCCCGCGTCACTTGTATAGTTAAGATCAATATAGTCAG
Source organism: Ectropis crepuscularia (assembly GCA_963693475.1). NCBI lineage: Eukaryota > Metazoa > Arthropoda > Insecta > Lepidoptera > Geometridae > Ectropis > Ectropis crepuscularia. Next base: position 28,255,018 of record OY856355.1, read on the forward strand.
CAGTTTGTTAATTTGCTTAGTTTGGGGTCAGATGGTGTTGTGTGTGAATTGTCCACCAATATATTTTTTTTATTTATTTTTTATACAGTGACGTGGTTTCATTTTCTCTCCAGTACCAGTAACACCTACACATATTTAATTATTTCTAAGTTTGGCATTATATTCTGGGACAATAGTCTTAAAAAAGACGCTGTTTTTTTTTTTTTTGTTAATATAAAGTCACAAAATAAATGTGTGAAAGCTATTGAGTGTAATGCCTTTTTTGTTTATTATGACAGACAGCGAATTTACGATAAAAAGATTTAGTAACTGGCTGGTTAGAAAATTACTTTACGACGAGACTGAACGGAATTGCATTCGACTACGACATTGAGAATATGCTGTTTGATTTGAGTGTTTTTGTAAGATATTATTCTGCTTATTTATTAATTAATTACTTTATTTTAAGGCTTAAGTTCATAAACGCTACTAAAATTTAAATTTTAGAAATGTATTATCATTGTTTTGAAACGTTTAATATTTATGACACTACAATGAAACCCTTGTTACTTATGATGAATTTTGTGAGTAATTAATATTTTGTGTGTTTATTGTGGATTGTGAGAAAACATCACAGAATATTACTTATATAAATTCTACTCAGATAAATTACCAAAAAGAAGCTTTTCACTCGATTTCTTCACATAATAATATAATACCCAGCAAAACGCCAAAAAACAAACTTTATGTATCTATTCAAAAAAAATACAGGTGTTTTGCCGCAAAATAAAAGTCTCTAGTAAAAGTTTGGAACAAAGTAGTTGCATAAGAAAAAAAAGTTTGATTAAACAAAACAGTATGTAAAAACTAATTGCTGTTTCCGTACTTAACTAGTCCTGTGTATCGAAAATCTATACACTTAACACCAACATTCGTGTCCCATCAGGCGAAAACACTCCCTAATCCGATGTATTAAAGTTGAGTATCTGTGCTTATAGATAGGATTATAATATGTCCTTAATTAAAATACCGCTTGTGTTCCCGAGGACATGAACATAGTCAACACTCAACAATAGGGCTCGCAGCAGATTGCCACAAGCTCGTTACGCTGTCTCAGCCGGCTTGTTACTGCGACGTAGTTTCTCGTCGCTATTGTCTTGTCTCCTATGCATCGCGCTACAATAATCACACGCCATAAATGTAAACAATTTAGGATTAAGTTAACGTATTTGTTTACAATCTCGTTTACAATTTTGTGTTCGAAATACTGTGCACATTTTGTGAACATTTTGCCGGTTGCATTGTGCACAGTTCTGTAATCTGGTAATATGGAAACATTCATAGGCATTATGTCAGCTATCTGGCCTCCATAGTACAAGATTTGCTTCATTTGGGGTCAGATGGTGTTGTGTGTGAATTGTCCACCAATATTTATTTATCTTTTCTAGGCAACCGTGTTGTAAACCAAATCATTGCTTGTTATTAGGCGAAATGGTGATCAAATGCGGACCAATAAAATCTGATCCATCGCCAACGATAGCATTGGCCAGTCGGCTACACCATCGGAGACCATCCTAAAGTACCACTTACAGATGGCCATCGAGGACAAAAATGCTACCGTGGCGTCGTTGAGCCTCTAAGCTAGAACAAGGTGGCTCAGAAAATCGGCCTAAAAACCACTAGAATTAAGTTAAAAAAAATCTCTACCCCAACTACATTCCTTTTCTTCTCCTAATCCAGGATATAATGTAAGTAAGGACCCACATCTAGTCTGTGGAGTGGCTAATTTTATAAAACAATACAATCTGTAAACATAGCCAACGGAATGTAAATAGCACAGCGTTTGTGATAGCACCCCTTTGTGAATGTGCTTAAAGCAGAGGCATGAATGAGTTTCCGCATCATGACGAGTATAAATCGTTGCTTTGTCGATGTTGCCTGTTGTCACAGCCTACAGTTGGCTTAGGCCCTGACCACACATGCTACTTTTTGCAGCAAAATCGCGTGATTTAGCAGCAAACGCGGAAACGCGCGCTTTAGCAGCTGAAGCGGAAACGCGCGATTTAGCTGCAAAAAGAAGCTGCATCGCGATGCAGCGACTGTTTGCGGCTGTCACGGCCGCCGAGCAATTGTTCCGTTCAGTGTTGCTAACTTGGATTTTTAAAAAGTGTAGACAGGTTTAAAAATACGTAGAGTAATATTAAATTATGTAAAGTTTATAGAACTGCGTACTTTTTTTTGAAGTAGTAAGGTAGTAAATGTAGTGTACCAATGTAGTTAGGTGCAGGGTTTTTAACTTGTCTGTGTAGGATTTACGTCGAAGAGTATATGGCCATATTGTCGCTTTTCTTTGCAGACTTTCAAGTAAATCGATATCTTTTTTGAAGTAGTTCTCACATATGTTTCATAAATTTTAAGAAACATTTCTACAGTTATAGATTGAAAGGAATCAGAATAACGTAAAGAAAATAGTTTGCTTTCTGTACAATTGCAGAAATGTGTTCTTCGCATTTTAAATTTAATATTTTAAAAAGCCTTTATTAACAAAACTTAAATACAATGATAACTACACTACGTTACATACCTAACTAACTACTTACACTAAGCACACCTGAATTGTCTATAGACCAATGAAGGACTTCAGATATCAAGATATTCAAACCCACTACCAATCGGAAGCGTACCCAGCATACTTGCAATAGTCATGCACAATAGTCACGCCGTCAGGTCTTCTGCCATCGTCACGCCCAAGACGGTTCGAGTACGGCTGTTATAATTTAATGTAATTATAACACCGAGGTCTTTTTGCTGATTGATTGAGGATTTACAATTATATAAATTTATGTGAGGATTTACAATTATATAAATTTATGACTTTACGATCACGGACGTACGCTGGAAAATAAATACCACTAAAGTGCATAACAACTTTTAATTTATTCCCGAGAATATTTTTATCCGTGTTAAGAACAGACATTAATAATTGTAGATATACGCTAAAAGCAAAAACACGTAAAGTTGGTCACACTGAATCGAAAGTGTAGTTTTGTTTAAATCTAGAACAACCACAGTATAAAAAAATACCAGTAGGACGACTTGCTTTTTCATTTGGGAGAAATGCTAACAGTGCTATCTACTAACGATAAGGCCACCGCTTGTAACACTAGTTTTATTGTTATTATCTCCTGTATACGCGTTTTTTGTTTATGGTGTGTACAATAAAGAGTATCTATCTATCTACTATTCGTAGCTACTTTTGACTCTACTATATTAAAGCTTTAATTATTATTTAATTATTTATTGAGCAATTTACTGACCCAATAGGGATTTTAACAATTTTTCGGAATTGCTTTTATTTCTTAAAGGTTATAGTTTGTTTACTAAAAAAAATATGTTTAAAAATTTGTGTATTTTTGATGAGTATAAATACAATAGTAATGTAATTCAGATTTTTCCCACTAAAATACTAACGACTGACATGACGTCACTAACCGCAAAACATTGAAAATGATCTATGATTACATGTCCAGTTTATCAGTGTCCAGTATTCAGTCCAGTTTATTATGTTAAATATTTTTTTTTTATGTTAAATATTTTTCCACCGAAAGCCCTTATACAGCTTTTATAACCGAAGTGATTATTCCAAATGTATGGAATTTATGTATTAAGTAACATGACGATCAAAAATTAATGTATGTATTTCAAAATAATTGATGTGATTAATAAGTCTCTTGATGTGAGTATTTCAAGAGTACTCACAGTACAAATTAATGAAGTTATTAATTGTAAATCTGACGAGGCTATAAATGTAACTTATATTATTATAACAATAGTAATGTATGTATTCAATTTATGCCAATAATAAATATCTTATCTTATCTTATCTATCTGTTTTCGTAGGTACTTTTACTTGACTACACACAATCAAAATCGTCGTCGCTAAGATCGCAAACTATAATAAAAATGCAGAGAAGTAAAAAACTACTTAAAAAGGGTACTAATTATTGCCTAAAATATAATAGACATACATTCTAACATATGTCCATGACCCTTCTTACATATACTAATACGAAGGCAATGAATTCAAAATGTTATGTAAAAAAGATGTACGAGCTTCAATCAGATTTTAGCAAGCTTTCGGCATAATCTACTGATTTTTGCCTTGAACTTTCGGAGCTTGTCTTATATTGATTAGGTAAACGGGTAACTCACGTGTAATGAGGTCGGTCAATCCGACTCGAGTTTCGGCCGCGTCCGGCGGCCTTTTTCAAGGAGAGTGTACGCGCTCGATGGCTTCCCGTTTGGCACGTCCCGTTTGTGCCAAACGGGAAGCCATCGAGCGCGTACACTCTCCTTGAAAAAGGCCGCCGGACGCGGCCGAAACTTGAGTCGGATTGACCGACCTCATTACACGTGAGTTACCCGTTTACCTAATCAATATGTGTAACAACCACGTTAATTTTAATACTAAAGCTTGTCTTATTTCCACGAGCATGGCATTCCACAACTCAACTGCTTGGAATGCAAAAGATTTGCCATAGAATGTTTTGCAACTTGCAGAGGGCGCTTGCAGAGACAAATTATAGGTTGATATAAGATTACATGAGTGTACGCTACTGTAGAATGTAAAGCAGTCTTTCAGATATCGTGGTGTGGCAGTGTTAAATATAATACTGTAAAGCAGTGAAAGAAAATAAGCATTCCGAAGAAAGCAAATGGAGAGCCACTTGAACTGTAGGAAAAGAAATTAATAAACAGTTGCAAATTAGGTATTTGAAAACTAGCCAAGTCAGATCTTAGTTTTGAACCAATTATGCTGAGAGTACAGTTTCATTTATTATGAAAATATTTCAGGATCGCCCATTAAACTTTTCACTCAACCACCCATTTAGATCTCACTTCTTTTGTTGTTCTGTAATAAATTCTATATGTAATATTTAGTTTGATTTTAATTTCATATTTGATGGCATATTGTCGTTCTACTGGGTTTTTCATTATACTGTGACTTAGTCGCCTGCAGCTGCAGCTGCATCACGCTTCCGAAAAACGCGAGTCGCAGCTACTTTTTGAAGCGAGATGCAGCGACTAGACGCCTGTCGCCGCTTCTTTTTGAAGCAGGATGCAGCAGCTAGACGCCTGTCGCAGCTACTGAAAGTAGCTAGTGTGAACAGGCTGTAATTATAGCTGTTTCGGCGGGCAAGCAAACGACAATAGCTTTACAATTTACGACACACTCGTACCTCTATAGTGCCTCTAAAATGATTCAGGAATTATATTTATAAATGTCTCTATGTGTATACGTATTAACAATTTACCTTAACAGTTTTTGTTCCCTTTTAATAAACAAAAAACTCTTTATTAAAAAACCACACAGAGTAAAACACAAACAAAACAAAAAAGAAACTTTGTAACTAACGGGTGAGACTCTTAATAGGCGGCCTTATTGCTTAAAGCAATCTCTTCCAGGCAACCTTGTACGGAAAAAGGATATAATTTGTACAAAGGTGGCCAAAGTTTTACGAAACCATGTATCTGATACAAGTGAAACTTTACTCCCACGCTGAGGCCATCAATAGCGCGACATGCCATAGAAGGACGAAAAAAAATTAAATTAAATTTACGCTCCATGGTAGACTTCGTCTAATGCAAACATATCATAAGAAATACAAAGTTTAGGTTAGATATTTGTGATGATACCTACAGTAAACCCTATTTACGCAAAGAAGCTCGGCTGTAAAGGATAGCTGGCCATTTCGGGCCAGCTATCCTTTACAGCCGAGTTATCGGAAAGTGGCCTCCTTTTATCTAGAACCATTCAGGACGAGACACAACGTGGTCCGGCCGATGAGGGGCCAATTTACGGCCAGTTCTGTGTAAGCTCACTTTATGCCCCCGCGTTGATTCGACTCCCCGTTTTATTACTGAGGATTTCCGCCTAATGGAGTGCCCGTTTCAGGGTTGACATGCCATTTTATCGATCATAATACAACGTTTAAGTTTTATTGCCAGTTGATTTGTGGCTTTAGGAGTTTGAATATTCAGTTCTGGGGTTTGATTTCTTTTAAGTATAGTAACAAGACGAGCAAGACATCTACCTGATGGTAAGCAACACGCCTGCCCATAACAGCAGTCTCTCGGAATGAAACATAAAGAATATAAATCTTTACCTAGCACTGCTTTGCTCTCATCACCCAGATATGGAAAATCTTTTATCTCTATGCCCTATAATTTATTAGGAAATCATCATCAACAGCCCACTAAACGTTCCCACTGCTGGGACGCCTTCTCTCGCAAGGAGAGAGTTAAGACCATAATCCACCACGCTGGCCCAGTGCGGGTTGGCGGATGACACATGACTTCGAAAGATTCTAGGTACATGTCGGTTTCCTCACGATGTTTTCCTTTACCGTTTTAAGTAAGCGGCATTAAGCACATGACTTCGAAAAGACAGTGGTGCGTGTGGAGTTTGAACCCGGGGTCTCCGGATCGGCAGCCGCCGTTCTCCCGACTAGACCAGCCGTAACTTCAGGAAATATTACCCTTCAAACCGAATCGCAGAGACGTAGTTTCTATATTACCGCTTGACGATAGAGTAACTAACTGGCGAAATTCTAGTACTTCCCCAGGTGGACTCTGCGAAGTGTCCTACCACCACTACTACTACTATGAAACTTAAACATTTTTTTAAAGAACACAATAATAGTTTTTTTTTTCATGATGGTAAGCAGTAAATGTTTTGATGTGTGGACCAGAGAGATGTTCGAAAAAACTCTTTTTAATATACTACTAATATTTTGTATATAATATACTACTTTTATATAATATAATATATTGTTGACAAGTAGATACATTATTTTCAGCAAAATTCTTTTGCTAGTTCAATGTCGAAATTTCTAAATAATGTTTTTTAATATTATATTTTTACTATTGTGTTTGTATCGTACGCGTGGTTTACTGCCATATGATTAATTAAACTGTCAAGGTAAACAAGTCAAGACTTGTAATTCCATCCATCCATGCCATCTCGCCTGATGCGACGATGCGGTCTAAGATGGAGCGTACTTACCTAGAAGAAACCGATTCACTCTCGATTTGAAGACACCAAGATTGCAGCCATCGGGAAAAACCCACTCAGGCAACTCATTCCACAGTCTAGACGTTCTTATCACAAAAAGTAGAGTCAAACCTCTTCGTTCGTGTCTTTGGAACATCAACCATGAAACGATGCCGCTTCTTCGAGCTACGAGAAGTCTGATAGAAAAAAGGGTTTGTTTGTATAAGATCATGCAGATCAGTTGCACACTCTCCGAAGTGTATCCGATAAAAACGGGATAAGCTAGCAATTTTCCGGCGATGTTCAAGACTTTGCAGTCTTTTTCGCACAAGAGTGTTATTGCCTATTAGCCTTTTAGCACGCCTCTCGATCGATTCCAGAGCCTCAAGCTGATACTTAGCCGATCCATCCCAAAGGTGCGAACAGTACTCCATACAAGAGCGAATCTGTGCTTTATATAACAAAAGCAATTGTTCAGACTTGAAGTACTTTCGCACATTTGAGAGGACATCTAGTTTTTTGGTAGCTAATTTAGCCTTGGACTCGATATACGAGCCAAAGTTGAACGTAGATGTCAACGTAACACCCAAAAGCTCAAAATGATCAGTAACCGGCACGGAACACCTCGAAAAGTAGGAGTCTGTAGAAATTGACTCCTTTTTGCGGAGAACAGACACGCCTGCGTCTTTCCCTCAGTAAACTTGGCCAGATTAGTTTCGCCCTATTCTGAGACTGCCTCAAGGGCCAAGTTCAAACGCTCGATCATACTGAACTCTCTCTCAATACCTTAGTATGGTTGACCACTGGCTCTCACGCTAGATATATAACTCTCTACAACGGTGCTATCATCTGCGTACCCAAAGATACCGGGCTTCAGCAGATCGTTGATATGTAGCAGAAAGAGCGTTGCAGAGAGTACCGATCCTTGAGGGACTCCGGCATTGATACGCATTTGATCCGACGAGCAGCCATCAATGACAACTCGTGTGGATCGATCCCTCAAGAAGTGCGATATCCAACTCTTAATGCAAAGAAATGTATTCTGACCTTCTCTCTCTCTCACCTCGACCTTCTTTCTCATGGTATAAAAGATGTCCTCTGTGATTTATGACATAAATGTTCTCTGACCTGTGGCTTAATACCTAAAAGATTTGTTCTGACTTGTGACTCATAACCTAAAAGATGTGTTCTGACCTTTGACTTATAACATAAAAGGTGTGTTTTGACCCGTGACTCATGACAAAAAAGATGTGTTCTGCCCTGTGACTTATAACCTGAAAGATGTGTTCTGACCCGTGACTCATGACATCAAAAAATGTGTCCTGACCTGGCTCATGGCTTAAAAATGTATGTTCTGACCTGACTGATGACATAAAAGATGTGTTCTGACCCGTGACTCATGACATAAAAGATATGTTCTGACCTGTGACTCATGACGTTGTACAGGATGGGGTTGACGGTGGCCGAGATGTAGTAGAGAGCGCCGGCCACGTAGAACAGGTACTCGTTGATGGTGTGGTAGTGTGCGGACGCGCTGCCGTAGATGAAGAACAGCCGTTGGAAGTGGAACGGCGCCCAGCATACGAAGAACGCGATCACAACCGCCGCTGGGGACAAACAAACAATCAATAACATAAGAAGTTTTAGTTTTTTTTACTGTTATTTTAACGGGATAAAAAGTAAAAAAGCGGGCTATGTATTCTTCCAAGCTATAATCTGTGTTTCAAATATTAACCCAATCCGTTCGTACGTTACAAAATCCAAACGAACTAACGAGACAAACATCCAAATATCCAAACATCGACATTTATGATACGCGTATTAGTAGGATTTAGTGCATTAAAGAGTTAATCGATCTAGCACAAAAACATTAATCGTACGCGATGTACTCATGGGGTACGGTAAGATCAAGTCTGAACAGTTGCTTACATTATATCAAGCACAGATTCGCTCCTGTTTGGAGTACTGTTCGCACCTTTGGGGTGGATCGGCTAAGTATCTGCTGGAAGCTCTGGAATCGATCGAGAGACGTGCCAAAAGGCTCATAGGCAACGACACTCTCATGCGAAAAAGACTCCAAAGTCTTGAACATCGCCGAAAAATTGCTAGCCTATCGGTTTTTTATCGGATACACTTCGGAGAGTGTGCGACTGATCTGCATGATCTGATACCACCTTGTCCTTTTTTCTATCGAAATGCTCGTAGCTCGAAAAAGCGACATCGTTTCATGGTTGATGTTCCAAAGACACGAACGAAGAGATTCGACTCAACTTTTGTGATAAGAACGTCTAGGCTGTGGAATACGTTGCCTGAGTGGGTTTTCCCCGATAGTTACAATCTTTGTGTCTTCAAATCGAGAGTGAATCGGTTTTTTTCTAGGTAAACACGCTTCATCGTAGACCGCATCGTCGCTTAACATCAGGCGAGATGGCGGTCAAGTGTGAACCTATAAAAGTTAAAAAAAAAAAAAAGATTAGGTTAGTAGGACCCTGCGAATAAAAGTAAGAAATGAAAAGAAGACTATAATCAGGTGACTATTATTTTATTTTCTTTTTTTTTCATTGTATAAATGAAGACTACGAGAACAAATTGTTTTGTCAGACATATCACACGCCTCTAGAATAGATCAGTTTGTATGGGTCAACGTTTGAAATGGTTTGTATCATCTTATCTTACCTGCAAACAGCAATAAAGATTTTGTATTTGTATTTTTGCGCATTTTGCGCTTACAACGTTATGTAGGAAGTAGAGGCCACTTGAGACAACTGCCATACGTCACTTTAAAATAAATAATAAATAATAATAAATATTGGTGAACAATTCACACACAACACCATCTGACCCCAAACTAAGCAAAGCTTGTGTGATGGCGGCCAGATAGCTGATATAATACTTGTATAGTTTTAAATACATACTTATTATACATAGAAACACCCAGACACAGTGCAAACATTTGAATTCATCACACAAATATTTGCACTGGGTGGGGATCGAACCCACGACCCTCGGCTTCGCAGGCAGAGCTACTACCAACTAAGCCACAAGGCCAGTCAAATCTTAGGACATTTCAATGTTAGGTTCCACGTTTCATATAGGTATAATACAAATTAGTTTATTGCCTGAAAAAATATAGATACCTAACTACTGGGCTAAGAGATAAAACATCTTATATCTCCGGGTGATGAGCGCAGTGCAGTGCTAGGCAGTGATTTGGACTCTTCGTGTTCAAATAGCTGTGTGGCACTTGACTGTTATGGTTAAGCTTATTGCTGGTTAAAGCAATGTTTTAAAAACAATTGCCAAGCTTTCGAACAGAAAATCGTAAAAATAAATTCGCCAAAGATCATAAAGCTTAAACCAAAATTAATTAAGACCAAAATTTTACAACCATCTAAAGCAGCATTTTCGCGTAAATCGAACCCAATTAGATCGGGTCGGGGGTGGACGCGATGGATATCGTTAAACAGTTGTGTAACGCCGGCGCCGACCTTCCGAAGGTCTCGGGCAGAGACGTCGCAAGGAATATTTGAAACGTGGGCTAAGTCGCATCTGCGAGGCCCCTTTTCTTGCGTTCCTAAGACCTTCTCAATAAATATATCTTAACAAACATATAAAAGTTGGACTAGAAGGTAAAATTAGGTTTTTTTTGCTGTTTATTTGGGATTAGGATTTCTAGTCAATACTTTATTACAGACTTGAATAAAGGAAGATGTTTTCAATTCGATTGTATTATTTTCTTTTCTTTTTCGTATGTATGTAAATATGTTACACGATATTGATTTTCTTTTTTTGTTTGATAGATCATTATTATTAAATTTTTTTTTTATTTAAAATTGCTACTCCACAGACTCCGGGGTCCGTGACTTTTGTCATTTAAAATCTTATTTATTTTTAAATGTTTCTTGGATAATCAGAAGAAGAGGAAAATAAGGGGGGAGTTGGGAACATTTTAAACCTAATACTAGTTAGTGTTCGTCTGTTGAGCCGATCACTACCGGTTGGGATTCCGCTAGTAATCGACTCGACATCGATTCTTTGCCTTATTATTGCCATTTGCCTAAGCCGCCTCCTCCCGGCCGAGAGCCTCCACTACGGCTGCATTTCTGTCCCGGATGGCCATCTGTAGGTTGAACTCTCGGATGGTCTTCGGTGATGCAGCCAACGCTCGCCGCACGAACCGACCGATGGCGTCGTCGGTGTCGTCAGCGTAGTACGTGAAGGTCCCCGTGTGCCGTGAGATTGCAACAACCGCATGGGGCACATGATAGATCATTTATGTAGTTCAGGTGGTCCCATAATAGGTAGATTTTTTGTTTCGAAATCACATTGACGGTTTTTGAAATGTGAACACAAACTACAATATAGTTTCATTTATCTCGACGACTTTAATATAGCTTCTTATTTAAATTTGGTCGAGTGTCTAAATTTTATTTTAAATTAAAAGTTTTGTTTGCCGGCAAAAATAAATTATTGAGTTTTTTATTTAATTTCAAAAGGCGAGGATTTTTAGTCTAGCGGCATCGTAAGTAAAAAGGCCCCATGAAGTGCGAAGCCGTAGGAGAGGCCCCACTTAGCCTACTCCTAGCGACGCCACTGGTCTCGGACCGGCGGCGGCGGGTGACGGCCGGGTTGCTGGCTGAGATGACAAATTAATGGGTTTCGACTTAACTTCGGGACTTCTTATTCAATCAATAGTTCAATATGAATATGTGGAGTTTAACCCAGAAATCAAATCCTTACTAAAGCCAAATGTATGTACCTATATTGTAAACCTGAAATGAGCACACCGTTGTGTTTTTAAAGCAACCATCTGTTGTTGTTTTGTATCTCAGTTTTAGCACACTTATTGCACTCATTATTCTGATTGCAAGCATAAATAGCTTACTCTATGTTTTACTAGTAACGCTCAGATCTCTTACAAGGTCATTAAGCCAAGGGCTTAATGGGAACAGGCGGCAAGGGGAACCACGCTGGCCGAGTAAATGTTGACGGATAAGGTATGACTTCAAAAGGTTTTCGGAACATGCCGGTTTCTTTCCAACGTTTTCTGTCATTTAATTATCCATATTTAACTTTAATTATTTTTGAGGTACAAACTTCTTTTAGCGCGTCTAGACAGATTTTTCGGGGAGTGTGAATTTAATTCTAGCGTCACGCTATGGTTAGACATTTTTGGGTAAACTCGGGACCGTGACCATTGGCTATCTACAAATGCCTCTGCAAATGGGAAATTCTGAAAGGGCGTGGTCTGGCCATCATGCCATGGCCATTTAGAAATGCGTGAGCCAATGGGGAATGCTGACGCATTTCTAGATGGCCATGCCATGATGGCTAGACCACGCCCTCCGGTTTCACCTGCGTAGTTTCTAAAGTAAACTATCAAATTCAGAGTTAAGAATAAGTTTTCACTATTGTCATATATATGACTGCCAATTTTTTTTTTTTAGTTTGCAGGATTTTAGTAGTAGGGTTAAGTTTTCTCAGCAACGTCTATTCTCGAGGGCGTGAGGCAATTCCGAGAATAGAGTTACTGATGTCCTGGCGTATCCTCTTGAGATCCGTGCTTTATGGGAATTATGCTTTCTTTTAATAAATAACAATAAATAAATCTGTTCGGGTCGAAGTCAACGCAACGTTGATGGATGCAATAAGTACGATTTCATCTTCTACGTTAGCGAGTTTTTATCAGAAGTAGCGCTTATTGCGCTTAGTACCTTAGTTAGAGTCCAATGTATACTGCGCAACATAGATCGTAGAACCCAAGATGGGCCCTCCCAAACTTCAGGGCGCACGCAATCATGTCAACGTTGGGAAAAGTGAGCTCAGTCTCTCCGTTCCGTAGGTGGACGCGGTGGACGCCGGACGTTTTTACCTATCATTATTCGTTGCCAACAACCAAAATAAGTAGAACCACAGCAAATCTCGCCGCTAGTGATCATAGGGGTCAAGTAGATTGGTTGTTTGTAAACCACTTACGATACGCACAGAGACCATTAATACCAATTTCAAGGTGCTCGGGGCACATCTATTGATTTATATCGATGCTGCACGGGTTAAAGAGGTAGCAGGCATCGACCGCAAGTATCTACCGCCGGCTACAAGTGGCTGTCGTGTGCTTTAGCTACTTTTGTAGCTGCTTCCAGCTTCTCGTGGCGACATTTGTGATTGTTGTGTGTCGCTCTGTGGCTTGTGTGCGGCGACCATGAACCAAATGGCAAAATATCGGAGTTACAGAACCGCTTGCGCACTGTACCGTACCCGGGTGACGTTTCTTTTTTATGCGGATCATCCGGGAACTATAAAATCGCAGAACGCTGCTAATGTACCTATATTAAGTTAATGAATAATGTTAAGGAAATTTATGTTAATGAATATTAATATGATAAAAAATAAAAATAAAATTGTTGAATTGTTGAAAATTGAATTATGTTAATACTAGCGGTCCGTCTCAGCTTTGGCCGTGGTACGTAATATGTGGAGAAATGTCTACCAATATTTATTTATATAAGATACATAGCAAAACACTACAAACATTCATAATCCATAGTTGGAATCCAACCCACAACCCACGAGTAACTACGACTGTGACGAGGTCAATAAATCCGGGAAATGTAGACCCCTAACATTGAAAAAGGTTAAAAAATTAGCCCACCGTCTTTAAAATAAAATTACTTTTTAATTTAGGACTAATTTATGAAACTGTAGTAGTATCGCTAGTCTTACGATCTTAATTGTGGTTTAGCCTTTTAAATTAACTTCCTCGCAATATAATGGACGGCTGTTCTTACTGAGACATTGTTTGTCAAACTGTAGGTCACGAAATACGCTATAAGATTACTAAACATACTCAGAGCAAAAAGGTACATTTGACGAAGTGTGCAGCTGATCTGCATGATCTAACATCACTTCACCCTTTTTTCTATTGGGCTGGGCTGAAGCTTGTAAAAGCGACATTGTTTCATGGCCGACGTTTCAAAGACTCTAACGAGAAGATTAAAGTAAATAAATAAATCACTTCTCTTCCGTAATACGAGTAAAAACGCCTAGACTAAAATGTGTCGCCTGATTGAGTTTTTCAGTAAATTGATTGTCTAAAATAGCTGGATAATAAATTGATTGTATTTAGAATTTTAAGGTGATATTTGAATGAGATAGATAAATTATTAATTTATTGCAATTAAACAAAACATAAACATTACAAGAAATGACATAAAAAAACAGTCGATCGGTGGCCTTGTCGATAAAAGCGATCTCTTCCAAGCCGTAGTTTACTGATATATATTTAAACCACGTCGTTGTATAAATTGTCGGTTACAAACCTACTACATTTTTCTGTATTTTTTAAAGTTTGTTTAACATTTAATGTAAAGAACATATCTGTCTCTTCGTAGTACCGGTTTTAAACGTTATCATGTGTACTACCATATAAATACTACATTTCATTTTCTCATACTCTTAAAATTAAATGGGTGGAAACCATCCCTACTATTTAATTGTACTACAAGCGCCCTGCAATTTTACTCTCATAATTTCGGTTCATGTAATTTTCCCGCCCTAGAACACAGCTATTGTACTATCGCAAGACAATTTGTTTTCCATATTTCAACCCGATCCGTTCAGCTCTGTTTGCATTGAGCAACAAAAAACGTTCAAACATTCATATTTATAGAATACTAGCGGTGTTACCCGCAAAGTTCCCGTTCCCGTTGTTTTTTTGGGATAAAAAGTAGCCTATGTGTTCTTCCAGACTATAATCTATATGTGTTCTTACGTTAGGACGTGATTAAGCAACAAACCTTTCAAACATCCAAACATCCATACATTGACATTTTTTATAATATTAGTAGGAAGGATTAGCAAGATTGCGTATTGGGGAGAGCACGTATACAAAAAGTTTGAAAAACACTGATAAGCCCATTGTGAACAATTTGAAATGGTTTCGTAAAAACTGAAGCCCTTTGAATGGGGAAAGATAAAACGCAATCAGAACGAGAACGTCGACAAACACCCTAAAATAACGCTGTCCCGGAGTGATTATTTCTCAGAAACTACTGAACAAATTTTGCGGCGCGTCTATTTGAATTCGGGTATTCAAGCCTCGTACTGATTTATGATAGTATAATTGCTGAATGGACATAGTTTATTTAATTGTCAGCTTGAATGAAATATTTAGTCGTTCATTTGATCAATTGGGTTGGTATAACGTATTTAGTGCGCCAGTGAAAATAAATTTAATAAATATGGGAGTACATTTCTGACACTACAACATCTAGTATCAAATCAAACAAATCGTGTACTAAGCGTCCTTTAAGAGGCTGTATGACACAGCATTTACGGGTACAGCATTAGCGGGTAAGGAAATGTTTTACCCATATTAAAGACGCCTACATATAAGTATTCCTCGTAAAACAGACATCATAATATAATCTGTGTTTACGATAAGTCGCTTTCCTGGGATGAGGCGAGGGAATTCCCATCATGTGTAGGTAACCTATAAAGAGTTATTTTTGTCTGATAATATGTTTAATACCACCACCCACAACCACAGTCATCAGATTCTATGTGATAAAGGTCAACGGTCAACGGATTCTATGTCTAATCTTATTGCAAGTAGAGTGTAGTCATTGGTACCTAGAAATTATATTTAGATGAATCGATTCAATGGCTTGGGATGAGATATAAACTTTTAAAAAAAAATCACAATCAATGAACTCTTTTTATACAAAAACTAAACCGACTTCAAAACCACAAATAGGCACTCGTATGTTAGTTTAAGATTATTGTAACACTTCACGTCTTCTACGAGTAAACAAAATGTTCTCACCCAGTACTTAATTACGCATATCTCCCATACATTTTTGCAAGCTTTCCCCGACTTCCAGAAAAAGGTTTTTATATGTATATTACGCGATAGCTCTGCCAATGAATCAATTTTATTAAAAAATTTTTTATACTTGGGAAATCATATCCATACTCACAGAAATCTAAATAATGTACCTTATTATTTAGATTTCTGTGTCCATACTAGTATTATAAAGCTGAAGAGTTTGTTTGTTTGTTTGAACGTAAGATCTCGGGAACTACTGGGCCGAATTGAAAGATTATTTCTCTATTGGATAGTCAATTTATCGAAGAAGGCTATAGGTTATATAACATTACGCTACTATCAACAGGAGCGGAGCATGAATGAAAAATGTTACAAGAACGGGAAAAAATATTGCTTTTTGAGAGCTTTCGTTGCGTGACAGCATGTGTCTTTTAAAGGTTGCGTCATTAGAACCTAAAGTAACCGAAATTTGAATTGGTACGACCAATTTTCGATAGATGGCGTAGCAACGCGCGCACGGTTCAGGTAGTTAAAATATAATTGTTCAGAGTTGGTTGCAACTTGCAACTAAATTTTACCGGAATCGGTGAAGTGGTTTTCGATAGGTATAAATATGTATCTACAAAAAACTAACCTCTATCTGGTTAATTATATGGGTGTTACATAATGAAGTCGGTAACTTTACATAAAGACTGTACACACAAATATATATGATATGTATTCCTGATGTCTTTAATACATACGAGAAAACATACCAACATAACTTGACCTCCAATTGCGCAGTATCGCAGCGACTGGCGGGATTTAGTTGAACTGGCATTACACGTGCGTTTTGGTTATTGACTTTGATACCTCCGTTAAAAATATACTTCAAACGTTGCTAAGGCTTTTCAAATCGTAAATTCTTCGTTACATATTTGAGGTAATATACCTATTTAATTTCACATCGTCACGAGCCGCGGTTAGATTACTCGAAAATGCTATTTAAAGGCGTTGAAATTATTTCCCGCAGTCGAGCGTCAAATCGAAAATGTTGAAGAAAAATTGATGAAAAATGTTACTTATTAAATTGTAGCTCTGCGGCCCTGGCACAGTGGTGAGGATGGTGGGCTTCACAAGTGTGATGTCGTCGGTTCAAACATCGGAAGCATTTCACAAACTAAATCTATTTTTGTATGTAAGCAGTTAGCATCCACACTGGAGACTGGCTTTGTTGCTCAATGAAAAGTCAGTCTACCCACGGAGCCGTGGGTCGTAGGTTGGATTCCCATCCAGGACAAACATTTGTGTAATGAACGTCAAAAAAGAGTATTTCTTAGAACGCGTCAATATCCTCACAATGGTTTCCTTCTCTTTTGAATCCCGCAATGACAGATTTCTACATGTATTTGGTAAATGAGCAGCTGGTGGCGGTTTTTTATCGGATACACTTCGGAGAGTGTGCGGCTGATTTGCATGATTTAATACCAGCTTTTTTCTATCGGAATGCTCGTAGCTCGAAAAAGCGACATTGTTTCATGGTTGATGTTCCAAAGACACAAACGAAGAGATTAGACTCTACTTTTGTGATAAGAACATCTAGGCTGTGGAATACGTTGCCTGAGTGGGTTTTCCCCAATGGTTACAATCTTTGTGTCTTCAAATCGAGAGTGAATCTGTTTTTTCTAGGTAAACACGCTCCATCGGAGACCGCATCGTCGCTTAACATCAGGCGAGATGGCGGTCAAGTGTAAAACTAAAAATGATAAAAAATTGGCAGTCATAGGAACTGCCGATAGAAGTGAAAACTTATAACTCAGCATTTCATAGCTTACTTTGGAAACTACACGGGTGTAACTGGAGGGCGTGGCCTCGCCATCATGGCATGGTCATCTAGATATGCGTCAGCATTTCCCATTGGCTCACGCACTTCTAGATGGCCATGACAAGATGGCGAGACCACGCCCTTTCTGCATTTCCCATTGGCTGACGCATTTCGAGATGCCCAATCGCCAAGGTCCCGAGTTTACCCGAAGATTTCTTATCATAGCTTCACAAAACTTCAAGTTCACGAACTCAAGCTTCTGTAAACTGGTGGCCACTGGGTCATCGAGCTATCTTTTAATCTGTTTCATGGCGAGTATTAAATTGGAAAAGTTGAAGAATAGACTAATGATAAAATGTAATTCAGTAGCGACCCTGACACGACGCGACGTCCATCATTACATTAAGTGGAATAGTTCCAGCAAGGAGCTACTAATCGAAACATCTCTTGACTGGCCTCGTGGCTTAGTTGGTAGTAGCTCTGCCTGCGAAGCCAAGGGTCGTGGGTTCGATCCCCACCCAGTGCAAACATTTGTGTGATGAATTCAAATGTTTGCACTGTGTCTGGGTGTTTATATTTATGTATAATAAGTATGTATTTAAAAACTATATAAGTATTATATCAGCTATCTGGCCACCATCATACAAGCTTTGCTTAGTTTGGGGTCAGATGGTGTTGTGTGTGAATTGTCAACCAATATTTTTTTTTTTTTATCTATGGTAGTACTTAATACTTAATAACTGAGTAGTCCATAAATAGTGTTGCAAGAATATTTTACCTGATAAATAATTTCAGATGTTTTGACGTGATAACGTATTTTAATCGATGAATGCTGGTCGTATGGAAAGAGTGTCTCGCTTGCACGTTCCGTCTCACCCGAACGTGCAAGCGAGAGCGCGTAACAAGCTATATAGATGCATAATCGGCTTGTTCAACTTGTGACGAATCTACATATTTACGCGTTTAAAGACGTTGTCACGTAAAATTACTGTCGGTAAATCTGTTTTTGGCTGAGTGGCGTTTAATAGAAGATGCCTATGTCCAGCAGTGGGCGAATACAGGCTGATGATGAAACAAATTTTAAAGACACGACTGAATATTAGAACAAGAAGAGTCCACATAATTACCTAGCTCTACACTATGCTCGTCACCCAGGGAAACAAGATGATTTATTCCTACATCCTGTTATTAATCTACAAACATTGCAGTGCAAATACGGTTACGTTCTGCACATTGATGCAATAGCTGACAGAGATGTGATAATTCCCCAAACAGTCTGCAAATCGTCCTACCACTACAAAATATAGTGATAAGTATATTCATCCAACCTACATACATAATTATAATATATGAAAATTATTGTTTGTCTCTACGTCCTTTCCTCCTTTGTTAAACATAAACTATGAATTAGATCGTATGATGATATTTAGCATGTTATGCATGAGTTAAAAAAAGGAGTCTATACGACTAATTTTCGAAATGAGTGGCGTAGCAACGCGTGCAGGTTACAGCTATAAAAATAGTCATCCAAAATCTATCAGTGATAAATCACTGCCGCTCCGGCCGCTCGTCACACAGAGATATTGAAACTCTTCACGTTGAAACTACCATGCGTACTATTACTTACCATCAAGCACCCGTCATGCTCTCATACTCGACCACTCACTCGATTGTATGAAAAAGTAACAACCCAAATGAACAGCAAAATTCCACAGGTTTTAATGAAAGCTGCTCTCACAAGTTAAAATTCGTAAATACGGAATTAGTAAAGAGATCCCAGAATGTTAATTTGAAACGTAGCCCGGTGCCCGCTGCGAACGAATGACGTAGAACTGGGAATACCGGCAGTACCGGCTATCCTAATAATAAATAAAATATTATAAAGCTGAAGAATTTGTTTGTTTGTTTGAACACAAGAATCTCGGGAACAGTAGTTCGGACCAGTTAGTAATTCGGACCCAAGGTAATTTAAAGATTATATCTCTTTTGGATTGTCCATTTATCGAGGAAGGCTATTTAACATTACGCTACTATCAACAGGTGCGGAGCATGAATAAAAAATGTAACAAAAACGGGGAAAAATATTGTTTTTTAAGAGCTTTCGTTGCGTGACAGCATGTGTCTATCTTTTAAAAGGTTGCGTCATTAAAATCTAAGAAGACCAAATGTGTTCTAGATTTCTTAGAAAGTTTCTGGGAAGGAATCCCTTCCCAGTGGAAATCAGCTCTCAGGTGTATTTTCCTGGAATCACTGTTCTGTAGTAGTTTTTTGTTCGTAGGGCAGCCAATACAAAATCTAGACTTTCAGAATTCCGCTGAGGCGAAGTAAAGTTCTTTAATTAAGACTCGTTCGTTAGTTCGTTTTTAGAGTAATGGATTGGAATGCCCGTTCGATTCTAATTCATTAACTACAGGCTACAGGTGCGTTGGTTTGCTTTACTTTCAGGTATATTAATTATTATTTTTTTGGTTTCCCAGATTTTCCTAGGCATTTTGATTGGCTTCGTGACTTAGTAGGTACTAATCACTGTGTAAATCTCAAGAGTGTGACACCCACCCAAAACTATATTTTTTGTGAATATTAACACTTTATGTTTCTATGTTAAACATTCACGAGTATGTATTTAAAAGTGTATAATTAAAATAATTTATCTAAGCCGTCTGGATTTGACGTGGACAATGACGCCATCATCACCACAACAACTGAGGCAGCAAAAGATCTCAGAGAAAAGCTATCGCACCGAATCGGAAATCTGGTCAAAACCAGAGTGCGAACCATGGCTTCTGCTCTGGTAAATGGTTTCGGAAGAGAAAGTTTCAGTCGCCTCATGGTAGACGAAGCTCTCATGAACCATTTTGGAGCCATTGTGATGGCTTCAAGGCTGTCTGGTGTTGGTGAAATTGTCCTCATCGGAGACTTCAATCATCGAATGCCTTACATCGACAGGGAAAATTTCTTCGAAATGAGGTATCACCGCCTAAACCTGGTAACAAAGATCAGCCAGGAGTTGCTCTACACATGTCGCAACCCGATGGCTGTCGCATATGCGCTGAGGGAAATATAATCCGGTATGTACTCCTCAGCGTCTCGTTTAAAGTCCCTAGAGCAGAGAAGGTATAAGGGAGCGCAAATACCCAACACCCTACCAAACACCCTCTTTTTAGTACACACTCAAGAAGAGAAGGAGACCCTGACAAACCAGGGTTATGGGTCAGGCACCGGGTCACGCATCCTTACCATCCATGAAGCTCAGGGACTAACATACGAGTCGGTAGTCGGTAATCGCAATCAAAACCAAGGCAAACATGAAGCTGCACGAGAGCGTGCCCTATGCGGTTGTTGCAATCTCACGGCACACGGGGACCTTCACATACTATATACGCTGACGACACCGACGACGCCATCGGCCGGTTCGTGCGGCGAGCGTTGGCTGCATCACCGAAGACCATCCGAAACTTCAACCTGCAGATGGCCATCAGGGACAGAAATGCGGCCGTTGTGGAGGCTCTAGGCCGGGAGGAGGCGGCTTAGGCAAATGACAATCAGGCAAAGAATCGATGTCGAGTCGATTACTAGCGGAATCCCAACCGGTAGTGATCGACTCAACAGACGAGCACTAGAATTAGGTTTAAAATGTTCCCAACTCCCCCCTATTTTCCTCTTCTTCTCCTAATCCAAGACACAGGCAAAAAAAAAATTGAAATGACAAAGATCACGGACCCCGGTGAATGTGGAGTGGCAAATTCAAATAAAAAAAAAATTAAAAAAAGCCATCTGGATTTTATAGTACACAGCTTTGTGTGTGGGATGTTTTATTGATGTAAATTATATTTTATTAGTAAATATAAAAAAAAATGCAATGTGCACTTTTTCTCTGTACAAATAATAAGTGTAAAAAAATTGGCAGTCATAGGAACTGCCGATAGAAGTGAAAACTTGTTGTTGCCCTGGTACTGGTACCTAGGGGCAAACGCAACTCTTTTATATTTCTGTTGTCCTGGTATCTGGAGATAAACGCGCTGGGCTGTTGGAGATAGGTAATCGAAACTCTTTACTGTTTCTGTTGCCCTGGTACCTACCTGGCCGTTTTTACCGAGTTTACCCGAAGATTTCATATCCGATCCGATCCGATCCATTATCATATCCAAGCGTGACGATTGATGAATCCATTTCACAGCCCACGAAAATTCTGTCTATAGCGCGCCTAAAGAAGTTTTCACTTCAAAAATGTAATACGAGGAGTATTACATTTTTGAAGTGAAAACTTCTTTAGGCGCGCTATAGACAGAATTTTCGTGGGCTGTGAAATGGATTCATCAATCGTTCTTCCGCACATTTTTTGTATTATAGGGTTTCATATTTATGTAGGACCTTAATATAATAAAGTTGAAGAGGTTTTTTTTTTGAACGCGCTAATCTCAGGAACTACGGGATCGATTACAAAAATTCTTTCACCGTTAGATATGTCCGTAATTCTTGACTGATATAGGCTATACAGTATGTACTATGAGCTAAACCAGGGAGGGCCACTAGTATTAATATACAGCTGAAACAGTATTTTAGTAATCGGGATGATGGGACAGTTTTTCATAATTGCTTTTATTTTGAAGAGAACGA
Source organism: Ectropis crepuscularia (assembly GCA_963693475.1). Taxonomy (NCBI): domain Eukaryota; kingdom Metazoa; phylum Arthropoda; class Insecta; order Lepidoptera; family Geometridae; genus Ectropis; species Ectropis crepuscularia. Next base: position 28,277,299 of record OY856355.1, read on the forward strand.
GAATACGCTTGCCTACCATAAAAAATATTTTATTAATGGTATTTTCGAACAGTATACAGTAATAAAGTTATTTTGAAATTTCCCGCTAAAACACGAACGAATGACATGACGTCACTAAACGCAAAACATTTGTCGCGATTCATGACGATATGTCCAGTTTATGTGTTTTCTTATTTGTACTTGAATACAAACCATCAAAATTATCGTCGTTAAGATCGCAAACTATAATAAAAATGCAGAAAAGTAAACAATTTAGTCAGTCTTCGACAGGTTGTTTTGCGGTTAGTGATGTAATAAGTCGTATTCGTGTATCCAGTCTCGTGACAACAGATTAAAAATATAGCATTTCATATAATTTATATTAAATTTACTACGTAAAATTAAATAATAAAAATGTGACTTTCGATATTCTGTTAATCCAAACCATCATAAAATTAGCACTAAACATTAATTTGTAATTAGTGTTAACATAATTGGCACCTATTGGCACTATTGACACTGTACAGTAAAGGAGCGCAGGATCCATACAATGTAAATACAAACATATACATACATAATAAGTTTTTGTTTGAGCCGATTTCGCGAAATGACTGCTAGTGCGAGCGTCGAGTGCCAACTTGTTTGTAACTCTGTGATTTAGAGAAATACGGCTTTGGTTTCTTGGAAGGATTTATTTTAATGATGTTATACTCCGTTTCTCACAAATACCCGAATAAATAAATATAAAAGCTCTACAAAGCTACAAACTAATAGGATTGTAACTACGGTACATTAGTAGTGGTAGGATCTTAGTAGAGTCCACCTGGGGAAGTACCACACCTTTGTCAGTTATTCTAACGCCAAACAGTAACGTGCAAACATTACTGTATTCTGGTACCGTGTTTGAAGGGCAATGTTTCCAGTGAAATTATAGGGCATCGAGATAAAAGATCTTATTTCTTTGGGTGATGAGCGCAGTACAGTGTTAGGTTATGATTTGGACTCTTCATGTTCCAATAGCTGCGTGTCACTGTGCTGTTATGGGCCGGTATGGTGTTTACCATCAGGCCTGCCTTTGCCCTGCTTGTCTCGTCACTCTTAATTATTCAAAGAATACGAAAAATACTTACGGGTACGGTTTTTGAAATCAAGACTTCTTTTGTCGCGTGGACCACTTTACTCGTAGTAAAAATAAAGTAGCCAAGTGCGAGTTGGACTCGCCCATGAAGGGTTCCGTTGCAGCAAGTAACATAATATACATAGTACACATAGTTCTTGTAGTTCGTTGTAACTTTGATCGAAGTTTTAATAATAGTGTATTTATGACGTACTAAAAAAAAACTACTCATCAGATCGAGTTCAAACTAATTTTCGTTGGTAGTTTTCATGGTAATGTACATCATACATTTTTTTAGATTTTTCATTTTCTTACTTTAGAAGTTAGAGGGGGGGGACACACAAATTTTACCACTTTGGAAGTGTCTCTCGCGCAAACTATTCAGTGTAGACAAAAACTATATTAGAAACCTCAGCATCATTTTTGAAGACCTATCGATAGACACCCCACACGTGTAGGATAGATGAAAAAAAAATTTTTGAGTTTCAGTTCTCAGTATGAGGGGCAACCCTAATTTTTATTTTTTTTAATTTCTTTTGTAAAAATCTTAATACGGTTCACAGAATACATCTACTCACCAAGTTTCCACACTGTAGTTCTCATAGTTTCGGCAAAAAGTGGCTGTGACATACGGACGGACAGACAGACAGACAGACAGACATGACGAATCTATAAGGGTTCCGTTTTTACGTTTTACGGAACCCTAAAAAAGCACTATTCATGCATTTATTATTTGCACATCGGCTATTATTACCTTAGACTTAGAGCATAGTAAGAATAATTTGTCTGCCATTATGACACATAATATTCTGGGAACATTGAAACTGACTATCCACTTTTCTTAATACATACCAATATAGATAGACAAATGAACTCTTTTTTGCACTTAATTTGAAATAAAATAAAAATATTGAACAAAATAAACTAGCGATTGGTGACCTAACCACTTATAACGATTCCTGCCAGGCCACCGTAGGAAAGAACGAGAGATGTAAAGGTGCGCTTACACGAGTGCAATAATTGCTCGGCGACACAAATGGACCGATCTGGAGCAATTAATGGAGCAATTAAACGCAATTTCAATAAATTGCGGCAATTATTTCGGCGATATTGCTTCTAATTGCTCCAGATATTTCATATTGCTCAATGTCGCCGATACGAATTGACGAATATCCAATGGGCTTGGAAATTCCTAGCAATTTTTGTATATATCTCATTCGCACTTGTTTGTTTTGCGGCTTGCCGTCTTGCTTCCGCGGGGAGAGCGAGAGGTCGGGTGGCGCTACAAGCTGCCGTAGCAAGAACAATGTCGTCCATAGCGAGCGAATACTGAAATGCTCGTGTAGGACAGTATTGCCTAGTTGATGAAGTTGCGCGATATCGCTCAATATTGTATTGCGCAGTATTGATGCTTGTTGCCGTTGCCGTAAATTGCTTGATGTAGTCGTGACGTCATAGTTGACGAGTATTGACTGGAATTGAGCAATTTTAGTCGCCCGTATAAGCGCACCTTTAGAATAGGAATGAGCATGTTTTACAGATAATACCACCAGAAAAATAGCGAAGTCTAAGTATCATCATCATCATTTTATTCATGTCCTTACCCGGCAAGCTGGGGTCGGTACAGCTCGTTTCGTTCTCATTTTACATTGAAATCAAAATATTCAGATTCCGTTTTCAATGCACAACGCTAAAATTGTAATAGAAGTAATTCAAAAGATTCACTTTAATTCTGGCGAAAACAATACAATCTAGTTTAAGAAACTTAAGTACCAATTTTAAATAGAAAAAGAAAAGTTACGAGTTTTGTTAAAATCAAACATTAAGAACATTCCTTTCAATCATAACTAATATTCAGTGAAAAATGCTGAAATCTAGAAAGTCAGAACTTCGTTCTGGAGATGAATGGATGCTCGTTTGGCCAAGTTTCTTCACCTGTGAAACTTAATCCAATTCATTAGGGTTCCGTAAAACGTAAAAACGGAACCCTTATAGATTCGTCATGTCTGTCTGTCTGTCCGTCCGTATGTCACAGCCACTTTTTGCCGAAACTATGAGAACTACACTGTTGAAACTTGATAAGTAGATATATTCTGTGAACCAACCGCATTAAGATTTTTACAAAAAAAAAAAGAAAAAGAAAAATTAGGGTTGCCCCCCATACTGAGAACTGAAACACAAATATTTTTTTTCATCAAACCTACACATGTGGGGTGTCTATCGATAGGGCTTCAAAATGATGTTGAGGTTTCTAAAATAATTGTTGTCTACACTGAATAATTTGCGCGAGAGACACTTCCAAAGTGGTAAAATGTGTGTGTCCCCCCCTCTAACTTCTAAGGTAAGAGAATGAAAAAACTAAAAAAATTATATGATGTACATTACCATGCAAATTACCAACGAAAATTGGTTTGAACTCGATCTGATTAGTAGTTTTTTTTTAGTACGTCATAAATAAATACACTATTATAAAAACTTTGATCAAAGTTACAACGAACTACAAGAACTATGTGTACTATGTATATTATGTTACTTGCTGCAATGGAACCCTTCATGGGCGAGTCCAACTCGCACTTGGCCACTTTATTTTTCAATTCAATTTTTGTAGTGAAAAATTCTTTAGCTGCGTTCAGTACTTTATGGTAAGGGAAAGTCTTGTGCATTCACGTCACCAACACGCTGATGTCGGATTAGTTACAAATTTTCACTTCTGTCCCTAAGACTAATAACTTTTATTGCGGGATATGACACTCTACTCTCTGTACTCTCTACACTCTACTCTACGTACACCAGGTGGTCTACCGCCGAACGAAAAATGTTATCGCTTTGATGTTTCTCTCTGTTTTCTTTTCGCTTGAAATGATAGAGACAGCATTAGCAAAGCGATAGCCGATTTAGTTAGGCGGTAGAAGCGCTAGGCTGTTATTTTTATTCACAGAGAAATAAAGAAAGAGTTTTTGTGTTCGTTACTTTTTTATTTTATCTACCTATAGTTTTTTTTAATAAAGTGTGACGAGACGAGCAGGACATGTGCCTGATGGTAAGCAATATGCCTGCCACATAATAGCACAGTGACACGCAGCTATTGGATCATGAAGAGCCCAAATCATTACCTAGCACCGCCCTGCGCTCGTCACCCATGTAATTTCTCTGAAAACATTGCCCTTCAAACCAGAACACAGTAATGTTTGCACTTTACTGCTTGGCGGTAGAATAACTGGCAAAGGTGTGGTATTTCCCCAGACGGATTCTGCTAAGAGTCCTACCACTTTTGCAATTACGACTTTGTGCAATTTGTACATTCGATATTTTCAACTATAACGCTTTGAGTATTTAGCCATACTACATAGATGATAATTTTGAACATTTTACAAGTGGCTTTGTGTAATTGAGTATGTGCTATGTGTGCATTATACTTATGTGTGTATTATGCATATTTATGTATATTTTAAACAGAGCTTAAAATGCGAAATATTGGATGTTTGTAGCTAAATCACGTCGGACTACCTAAATGCATCCGGTTGAAATTTGGAGATTTTGAGGACACAGATTATGATCTGGAATATCACCATTTTTATGGTACAGAGGGCATGTGCGTGATGCATCACCTAGAGATATAACATCATTGATCTCTATGCACACTGATTTCTTTGGAATTTTTGGCCATTCAAAAAAAAAGAGATAATGACAAAGGCTAGCTAAAGTAGTTTAGTTGTCTTACCGAGCATCCTGATGATGTTTTTCTTGGACTGCGCCTGCCTCGCCTCCCCGTGGACGCTCCCGTTGACACCGTTCAGTGTTCCCGACTGCCCCGGCTTGTTGCTGTGGGTCGATCTGCCGGAAAACATCACATCATTATAACACTTTAATTACACTTTTCATTACGAGGGCTTTTCTTTCATCACGTTCAATAGATGGCGCTTTAACAAGTCAATGTCAAGGAAATAAAAAAAAATACAAAACCGTTGATTTGGGATCTCGTATTTTAATGTTAATGTAGTCCATCTATGTATCAGCTAAACATTACTTTTAAGGGGCGAGTCTGCGATTTTAACGAAATCGATGTGTTTTTGTAGCCAATTCATGGCCATAATTACATTATGTGGAAGTGTGAAATTAATACATACTATTACACATATCCTGAATTTCAAACTGAACTTTTAAAAATCGTTGCATATGCTTCTTGTCTCTTGAAACTATGAAATTGGTTTGGCCAAATTTGTTTTCACCCGTAATTTTGATGTGAAAAAATTATATGAAAACCGTGTTTTTAAAGATTCTAACTTTTATGTAGATACATATATGGGTTAGATCTTGTATGCCAATCTACTTATTAATCAGCAGATAGCCAGGGATAGTTTTTTAAAAAAGCCTCCTGAATACATCTGTGGAACGAACGATGTTGCACAGATGTATTTGCTATCACTCAAACAACAGGCGTTTTTGTAGTTGCTCGGCCACGTTATTCACAGTCGTAACTATTATCATAATCTGTGCCATACCAGCCATAGAATACATAATAACAGCCACTGTTTGGTTGCTCGCTCGTTTTGTACTTACGTTTGCTATGTTTCGAAAGAGTTGATATAGGTATGTATTTATACCTACATGTAGAGGTGCATTTCAATTTTTTTTTCGCGTACACCTAGGTAGAAACTGATTGCCGATGTGCGATATAGAATTCTCACATACTAGGTATTGATTGATTGCTATAATATGTTAAATGCAATTTAATAAAATTATAAAAATATTATCTATACATACCTATACAAATAAATAAAATTGGGTCGTCTGTTTGTAATATCAAATTAACAGTTTTTTACTTAGCTCCAATGAAACTAAATACCTACGGTACCTATACCTAAAAACTATTTTTTGTCTATCTCTTTGTTTGTGCCGGCTAATCTCCGAAAAGGTTGGACCGATTATGACATGACTTGCACTATATCACATAGGTAGCTGATCTCTTTTTTTACGAGCAGGACATATGCCTGATGGTAAGTAACATGCCTGTCACATAACAGCACAGTGACACGCAACTATTGGAACATGAAGAGTCCAAATCCTCACTTAGCACTGCGCTCGTCACCCAGAGATCTAAGATATTATATCTCTCGGCCCTGTAATTCCTCTGAAAACATTGCCCTTCAAAGCGGAACACGGTAATGTTAGCATATTACTGATTGGCGGTAGAATTACTGGCAAAGGTGTGGTACTTCCCCAGGCGGACTCTGCCAAGAGTCCTACCAATACTAAAGATTTCCTAAGGCATGACAGGTTACTCTTACTTGAGGAAAATAATTAGAAAAAGAAAACCCTCAAAACGGGCGGGCACAGTAAGTGGTTATGAACAAACGTTCATAATGTTTTTTTTTTCATCACAAGCTTCGCGTTTGTGATAAAAATTATACGTTGTTTTGTTCGGCTGCATCTATCGGTGGTTAGACTTCTTCAAAAGGTGGGTACTGTTCTTAAACACGTATACAGGGTTACTATAAAGACAGTGAGTTTTTTTTATCGCGTATATGTCCTCTTTTGACCACCAACTCGCCTGATGGTAAGCGACGGTGTGGTCGAAGATGACGCACGTTGACCTAGTAAGAACGTATTCACTCTGACCTTGAAAAGTTCTAAATTGTATCTTTCAGAGAACAAGGAGGCCGACAACTTATTCCACTCTAAATCTGTACGTACGAGAAAAGTGGACTCAAACCGTTTAGTACGGATTTGGGAATATTGAGAAAATTCTGTTCGAGTTGCCTTAATATTTAATTTGTATTTCTCGCGGACTAAGCCGCAGGCAACAGCTAGTTTAATCATAAAGGCATATACCCTAAAACTAAGAACAAACATAGAAACACGACACTAAAAAAAACTGCAACGGATTCTGAAAGAAATAACACTTCTTGGGGCACCCATAAACATAACAATATGTTTATATACAATATCCAAATTAATGCAAAATCAAAATATAGCTGTGGCAGCAGAAAAGTAAGGATGCACAGATGGCTTCAAAGTCACTTGGATACGGGGGCTGTGGTGTATTCTTAAAATAAATAATAAATTAATAATTTATTTCCGAAACTTTGAATACAACACAATTTAACAAGACGGTAATTCAGCAAGAGTTAAACATATACAAAATAGACATTTCCGTGATAGTAAGATATCACGTGTATTTATTTTTCGTCAACCGCGTGATTTTAAATCGAAAATCGACGTGTAGTGTAAACCTTGACTCCCCGTTAAGGTAACGAACGAAGACCTCGCGCGCCTAGAATAGGATTAGATTCTACTTTATACCGGTATTTAAAAAAAAAGATTAAAAAAATTGGATTCTTTGTAGAAATTAAATATACACGTGATTTTGGTTTTAGTTGTAAACCTCACCAAGTATCACCAAGGGAGGGGTTAAAAATTAAAAAAAAAAACATCACGTGATTAATGAACAGCCCCTATATAGTTTGACACCAGATTTTGCATCCCCAGAAATGGCCCAATTTATGTAATGTAATCAGAATTTATCCAATCAAATTTCGATAGAGGAACTATCAAACTGCATTAAACGATCAGATACAGCTCCCGGCATGGACAATATTTCGTACTTTATGGTTAAAAACCTTCCAGATATAGGTAATCTAGTTTCTTTATACAATCGATTTTGGAGTACTAATTTTGTTTCCAAACAATGGCAGAAAGTTAAGATAGTTCCTATACCAAAAACATGAAATGAAAACCGGCCAACGTCAGCTGTCCATACTAAAATTTTACAAGCTATACTTACTCGTAGACTTGATTGGTTTCTTGAGAAAAAGACCTGATTTTCAGAGGAAACTGTCGGTTTTAGGCGGTCTAGATCATGCCTTGATAATTTAGCTAGGTCATATATTCAGATTGGTCACACAGAAAGTTATCCAACTACAGGTTGTTTTGTAGACACTAGACATAGAAAGCGCCTACATCAACGTCAATAATATAACAAGTCTCTTGCAAGTATTGGATGGTTTGGAAGTGGGATCAGATTTCTGTAAATATCTATGGCAATTTCTTCATGAAAGAGTCTTGTTGGTTCCGATAGATGACAATGTCACATTATGCCGAACTACGGGAGTTGGTTTAGCCCAAGGAGTGTTCAGAATGTGATGTGAGATGTGAATTGATAGAGGATGTCTAACATATTTTGACGGAGTACGTCCGAAACGAAGTGCTCCGTCAGAGTCTTTTTGTACAAAACACCAATGTTGGAGAGTTTAATGGTATTTTGCCTTCATCATCATCACAGGAAGCAAAAAAGCAACTACGGCTTTACTTGTTTCTCTTTGGAGCGGGTTCCTAAGCTTAATTATTTTTATTTAGGTCATTAAAAGTGTCATCCGTTATTTTATAAGTTATTTATAGTTTTTTTCCTTGTGTGGTCTTTTAATAAAGAGTTTTTTATTATTCTCTTAAATAACTCTATATATTAAAATCCGCATCAAAATCTGTTTGGTAGTTTTAAAGATCTAAGCAAGCATAGGGACAGACAGACAGTGGGAAGTAACTTTGTTTTATACTATGTAGTGACAATGATTTGAAATGAGATGACCAGAATGATGATTTTTAAAAAAGTTTAAAGAAGAAGATGACTCACAATCGTAAAGCAATGATAGGGTTATAATCTTACAACATCAGATTAATTTTTTTAAACCAATAACAATTGATCGATTTTTGTGAATATTGATTTTAGGTACCTACTCAGGCGAATTTGAAAATATCTAGCCAAGAAATGAATAAAAACAGGTTTACTTCATATGAAATTAATGAACTAATACTTGTGTAAAACATTTTTTCTAACACTGCATTTGTCCTTCCTGTACGTTTGTCACAGTAACCCTGTAGAGGTAAATTTCCTAATGTCAATGTTTGGATATCTGTTGGTCAATTACATGGTAAAGTGAGAACGGATCGGGCTGAAATTTAGAACACAGTTAGATTATAGCCTGGAAGAACTCATAGGATATAGTTATCCCAGAAAAATACGGGAACAGGAATTACGCAGGTAAAACCGTGGGAGCCTATTAGAACGCCTAATTTTTTGTTCCTAATTAACTTTGTCATAATGAATGTAGCATAATGTATAGTGTCATAATGCAACTTTCGCATAATAGTTTTTTTGCGTTATGTGTTTTAAGCATAACAATCTATTGTACTACATTTAATTCGACTATTGATGAGACGCATAATAGTTTTTAGGCATTTTTTTATTTGATCTCATTTTTTTTAAGGTGCCTTTTAAATCGCATATTATTTTTCACCTAATTTGCTTTGTCATAATGAATATAGCATAATATATAGTGTCATAATGTAACTTTTGCACAGTCGTTTTGTGGCGTAATGTGTTTTAATCATAAAAATCTATTGTACTACATTTGATTTGACCGTTGCTCAGACGCATTTAGACATTTTTTAATTATTTGTTGTGCTACATAATAAATAACCAAGTTACATAGGACCCAGATCCGATTCGGAGCACCCCGACTTCACCTAGTCTTGTCGCTACTACCCCTAGAGTGTATTTAAAAAATGCGGGAGCCAGAAGCTCAAGGGAGGTCCTGAGTGGAGCGATCCATGCGAGGCCAAGCGTAGCGAAGGCGAGCGAAGCGAGGCGGTGACCTCCGTAGTGGAACGCAGGCCGAGTATGGAGAAGCAACACTCAGGGCTGACCGCAGAGCTTCTGGCGGGAGCCCACCCGGAGTCAAAAAGTGCACCATTTGTCTTAGGTGTATGTAGGTTTTTAAGTCCTAAAAATGTTGTCTACACAAATTAGTACAAACATTGCTATACTACTGCATAAATACCGTTTATAGTACTTACCATAAAAATGGTGTTTACCATAAAAAAAATTATGGTGTTATTCTCAGACCAACGATTCTGAACCCTCAAAATATACTAAATAATTTCACAGCAACAGTATGAAACCATTTAATTAGTAGATACCTACATTACGAGTAATAAATATTGTTGTCAAAGTACCCACCCGCATTTGACTTGTTTTTTAGTTAGGCGTTTAAAGTTTATGCCGTTGATCATTATGTTTAAGTATAGTTATGCTTTTCTCAATGTGTGCCTTTAAACATTATGCTATTTATGGTTATGCGTCGAAACTTTATACTAAGTTATCTGTATGCTATATATGGCTATGCGGTTAAACATTATGCTAAGTTATCGTTATGTCATATATGGTTATGCTAGTTAACATTATGCGAAGTCAGTTATGCGTTTAGTTGTTATGGTAAATTATCATTAGTCCTAAAAACGTTATGCCTACCTAAAATAGGACAAAAAATGTTATGCCACCCCATATAGACCCTAAAACCGTAAAACCGAGAGGAGCTGCTGGTCTTTACAAATGTATGTAAATGTTTGAATGTTAGCAAATGTGTTGCTCAAAGCTTGGAAAACTATTTCACGGTAATATTATAAATAATACTTATATATTAGTGGACAATTCGCACTCAACACCATCTGATCCAAAATTAAGCAACCTTGTAATATGGCAACCAGATAGCTGATATAATACTTATATAGTAGGAAATACATACTCATTATAGATATGAAAACCTAGACACAGTACAAATATTTGCACTGGGTGGGAATCGAACCCATGACTCTCGGCTCTCCGAAGTGTAGGTATCCGATAAAAAACCGGTAAGCTAGTAATTTTTCGGCGATTTTTTTTACTTCATATGAAATTAATGGCTTAACCTAAAAAAACACTTATGTAAAACACTTTTTCTATCTAACCCTGCACTTTGTCCTTCCTGCACGTTCGTTACAGTAACCCTGTAGAGATAAATGTCCTATTAGTACCTATTTGCTATTATGAAAGTCGAATGTTTGGATATTATGTGGATGTGTTTTGCTGAATGACAGTTTGGAACATTGAGATTATAGCCGTTTGTTATTGTCACATTCCAAATCGAAATGCAACTTACAACAGAGCACACTAAAGTCTAATATTCCTAAATGGTGTATGATATTGAATACGTAACAGTAACTTAACATGGAATATGTAGCAGTTCGCACCTGCTCCGGAATCCCCGTTTCGTAGAAACTATGGCTCTGTCTGTGGGCGCCTATCAGAATACGAATAGTGCTATATCTGTGTGAGTAATGTTGTCAATGTAGTTATGCAATTTTATTTTCCCACGCTCACAGACTACGGTCTTAAATACCTATTCAACGATACCCCTCTTGACATATTTTGGTGATTTTCATTTTTTTTATTTGGACAATATGGCGTCCTGAATCCGCCGTATTGGACTTACACTAATGTCATATCTTTAGTGTCACTAGCCAGATTAAGAGGAATCGATTGACGTGTGAATCATAAAAATAGACCCAGGTGTTTGGTCTGTGTAGTGCTTCAAAGGAACATACAAACATACATAGACTGTTAAACACATTACCACTCCTTTGCGTGGCGCAGTCGGGTAAAAAATACAAAACCGTTGATTTGGGATCTCGTATTTTAATGTTAATGTAGTCCATCTATGTATCTGCTGTTCTAGAAACAAACACCGAGATATATGTATATCTGTTTTAAACCGAGAGACATGATAAAATGTTTGGAATTCTGTAAATGTTCAACTTACAACAATAATTTTACTACTAATATTAAAAATGAGAAAGTTTGAACGTTAAATTTGGAACAAATATTATTTTAAAAAAAAAATATTATATAATATTTTTTTTTTTATAATAATATTTGTTTTTTTTGTTGTTTAAAAATATTATTATATAATAATTTTTTTTTTAAATAATATTTGTTCCAAATTTAACCTTAAAACTTTCTCATTTTTAATATTAGTACCTAGTAAAATTATTGTTGTAAGTTGAACATTTACAGAATTCCAAACATTTTATCATGTCTCTTGGTTTAAAACAGATATACATATATCTCGGTATATTATTAATAGACAAATTTTTATCACGGAGCAATAACAGGAAAGCCGCACTGCACGGACAAAACCGCGGGCGCTGCTAGTGAGTAATAAAGATACATTTCAAATGAATTGATGCGTACATTAAAGAGTATTAATCAATATTTATCTAACTCACAGCTCAGCGCGTAAGTTCGCTGAACTAAGCTACTAGGTCGTCAGTGCGATACCGAGTCTCAAACATCGTTTTATTTACACATGTTCAGTCATCCGAGATCTTGTAAATAGTTACACAAAAGCGAATATTTCGGGTGACAGCTTTCATCGCCGCAACACGGTGACGTATCACCCGACACCCCGCCAAGACATCGGGGCCGCGAGTCAATACTCGGCGCTCACCCTCACAGCTAACGAGTGTCTGGGCACACACGATTTATTGTGTCAATGTGAATTTACCGCAATGTTTAATAGTAAGACTAATATGTATGATTAACTACTATCATGTATCCCACTTATATTATACTAGCTAATCCGTGCGCGCGTTGCTACGCCGTCTATTGAAAATTGGTCGTACCAATTCAAATTTTGAACAAATTCGGTTTACAATACTTTAGGTTCTAATGACGCAACCTTTAAAAGATAGACACAAACATGCTGTCACGCAACGAAAGCTCTCAAAATCAATATTTTTCCCGTTTTTGTTAAACTCTTATTTTTCATCTATGCTCCGCTCCTGTTGATAGTAGCGTAATGTTAAATAACCTATAATAGCCTTCCTCGATTAATGGACTATCCAACAGAGAAAGAACCTTTCAATTCAGACTAGTATTTCCCGAGATCCTAGCGTTCAAATAAACAAACAAACTCTTCAGCTTTATAATATTATTATTGATAAAGATTTACTACTATCATGTACCTATCTCACTTATGTTATAAATGCGAATGTTTGGGTTGTTTCGGATGTTTGTTGCTCTATGACAACGGATCGGGTTAAACTAAACACAGATAGATTATAGTCTGGAATAACACGTAGGCTTCTTTTTATCCCAAGAAAATAAAGGAAATGAGATTATTTCGATAATACATTATATGCGACCATATCTGAAGTATAAGCTTGCAAACAAAAAAAAAACAATAAAACTAGCGGAATTATCGTCCAACATACATACAAAAGAAAATATACCTACAGCCGAATTGAGAATCTTCTCCTTCTTTGAACTCGGTTAAAAAACTTGGATCCCATGTAAATACAACGAATTGAATCAAAATGTCACTTAGTGATTATAATCTTGAGTTCATCTCGCGCATCCGCCAGCGACGGGTGTGTTTTTTGCGTATTACGGGACGCGTGTAAAATGACGAATGTTGTGAAGTGCAATGAATGTAACATTGTAATTTGTGAACTTTTAGCATATATACAAAACAAAGTATCGGTTATTGATGAAGATACTCTAGTGAGAATATGTTTATCTTCATTTACTACAGAAGAAATAAAAAACGCAAAGTCATTACTTTTCGACTCGATTCCTACAGAAAAACGAAAAATATTGCGAAAAAACAAAGGGAAGGAGGAGCGGAATCTAACAGATATGGTTAATTTGTTTAAGTCTGTGGAACCAGATATTATTCCAGTATTTGTGGCTAGACAACTCGATAAGTTACCTCCTATTCTGTTTGACCACCTCGACTGCACGAAATTGCTCAAAGATTTATTATTAATGAAGAGTGACATTTAAACCATAAAGACTTCTTATGCCACTCTGGATATGGTTCAAGATTTGAAAGACGAAATTTTACGGCTCAGAAACGACTCACTGCCACCGGTCTCCGCATTTACAATAAACACAAAACGAGGGGCATGGCAAGACAGTGGCCCAATGGGACTCTCACAAGATGGTAATATTTCGGAGACGTATGACGAAAATGTAAACAAAGCGTCCAACGAAAATAAATCAATTAGCCCTAGTAATGTTTTGAGTTGGCGAGACATCCGAAATAAGAGGGTAGATATAGATAAACAAAGTCCGTATGAATCAGCTGTGTCGCCGCAACGGTTGCTGACTACCCGACCTTGCGGGGAGACCTGTCATAGCGGCAGCGGCGATAGCCGTGCTGTAGGTATGACGTCACCGCTACCTGCGACCGCAGGCGCCCCGAGTCCTATTGTTGACGCGAGCGGTTCTATTATTATATTAGGCGAAACCAAAACACAGAATAAAGTTGGTACTGACGACGACGGTTGGCGAAAGGTATCGACGAGGCAAAAGAAACATCCATATCGTTATCATGGCATTTCTGGAATTTCGAAGGATACTGAGGGAAAGTTCAAGGCCGCGGATAAAACCGTTCCGATATTTATTACGAAAATTCATAAGGACACGACGGACAGAGATATTGTTGATTACATATACGGAAAGACGCGTGAAAGGATATCTTTAGAAAAAATATCTTTCAAGCAGGTGCGAGATTATAAAGCTTATAAGTTTTTTGTATCAGAACATAAATTATCAATATTTCTGGATGATAAACTGTGGCCGCAGGGTATAATATTTAGGCGTTTTACGAACTTCAAACAAAGGTTTACGAAAAGTGAGTACACTGTGGCGATAAACAATTCTACTAAGTATGGCGAATGAGATATTCAACTTTGTCAGTTTTAATTGTAAAAATGTGAAGAGATCGGTTGAAGACGTACGGCAGCTGTGTCGCACTTCGCATATAATTGCCCTACAAGAGCACTGGCTACTGCCGCAAGATATTGATTTCCTTAGCTGCATCGATGACGAATTTGCCTACTCGGGAGTTTCAGCCATGGACCCTGCGCAAGGAATGATAGCCGGTCGCCCGTTTGGCGGGGTGGCGCTGCTATGGAAGAAAAGTATTTTTCCCAATGTGTCACTAGTGAAGTGCGATAACACAAGATTGTGTGCAATAAAAATAGTTCTCGCTCAGAAATCGTTATTAGTGTTTAGCGTTTATATGCCCACTAATAAAACGGTTAATTTGCCGGAATTTACCGATTGTCTTGCTTCTTTGAGTGCTATTATTGGTAGGGAAAGTATAGAGAGTGTATACATGCTCGGTGATTTTAATTCACATCCGGGTGAGCAGTTCTATACTGACCTTTCAAAATTTTGTATTGATCAAAAATGGTTTTGTGCGGATATTATAAAATTGGGTCTGTCTTCTAATACACACAGTTTTATTAGTGATTCAAACGGCTGCTTAAGTTGGTTGGACCATTGTGTTGTTACGGGTGCGGCATTGCGAACAGTTATTAGCGCCCATATTAGTTATAGCCCTGTATGGTCCGACCACTTCCCTCTGATAGTTAAGTGTAATTTAGATATAATTGAACCAAAAAATTTCGTTGACAATTTTAATACAATTAATCATAACTCAGTACGATGGGGCGAGAGGACCCCTGAACAAATAAAATTGTATACTCAATTATGTAACTCCCAGTTAAAAGAAATAGATTTTCCAGCCGAGTTTACTTATTGTACTGACAAACAATGTAATGTATTATGTCATAAACAGATAATTGATAAAATGTATCGAATGATTGTAAAATCATTATGTGGGGCAGCACGTGACAGTCGCTCATATAGCCAGTCGAAAAGGAAAAAGAAAAAGTATGTTAGCGGATGGAATGTGCACGTTCGGGAGGCTCACCGAGAGGCTAGGTGTAAATTTATGCAATGGATTGAGTCTGGAAAACCAGAGGAGGGCCGTGCTTGGGATGAGATGCGCGAGAGTCGTAAAATCTTTAAATCTCGCCTTAGATGGTGTCAGAACAATGAAGATCAAATAAAGATGGACATTCTCGCATCTCAGCATTCGGGGCGGGACTTCTCTTGCTTTTGGAAAACCACAAATAAGTT